>JAKSZU010000034.1:1576973-2776973 GCA_026018925.1 Tupaia tana | reverse complement strand
TAAGTTCAAACCTAACCTAACCTGAAGCCTAACTCAAACCACAGACCTAACCCTAACCCTAGGCGGACACCTTAAGCTCAACCGCAACCCTAACCTGGCCCTGACGCTAAATCCAACCATAACAGTTACCCGAAAACTAACAGTCGCCCTAAACTTACTCCCTCAAACTAAGTTCAAACCTAACCTAACCTGAAGCCTAAATCAAACCATACACCAAACCCTAACCCTAGGCGGACACCTTAAGCTCAACCCCATCCCTAACATGACCCTCACGCTAACTCCAACCGTAACACTGAACCGAAAACTAACATTAGCCCTAAACTGACTCCCTCAAACTAATTTCAAACCTAACCTATCCTGAAGCCTAACTCAAACCATAGACCTAACCCTAACCCTGGGCGGACACCTGAAGCTCAACCCCAACCCTAACCTGACCCTGACGCTATCTCCAACCGTAACACTGAACAGAAAACTAACAGTAGCCCTAAACTTACTCCCTCAAACTAAGTTCAAACCTAAACTAACCTGAAGCCTAACTCAAACCATAGACCTAACCCTAACCCTAGGCGGACACCTGAAGCTCAACCCCAACCCTAACCTGACCCTCACCCTATCTCCAACCGTAACACTGAACCGAAAACTAACAGTAGCCCTAAACTTACTCCCTCAAACTAAGTTCAAACCTAACCTAACCTGAAGCCTAAATCAAACCATGCACCTAACCCTAACCCTAGGCGGACACCTTAAGCTCAAGCCCAACCCTAACCTGACCCTCACGCTAACTCCAACCGTAACACTGAACCGAAAACTAACAGTAGCCCTAAACTTACTCCCTCAAACTAAGTTCAATCCTAACCTAACCTGAAGCCTAACTCAAAACATAGACCTAACCCTAACCCTAGGCGGACACCTTAAGCTCAACCCCAACCCTAACCTGGCCCTGACGCTAACTCCAACCATAACAGTTACCCGAAAACTAACAGTCGCCCTAAACTTACTCCCTCAAACTAAGTTCAAACCTAACCTAACCTGAAGCCTAAATCAAACCATACACCTAACCCTAACACTAGGCGGACACCTTAAGCTCAACCCCAACCCTAACATGACCCTCACGATAACTCCAACCGTAACAGTGAACCGAAAACTTACATTAGCCCTAAACTTACTCCCTCAAACTAAGTTCAAACCTAACCTAACCTGAAGCCAAACTCAAACCATAGACCTAACCCTAACCCTAGGCGGACACCTGAAGCTCAACCCCAACCCTAACCTGACCCTCACGCTATCTCCAACCGTAACACTGAACCGAAAACTAACAGTAGCCCTAAACTTACTCCCTCAAACTAAGTTCAAACCTAACCTAACCTGAAGCCTAAATCAAACCATACACCTAACCCTAACCCTAGGCGGACACCTTAAGCTCAAGCCCAACCCTAACCTGACCCTCACGCTAACTCCAACCGTAACACTGAACAGAAAACTAACAGTAGCCCTAAACTTACTCCCTAAAACTAAGTTCAAACCTAACCTATCCTGAAGCCTAACTCAAACCAAAGACCTAACCCTAACCCTAGGCGGACACCTTAAGCTCAACCCCAACCCTAACCTGGCCCTGACGTTAACTCCAACGATAACAGTTACCAGAAAACTAACAGTCGCCCTAAACTTACTCCCTCAAACTAAGCTCAAACCTAACCTAACCTGAAGCCTAAATCAATCCATACACCTAACCCTAACCCTAGGCGGACACCTTAACCTCAACCCCAACCCTAACCTGACCCTCACGCTAACTCCAACCGTAACACTGAACCGAAAACTAACATTAGCCCTAAACTTTCTCCCTCAAACTAATTTCAAACCTAACCTAACCTGAAGCCTAACTCAAACCATAGACCTAACCCTAACCCTAGGCGGACACCTTAAGCTCAAGCCCAATTCTAAAATGGCCCTTGCGCTAACTCCAACCATAACAGTTACCGGAAAATTAACAGTAGCCCTAAACTTACTCCCTCAAACTACGTTCAAACCTAACCTAACCTGAAGCCTTAATCATATCATACACCTAATCCTAACCCTAGGCGGACACCTTAAGCTCAACCCCTACCCTAACCTGACCCTCACGCTTACTCCAACTTTAACAGTTAACCGAAAACTAACAGTAGCCCTAATCTTACTCCCTCAAACTAAGTTGAAACCTAACCTAACTTGAAGCCTAACTCAAACCATAGACCCTACCCTAACACTAGGCGGACACCTGAAGCTCAACCCCAACCCTAAAATGGCCCTGACTCTAACTCCAACCATAACAGATACCCGAAAAATAACAGTAGACCTAAACTTACTCCCTCAAACTAAGTTTAAACCTAACCTAACCTGAAGCCTAACTCAAACCATAGACCTAACCCTAACCCTAGGCGGACACCTTAAGCTCAACCCGAACCCTAACCTGGCCCTGACGCTAACTCCAACGATAACAGTTACCAGAAAACTAACAGTTGCCCTAAACTTACTCCCTCAAACTAAGCTCAAACCTAACCTAACCTGAAGCCTAAATCAAACCATACACCTAACCCTAACCCTAGGCGGACACCTTAACCTCAACCCCAACCCTAACCTGACCCTCACGCTAACTCCAACCGTAACACTGAACCGAAAACTAACAGTAGCCCTAAACTTACTCTCTCAAACTAAGTTCAAACCTAACCTAACCTGAAGCCTAACTCAAACCATAGACCTAACCATAACCCTAGGCGGACTCCTGAAGCTCAACCCCAACCCTAACCTAACCCTGACGCTATCTCCAACCGTAACACTGAACCGAAAACTAACAGTCGCCCTAAACTTACTCCCTCAAACTAACTTCAAACCTAACCTAACCGAAAGCCTAACTCAAACCATATACCTAACCCTACCCCTTGGCGGACACCTTAAGCTCAACCCCAGTCCTAAAATGGACCTGACGCTAACTCCAACCATAACAGTTACCCGAAAAATAACAGTAGCCCTAAACTTACTCCCTCAAACTAAGTTCAAAGCTAACCTAACCTGAAGCCTATATCAAACCATACACCTAACCCCAACCCTAGGCGGACACCTTAAGCTCAACCCCTACCCTAACCTGACCCTCACGCTAAATCCAACCGTAACACTGAACCGAAAACTAACATTAGCCCTAAACTGACACCCTCAAACTAATTTCAAACCTAACCTATCCTGAAGCCTAACTCAAACCATAGACCTAACCCTAACCCTAGGCGGACACCTGAAGCTCAACCCCAACCCTAACCTAACCCTGACGCTATCTCAAACCGTAACACTGAACCGAAAACTAACAGTAGCCCTAAACTTACTCCCTCAAACTAACTTCAAACCTAACCTAAATGAAGCCTAACTCAAACCATAGACCTAAACCTAACCCTAGGAGGACACCTGAAGCTCAACCCCAACCCTAACCTGACCCTCACGCTATCTCCAACCGTAACACTGAAACGAAAACTAACAGTAGCCCTAAACTTACTCCCTCAAACTAAGTTCAAACCTAAACTAACCTGAAGCCTAAATCAAACCATACACCTAACCCTAACCCTAGGCGGACACCTTAAGCTCAAGCCCAACCCTAACCAGACCCTCACGCTAACTCCAACCGTAACACTGAACCGAAAACTAACAGTAGCCCTAAACTTACTCCCTCAAACTAAGTTCAAACCTAACCTAACCTGAAGCCTAACTCAATCCATAGACCTAACCCTAAACCTAGGCGGACACCTGAAGCTCAACCCCAACCCTAACCTAACCCTGACGCTATCTCCAACCGTAACACTGAACCGAAAACTAACAGTAGCCCTAAACTTACTCCCTCAAACTAAGTTCAATCCTAACCTAACCTGAAGCCTAACTCAAAACATAGACCTAACCCTAACCCTAGGCGGACACCTTAAGCTCAAGCCCAATTCTAAAATGGCCCTTGCGCTAACTCCAACCATAACAGTTACCCGAAAATTAACAGTAGCCCTAAACTTACTCCCTCAAACTACGTTCAAACCTAACCTAACCTGAAGCCTTAATCATATCATACACCTAATCCTAACCCTAGGCGGACACCTTAAGCTCAACCCCTACCCTAACCTGACCCTCACGCTTACTCCAACTTTAACAGTTAACCGAAAACTAACAGTAGCCCTAAACTTACTCCCTCAAACTAAGTTCAATCCTAACCTAACCTGAAGCCTAAATGAAACCATAGACATAAACCTAACCCTAGGCGGACACCTTTAGCTCAACCCCAACCCTAACCTGACCCTCACTCTAACTCCAACCGTAACACTGAACCGAAAACTAACAGTAGCCCTAATCTTACTCCCTCAAACTAAGTTCAAACCTAACCTAACCTGAAGCCTAACTCAAACCATAGAGCTAACCCTAACCCTTGGCGGACACCTGAAGCTCAACCCAACCCTAAAATCCCCTGACGCTAACTCCAAACATAACAGTTACCCGAAAACTAACAGTAGCCCTAAACTTACTCCCTCAAACTAAGTTCAAACCTAACCTAATCTGAAGCCTAAATCAAACCATACACCTAACCCTAACCCTAGGCGGACACCTTAAGCTCAACCCCTACCCTAACCTGACCCTCACGCTTACTCCAAATGTAACAGTTAACCGAAAACTAACAGTAGCCCTAAACTTACTCCCTCAAACTAAGTTCAAACCTAACCTAACCTGAAGCCTAAATCAAACCATCGACCAAACCCTAACCCTAGGCGGACACCTGAAGTTCAAGCCCAACCAAAACCTGACCCTGAGACTATCTCCAACCATAACACTGAACCGAAAACTAACAGTAGCCCTAAACTTACTCCCTCAAACTAAGTTCAAACCTAACCTAACCTGAAGCCTAAATCAAACCATACACCTAACCCTAACCCTAGGCGGACACCTTAAGCTCAACCCCAACCCTCACCTGACTCTGACGCTATCTCCAACCGTAACACTGATCCGAAAAATAAACGTAGCCCTAAACTTACTCCCTCAAACTAAGTTCAAACCTAACCTAACCTGAAGCCTAACTCAAACCATAGACCCTAACCCTAGGCGGAAACCTTAAGTTCAACCCCAACCGAAACTGGCCCTGACGCTAACTCCAAACATAACAGTTACCCGAAAACTAACAGTAGCCCTAAACTTACTCCCTCAAACTAAGTTCAAACCTAACCTAACCTGAAGCCTTAATCAAATCATACACCTAAACCTAACCTTAGGCTGACACCATAAGCTCAACCCCTAGCCTAACCTGACCCTCACGCTTACTCCAACTGTAACAGTTAACCGAAAACTAACAGTAGCCCTAAACTTACTCCCTCAAACAAACTTCAAACCTAACCTAACCTGAAGCCTAAATCAAACCATACACCTAACCCTAACCCTAGGCGGACACCTGAAGCTCAACCCCAACCCTAACCTGACCCTGACGCTATCTCCAACCGTAACACTGAACCGAAAACTAACAGTAGCCCTAAACTTACTCCCTCAAACTAAGTTCAAACCTAACCTAACCTGAAGCCTAAATCAAACCATACACCTAACCCTAACCATAGGCGGACACCTTAAGCTCAAGCCCAACCCTAACCTGACCCTCACGCTAACTCCAACCGTAACACTGAACCGAAAACTAACAGTAGCCCTAAACTTACTCCCTCAAACTAAGTTCAAACCTAACCTAACCTGAATCCTAACTCAAACCATAGACCTAACCCTAACCATAGGCGGACACCTGAAGCTCAACCCCAACCCTAACCTAACCCTGACGCTATCTCCAACCGTAACACTGAACCGAAAACTAACAGTAGCCCTAAACTTACTCCCTCAAACTAAGGTCAAACCTAACCTAACCTGAAGCCAAACTCAAACCATACACCTAACCCTAACCCTTGGCGGACACCTGTAGCTCAACCCCAACCCTAACCTGACCCTCACGCTATCTCCAACCTTAACACTGAACCGAAAACTAACAGTAGCCCTAAACTTACTCCCTCAAACTAAGTTCAAACCTAACCTAACCTGAAGCGTAAATCAAACCATACACCTAACCCTAACCCTAGGCGGTCACCTTAAGCTCAAGCCCAACCCTAACCTGACCCTCACTCTAACTCCAACCATAACACTGAACCGAAAACTAACAGTAGCCCTAAACTTACTCCCTCAAACTAAGTTCAAACCTAACCTAACCTGAAGCCTAACTCAAACCATAGACCTAACCCTAACCCTAGGCGGACTCCTGAAGCTCAACCGCAACCCTAACCTAACCCTGACGCTATCTCCAAACGTAACACTGAACCGAAAACTAACAGTAGCCCTAAACTTACTCCCTCAAACTAACTTCAAACCTAACCTAACCGAAAGCCTAACTCAAACCATAGACCTAACCCTACCCCTTGGCGGACTCCTTAAGCTCAACCCCAATCCTAAAATGGACCTGACGCTAACTCCAACCATAACAGTTACCCGAAAAATAACAGTAGCCCTAAACTTACTCCCTCAAACTAAGTTCAAAGCTAACCTAACCTGAAGCCTATATCAAACCATACACCTAACCCCAACCCTAGGCGGACACCTTAAGCTCAACCCCTACCCTAACCTGACCCTCACGCTAAATCCAACCGTAACACTGAACTGAAAACTAACAGTAGCCCTAAACTTATTCCCTCAAACTAAGTTCAAACCTAACCTAACCTGAAGCCTAACTCAAACCATAGACCTAACCCTAACCCTAGGAGGACACCTGAAGCTCAACCCCAACGCTAACCTGACCCTGACTCTATCTCCAACCGTAACACTGAACCGAAAACTAACAGTAGCCCTAAACTTACTCCCTCAAACTAAGTTCAAA
Source organism: Tupaia tana (assembly GCA_026018925.1). NCBI lineage: Eukaryota > Metazoa > Chordata > Mammalia > Scandentia > Tupaiidae > Tupaia > Tupaia tana. Next base: position 2,770,084 of record JAKSZU010000034.1, on the reverse strand, counting down.
CCTAACCTAACCTGAAGCCTAACTCAAACCATAGACCTAACCCTAACCCTAGGCGGACACCTTAAGCTCAACCCCAACCCTAACCTTACCCTGACGCTATCTCCAATGGTAACACTGAACCGAAAACTAACAATAGCCCTAAACTTACTGCCTCAAACTAAGTTCAATCCTAACCTAACCTGAAGCCTAAATGAAACCATAGACCTAAACCTAACCCTAGGCGGACACCTTTAGCTCAACCCCAACCCTAACCTGACCCTCACTCTAACTCCAACCGTAACACTGAACCGAAAACTAACAGTAGCCCTAATCTTACTCCCTCAAACTAAGTTCAAACCTAACCTAACCTGAAGGCTAACTCAAACCATAGACCTAACCCTAACCCTTGGCGGACACCTGAAGCTCAACCCAACCCTAAAATCCCCTGACGCTAACTCCAAACATAACAGTTACCCGAAAACTAACAGTAGCCCTAAACTTACTCCCTCAAACTAAGTTCAAACCTAACCTAACCTGAAGCCTAAATCAAACCATACACCTAACCCTAACCCTAGGCGGACACCTTAAGCTCAACCCCTACCCTAACCTGACCCTCACGCTTACTCCAACTGTAACAGTTAACCGAAAACTAACAGTAGCCCTAAACTTACTCCCTCAAACTAAGTTCAAACCTAACCAAACCTGAAGCCTAAATCAAACCATCGACCTAACCCTAACCCTAGGCGGACACCTGAAGTTCAAGCCCAACCAAAACCTGACCCTGAGACTATCTCCAACCATAACACTGAACCGAAAACTAACAGTAGCCCTAAACTTACTCCCTCAAACTAAGTTCAAACCTAACCTAACCTGAAGCCTAAATCAAACCATACACCTAACCCTAACCCTAGGCGGACACCTTAAGCTCAACCCCAACCCACACCTGACTCTGACGCTATCTCCAACCGTAACACTGAACCGAAAAATAAACGTAGCCCTAAACTTACTCCCTCAAACTAAGTTCAAACCTAACCTAACCTGAAGCCTAAATCAAACCATACACCTAACCCTAACCCTAGGCGGACACCTTAAGCTCAACCCCTACCCTAACCTGACCCTCAGGCTTACTCCAACTGTAACAGTTAACCGAAAACTAACAGTAGCCCTAAACTTACTCCCTCAAACTAAGTTCAAACCTAACCAAACCTGAAGCCTAAATCAAACCATCGACCTAACCCTAACCCTAGGCGGACACCTGAAGTTCAAGCCCAACCAAAAAGTGACCCTGAGACTATCTCCAACCATAACACTGAACCGAAAACTAACAGTAGCCCTAAACTTACTCCCTCAAACTAAGTTCAAACCTAACCTAACCTGAAGCCTAAATCAAACCATACACCTAACCCTAACCCTAGGCGGACACCTTAAGCTCAACCCCAACCCACACCAGACTCTGACGCTATCTCCAACCGTAACACTGAACCGAAAAATAAACGTAGCCCTAAACTTACTCCCTCAAACTAAGTTCAAACCTAACCTAACCTGAAGCTTAACTCAAACCATAGACCCTAACCCTAGGCGGAAACCTTAAGTTCAACCCCAACCGAAACTGGCCCTGACGCTAACTCCAAACATAACAGTTACCCGAAAACTAACACTAGCCCTAAACTTACTCCCTCAAACTAAGTTCAAACCTAACCTAACCTGAAGCCTTAATCAAATCATACACCTAAACCTAACCTTAGGCTGACACCATAAGCTCAACCCCTACCCTAACCTGACCCTCACGCTTACTCCAACTGTAACAGTTAACCGAAAACTAACAGTAGCCCTAAACTTACTCCCTCAAACAAACTTCAAACCTAACCTAACCTGAAGCCTAAATCAAACCATACACCTAACCCTAACCCTAGGCGGACACCTGAAGCTCAACCCCAACCCTAACCTGACCCTGACGCTATCTACACCCGTAACACTGAACCGAAAACTAACAGTAGCCCTAAACTTACTCCCTCAAACTAAGTTCAAACCTAACCTAACCTGAAGCCTAAATCAAACCATACACCTAACCCTAACCCTAGGCGGACACCTTAAGCTCAAGCCCAAACGTAACCTGACCCTCACGCTAACTCCAACCGTAACACTGAACCGAAAACTAACAGTAGCCCTAAACTTACTCCCTCAAACTAAGTTCAAACCTAACCTAACCTGAATCCTAACTCAAACCATAGACCTAACCCTAACCATAGGCGGACACCTGAAGCTCAACCCCAACCCTAACCTAACCCTGACGCTATCTCCAACCGTAACACTGAACCGAAAACTAACAGTAGCCCTAAACTTACTCCCTCAAACTAAGGTCAAACCTAACCTAACCTGAAGCCAAACTCAAACCATACACCTAACCCTAACCCTTGGCGGACACCTGAAGCTCAACCCCAACCCTAACCTGACCCTCACTCTAACTCCAACCATAACACTGAACCGAAAACTAACAGTAGCCCTAAACTTACTCCCTCAAACTAAGTTCAAACCTAACCTAACCTGAAGCCTAACTCAAACCATAGACCTAACCCTAACCCTAGGCGGACTCCTGAAGCTCAACCCCAACCCTAACCTAACCCTGACGCTATCTCCAACCGTAACACTGAACCGAAAACTAACAGTAGCCCTAAACTTACTCCCTCAAACTAACTTCAAACCTAACCTAACCGAAAGCCTAACTCAAACCATAGACCTAACCCTACCCCTTGGCGGACACCTTAAGCTCAACCCCAGTCCTAAAATGGACCTGACGCTAACTCCAACCATAACAATTACCCGAAAAATAACAGTAGCCCTAAACTTACTCCCTCAAACTAAGTTCAAAGCTAACCTAACCTGAAGCCTATATCAAACCATACACCTAACCCCAACCCTAGGCGGACACCTTAAGCTCAACCCCTACCCTAACCTGACCCTCACGCTAAATCCAACCGTAACACTGAACTGAAAACTAACAGTAGCCCTAAACTTATTCCCTCAAACTAAGTTCAAACCTAACCTAACCTGAAGCCTAACTCAAACCATAGACCTAACCCTAACCCTAGGAGGACACCTGAAGCTCAACCCCAAAGCTAACCTGACCCTGACTCTATCTCCAACCGTAACACTGAACCGAAAACTAACAGTAGCCCTAAACTTACTCCCTCAAACTAAGTTCAAACCTAACCTAACCTGAAGCCTAACTCAAAACATAGACCTAACCCTAACCCTAGGTGGACACCTGAACCTCAACCCCAACCCTAACCTGACCCTGACGCTATCTCCAACGATAACACTGAACCGAATACAAACAGTAGCCCTAAACTTACTCCCTCAAACTAAGTTCAAACCTTACCTAACCTGAAGCCTAAATCAAACCATACACCTAACCCTAACCCTAGGCGGACACCTTAAGCTCAAACCCAACCCTAACCTGAACCTCACGCTAACTCCAACCGTAACACTGAACCGAAAACTAACAGTAGCCCTAAAGTTACTCCCTCAAACTAAGTTCAATCCTAACCTAACCTGAAGCCTAACTCAAACCATAGACCTAACCCTAACCCTAGGCGGACACCTGAAGCTCAACCCCAACCCTATCCTGACCCTGACGCTAACTCCAACCGTAACACTGAACCGAAAACTAACAGTAGCCCTAATCTTACTCCCTCACACTAAGTTCAAACCTAACCTAACCTGAAGCCTAACTCAAACCATAGACCTAACCCTAACGCTTGGCGGACAGCTTAAGCTCAACCCCAACCCTAAAATCCCCTGACGCTAACTCCAAACATAACAGTTACCCAAAAACTAACAGTAGCCCTAAACTTACTCCCTCAAACTAACTTCAAACCTAACCAACCTGAAGCCTAAATCAAACCATAGACCTAACCCTAACCCTAGGCGGACACCTGAAGTTCAAGCCCAACCATAACCTGACCCTGACGCTATCTCCAACCATAACACTGAACCGAAAACTAACAGTAGCCCTAAACTTACTCCCTCAAACTAAGTTCAAACCTAACCTAACCTGAAGCCTAAATCAAACCATACACCTAACCCTAACCCTAGGCAGACACCTTAAGCTCAACCCCAACCCTCACCTGACCCTGACGCTATCTCCAACCGAAACACTGAACCGAAAACTAACCGTAGCCCTAAACTTACTCCCTCAAACTAAGTTCAAACCTAACCTAACCTGAAGCCTAACTCAAACCATAGACCTAACCCTAACCCTAGGCGGACACCTTAAGCTCAACCCCAACCGAACCTGGCCCTGACGCTAATTCCAACCATAACAGTTACCCGAAAACTAACAGTAGCCCTAAACTTACTCCCTCAAACTAAGTTCAAACCTAAACTAACCTGAAGCCTTAATCAAATCATACACCTAAACCTAACCCTAGGCTGACACCTTAAGCTCAACCCCTACCCTAACCTGACCCTCACGCTTACTCCAAGTGTAACAGTTAACCGAAAACTAACAGTAGCCCTAAACTTACTCCCTCAAACTAACTTCAAACCTAACCTAACCTGAAGCCTAAATCAAACCATACACCTAACCCTAACCGTAGGCGGACACCATTAGCTCAACGCCAACCCTAACCTGGACCTGACGCTAACTCCAACCGTAAAAGTTACCCGAAAACTAACAGTAGCCCTAAACTTACTCCCTCAAACTAAGTTCAAACCTAACCTAACCTGAAGCCTAAATCAAACCATACACCTAACCCTAACCCTAGGCGGACACCTTAAGCTCAACCCCAACCCTAACCTGACCCTCACGCTAACTCCAACCGTAACACTGAACTGAAAACTAACATTAGCCCTAAACTTACTCCCTCAAACTAATTTCAAACCTAATCTAACCTGAAGCCTAACTCAAATCATAGACCTAACCCTAACCCTAGGCGGACACCTGAAGCTCAACCCCAACCCTAACCTGACCCTGAAGCTATCTCCAACCGTAACACTGAACCGAAAACTAACAGTAGCCCTAAACTTACTCCCTCAAACTAAGTTCAAACCTAACCTAACCTGAAGCCTAACTCATACCATAGACCTAACCCTAACGCTAGGCGGACCCCTTAAGCTCAACCCCAACCCTAACCTTACCCTGACGCTATCTCCAACGGTAACACTGAACCGAAAACTAACAGTAGCCCTAAACTTACTCCCTCAAACTAAGTTCAATCCTAACCTAACCTGAAGCCTAAATGAAACCATAGACCTAAACCTAACCCTAGGCGGACACCTTTAGCTCAACCTCAACCCTAACCTGACCCTCACTCTAACTCCAACCGTAACACTGAACCGAAAACTAACAGTAGCCCTAATCTTACTCCCTCAAACTAAGTTCAAACCTAACCTAACATGAAGCCTAACTCAAACCATAGACCTAACCCTAACCCTTGGCGGACACCTGAAGCTCAACCCCAACCCTAAAATCCCCTGACGCTAACTCCAAACATAACAGTTACCCGAAAACTAACAGTAGCCCTAAACTTACTCCCTCAAACTAAGTTCAAACCTAACCTAACCTGAAGCCTAAATCAAACCATACACCTAACCCTAACCCTAGGCGGACACCTTAAGCTCAAGCCCAACCCTAACCTGACCCTCACGCTAACTCCACCCGTAACACTGAACCGAAAACTAACAGTAGCCCTAAACTTACTCCCTCAAACTAAGTTCAATCCTAACCTAACCTGAAGCCTAAATGAAACCATAGACCTAAACCTAACCCTAGGCGGACACCTTTAGCTCAACCCCAACCCTAACCTGACCCTCACGCTAACTCCAACCGTAACACTGAACCGAAAACTAACAGTAGCCCTAATCTTACTCCCTCAAACTAAGTTCAAACCTAACCTAACCTGAAGCCTAACTCAAACCATAGACCTAACCCTAACCCTTGGCGGACACCTTAAGCTCAACCCCAACCCTAAAATCCCCTGACGCTAAGTCCAAACATAACAGTTACCCAAAAACTAACAGTAGCCCTAAACTTACTCCCTCAAACTAAGTTCAAACCTAACCTAACCTGAAGCCTAAATCAAACCATACACCTAACCCTAATCCTAGGCGGACACCTTAAGCTCAACCCCTACCCTAACCTGACCCTCACGCTTACTCCAACTGTAACAGCTAACCGAAAACTAACAGTAGCCCTAAACTTACTCCCTCAAACTAACTTCAAACCTAACCTAACCTGAAGCCTAAATCAAACCATAGACCTAACCCTAACCCTAGGCGGACACCTGAAGTTCAAGCCCAACCATAACCTGACCCTGACGCTATCTCCAACCATAACACTGAACCGAAAACTAACAGTAGCCCTAAACTTACTCCCTCAAACTATGTTCAAACCTAACCTAACCTGAAGCCTAAATCAAACCATACACCTAACCCTAACCCTAGGCGGACACCTTAAGCTCAACCCCAACCCTCACCTGACCCTGACGCTATCTCCAACCGTAACACTGAACCGAAAACTAACCGTAGCCCTAAACTTACTCCTTCAAACTAAGTTCAAACCTAACCTAACCTGAAGCCTAACTAAAACCATAGACCTAACCCTAACCCTAGGCGGACACCTTAAGCTCAACCCCAACCGAACCTGGCCCTGACGCTAATTCCAACCATAACAGTTACCCGAAAACTAACAGTAGCCCTAAACTTACTCCCTCAAACTAAGTTCAAACCTAACCTAACCTGAAGCCTTAATCAAATCATACACCTAACCCTAACCCTAGGCTGACACCTTAAGCTCAACCCCTACCCTAACCTGACCCTCACGCTTACTCCAACTGTAACAGTTAACCGAAAACTAACAGTAGCCCTAAACTTACTCCCTCAAACTAACTTCAAACGTAACCTAACCTGAAGCCTAAAACAAACCATACACCTAACCCTAACCGTAGGCGGACACCATTAGCTCAACGCCAACCCTAACCTGGACCTGACGCTAACTCCAACCGTAACAGTTACCCGAAAACTAACAGTAGCCCTAAACTTACTCCCTCAAACTAAGTTCAAACCTAACCTAACCTGAAGCCAAACTCAAACCATAGACCTAACCCTAACCCTAGGCGGACACCTGAAGCTCAACCCCAACCCTAACCTGACCCTCACGCTATCTCCAACCGTAACACTGAACCGAAAACTAACAGTAGCCCTAAACTTACTCCCTCAAACTAAGTTCAAACCTAACCTAACCTGAAGCCTAAATCAAACCATACACCTAACCCTAACCCTAGGCGGACACCTTAAGCTCAAGCCCAACCCTAACCTGACCCTGACGCTATCTCCAACCGTAACACTGAACAGAAAACTAACAGTAGCCCTAAACTTACTCCCTAAAACTAAGTTCAAACCTAACCTAACCTGAAGCCTAACTCAAACCAAAGACCTAACCCTAACCCTAGGCGGACACCTTAAGCTCAACCCCAACCCTAACCTGGCCCTGACGTTAACTCCAACGATAACAGTTACCAGAAAACTAACAGTCGCCCTAAACTTACTCCCTCAAACTAAGCTCAAACCTAACCTAACCTGAAGCCTTAATCAAATCATACACCTAAACCTAACCTTAGGCTGACACCATAAGCTCAACCCCTACCCTAACCTGACCCTCACGCTTACTCCAACTGTAACAGTTAACCGAAAACTAACAGTAGTCCTAAACTTACTCCCTCAAACAAACTTCAAACCTAACCTAACCTGAAGCCTAAATCAAACCATACACCTAACCCTAACCCTAGGCGGACACCTGAAGCTCAACCCCAACCCTAACCTGACCCTGACGCTATCTCCAACCTTAACACTGAACCGAAAACTAACAGTAGCCCTAAACTTACTCCCTCAAACTAAGTTCAAACCTAACCTAACCTGAAGCGTAAATCAAACCATACACCTAACCCTAACCCTAGGCGGTCACCTTAAGCTCAAGCCCAACCCTAACCTGACCCTCACTCTAACTCCAACCATAACACTGAACCGAAAACTAACAGTAGCCCTAAACTTACTCCCTCAAACTAAGTTCAAACCTAACCTAACCTGAAGCCTAACTCAAACCATAGACCTAACCCTAACCCTAGGCGGACACCTGAAGCTCAACCCCAACCCTAACTTAACCCTGACGCTATCTCCAACCGTAACACTGAACTGAAAACTAACAGTAGCCCTAAACTTACTCCCTCAAACTAACTTCAAACCTAACCTAACCTGAAGCCTAACTCAAACCATAGACCTAACCCTAACCCTTGGCGGACACCTTAAGCTCAACCCCAGTCCTAAAATGGCCCTGACGCTAACTCCAACCATAACATTTACCCGAAAACTAACAGTAGCAATAAACTTACTCCCTCAAACTAAGTTCAAACCTAACCTAACCTGAAGCCTAAATCAAACCATACACCTAACCCCAACCCTAGGCGGACAACTTAAGCTCAACCCCAACCCTATCCTGACCCTCACGCTAAATCCAACCGTAACACTGAACTGAAAACTAACAGTATCCCTAAACTTACTCCCTCAAACTAAGTTGAAACCTAACCTAACTTGAAGCCTAACTCAAACCATAGACCCTACCCTAACACTAGGCGGACACCTGAAGCTCAACCCCAACGCTAACCTGACCCTGACGCTATCTCCAACCGTAACACTGAACCGAAAACTAACAGTAGCCCTAAACTTACTCCCTCAAACTAAGTTCAAACCTAACCTAACCTGAAGCCTAACTCAAACCATAGACCTAACCCTAACCCTAGGCGGACACCTTAAGCTCAACCCCAACCCTAACCTGGCCCTGACGCTAACTCCAACGATAACAGTTACCAGAAAACTAACAGTCGCCCTAAACTTACTCCCTCAAACTAAGCTCAAACCTAACCTAACCTGAAGCCTAAATCAAACCATACACCTAACCCTAACCCTAGGCGGACACCTTAACCTCAACGCCAACACTAACCTGACCCTCACGCTAACTCCAACCGTACCACTGAACCGAAAACTAACATTAGCCCTAAACTTACTCCCTCAAACTAATTTCAAACCTAACCTAACCTGAAGCCTAACTCAAACCATAGACCTAACCCTAACCCTAGGAGGACACCTGAAGCTCAAACCCAAACCTAACCTGACCCTGACGTTATCTCCAACCGTAACACTGAACCGAAAACTAACAGTAGCCCTAAACTTACTCTCTCAAACTAAGTTCAAACCTAACCTAACCTGAAGCCTAACTCAAACCATAGACCTAACCCTAACCCTAGGCGGACTCCTGAAGCTCAACCCCAACCCTAAACTAACCCTGACGCTATCTCCAACCGTAAAACTGAACCGAAAACTAACAGTAGCCCTAAACTTACTCCCTCAAACTAACTTCAAACCTAACCTAACCGAAAGCCTAAATCAAACCATAGACCTAACCCTACCCCTTGGCGGACACCTTAAGCTCAACCCCAGTCCTAAAATGGACCTGACGCTAACTCCAACCATAACAGTTACCCGAAAAATAACAGTAGCCCTAAACTTACTCCCTCAAACTAAGTTCAAAGCTAACCTAACCTGAAGCCTATATCAAACCATACACCTAACTCCAACCCTAGGCGGACACCTTAAGCTCAACCCCTACCCTAACCTGACCCTCATGCTAAATCCAACCGTAACACTGAACTGAAAACTAACAGTAGCCCTAAACTTATTCCCTCAAACTAAGTTCAAACCTAACCTAACCTGAAGCCTAACTCAAACCATAGACCTAACCCTAACCCTAGGAGGACACCTGAAGCTCAACCCCAACGCTAACCTGACCCTGACTCTATCTCCAACCATAACACTGAACCGAAAACTAACAGTAGCCCTAAACTTACTCCCTCAAACTAACTTCAAACCTAACCTAACCTGAAGCCTAAATCAAACCATAAACCCAACCCTAACCCTTGGCGGACACCTTAAGCTCAACCCAAACCATAATCTGACCCTGACGCTAACTCCAACCATAACAGTTAACCGAAAACTAACAGTAGCACTAAACTTACTCCCTCAAACTAAGTTCAAACCTAACCTAACCTGAAGCCTAAATCAAACCATACACCTAACCCTAACCCTAGGCGGACACCTTAAGCTAAAACTCAACCCTAACCTGACCCTCACGATAAATCCAACCGTAACACTGAACTGAAAACTAACAGTATCCCTAAACTTACTCCCTCAAACTAAGTTCAAACCTAACCTAACCTGAAGCCTAACTCAAACCATAGACCTAACCCTAACCCTAGGCGGACACCTGAAGCTCAACCCCAACGCTAACCAGACCCTGACGCTATCTCCAACCGTAACACTGAACCGAAAACTAACAGTAGCCCTAAACTTACTCCCTCAAACTAAGTTCAAACCTAACCTAACCTGAAGCCTAACTCAAACCATAGACCTAACCCTAACCCCAGTCAGAAACCTTACGCTCAACCCCAACCCTAACCAGGCCCTGACGCTAACTCCAACCATAACAGTTACCAGAAAACTAACAGTCGCCCTAAACTTACTTCCTCAAACTAAGCTCAAACCTAACCTAACCTGAAGCATAAATCAAACCATACACCTAACCCTAAGCCTAGGCGGACACCTTAACCTCAACCCCAACCCTAACCTGACCCTCATGCTAACTCGAACCGGAACACTGAACCGAAAACTAACATTAGCCATAAACTTACTCCCTCAAACTAATTTCAAACCTAACCTAACCTGAAGCCTAACTCAAACCATAGACCTAACCCTAGCCCTAGGCGGACACCTGAAGCTCATCCCCAACCCTAACCTGACCCTCACGCTTACTCCAACTGTAACAGTTAACCGAAAACTAACAGTAGCCCTAAACTTATTCCCTCAAACTAACTTCAAACCTAACCTAACCTGAAGCCTAAATCAAACCATACACTTAACCCTAACCCTAGGCAGACACCATTAGCTCACCACCAACCCTAACCTGGACCTGACGCTAACTCCAACCGTAACAGTTACCCGTAAACTAACAGTAGCCCTATACTTACTCCCTCAAACTAAGTTCAAACCTAACCTAACCTGAAGCCTACATCAAACCATACACCTAACCCTAACCCTAGGCGGACACCTTAAGCTCAACCCCTACCCTAACCTGACCCTCACGCTAACTCCAACCGAAACACTGAACCGAAAACAAACAGTAGCCGTAAACTTACTCTCTCAAACTAAGTTCAAACCTAACCTAACCTGAAGCCTAAATCAAACCATACACCTAACTCTAACCCTAGGCGGACACCTTAAACTCAACCCCGACCCTAACCTGACCCTCACGCTAACTCCAACCGTAACACTGAACCGAAAACTAACAGTAGCCCTAAACTTACTCCCTCAAACTAACTTCAAACCTAACCTAACCTGAATCCTAACTCAAACCATAGACCTAACCCTAACTCTTGGCGGACACCTGAAGCTCAACCCCAAACCTAAAATCCCCTGACGCTAACTCCAAACATAACAGTTACCCGAAAACTTACAGTAGCCATAAACTTACTCCCTCAAACTAAGTTCAAACCTAACCTAACCTGAAGCCTAAATCAAACCATACACCTAACCCTAACCCTAGGCGGACACCTTAAGCTCAAGCCCAACCCTAACCTGACCCTCACGCTAACTCCAACCGTAACACTGAACCGAAAACTAACAGTAGCCCTAAACTTACTCCCTCAAACTAAGTACAATCCTAACCTAACCTGAAGCCTAACTCAAACCATACACCTAACCCTAACCCTAGGCGGACACCTGAAGCTCAACCCCAACCCTAACCTAACCCTGACGCTATCTCCAACCGTAACACTGAACCGAAAACTAACAGTAGCCCTAAACTTACTCCCTCAAACTAACTTCAAACCTAACCTAACCTGAAGCCTAACTCAAACCATAGACCTAACCCTAACCCTAGGTGGACACCTGAAGCTCAACCCCAACCCTAACCTAACACTGACGCTATCTCCAACCGTAACACTGAACCGAAAACTAACAGTAGCCCTAAACTTACTCCCTCAAACTAACTTCAAACCTAACCTAACCTGAAGCCTAACTGAAACCATAAACCCAACCCTAACCCTTGGCGGACACCTTAAGCTCAACCCAAACCATAATCTGACCCTGACGCTAACTCCAACCATAACAGTTACCCGAAAACTAACAGTAGCCCTAAACTTACTCCCTCAAACTAAGTTCAAACCTAACCTAACCTGAAGCCTAAATCAAACCATACACCTAACCCTAACCCTAGGCGGACACCTTAAGCTAAAACTCAACCCTAACCTGACCCTCACGATAAATCCAACCGTAACACTGAACTGAAAACTAACAGTATCCCTAAACTTACTCCCTCAAACTAAGTTCAAACCTAACCTAACCTGAAGCATAACTCAAACCATAGACCTAACCCTAACCCTAGGCGGACACCTGAAGCTCAACCCCAACGCTAACCAGACCCTGACGCTATCTCCAACCGTAACACTGAACCGAAAACTAACAGTAGCCCTAAACTTACTCCCTCAAACTAAGTTCAAACCTAACCTAACCTGAAGCCTAACTCAAACCATAGACCTAACCCTAACCCCAGTCAGAAACCTTACGCTCAACCCCAACCCTAACCAGGCCCTGACGCTAACTCCAACCATAACAGTTACCAGAAAACTAACAGTCGCCCTAAACTTACTTCCTCAAACTAAGCTCAAACCTAACCTAACCTGAAGCCTAAATCAAACCATACACCTAACCCTAAGCCTAGGCGGACACCTTAACCTCAACCCCAACCCTAACCTGACCCTCATGCTAACTCGAACCGTAACACTGAACCGAAAACTAACATTAGCCATAAACTTACTCCCTCAAACTAATTTCAAACCTAACCTAACCTGAAGCCTAACTCAAACCATAGACCTAACCCTAACCCTAGGCGGACACCTGAAGCTCAACCCCAACCCTAACCTGACCCTCACGCTTACTCCAACTGTAACAGTTAACCGAAAACTAACAGTAGCCCTAAACTTATTCCCTCAAACTAACTTCAAACCTAACCTAACCTGAAGCCTAAATCAAACCATACACTTAACCCTAACCCTAGGCAGACACCATTAGCTCACCACCAACCCTAACCTGGACCTGACGCTAACTCCAACCGTAACAGTTACCCGAAAACTAACAGTAGCCCTATACTGACTCCCTCAAACTAAGTTCAAACCTAACCTAACCTGAAGCCTACATCAAACCATACACCTAACCCTAACCCTAGGCGGACACCTTAAGCTCAACCCCTACCCTAACCTGACCCTCACGCTAACTCCAACCGAAACACTGAACCGAAAACAAACAGTAGCCCTAAACTTACTCTCTCAAACTAAGTTCAAACCTAACCTAACCTGAAGCCTAACTCAAACCATAGACCTAAACCTAACCCTAGGCGGACACCTGAAGCTCAACCCCAACGCTAACCAGACCCTGACGCTATCTCCAACCGTAACACTGAACCGAAAACTAACAGTAGCCCTAAACTTACTCCCTCAAACTAAGTTCAAACCTAACCTAACCTGAAGCCTAACTCAAACCATAGAACTAACCCTAACCCCAGTCAGAAACCTTACACTCAACCCCAACCCTAAGCAGGCCCTGATGCTAACTCCAACCATAACAGTTACCAGAAAACTAACAGTCGCCCTAAACTTACTTCCTCAAACTAAGCTCAAACCTAACCTAACCTGAAGCCTAAATCAAACCATACACCTAACCCTAAGCCTAGGCGGACACCTTAACCTCAACCCCAACCCTAACCTGACCCTCATGCTAACTCGAACCGTAACACTGAACCGAAAACTAACATTAGCCATAAACTTACTCCCTCAAACTAATTTCAAACCTAACCTAACCTGAAGCCTAACTCAAACCATAGACCTAACCCTAACCCTAGGCGGACACCTGAAGATCAACCCCAACCCTAACCTGACCCTCACGCTTACTCCAACTGTAACAGTTAACCGAAAACTAACAGTAGCCCTAAACTTATTCCCTCAAACTAACTTCAAACCTAACCTAACCTGAAGCCTAAATCAAACCATACACTTAACCCTAACCCTAGGCAGACACCATTAGCTCACCACCAACCCTAACCTGGACCTGACGCTAACTCCAACCGTAACAGTTACCCGAAAACTAACAGTAGCCCTATACTTACTCCCTCAAACTAAGTTCAAACCTAACCTAACCTGAAGCCTACATCAAACCATACACCTAACCCTAACCCTAGGCGGACACCTTAAGCTCAACCCCTACCCTAACCTGACCCTCACGCTAACTCCAACCGAAACACTGAACCGAAAACAAACAGTAGCCCTAAACTTACTCTCTCAAACTAAGTTCAAACCTAACCTAACCTGAAGCCTAACTCAAACCATAGACCTAACCCTAACCCTAGGCGGACGCCTGAAGCTCAACCCCAACCCTAACCTGACCCTGACTCTTACTCCAACCGTAACACTCAACCGAAAACTAACAGTAGCCCTAAACTTACTCCCTCAAACTAAGTTCAAACCTAACCTAACCTGAAGCCTAAATCAAACCATACACCTAACCCTAACCCTAGGCGGACACCATTAGCTAACCACCAACCCTAACCTGGACCTGACGCTAACTCCAACCGTAACAGTTACCCGAAAACTAACAGTAGCCCTAAATTTACTCCCTCAAACTAAGTTCAAACCTAACCTAACCTGAAGCCTAAATCAAACCATACACCTAACCATAACCCTAGGCGGACACCTTAAGCTCAACCCCAACCCTAACCTGACCCTCACGCTAAATCCAACCGTAACACTGAACCGAAAACTAACAGTAGCCCTAAACTTACTCCCTCAAACTAAGTTCAAACCTAACCTAACCTGAAGCCTAACTCAAACCATAGACCTAATCCTAACCCTAGGCGGACACCTGAAGCTCAACCCCAAAGCTAACCTGACCCTGACGCTATCTCCAACCGTAACACTGAACCGAAAACTAACAGTAGCCCTAAACTTACTCCCTCAAACTAAGTTCAAACCTAACCTAACCTGAAGCCTAACTCAAACCATAGACCTAACCCTAACCCTAGGCGGACACCTTAAGCTCAACCCCAACCCTAACCTGGCCCTGACGCTAACTCCAAACATAACAGTTACCAGAAAACTAACAGTAGCCCTAAACTTACTCCCTCAAACTAAGTTCAAACCTAACCTAACCTGAAGCCTAAATCAAACCATACACCTAACTCTAACCCTAGGCGGACACCTTAAGCTCAACCCCGACCCTAACCTGACCCTCACGCTAACTGCAACCGTAACACTGAACCGAAAACTAACAGTAGCCCTAAACTTACTCCCTCAAACAAATTTCAAATCTAACCTAACCTGAAGCCTAACTCAAACCATAGACCTCACCCTAACCCTAGGCGGACACCTGAAGTTCAAGCCCGACCATAAGCTGACCCTGACGCTATCCCCAACCATAACACTGAACCGAAAACTAACAGTAGCCCTAAACTTACTCCCTCAAACTACGTTCAAACCTAAACTAACCTGAAGCCTAAATCAAACCATACACCTAACCCTAACCCTAGGCCGACACCTTAAGCTCAACCCCAACCCTAACCTGGCCCTGAGGCTATCTCTAACCGTAACACTGAACCGAAAACTAACCATAGCCCTAAACTTACTCCCTCAAACTACGTTCAAACCTAACCTAACCTAAAGCCTAACTCAAACCATAGACCTAACCCTAACCCTAGGCGGACACCTTAAGCTCAACCCCAACCGAACCTGGCCGTGACGCTAACTCCAACCATAAAAGTTACCCGAAAACTAACAGTAGCCCTAAACTTACTCCCTCAAACTAAGTTCAAACCTAACCTAACCTGAAGCCTTAATCAAATCATACACCTAACCCTAACCCTAGGCGGACACCTTAAGCTCAACCCCTACCCTAACCTGAACCTCACGCTTACTCCA
The DNA here is from genome assembly GCA_026018925.1 of Tupaia tana. Classification (NCBI taxonomy): domain Eukaryota; kingdom Metazoa; phylum Chordata; class Mammalia; order Scandentia; family Tupaiidae; genus Tupaia; species Tupaia tana. The sequence continues at coordinate 2,754,035 of JAKSZU010000034.1, read as the reverse complement.
ACTGTAACAGTTAACCGAAAATTAACAGTAGCCCTAAACTTACTCCCTCAAACTAACTTCAAACCTAACCTAACCTGAAGCCTAAATCAAACCATACACCTAACCCTAACACTAGGCGGACACCATTAGCTCAACGCCAACCCTAACCTGGACCTGACGCTAACTCCAACCGTAACAGTTACCCGAAAACTAACAGTAGCCCTAAACTTACTCCCTCAAACTAAGTTCAAACCTAACCTAACCTGAAGCCTAAATCAAACCATACACCTAACCTTAAACCTAGGCGGACACCTTAAGCTCAACCCCTACCCTATCCTGACCCTCACTCTAACTCCAACCGAAACACTGAACCGAAAACAAACAGTAGCCCTAAACTTACTCCCTCAAACTAAGTTCAAACCTAACCTAACCTGAAGCCTAACTCAAACCATAGACCTAACCCTAACCGTAGGCGGACACCTGAAGCTCAACCCCAACCCTAACCTGACCCTGACGCTAACTCCAACCGTAACACTGAACAGAAAACTAACAGTAGCCCTAAACTTACTCCCTCAAACTAAGTTCCAACCAAACCTAACCTGAAGCCTAACTCAAACCATAGACCTAACCCTAACCCTAGGCGGACACCTTAAGCTCAACCCCAACCCTAACCTTACCCTGACGCTATCTCCAACGGTAACACTGAACCGAAAACTAACAGTAGCCCTAAACTTACTCCCTCAAACTAAGTTCAATCCTAACCTAACCTGAAGCCTAAATGAAACCATAGACCTAAACCTAACCCTAGGCGGACACCTTTAGCTCAACCCCAACCCTAACCTGACCCTCACTCTAACTCCAACCGTAACACTGAACCGAAAACTAACAGTAGCCCTAATCTTACTCCCTCAAACTAAGTTCAAACCTAACCTAACATGAATCCAAACTCAAACCATAGACCTAACCCTAACTCTTGGCGGACACCTGAAGCTCAACCCCAACCCTAAAATCCCCTGACGCTAACTCCAAACATAACAGTTACCCGAAAACTAACAGTAGCCCTAAACTTACTCCCTCAAACTAAGTTCAAACCTAACCTAACCTGAAGCCTAAATCAAACCTTACACCTAACCCTAACACTAGGCGGACACCTTAAGCTCAAGCCCAACCCTAACCTGACCCTCACGCTAACTCCAACCGTAACACTGAACTGAAAACTAACAGTAGCCCTAAACTTACTCCCTCAAACTAAGTTCAATCCTAACCTAACCTGAAGCCTAACTCAAACCATAGACCTAACCCTAACCCTTGGCGGACACCTTAAGCTCAAGCCCAATTCTAAAATGGCCCTGGCGCTAACTCCAACCATAACAGTTACCCGAAAATTAACAGTAGCCCTAAACTTACTCCCTCAAACTACGTTCAAACCTAACCTAACCTGAAGCCTTAATCATATCATACACCTAATCCTAACCCTAGGCGGACACCTTAAGCTCAACCCCTACCCTAACCTGACCCTCACGCTTACTCCAACTTTAACAGTTAACCGAAAACTAACAGTAGCCCTAAACTTATTCCCTCAAACTAAGTTCAAACCTAACCTAACCTGAAGCCTAAATCAAACCATACACCTAACCCTAACCCTAGGCGGACACCATTAGCTCACCACCAACCCTAACCTGGACCTGACGCTAACTCCAACCGTAACAGTTACCCGAAAACTAACAGTAGCCCTAAATTTACTCCCTCAAACTAAGTTCAAACCTAACCTAACCTGAAGCCTAACTCAAACCATAGACCTAACCCTAACCCTAGGCGGACACCTTAAGCTCAACCCCAACCGAACCTGGCCCTGACGCTAACTCCAACCATAAAAGTTACCCGAAAACTAACAGTAGCCCTAAACTTACTCCCTCAAACTAACTTCAAACCTAACCTAACCTGAAGCCTAAATCAAACCATACACCTAACCTTAACCCTAGGCGGACACCTTAAGCTCAACCCCTACCCTATCCTGACCCTCACGCTAACTCCAACCGAAACACTGAACTGAAAACAAACAGTAGCCCTAAACTTACTCCCCAAACTAAGTTCAAACCTAACCTAACCTGAAGCCTAACTCAAACCATAGACCTAACCCTAACCGTAGGCGGACACCTGAAGCTCAACCCCAACCCTAACCTGACCCTGACGCTATCTCCAACCGTAACACTGAACCGAAAACTAACAGTAGCCCTAAACTTACTCCCTCAAACTAACTTCAAACCTAACCTAACCTGAAGCCTAACTGAAACCATAAACCCAACCCTAACCCTTGGCGGACACCTTAAGCTCAACCCAAACCATAATCTGGCCCTGACGCTAACTCCAACCATAACAGCTACCCGAAAACTAACAGTAGCCCTAAACTTACTCCCTCAAACTAAGTTCAAACCTAACCTAACCTGAAGCTTAAATCAAACCATACACCTAACCCTAACCCTAGGCGGACACCTTAAGCTAAACCCCAACCCTAACCTGAAACTCACGATAAATCCAACCGTAACACTGAACTGAAAACTAACAGTATCCCTAAACTTACTCCCTCAAACTAAGTTCAAACCTAACCTAACCTGAAGCCTAACTCAAACCATAGACCTAACCCTAACCCTAGGCGGACACCTGAAGCTCAACCCCAACGCTAACCAGACCCTGACGCTATCTCCAACCGTAACACTGAACCGAAAACTAACAGTAGCCCTAAACTTACTCCCTCAAACTAAGTTCAAACCTAACCTAACCTGAAGCCTAACTCAAACCATAGACCTAACCCTAACCCCAGTCAGAAACCTTACGCTCAACCCCTACCCTAACCAGGCCCTGACGCTAACTCCAACCATAACAGTTACCAGAAAACTAACAGTCGCCCTAAACTTACTTCCTCAAACTAAGCTCAAATCTAACCTAACCTGAAGCCAAAATCAAACCATACACCTAACCCTAACCCTAGGCGGACACCTTAACCTCAACCCCAACCCTAACCTGACCCTCATGCTAACTCGAACCGTAACACTGAACCGAAAACTAACATTAGCCATAAACTTACTCCCTCAAACTAATTTCAAACCTAACCTAACCTGAAGCCTAACTCAAATCATAGACCTAACCCTAACCCTAGGCGGACACCTGAAGCTCAACCCCAACCCTAACCTGACCCTCACGCTTACTCCAACTGTAACAGTTAACCGAAAACTAACAGTAGCCCTAAACTTATTCCCTCAAACTAACTTCAAACCTAACCTAACCTGAAGCCTAAATCAAACCATACACCTAACCCTAACCCTAGGCAGACACCATTAGCTCACCACCAACCCTAACCTGGACCTGACGCTAACTCCAACCGTAACAGTTACCCGAAAACTAACAGTAGCCCTAAACTTACTCCCTCAAACTAAGTTCAAACCTAACCTAACCTGAAGCCTACATCAAACCATACACCTAACCCTAACCCTAGGCGGACACCTTAAGCTCAACCCCTACCCTAACCTTACCCTCACGCTAACTCCAACCGAAACACTGAACCGAAAACAAACAGTAGCCCTAAACTTACTCTCTCAAACTAAGTTCAAACCTAACCTAACCTGAAGCCTAACTCAAACCATAGACCTAACCCTAACCCTAAGCGGACACCTGAAGCTCAACCCCAACCCTAACCTGACCCTGACTCTTACTCCAACCGTAACACTCAACCGAAAACTAACAGTAGCCCTAAACTTACTCCCTCAAACTAAGTTCAAACCTAACCTAACCTGAAGCCTTAATCAAATCATACACCTAACCCTAACCCTAGGCGGACACCTTAAGCTCAACCCCTACCCTAACCTGAACCTCACGCTTACTCCAACTGTAACAGTTAACCGAAAACTAACAGTAGCCCTAAACTTACTCCCTCAAACTAACTTCAAACCTAACCTAACCTGAAGCCTAAATCAAACCATACACCTAACCCTAACACTAGGCGGACACCATTATCTCAACGCCAACCCTAACCTGGACCTGACGCTAACTCCAACCGTAACAGTTACCCGAAAACTAACAGTAGCCCTAAACTTACTCCCTCAAACTAAGTTCAAACCTAACCTAACCTGAAGCCTAAATCAAACCATACACCTAACCTTAAACCTAGGCGGACACCTTAAGCTCAACCCCTACCCTATCCTGACCCTCACTCTAACTCCAACCGAAACACTGAACCGAAAACAAACAGTAGCCCTAAACTTACTCCCTCAAACTAAGTTCAAACCTAACCTAACCTGAAGCCTAACTCAAACCATAGACCTAACCCTAACCGTAGGCGGACACCTGAAGCTCAACCCCAACCCTAACCTGACCCTGACGCTAACTCCAACCGTAACACTGAACAGAAAACTAACAGTAGCCCTAAACTTACTCCCTCAAACTAAGTTCCAACCAAACCTAACCTGAAGCCTAACTCAAACCATAGACCTAACCCTAACCCTAGGCGGACACCTTAAGCTCAACCCCAACCCTAACCTTACCCTGACGCTATCTCCAACGGTAACACTGAACCGAAAACTAACAGTAGCCCTAAACTTACTCCCTCAAACTAAGTTCAATCCTAACCTAACCTGAAGCCTAAATGAAACCATAGACCTAAACCTAACCCTAGGCGGACACCTTTAGCTCAACCCCAACCCTAACCTGACCCTCACTCTAACTCCAACCGTAACACTGAACCGAAAACTAACAGTAGCCCTAATCTTACTCCCTCAAACTAAGTTCAAACCTAACCTAACATGAATCCAAACTCAAACCATAGACCTAACCCTAACTCTTGGCGGACACCTGAAGCTCAACCCCAACCCTAAAATCCCCTGACGCTAACTCCAAACATAACAGTTACCCGAAAACTAACAGTAGCCCTAAACTTACTCCCTCAAACTAAGTTCAAACCTAACCTAACCTGAAGCCTAAATCAAACCTTACACCTAACCCTAACCCTAGGCGGACACCTTAAGCTCAAGCCCAACCCTAACCTGACCCTCACGCTAACTCCAACCGTAACACTGAACCGAAAACTAACAGTAGCCCTAAACTTACTCCCTCAAACTAAGTTCAATCCTAACCTAACCTGAAGCCTAACTCAAACCATAGACCTAACCCTAACCCTACGCGGACACCTGAAGCTCAACCCCAACCCTAACCTAACCCTGACGCTATCTCCAACCGTAACACTGAACCGAAAACTAACAGTAGCCCTAAACTTACTCCCTCAAACTAACTTCAAACCTAACCTAACCTGAAGCCTAACTCAAACCATAGACCTAACCCTAACCCTAGGTGGACACCTGACGCTCAACCCCAACCCTAACCTAACACTGACGCTATCTCCAACCGTAACACTGAACCGAAAACTAACAGTAGCCCTAAACTTACTCCCTCAAACTAACTTCAAACCTAACCTAACCTGAAGCCTAACTGAAACCATAAACCCAACCCTAACCCTTGGCGGACACCTTAAGCTCAACCCAAACCATAATCTGGCCCTGACGCTAACTCCAACCATACCAGTTACCCGAAAACTAACAGTAGCCCTAAACTTACTCCCTCAAACTAAGTTCAAACCTAACCTAACCTGAAGCCTAAATCAAACCATACACCTAACCCTAACCCTAGGCGGACACCTTAAGCTAAACCCCAACCCTAACCTGACCCTCACGATAAATCCAACCGTAACACTGAACTGAAAACTAACAGTATCCCTAAACTTACTCCCTCAAACTAAGTTCAAACCTAACCTAACCTGAAGCCTAACTCAAACCATAGACCTAACCCTAACCCTAGGCGGACACCTGAAGCTCAACCCCAACGCTAACCAGACCCTGACGCTATCTCCAACCGTAACACTGAACCGAAAACTAACAGTAGCCCTAAACTTACTCCCTCAAACTAAGTTCAAACCTAACCTAACCTGAAGCCTAACTCAAACCATAGACCTAACCCTAACCCCAGTCAGAAACCTTACGCTCAACCCCAACCCTAACCAGGCCCTGACGCTAACTCCAACCATAACAGTTACCAGAAAACTAACAGTCGCCCTAAACTTACTTCCTCAAACTAAGCTCAAACCTAACCTAACCTGAAGCCAAAATCAAACCATACACCTAACCCTAACCCTAGGCGGACACCTTAACCTCAACCCCAACCCTAACCTGACCCTCATGCTAACTCGAACCGTAACACTGAACCGAAAACTAACATTAGCCATAAACTTACTCCCTCAAACTAATTTCAAACCTAACCTAACCTGAAGCCTAACTCAAATCATAGACCTAACCCTAACCCTAGGCGGACACCTGAAGCTCAACCCCAACCCTAACCTGACCCTCACGCTTACTCCAACTGTAACAGTTAACCGAAAACTAACAGTAGCCCTAAACTTATTCCCTCAAACTAACTTCAAACCTAACCTAACCTGAAGCCTAAATCAAACCATACACCTAACCCTAACCCTAGGCAGACACCATTAACTCACCACCAACCCTAACCTGGACCTGACGCTAACTCCAACCGTAACAGTTACCCGAAAACTAACAGTAGCCCTAAACTTACTCCCTCAAACTAAGTTCAAACCTAACCTAACCTGAAGCCTACATCAAACCATACACCTAACCCTAACCCTAGGCGGACACCTTAAGCTCAACCCCTACCCTAACCTGACCCTCACGCTAACTCCAACCGAAACACTGAACCGAAAACAAACAGTAGCCCTAAACTTACTCTCTCAAACTAAGTTCAAACCTAACCTAACCTGAAGCCTAACTCAAACCATAGACCTAACCCTAACCCTAGGCGGACACCTGAAGCTCAACCCCAACCCTAACCTGACCCTGACTCTTACTCCAACCGTAACACTCAACCGAAAACTAACAGTAGCCCTAAACTTACTCCCTCAAACTAAGTTCAAACCTAACCTAACCTGAAGCCTAACTCAAACCATAGACCTAACCCTAACCCTTGGCGGACACCTTAAGCTCAAGCCCAATTCTAAAATGGCCCTGGCGCTAACTCCAACCATAACAGTTACCCGAAAATTAACAGTAGCCCTAAACTTACTCCCTCAAACTACGTTCAAACCTAACCTAACCTGAAGCCTTAATCATATCATACACCTAATCCTAACCCTAGGCGGACACCTTAAGCTCAACCCCTACCCTAACCTGACCCTCACGCTTACTCCAACTTTAACAGTTAACCGAAAACTAACAGTAGCCCTAAACTTATTCCCTCAAACTAAGTTCAAACCTAACCTAACCTGAAGCCTAAATCAAACCATACACCTAACCCTAACCCTAGGCGGACACCATTAGCTCACCACCAACCCTAACCTGGACCTGACGCTAACTCCAACCGTAACAGTTACCCGAAAACTAACAGTAGCCCTAAATTTACTCCCTCAAACTAAGTTCAAACCTAACCTAACCTGAAGCCTAACTCAAACCATAGACCTAACCCTAACCCTAGGCGGACACCTTAAGCTCAACCCCAACCGAACCTGGCCCTGACGCTAACTCCAACCATAAAAGTTACCCGAAAACTAACAGTAGCCCTAAACTTACTCCCTCAAACTAAGTTCAAACCTAACCTAACCTGAAGCCTTAATCAAATCATACACCTAACCCTAACCCTAGGCGGACACCTTAAGCTCAACCCCTACCCTATCCTGAACCTCACGCTTACTCCAACTGTAACAGTTAACCGAAAACTAACAGTAGCCCTAAACTTACTCCCTCAAACTAACTTCAAACCTAACCTAACCTGAAGCCTAAATCAAACCATACACCTAACCTTAACCCTAGGCGGACACCTTAAGCTCAACCCCTACCCTATCCTGACCCTCACGCTAACTCCAACCGAAACACTGAACTGAAAACAAACAGTAGCCCTAAACTTACTCCCCAAACTAAGTTCAAACCTAACCTAACCTGAAGCCTAACTCAAACCATAGACCTAACCCTAACCGTAGGCGGACACCTGAAGCTCAACCCCAACCCTAACCTGACCCTGACGCTATCTCCAACCGTAACACTGAACCGAAAACTAACAGTAGCCCTAAACTTACTCCCTCAAACTACGTTCAAACCTAAACTAACCTGAAGCCTAAATCAAACCATACACCTAACCCTAACCCTAGGCCGACACCTTAAGCTCAACCCCAACCCTAACCTGGCCCTGAGGCTATCTCTAACCGTAACACTGAACCGAAAACTAACCATAGCCCTAAACTTACTCCCTCAAACTACGTTCAAACCTAACCTAACCTAAAGCCTAACTCAAACCATAGACCTAACCCTAACCCTAGGCGGACACCTTAAGCTCAACCCCAACCGAACCTGGCCGTGACGCTAACTCCAACCATAAAAGTTACCCGAAAACTAACAGTAGCCCTAAACTTACTCCCTCAAACTAAGTTCAAACCTAACCTAACCTGAAGCCTTAATCAAATCATACACCTAACCCTAACCCTAGGCGGACACCTTAAGCTCAACCCCTACCCTAACCTGAACCTCACGCTTACTCCAACTGTAACAGTTAACCGAAAACTAACAGTAGCCCTAAACTTACTCCCTCAAACTAACTTCAAACCTAACCTAACCTGAAGCCTAAATCAAACCATACACCTAACCCTAACACTAGGCGGACACCATTATCTCAACGCCAACCCTAACCTGGACCTGACGCTAACTCCAACCGTAACAGTTACCCGAAAACTAACAGTAGCCCTAAACTTACTCCCTCAAACTAAGTTCAAACCTAACCTAACCTGAAGCCTAAATCAAACCATACACCTAACCTTAAACCTAGGCGGACACCTTAAGCTCAACCCCTACCCTATCCTGACCCTCACTCTAACTCCAACCGAAACACTGAACCGAAAACAAACAGTAGCCCTAAACTTACTCCCTCAAACTAAGTTCAAACCTAACCTAACCTGAAGCCTAACTCAAACCATAGACCTAACCCTAACCGTAGGCGGACACCTGAAGCTCAACCCCAACCCTAACCTGACCCTGACGCTAACTCCAACCGTAACACTGAACAGAAAACTAACAGTAGCCCTAAACTTACTCCCTCAAACTAAGTTCCAACCAAACCTAACCTGAAGCCTAACTCAAACCATAGACCTAACCCTAACCCTAGGCGGACACCTTAAGCTCAACCCCAACCCTAACCTTACCCTGACGCTATCTCCAACGGTAACACTGAACCGAAAACTAACAGTAGCCCTAAACTTACTCCCTCAAACTAAGTTCAATCCTAACCTAACCTGAAGCCTAAATGAAACCATAGACCTAAACCTAACCCTAGGCGGACACCTTTAGCTCAACCCCAACCCTAACCTGACCCTCACTCTAACTCCAACCGTAACACTGAACCGAAAACTAACAGTAGCCCTAATCTTACTCCCTCAAACTAAGTTCAAACCTAACCTAACATGAATCCAAACTCAAACCATAGACCTAACCCTAACTCTTGGCGGACACCTGAAGCTCAACCCCAACCCTAAAATCCCCTGACGCTAACTCCAAACATAACAGTTACCCGAAAACTAACAGTAGCCCTAAACTTACTCCCTCAAACTAAGTTCAAACCTAACCTAACCTGAAGCCTAAATCAAACCTTACACCTAACCCTAACCCTAGGCGGACACCTTAAGCTCAAGCCCAACCCTAACCTGACCCTCACGCTAACTCCAACCGTAACACTGAACCGAAAACTAACAGTAGCCCTAAACTTACTCCCTCAAACTAAGTTCAATCCTAACCTAACCTGAAGCCTAACTCAAACCATAGACCTAACCCTAACCCTACGCGGACACCTGAAGCTCAACCCCAACCCTAACCTAACCCTGACGCTATCTCCAACCGTAACACTGAACCGAAAACTAACAGTAGCCCTAAACTTACTCCCTCAAACTAACTTCAAACCTAACCTAACCTGAAGCCTAACTCAAACCATAGACCTAACCCTAACCCTAGGTGGACACCTGACGCTCAACCCCAACCCTAACCTAACACTGACGCTATCTCCAACCGTAACACTGAACCGAAAACTAACAGTAGCCCTAAACTTACTCCCTCAAACTAACTTCAAACCTAACCTAACCTGAAGCCTAACTGAAACCATAAACCCAACCCTAACCCTTGGCGGACACCTTAAGCTCAACCCAAACCATAATCTGGCCCTGACGCTAACTCCAACCATACCAGTTACCCGAAAACTAACAGTAGCCCTAAACTTACTCCCTCAAACTAAGTTCAAACCTAACCTAACCTGAAGCCTAAATCAAACCATACACCTAACCCTAACCCTAGGCGGACACCTTAAGCTAAACCCCAACCCTAACCTGACCCTCACGATAAATCCAACCGTAACACTGAACTGAAAACTAACAGTATCCCTAAACTTACTCCCTCAAACTAAGTTCAAACCTAACCTAACCTGAAGCCTAACTCAAACCATAGACCTAACCCTAACCCTAGGCGGACACCTGAAGCTCAACCCCAACGCTAACCAGACCCTGACGCTATCTCCAACCGTAACACTGAACCGAAAACTAACAGTAGCCCTAAACTTACTCCCTCAAACTAAGTTCAAACCTAACCTAACCTGAAGCCTAACTCAAACCATAGACCTAACCCTAACCCCAGTCAGAAACCTTACGCTCAACCCCAACCCTAACCAGGCCCTGACGCTAACTCCAACCATAACAGTTACCAGAAAACTAACAGTCGCCCTAAACTTACTTCCTCAAACTAAGCTCAAACCTAACCTAACCTGAAGCCAAAATCAAACCATACACCTAACCCTAACCCTAGGCGGACACCTTAACCTCAACCCCAACCCTAACCTGACCCTCATGCTAACTCGAACCGTAACACTGAACCGAAAACTAACATTAGCCATAAACTTACTCCCTCAAACTAATTTCAAACCTAACCTAACCTGAAGCCTAACTCAAATCATAGACCTAACCCTAACCCTAGGCGGACACCTGAAGCTCAACCCCAACCCTAACCTGACCCTCACGCTTACTCCAACTGTAACAGTTAACCGAAAACTAACAGTAGCCCTAAACTTATTCCCTCAAACTAACTTCAAACCTAACCTAACCTGAAGCCTAAATCAAACCATACACCTAACCCTAACCCTAGGCAGACACCATTAACTCACCACCAACCCTAACCTGGACCTGACGCTAACTCCAACCGTAACAGTTACCCGAAAACTAACAGTAGCCCTAAACTTACTCCCTCAAACTAAGTTCAAACCTAACCTAACCTGAAGCCTACATCAAACCATTCACCTAACCCTAACCCTAGGCGGACACCTTAAGCTCAACCCCTACCCTAACCTGACCCTCACGCTAACTCCAACCGAAACACTGAACCGAAAACAAACAGTAGCCCTAAACTTACTCTCTCAAACTAAGTTCAAACCTAACCTAACCTGAAGCCTAACTCAAACCATAGACCTAACCCTAACCCTAGGCGGACACCTGAAGCTCAACCCCAACCCTAACCTGACCCTGACTCTTACTCCAACCGTAACACTCAACCGAAAACTAACAGTAGCCCTAAACTTACTCCCTCAAACTAAGTTCAAACCTAACCTAACCTGAAGCCTAACTCAAACCATAGACCTAACCCTAACCCTTGGCGGACACCTTAAGCTCAAGCCCAATTCTAAAATGGCCCTGGCGCTAACTCCAACCATAACAGTTACCCGAAAATTAACAGTAGCCCTAAACTTACTCCCTCAAACTACGTTCAAACCTAACCTAACCTGAAGCCTTAATCATATCATACACCTAATCCTAACCCTAGGCGGACACCTTAAGCTCAACCCCTACCCTAACCTGACCCTCACGCTTACTCCAACTTTAACAGTTAACCGAAAACTAACAGTAGCCCTAAACTTATTCCCTCAAACTAAGTTCAAACCTAACCTAACCTGAAGCCTAAATCAAACCATACACCTAACCCTAACCCTAGGCGGACACCATTAGCTCACCACCAACCCTAACCTGGACCTGACGCTAACTCCAACCGTAACAGTTACCCGAAAACTAACAGTAGCCCTAAATTTACTCCCTCAAACTAAGTTCAAACCTAACCTAACCTGAAGCCTAACTCAAACCATAGACCTAACCCTAACCCTAGGCGGACACCTTAAGCTCAACCCCAACCGAACCTGGCCCTGACGCTAACTCCAACCATAAAAGTTACCCGAAAACTAACAGTAGCCCTAAACTTACTCCCTCAAACTAAGTTCAAACCTAACCTAACCTGAAGCCTTAATCAAATCATACACCTAACCCTAACCCTAGGCGGACACCTTAAGCTCAACCCCTACCCTATCCTGAACCTCACGCTTACTCCAACTGTAACAGTTAACCGAAAACTAACAGTAGCCCTAAACTTACTCCCTCAAACTAACTTCAAACCTAACCTAACCTGAAGCCTAAATCAAACCATACACCTAACCTTAACCCTAGGCGGACACCTTAAGCTCAACCCCTACCCTATCCTGACCCTCACGCTAACTCCAACCGAAACACTGAACTGAAAACAAACAGTAGCCCTAAACTTACTCCCCAAACTAAGTTCAAACCTAACCTAACCTGAAGCCTAACTCAAACCATAGACCTAACCCTAACCGTAGGCGGACACCTGAAGCTCAACCCCAACCCTAACCTGACCCTGACGCTATCTCCAACCGTAACACTGAACCGAAAACTAACAGTAGCCCTAAACTTACTCCCTCAAACTAACTTCAAACCTAACCTAACCTGAAGCCTAACTGAAACCATAAACCCAACCCTAACCCTTGGCGGACACCTTAAGCTCAACCCAAACCATAATCTGGCCCTGACGCTAACTCCAACCATAACAGTTACCCGAAAACTAACAGTAGCCCTAAACTTACTCCCTCAAACTAAGTTCAAACCTAACCTAACCTGAAGCTTAAATCAAACCATACACCTAACCCTAACCCTAGGCGGACACTTTAAGCTAAACCCCAACCCTAACCTGACCCTCATGATAAATCCAACCGTAACACTGAACTGAAAACTAACAGTATCCCTAAACTTACTCCCTCAAACTAAGTTCAAACCTAACCTAACCTGAAGCCTAACTCAAACCATAGACCTAACCCTAACCCTAGGCGGACACCTGAAGCTCAACCCCAACGCTAACCAGACCCTGACGCTATCTCCAACCGTAACACTGAACCGAAAACTAACAGTAGCCCTAAACTTACTCCCTCAAACTAAGTTCAAACCTAACCTAACCTGAAGCCTAACTCAAACCATAGACCTAACCCTAACCCCAGTCAGAAACCTTACGCTCAACCCCTACCCTAACCAGGCCCTGACGCTAACTCCAACCATAACAGTTACCAGAAAACTAACAGTCGCCCTAAACTTACTTCCTCAAACTAAGCTCAAACCTAACCTAACCTGAAGCCAAAATCAAACCATACACCTAACCCTAACCCTAGGCGGACACCTTAACCTCAACCCCAACCCTAACCTGACCCTCATGCTAACTCGAACCGTAACACTGAACCGAAAACTAACATTAGCCATAAACTTACTCCCTCAAACTAATTTCAAACCTAACCTAACCTGAAGCCTAACTCAAATCATAGACCTAACCCTAACCCTAGGCGGACACCTGAAGCTCAACCCCAACCCTAACCTGACCCTCACGCTTACTCCAACTGTAACAGTTAACCGAAAACTAACAGTAGCCCTAAACTTATTCCCTCAAACTAACTTCAAACCTAACCTAACCTGAAGCCTAAATCAAACCATACACCTAACCCTAACCCTAGGCAGACACCATTAGCTCACCACCAACCCTAACCTGGACCTGACGCTAACTCCAACCGTAACAGTTACCCGAAAACTAACAGTAGCCCTAAACTTACTCCCTCAAACTAAGTTCAAACCTAACCTAACCTGAAGCCTACATCAAACCATACACCTAACCCTAACCCTAGGCGGACACCTTAAGCTCAACCCCTACCCTAACCTGACCCTCACGCTAACTCCAACCGAAACACTGAACCGAAAACAAACAGTAGCCCTAAACTTACTCTCTCAAACTAAGTTCAAACCTAACCTAACCTGAAGCCTAACTCAAACCATAGACCTAACCCTAACCCTAGGCGGACACCTGAAGCTCAACCCCAACCCTAACCTGACCCTGACTCTTACTCCAACCGTAACACTCAACCGAAAACTAACAGTAGCCCTAAACTTACTCCCTCAAACTAAGTTCAAACCTAACCTAACCTGAAGCCTAACTCAAACCATAGACCTAACCCTAACCCTTGGCGGACACCTTAAGCTCAAGCCCAATTCTAAAATGGCCCTGGCGCTAACTCCAACCATAACAGTTACCCGAAAATTAACAGTAGCCCTAAACTTACTCCCTCAAACTACGTTCAAACCTAACCTAACCTGAAGCCTTAATCATATCATACACCTAATCCTAACCCTAGGCGGACACCTTAAGCTCAACCCCTACCCTAACCTGACCCTCACGCTTACTCCAACTTTAACAGTTAACCGAAAACTAACAGTAGCCCTAAACTTATTCCCTCAAACTAAGTTCAAACCTAACCTAACCTGAAGCCTAAATCAAACCATACACCTAACCCTAACCCTAGGCGGACACCATTAGCTCACCACCAACCCTAACCTGGACCTGACGCTAACTCCAACCGTAACAGTTACCCGAAAACTAACAGTAGCCCTAAATTTACTCCCTCAAACTAAGTTCAAACCTAACCTAACCTGAAGCATAAATCAAACCATACACCTAACCATAACCCTAGGTGGACACCTTAAGCTCAACCCCAACCCTAACCTGACCCTCACGCTAAATCCAACCGTAACACTGAACCGAAAACTAACAGTAGCCCTAAACTTACTCCCTCAAACTAAGTTCAAACCTAACCTAACCTGAAGCCTAACTCAAACCATAGACCTAACCCTAACCCTAGGCGGACACCTGAAGCTCAACCCCAAAGCTAACCTGACCCTGACGCTATCTCCAACCGTAACACTGAACCGAAAACTAACAGTAGCCCTAAACTTACTCCCTCAAACTAAGTTCAAACCTAACCTAACCTGAAGCCTAACTCAAACCGTAGACCTAACCCTAACCCTAGGCGGACACCTTAAGCTCAACCCCAACCCTAACCTGGCCCTGACGCTAACTCCAAACATAACAGTTACCAGAAAACTAACAGTAGCCCTAAACTTACTCCCTCAAACTAAGTTCAAACCTAACCTAACCTGAAGCCTAAATCAAACCATACACCTAACCCTAACCCTAGGCCGACACCTTAAGCTCTACCCCAACCCTAACCTGGCCCTGACGCTATCTCCAACCGTAACACTGAACCGAAAACTAACCATAGCCCTAAACTTACTCCCTCAAACTAAGTTCAAACCTAACCTAACCTGAAGCCTAACTCAAACCATAGACCTAACCCTAACCCTAGGCGGACACCTTAAGCTCAACCCCAACCGAACCTGGCCCTGACGCTAACTCCAACCATAAAAGTTACCCGAAAACTAACAGTAGCCCTAAACTTACTCCCTCAAACTAAGTTCAAACCTAACCTAACCTGAAGCCTTAATCAAATCATACACCTAACCCTAACCCTAGGCGGACACCTTAAGCTCAACCCCTACCCTATCCTGAACCTCACGCTTACTCCAACTGTAACAGTTAACCGAAAACTAACAGTAGCCCTAAACTTACTCCCTCAAACTAACTTCAAACCTAACCTAACCTGAAGCCTAAATCAAACCATACACCTAACCTTAACCCTAGGCGGACACCTTAAGCTCAACCCCTACCCTATCCTGACCCTCACGCTAACTCCAACCGAAACACTGAACCGAAAACAAACAGTAGCCCTAAACTTACTCCCCAAACTAAGTTCAAACCTAACCTAACCTGAAGCCTAACTCAAACCATAGACCTAACCCTAACCGTAGGCGGACACCTGAAGCTCAACCCCAACCCTAACCTGACCCTGACGCTAACTCCAACCGTAACACTGAACAGAAAACTAACAGTAGCCCTAAACTTACTCCCTCAAACTAAGTTCCAACCAAACCTAACCTGAAGCCTAACTCAAACCATAGACCTAACCCTAACCATAGGCGGACACCTTAAGCTCAACCCCAACCCTAACCTTACCCTGACGCTATCTCCAACGGTAACACTGAACCGAAAACTAACAGTAGCCCTAAACTTACTCCCTCAAACTAAGTTCACTCCTAACCTAACCTGAAGCCTAAATGAAACCATAAACCTAAACCTAACCCTAGGCGGACACCTTTAGCTCAACACCAACCCTAACCTGACCCTCACGCTAACTCCAACCGTAACACTGAACCGAAAATTAACAGTAGCTCTAATCTTACTCCGTCAAACTAAGTTCAAACCTAACCTAACCTGAAGCCTAACTCAAACCATAGACCTAACCCTAACCCTTGGCAGAAACCTTAAGCTCAACCCCAACCCTAAAATCCCCTGACGCTAACTCCAAACGTAACAGTTACCCGAAAACTAACAGTAGCCCTAAACTTACTCCCTCAAACTAAGTTCAAACCTAACCTAACCTGAATCCTAAATCAAACCATACACCTAACCCTAACCCTAGGCGGACACCTTAAGCTCAACCCCTACCCTAACCTGACCCTCACGCTTACTCCAACTGTAACAGCTAACCGAAAACTAACAGTAGCCCTAAACTCACTCCCTCAAACTAACTTCAAACTTAACCTAACCTGAAGCCTAAATCAAACCATAGACCTAACCCTAACCCTAGGCGGACACCTGAAGTTCAAGCCCAAACATAACCTGACCCTGACGCTATCTCCAACCATAACACTGAACCGAAAACTAACAGTAGCCCTAAACTTACTCCCTCAAACTAAGTTCAAACCTAAACTAACCTGAAGCCTAAATCAAACCATACACCTAACCCTAACCCTAGGCGGACACATTAAGCTCAACCCCAACCCTCACCTGACCCTGACGCTATCTCCAACCGTAACACTGAACCGAAAACTAACCGTCGCCCTAAACTTACTCACTCAAACTAAGTTCAAACCTAACCTAACCTGAAGCCTAACTCAAACCATAGACCTAACCCTAACCCTAGGCGGACACCTTAAGCTCAACCCAAACCGAACCTGGCCCTGACGCTAACTCCAACCATAACAGTTCCCCGAAAACTAACAGTAGCCCTAAAATTACTCCCTCAAACTAAGTTCAAACCTAACCTAACCTGAAGCCTTAATCAAATCATACACCTAACCCTAACCCTAGGCTGACACCTTAAGCTCAACCCCTACCCTAACCTGACCCTCACGCTTACTCCAACTGTAACAGTTAACCGAAAACTCACAGTAGCCCTAAACTTACTCCCTCAAACTAACTTCAAACCTAACCTAACCTGAAGCCTAAATCAAACCATACACCTAACCCTAACCGTAGGCGGACACCATTAGCTCAACGCCAACCCTAACCTGGACCTGACGCTAACTCCAACCGTAACAGTTACCCGAAAACTTACAGTAGCCCTAAACTTACTCCCTCAAACTAAGTTCAAACCTAACCTAACCTGAAGCCTAACTCAAACCATACACCTAACCCTAACCCTAGGCGGACACCTTAAGCTCAACCACAACCCTAACCTGTCCCTCAAGCTAACTCCAACCGTAACACTGAACCGAAAACTAACATTAGCCCTAAACTTACTCCCTCAAACTAATTTCAAACCTAATCTAACCTGAAGCCTAACTCAAACCATAGACCTAACCCTAACCCTAGGCGGACACCTGAAGCTCAACCCCAACCCTAACCTGACCCTGAAGCTATCTCCAACCGTAACACTGAACCGAAAACTAACAGTAGTCCTAAACTTACTCCCTCAAACTAAGTTCAAACCTAACCTAACCTGAAGCCTAACTCAAACCACAGACCTAACCGTAACCCTAGGCGGACACCTTAAGCTTAACCCCAACCCTAACCTGACCCTGAGGCTAAATCCTACCGTAACAGTTAACCGAAAACTAACAGTAGCCCTAAACTGACTCGCTCAAACTAAGTTCAATCCTAACCTAACCTGAAGCCTAAATGAAACCATAGACCTAACCCTAACCCTAGGCGGACAACTTATGCTTAACACCAACCCTAACCTGACCCTGACGCTTACTCCAACTATAACAGTTAACCGAAAACTAAAAGTAGCCCTAAACTTACTCCCTCAAACTAAGTTCAAACCTAACCTAACCTGAAGCCTAAATCAAACCATACACCTAACCCTAACCCTTGGCGGACACCTTAACCTCAACCCCAACCCTAACCTGACCCTCATGCTAACTCCAACCGTAACACTGAACCGAAAACTTACATTAGCCATAAACTTACTCCCTCAAACTAATTTCAAACCTAACATAACCTGAAGCCTAACTCAAACCATAGACCTAACCCTAACCCGAGGCGGACACCTGAAGCTCAACCCCAACCCTAACCTGAACCTGACGCTATCTCCATCCGTCACACTGAACCGAAAACTAACAGTAGCTCTAAACTTACTCCCTCAAACTAAGTTCAAACCTAACCTAACCTGAAGCCTAACTCAAACCATAGACCTAACCCTAACCCTTGGCGGACACCTTAAGCTCAAGCCCAATCCTAAGATGGCCCTGGCGCTAACTCCAACCATAACAGTTACCCGAAAACTAACAGTAGCCCTAAACTTACTCCCTCAAACTAAGTTCAAACATAACCTAACCTGAAGCCTTAATCAAATCATACACCTAACCCTAACCCTAGGCGGACACCTTAAGCTCAACCCCTACCCTAACCTGACACTCACGCTTACTCCAACTGTAACAGTTAACCGAAAACTAACAGTAGCCCTAAACTTATTACCTCAAACTAACTTCAAACCTAACCGAACCTGAAGCCTAAATCAAACCATACAGCTTACCCTAACCCTAGGCGGACACCATTAGCTCACCACCAACCCTAACCTGGACCTGACGCTAACTCCAACCGTAACAGTTACCAGAAAACTAACAATAGCCTTAAACTTACTCCCTCAAACTAAGTTCAAACCTAACCTAACCTGAATCCTAACCCAAACCATAGACCTAACCCTAACCCTTGGCGGACACCTTAAGCTCAAGCCCAATCCTAAAATGGCCCTGGCGCTAACTCCAACCATAACAGTTACCCGAAAACTAACAGTAGCCCTAAACTTACTCCCTCAAACTAAGTTCAAGCCTAACCTAACCTGAAGTCTAAATCAAACCATACACCTAACCCTAACCGTAGGCGGACACCTTAAGCTCAACCCCTACCCTAACCTGACCCTCACGCTAACACCAACCGAAACACTGAACCGAAAACAAACAGTAGCCCTAAACTTACTCTCTCAAACTAAGTTCAAACCTAACCTAACCTGAAGCCTAACTCAAACCATAGACCTAACCCTAACCCTAGGCGGACACCTGAAGCTCAACCCCAACCCTAACCTGACCCTGACACTTACTCCAACCGTAACACTCAACCGAAAACTAACAGTAGCTCTAAACTTACTCCGTCAAACTAAGTTCAAACCTAACCTAACCTGAAGCCTAACTCAAACCATAGACCTAACCCTTACCCTTGGCGGACACCTTAAGCTCAACCCCTGTCCTAAAATGGCCCTGACGCTAACTCCAACCATAACAGTTACCCGAAAACTAACAGTAGCCCTAAACTTACTCCCTCAAACTAAGTTCAAACCTAACCTAACCTGAAGCCTAAATCAAACCATACACCTAACCCTAACCCTAGGCGGACACCTGAAGCTCAACCCCAACCCTAACCTGACCCTGACGCTATCTCCAACCGTAACACTGAACCGAAAACGAACAGTAGCCCTAAAGTTACTCCCTCAAACTAAGTTCAAACCTAGCCTAACCTGAAGCCTAACTCAAACCATAGACCTAACCCTAACCCTAGGCGGACACCTGAAGCTCAACCCCAACCCTAACCTGACCCTCACGCTATCTCCAACCGTAACACTGAACCGAAAACTAACAGTGGCCCTAAACTTACTCCCTCAAACTAAGTTCAAACCTAACCTAACCTGAAGCCTAAATCAAACCATACACCTAACCCTAACCCTAGGCGGACACCTGAAGCTCAACCCCAACCCTAACCTGACCCTCAAGCTAACTCCAACCATAACAGTGAACCGAAAACTAACAGTAGCCCTAAACTTACTCCCTCAAACTAAGTTCAAACCTAACCTAACCTGAAGCCTAACTCAAACCATAGACCTAACCCTAACCCTAGGCGGACACCTGAAGCTCAACCCCAACCCTAACCTAACCCTGACGCTATCTCCAACCATAACACTGAACCGAAAACTAACAGTAGCCCTAAACTTACTCCCTCAAACTAACTTCAAACCTATCCTAACCTGAAGCCTAACTCAAACCATAGACCTAACCCTAACCCTAGGCGGACACCTGAAGCTCAACCCCAACCCTAACCTAACCCTGACGCTATCTCCAACCGTAACACTGAACCGAAAACTAACAGTAGCCCTAAACTTACTCCCTCAAACTAACTTCAAACCTAACCTAACCTGAAGCCTACCTCAAAGATAGACCTAACCCTAACCCTTGGCGGACACCTTAAGCTCAACCCCAGTCCTAAAATGGCCCTGACGCTAACTCCAACCATAACAGTTACCCGAAAACTAACAGTAGCCCTAAAGTTACTCCCTCAAACTAAGTTCAAACCTAACCTAACCTGAAGCCTAAATCAAACCATACACCTAACCCCAACCCTAGGCGGACACCTTAAGCTAAACCCCAACCCTAACCTAACCCTCACGCTAAATCCAACCGTAACACTGAACTGAAAACTAACAGTATTTCTAAACTTACTCCCTCAAACTAAGTTCATACCTAACCTAACCTGAAGCCTAACTCAAACCATAGACCTAACCCTAACCCTAGGCGGACACCTGAAGCTCAACCCCAACGCTAACCTGACCCTGACGCTATCTCCAACCGTAACACTGAACCGAAAACTTACAGTAGCCCTAAACTTACTCCCTCAAACTAAGTTCAAACCTAACCTAACCTGAAGCCTAACTCAAACCATCGACCTAACCCTAACCCGAGGCGGAATCCTTACGCTCAACCTCAACCCTAACCTGGCCCTGACGCTAACTCCAACCATAACAGTTACCAGAAAACTAACAGTCGCCCTAAACTTACTCCCTCAAACTAAGCTCAAACCTAACCTAACCTGAAGCCTAAATCAAACCATACACCTAACCCTAACCCTAGGCGGACACCTTAACCTCAACCCCAACCCTAACCTGACCCTCACGCTAACTCCAACCGTAACACTGAACCGAAAACTAACATTAGCCCTAAACTTACTCCCTCAAACTAATTTCAAACCTAACCTAACCTGAAGCCTAACTCAAACCATAGACCTAACCCTAACCCTAGGCGGACACCTTAAGCTAAACCCCAAACCTAACCTGACCCTCACGCTATCTCCAACCGTAACACTGAACCGAAAACTAACAGTAGCCCTAAACTTACTCCCTCAAACTAAGCTCAAACCTAACCTAACCTGAAGCCTAAATCAAACCATACACCTAACCCTAACCCTAGGCGGACACCTTAACCTCAACCCCAACCCTAACCTGACCCTCACGCTAACTCCAACCGTAACACTGAACCGAAAACTAACAGTAGCCCTAAACTTACTCCCTCAAACTAATTTCAAACCTAACCTAACCTGAAGCCTACCTCAAACCATAGACCTAACCCTAACCCTAGGACGACACCTGAAGCTCAACCCCAACCCTAACCTGACCCTGACGCTATCTCCAACCGTAACACTGAACCGAAAACTAACAGTAGCCCTAAACGTACTCCCTCAAACTAAGTTCAAACCTAACCTAACCTGAAGCCTAAATCAAACCATACACCTAACCCTAACCCTAGGCGGACACCTTAAGCTCAAACCCAACCCTAACCTGACCCTCACGCTAACTCCAACCGTAACACTGAACCGAAAACTAACAGGAGCCCTAAACTTACTCCCTCAAACTAAGTTCAATCCTAACCTAACCTGAAGCCTAACTCAAACCATAGACCTAACCCTAACCCTAGGCGGACACCTGAAGCTCAACCCCAACCCTAACCTGACCCTGATGCTATCTCCAACCGTAACACTGAACCGAAAACTAACAGTAGCTCTAAACTTACTCCCTCAAACTAAGTTCAAACCTAACCTAACCTGAAGCCTAACTCAAACCATAGACCTAACCCTAACCCTAGGATAACACCTTAAGCTCAACCCCAAACCTAACCTGTCCCTGACGCTAACTCCAACTGTAACAGTTACCCGAAAACTAACAGTAGCCCTAAACTTACTCCCTCATACTAAGTTCAAACCTAACCTAACCTGAAGCCTTAATCAAATCATACACCTAACCCTAACCCTAGGCGGACACCTTAAGCTCAACCCCAACCCTAGCCTGACCCTCACGCTTACTCCAACCATAACAGTTACCCGAAAACTAACAGTAGCCCTAAACTTACTCCCTCAAACTAAGTTCAAACCTAACCTAACCTGAAGCCTAAATCAAACCATACACCTAACCCTAACCCTAGGCGGACACCTGAAGCTCAACCCCAACCCTAACCTGACCCTGACGCTATCTCCAACCGTAACACTGAACCGAAAACGAACAGTAGCCCTAAACTTACTCCCTCAAACTAAGTTCAATCCTAACCTAACCTGAAGCCTAAATGAAACCATAGACCTAACCCTAACCATAGGCGGACACCTTAAGCTCAACCCCTACCCTAACCTGACCCTCACGCTTACTCCAACTGTAACAGTTAACCGAAAACTAACAGTAGCCCTAAACTTACTCCCTCAAACTACCTTCAAACCTAACCTAACCTGAAGCCTAAATCAAACCATACACCTAACCCTAACCCTAGGCGGACACCATTAGCTCAACTCCAACCCTAACCTGGACCTGACGCTAACTCCAATCGTAACAGTTACCCGAAAACTAACAGTAGCCCTAAACTTACTCCCTCAAACTAAGTTCAAAGCTAACCTAACCTGAAGCCTAAATCAAAACATACACCTAACCCTAACACTAGGCGGACAACTTAAGCTCAACCCCAACCCTAACCTTACCCTGACGCTATCTCCAACGGTAACACTGAACCGAAAACTAACATTAGCGCTAAACTTACTCCCTCAAACTAAGTTCAATCCTAACCTAACCTGAAGCCTAAATGAAACCATAGACCTAAACCTAACCCTATGCGGACACCTTAAGCTCAACCCCAACCCTAACCTGACCCTCACGCTAACTCCAACCGTAACACTAAACCGAAAACTAACATTAGCCCTAAACTTACTCCCTCAAACTAATTTCAAACCTAATCTAACCTGAAGCCTAACTCAAACCATAGACCTAACCCTAACCCTAGGAGGACACCTGAAGCTCAACCCCAACCCTAACCTGACCCACACGCTAACTCCAACCGTAACACTGAACCGAAAACTAACAGTAGCCCTAAACTTACTCCCTCAAAGTAAGTTGAAACCTATCCTAACCTGAAGCCTAACCCAAACCATAGACCTAACCCTAACCCTATGCGGACACCTTAAGCTCAACCCCAACCCTAACCTGGCCCTGACGCTAACTCCAACCATAACAGTTACCCGAAAACTAACAGTCGCCCTAAACTTACTCCCTCAAACTAAGTTCAAACCTAACCTAACCTGAAGCCTAAATCAAACCATACACCTAACCCTAACCCTAGGCGGACACCTTAAGCTCAACCCCAACCGCAACCTGACTCTCACGCTAACTCCAACCGTAACACTGAACCGAAAACTAACAGTAGCCCTAAACTTACTCCCTCAAACTAATTTCAAACCTAACCTAACCTGAAGCCTAACTCAAACCATAGACCTAACCCTAACCCTAGGCGGACACCTGAAACTCAACCCCAACCCTAACCTGACCCTGACGCTATCTCCAACCGTAAAACTGAACCGAAAATTAACATTAGCCCTAAACTTACTCCCTCAAACTAATTTCAAACCTAACCTAACCTGAAGCCTAAATCAAACCATACACCTAACGCTAACCCTAGGCGGACACCTTAAGCTCAACCCCAACTCTAACCTGACCATCACGCTAACTCCAACCGTAGCACTGAACCGAAAACTAACAGTAACCCTAAAGTTACTCCCTCAAACTAAGTTCAAACCTAACCTAACCTGAAGCCTAACTCAAACCATAGACCTAACCCTAACCCTAGGTGGACACCTGAAGCTCAACCCCAACCCTAACCTGACCCTGATGCTATCTCCAACCGTAACACTGAACCGAAAACTAACAGTAGCCCTAAACTTACTCCCTCAAACTAAGTTCAAACCTAACCTAACCTGAAGCCTAACTCAAAGCATAGACCTAACCCTAACCCTTGGCGGACACCTTAAGTTCAACCCCAACCCTAACCTGGCCCTGACGCTAACTCCAACCATAACAGTTACCAGAAAACTAACAGTCTCCCTAAACTTACTCCCTCATACTAAGCTCAAACCTAACCTAACCTGAAGCCTAACTCAAACCATAGTCCTAAACCTAACCCAAGGCGGACACCTTAAGCTCAACCCCAACCCTAACCTGACCCTCACGCTAACTCCAACCGTAACACTGAACCGAAAACTAACATTAGCCCTAAACTTACTCCCTCAAACTAATTTCAAACCTAACCTAACCTGAAGCCTAACTCAAACCATAGACCTAACCCTATCCCTAGGCGGACACCTGAAGCTCAACCCCAACCCTAACCTGACCCTGACGCTATCTCCAACCGTAACACTGAACCGAAAACTAACAGTAGCCCTAAACTTACTCCCTCAAACTAAGTTCAAACCTAACCTAACCTGAAGCCTAACTCATACAATAGACCTAACCCTAACCCTAGGCGGACACCTGAAGCTCAACCCCAACACTAACCTGACCTTCACGCTATCTCCAAACGTAACACTGAACCGAAAACTAACAGTAGCCCTAAACTTACTCCCTCAAACTAAGTTCAAACCTAACCTAACCTGAAGCCTAAATCAAACCATACACCTAACCCTAACCCTAGGGGGACACCTTAAGCTCAAGCCCAACCCTAACATGACCCTCACGGTAACTCCAACCGTAACACTGAACCGAAAACTAACAGTAGCCCTAAACTTACTCCCTCAAACTAAGTTCAAACCTAACCTAACCTGAAGCCTAACTCAAACTATAGACCTAACCCTAACCCTAGGCGGACACCTGAAGCTCAACCCCAACCCTAACCTAACCCTGACGCTATCTCCAACCGTAACACTGAACCGAAAACTAACAGTAGCCCTAAACTTACTCCCTCAAACTAAGTTCAAACCTAACCTAACCTGAAGCCTAACTCAAACCATAGACCTAACCCTAACCCTTGGCGGACACCTTAAGCTCAACCCCAATCCTAAAATGGCCCTGACGCTAACTCCAACCATAACAGTTACCCGAAAACTAACAATAGCCCTAAACTTACTCCCACAAACTAAGTTCAAACCTAACCTAACCTGAAGCCTAAATCAAACCATACACCTAACCCCAACCCTAGGCGGACACCTTAAGCTCAACCCCAACCCTAACCTGACCCTCACGCTAAATCCAACCGTAACACTGAACCGAAAACTAACAGTAGCCCTAAACTTACTCCCTCAAACTAAGTTCAAACCTAACCTAACCTGAAGCCTAACTCAAACCATAGACCTAACCCTAACCCTAGGCGGACACCTGAATCTCAACCCCAACCCTAACCTATTCCTGACGCTAGCTCCAACCGTAACACTGAACCGAAAACTAACAGTAGCCCTAAACTTACTCCCTCAAACTAATTTCAAACCTAACCTAACCTTAAGCCTAACTCAAACCATAGACCTAACCCTAATCCTTGGTGGACAACTTAACCTCAACCCCAGTCCTAAAATGACCCTGACGCTAACTCCAGCCATAACAGTTACCCGAAAACTAACAGTGGCCCTAAACTTACTCCCTCAAACTAAGTTCAAACCTAACCTAACCTGAAGCCTAAATCAAACCATACACCTAACCCCAACCCTAGGCGGACACCTTAAGCTCAACCCCAACCCTAACCTGACCCTCACGCTAAATCCAACCATAACGCTGAACTGAAAACTAACAGTATCCCTAAACTTACTCCCTCAAACTAAGTTCAAAACTAACCTAACCTGAAGCCTAACTCAAACCATAGAAATAACCCTAACCCTAGGCGGACACCTGAAGCTCAACCCCAACGCTAACCTGACCCTGACGCTATCTCCAACCGTAACACTGAACCGAAAACTAACAGTAGCCCAAAACTTACTCCCTCAAACTAAGTTCAAACCTAACCTAACCTGAAGCCTAACTCAAACCATAGACCTAACCCTAACCCTAGGCGGACACCTGAAGCTCAACCCCAACCCTAACCTGACCCTGAAGCTAACTCCAACCGTAACACTGAACCGAAAAATAACAGTAGCCGTAAACTTACTCTCTCAAACTAAGTTCCAACCTAACCTAACCTGAAGCCTAACTCAAACCATAGACCTAACCCTAACCCTAGGCGGACACCTTAACCTCAACCCCAACCCTAACCTTACCCTGACGCTATCTCCAACGGTAACACTGAACCGAAAACTAACAGTAGCCCTAAACTTACTCCCTCAAACTAAGTTCAAACCTAACCTAACCTGAAGCCTAAATGAAACCATAGACCTAAACCTAACCCTAGGCGGACACCTTTAGCTCAACCCCAACCCTAACCTGACCCTGACGCTATCTCCAACCGTAACACCGAACCGAAAACTAACAGTAGCCCTAAACTTACTCCCTCAAACTAAGTTCAAACCTAACCTAAACTGAAGCCTTAATCAAATCATACACCTACCCCTACCCTTAGGCGGACACCTTAAGCTCAACCCCTACCCTAACCTGACCCTCACGCTTACTCCAACTGTAACAGTTAAATGAAAACTACCAGTAGCCCTAAACTTACTCCCTCAAACTAAATTCAAACCTAACCTAACCTGAAGTCTAAATCAAACCATACACCTAACCCTAACCCTAGGCGAACACCATTAGCTCAACGCCAACCCTAACCTGGACCTGACGCTAACTTCCAACCGTAACGGTTACCCGAAAACTAAAAGTAGCCCTAAACTTACTCCCTCAAACTAAGTTCAAACCTAACCTAACCTGAAGCCTAACTCAAACCATAGACCTAACCCTAACCCTAGGCGGACACCTTAAGCTCAACCCCAACCCTAACCTGGCCCTGACGCTAACTCCAACCATAACAATTACCCGAAAACTAACAGTAGCCCTAAACTTACTCCCTCAAACTAAGTTCAAACCTAACCTAACCTGAAGCCTAAATCAAACCATACACGTAACGCTAACCCTAGGCGGACACCTTAAGCTCAACCCCAACCCTAACCTGACCTTCACGCTAAATCCAACCGTAACACTGAACCGAAAACTAACAGTAGCCCTAAACTTAATCCCTCAAACTAAGTTCAAACCTAACCTAACCTGAAGCCTAACTCAAACCATAGATCTAACCCTAACCCTAGGCGGACACCTGAAGCTCAACCCCAACCCTAACCTGACCCTGACGCTATCTCCAACCGTAACACTGAACCGAAAACTATCAGTGGCCCTAAACTTACTCCCTCAAACTAAGTTTAAACCTAACCTAACCTGAAGCCTAAATCAAACCATACACCTAACGCTAACCCTAGGCGAACACGTTAAGATCAACCCCAACCATAACCTGACCCTCACGCTAACTCCAACAGTAACACTGAACCGAAAACAAACAGTAGCCCTAAACTTACTCCCTCAAACTAAGTTCAAACCTAACCTAACCTGAAGCCTAACTCAAAGGATAGACCTAACCCTAACCCTAGGCGGACACCTGAAGTTCAACCCCAACGCTAACCTGACCCTGAAGCTATCTCCAACCGTAACACTGAACCGAAAACTAACCGTAGCCCTAAACTTACTCCCTCAAACTAAGTTCAAACCTAACCTAACCTGAAGCCTAACTCAAACCATAGACCTAACCCTAACCCTTGGCGGACACCTTAAGCTCAACCCCAATCCTAAAATGGCCCTGACGCTAACTCCAACCATAACAGTTACCCGAAAACTAACAGTAGACCTAAAATTACTCCCTGAAACTAAGTTCAAACCTAACCTAACCTGAAGCCTAAATCAAACCATACACCTAACTCTAACCCTAGGCGGACACCTGAAGCTCAACCCCAACCCTAACCTGACCCTGACGCTAACTCCAACAGTAACACTGAACCGAAAACTAACAGTAGCCCTAAACTTACTCCCTCAAACTAAGTTCAAACCTAACCTAACCTGAAGCCTAACTCAAACCATAGACCTAACCCTAACCCTAGGCGTACACCTTAAGCTCAACCCCAACCCTAACCTGACCCTGACGCTATCTCCAACGGTAACACTGAACCGAAAACTAACAGTAGCCCTAAACTTACTCCCTCAAACTAAGTTCAATCCTAACCTAACCTGAAGCCTAAATGAAACCATAGACCTAACCCTAACCCTAGGCGGACACCTTAAGCTCAACCCCTACCCTAACCTGACCCTCACGCTAACTCCAAACGTAACACTGAACCGAAAACTAACAGTAGCCCTAAACTTACTCCCTCAAACTAAGTTCAAACCTAACCTACCCTGAAGCCTAACTCAAACCATAGACCTAACCCTAACCCTTGGCGGACACCTTAAGCTTAACCCCAATCCTAAAATGGCCCTGACGCTAACTCCAACCATAACAGTTACCCGAAAACTAACAGTAGCCCTAAACTTACTCCCTCAAACTAAGTTCAAACCTAACCTAACCTGAAGCATAAATCAAACCATACACCTAACCCCAACACTAGGGGGACACCTTAAGCTCAACCCCAACCCTAACCTGACGCTCACGCTAAATCCAACCGTAACATTGAACCGAAAACTAACAGTAGCCCTAAACTTACTCCCTCAAACTAAGTTCAAACCTAACCTAACCTGAAGCCTAAATCAAACAATACACCTAACGCTAACACTTGGCGGACACCTTAAGCTCAACCCCAACCCTAACCTGACCCTCACGATAACTCAAACCGTAACACTGAAGCGAAAACTTACAGTAACCCTAAAGTTACTCCCTCAAACTAAGTTCAAACCTAACATAACCTGAAGCCTAACTCAAACCATAGAGCTAACCCTAACCCTAGGCGGACACCTGAAGCTCAACCCCAACCCTAACCTGACCCTGACGCTATCTCCAACCGTAACACTGAACCGAAAACTAACAATAGCCCTAAACTTACTCCCTCAAACTAAGTTCAAACCTAACATAACCTGAAGCCTAACTCAAACCATAGACCTAACCGTAACCCTTGGCGGACTCCTTAAGCTCAACCGCAATCCTAAAATGGCCCTGACGCTAACTCCAACCATAACAGTTACCCGAAAGCTAACAGTAGCCCTAAACTTACTCCCTCAAACTAAGTTCAAACCTAACCTAACCTGAAGCCTAAATAAAACCATACACCTAACCCTAACCCTAGGCGGACACCTGAAGCTCAACCCCAACTCTAACCTGACCCTCACGCTAACTCCAACCGTAACACTGAACCTAAAACTAACAGTAGCCCTAAACTTACTCCCTCAACCTAATTTCAAACCTAACCTAACCTGAAGCCTAACTCAAACCATAGACCTAACCCTAACGCTAGGCGGACACCTGAAGCTCAACCCCAACCCTAACCTGACCCTGAAGCTATCTCCAACCGTAACACTGAACCGAAAACTAACAGTAGCCCTAAACTTACTCCCTCAAACTAAGTTCAATCCTAACCTAACCGGAAGCCTAAATCAAACCATACACCTAACCCTAACATTAGGTGGACACCTGAAGCACAACCCCAACCCTAACCTGACCCTGACGCTATCTCCAACCGTAACACTGCACCGAAAACTAACAGTAGCCCTAAACTTACTCCCTCAAACTAAGTTCAAACCTAACCTAACCTGAAGCCTAACTCAAACCATAGACCTAACCCTAACCCTATGCGGACACCTTAAGCTCAACCCCAACCCTAAACTGGCCCTGACGCTAACTCCAACCATAACAGTTACCCGAAAACTAACAGTCGCCCTAAACTTACTCCCTCAAACTAAGTTCAAACCTAACATAACCTGAAGCCTAACTCAAACCATAGACCTAACCCTAACCCTAGGTGGACACCTGAAGCTCAACCCCAACCCTAACCTGACCCTGACGCTATCTCCAACCGTAACACTGAACCGAAAACTAACAGTAGCCCTAAACTTACTCCCTCAAACTAAGTTCAAACCTTACATAACCTGAAGCCTAACTCAAACCATAGACCTAACCGTAACCCTTGGCGGACACCTTAAGCTCAACCCCAATCCTAAAATGGCCCTGACGCTAACTCCAACCATAACAGTTACCCGAAAACTAACAGTACCCCAAAACTTACTCCCTCAAACTAAGTTCAAACCTAACCTAACCTGAAGCCTAAATCAAACCATACACCTAACCCTAACCCTAGGCGGACACCTTAAGCTCAACCCCAACCCCCACCTGACCCTCACGCTAACTCCAACCGTAACACTGAACCGAAAACTAACAGTAGCCCTAAACTTACTCCCTCAAACTAATTTCAAAAATAACCTAACCTGAAGCCTAACTCAAGCCATAGACCTAACCCTAACCCTAGGCGGACACTGAAGCTCAACCCCAACCCTAACCTGAACCTGACGCTATCTCCAACCGTAAAACTGAACCGAATACTAACATTAGCCCTAAACTTACTCCCTCAAACTAATTTCAAACCTAACCTAACCTGAAGCCTAACTCAAACCATAGACCTAACCCTAACCCTAGGCGGACACCTGAAGCTCAACCCCAACCCCAACCTGAACGTGACGCTATCTCCAACCGTAAAACTGAACCGAAAACTAACAGTAGCCCTAAACTTACTCCCTCAAACTAAGTTCAAACCTAACCTAACCTGAAGCCTAAATCAAAGCATACACCTAACGCTAACCCTAGGCGGACACCTTAAGATCAACCCCAACCCCAACCTGACCATCACGCTAACTCCAACCGTAACACTGAACCGAAAACTAACAGTAACCCTAAACTTACTCCCTCAAACTAAGTTCAAACCTAACATAACCTGAAGCCTAACTGAAACCATAGACCTAACCCTCACCCTAGGCGGACACCTGAATCTCAACCCCAACCCTAACCTGACCCTGATGCTATCTCCAACCGTAACACTGAACCGAAAACTAACAGTAGCCCTAAACTTACTCCCTCAAACTAAGTTCAAACCTAACCTATCCTGAAGCCTAACTCAAACCATGGACCTAACCCTAACCCTTGGCGGACACCTTAAGCTCAACCCCAATCCTAAAATGGCCCTGACGCTAACTCCAACCATAACAGTTACCCGAAAGCTAACAGTAGCCCTAAACTTACTCCTTCAAACTAAGTTCAAACCTAACCTAACCTGAAGCCTAAATCAAACCATACACCTACCCTAACGCTAGGCGGACACCTTAACCTCAACCCCAACCCTAACCTGACCCTCACGCTAACTCCAACCGTAACACTGAACCGAAAACTAACAGTAGCCCTAAACTTACTCCCTCAAACTAAGTTCAAACCTAACCTAACCTGAAGACTAACTCATACCATAGACCTAACCCTAACCCTAGGCGGACACCTGAAGCTCAACCCCAACCCTAAACTAAACCTGACGCTATCTCCAACCGTAACACTGAACCGAAAACTAATAGTAGCCCTAAACTTACTCCCTTCAAACTAACTTCAAACCTAACCTAACCGTAAGCCTAACACAAACCATAAACCTAACCCTAACCCTTGGCGGACACCTTAAGCTCAACCCCAATCCTAAAATGGCCCTGACGCTAACTCCAACCATAACAGTTACCCGAAAGCTAACAGTAGCCCTAAACTTACTCCCTCAAACTAAGTTCAAACCTAACCTAACATGAAGACTAAATCAAACCATACACCTAACCCCAACCCTAGGCGGACACCTTAAGCTCAACCCCAACCCTAACCTGACCCTCACGCTAAATCCAACCGTAACACTGAACTGAAAACTAACAGTAGCCCTAAACTTACTCCCTCAAACTAAGTTCAAACCTAACCTAACCTGAAGCCTAACTCAAACCATAGACCTAACCCTAACCCTAGGCGGACACCTGAAGCTCAACCCCAACGCTAACATGAGCCTGACTCTATCTCCAACCGTAACACTGAACCGAAAACTAACAGTAGCACTAAACTTACTCCCTCAAACTAAGTTCAAACCTAACCTATCCTGAAGCCTAACTCAAACCATAGACCTAACCCTAACCCTAGGCGGACAACGTAAGCTCAACCCCTACCCTAACCTGACCCTCACGCTTACTCCAACTGTAACAGTTAACCGAAAACTAACAGTAGCCCTAAACTTACTCCCTCAAACTAAGTTCAAACCTAACCTAACCTGAAGCCTAAATCAAACCATACACCTAATCCTAACCCTAAGCGGACACCATTAGCTCAACGCCAACCCTAACCTGGACCTGACGCTAACTCCAACCGTAACAGTTACCCGAAAACTAACAGTAGCCCAAAACTTACTCCCTAAAACTAAGTTCAAACCTAACCTAACCTGAAGCCTAAATCAAACCATACACCTAACCCTAACCCTAGGCGGACACCTTAAGCTCAACCCCTACCCTAAATTGACCCTCACGCTAACTCCAACCGAAACACTGAACCGAAAACAAACAGTAGCCCTAAACTTACTCCCTCAAACAAAGTTCAAATCTAACCTAACCTGAAGCCTAACTCAAAACATTGACCTAACCCTAACCCTAGGCAGACACCTGAAGCTCAACCCCAACCCTAACCTGACCCTCACGCTAAATCCAACCGTAACACAGAACCGAAAACTAACAATAGCCCTAAACTTACTCCCTCAAACTTAGTTCAAACCTAACCTAACCTGAAGCCTAACTCAAACCATACACCTAACGCTAACACTTGGCGGACACCTTAAGCTCAACCCCAACCCTAACCTGACCCTCACGCTAACTCCAACCATAACACTGAACCGAAAACTTACAGTAACCCTAAACTTACTCCCTCAAACAAAGTTCAAACCTAACATAACCTGAAGCCTAACTCAAACCATAGAACTAACCCTAACACTAGGCGGACACCTGAAGCTCAACCCCAACCCTAACCTGACCCTGACGCTATTTCCAACCGTAAAACTGAACCGAAAACTAACAGTAGCCCTAAACTTACTCCCTCAAACTAAGTTCAAACCTAACCTAACCTGAAGCCTAACTCAAACCATAGACCTAACCCTAACCCTAGGCGGACACCTGAAGCTCAACCCCAACCCTAACCTGACCCTGAAGCTATCTCCAACCGTAACACTGTACCGAAAACTTACAGTAGCCCTAAACTTACTCCCTCAAACTAAGTTCAAACCTAACCTAACCTGAAGCCTAAATCAAACCATACACCTAACCCTAACATTAGGCGGAAACCTTAAGCTCAACCCCAACCCTAACCTGACCCTCACGCTAAATCCAACCGTAACACTGAATCGAAAACTAACAGTAGCCCTAAACTTACTCCCTCAAAGTAAGTTGAAACCTATCCTAACCTGAAGCCTAACTCAAACCATAGACCTAAACCTAACCCTATGCGGACACCGTAAGCTCAACCCCAACCCTAACCTGGCCCTGACGCTAACTCCAACCATAACAGTTACCCGAAAACTAACAGTAGCCCTAAACTTACTCCTTCAAACTAAGTTCAAACCTAACCTAACCTGAAGCATAACTCAAACCATAGACCTAACCCTAACCCTAGGCGGACACCTTAAGCTCAACCCCAACCCCAACCTGACCCTCACGCTAACTCCAACCGTAACACTGAACCGAAAACTAACAGTAGCCCTAAACTTACTCCCTCAAACTAATTTCAAACATAACCTAACCTGAAGCCTAACTCAAGCCATAGACCTAACCCTAACCCTAGGCGGACACCTGAAGCTCAACCCCAACCCTAACCTGAACCTGACGCTATCTCCAACCGTAAAACTGAACCGAATACTAACATTAGCCCTAAACTTACTCCCTCAAACTAATTTCAAACCTAACCTAACCTGAAGCCTAACTCAAACCATAGACCTAACCCTAACCCTAGGCGGACACCTGAAGCTCAACCCCAAACCTAACCTGACCCTGACGCTATCTCCAACCGTAAATCTGAACCGAAAACTAACAGTAGCCCTAAACATACTCCCTCAAACTAAGTTCAAACCTAACCTAACCTGAAGCCTAAATCAAAGCATACACCTAACGCTAACCCTAGGCGGACACCTTAAGCTCAACCCCAACCCTAACCTGACCATCACGCTAACTCCAACCGTAACACTGAACCGAAAACTAACAGTAACCCTAAACTTACTCCCTCGAACTAAGTTCAAACCTAACCTAACCTGAAGCCTAACTCAAATCATAGACCTAACCCTAACCCTAGGCGGACACCTGAATCTCAACCCCAACCCTAACCTGACCCTGATGCTATCTCCAACCGAAACACTGAACCGAAAACTAACAGTAGCCCTAAACTTACTCCCTCAAACTAAGTTCAAACCTAACCTAACCTGAAGCCTAACTCAAACCATAGACCTAACCCTAACCCTTGGCGGACACCTTAAGCTCAACCCCAATCCTAAAATGGCCCTGACGCTAACTCCAACCATAACAGTTACCCGAAAACTAAGAGTAGACCTAAAATTACTCCCTGAAACTAAGTTCAAACCTAACCTAACCTGAAGCCTAAATCAAACCATACACCTAACTCTAACCCTAGGCGGACACCTGAAGCTCAACCCCAACCCTAACCTGACCCTCACGCTAACTCAAACCGTAACACTGAAGCGAAACTTACAGTAACCCTAAACTTACTCCCTCAAACTAAGTTCAAACCTAACATAACCTGAAGCCTAACTCAAACCATAGACCTAACCGTAAACCTTGGCGGACACCTTAAGCTCAACCGCAATCCTAAAATGGCCCTGACGCTAACTCCAACCATAACAGTTACCCGAAAGCTAACAGTAGCACTAAACTTACTCCCTCAAACTAAGTTCAAACCTAACCTAACCTGAAGCCTAAATAAAACCATACACCTAACCCTAACCCTAGGCGGACACCTGAAGCTCAACCCCAACCCTAACCTGACCCTCACGCTAACTCCAACCGTAACACTGAACCTAAAACTAACAGTAGCCCTAAACTTACTCCCTCAAACTAATTTCAAACCTAACCTAACCTGAAGCCTAACTCAAACCATAGACCTAACCCTAACGCTAGGCGGACACCTGAAGCTCAACCCCAACCCTAACCTGACCCTGAAGCTATCTCCAACCGTAACACTGAACCGAAAACTAACAGTAGCCCTAAACTTACTCCCTCAAACTAAGTTCAAACCTAACCTAACCTGAAGCCTAAATCAAACCATACACCTAACCCTAACATTAGGTGGACACCTTAAGCACAACCCCAACCCTAACCGGACCCTCACGCTAAATCCAACCGTAACACTGAACCGAAAAATAATATTAGCCCTAAACTTACTCCCTCAAAGTAAGTTGAAACCTATCCTAACCTGAAGCCTAACTCAAACCATAGACCTAACCCTAACCCTAGGTGGACACCTGAAGCTCAACCCCAACCCTAACCTGACCCTGACGCTATCTCCAACCGTAACACTGAACCGAAAACTAACAGTATCCCTAAACTTACTCCCTCAAACTAAGTTCAAACCTAACATAACCTGAAGCCTAACTCAAACCATAGACCTAACCGTAACCCTTGGCGGACACCTTAAGCTCAACCCCAATCCTAAAATGGCCCTGACGCTAACTCCAACCATAACAGTTACCCGAAAACTAACAGTACCCCAAAACTTACTCCCTCAAACTAAGTTCAAACCTAACCTAACCTGAAGCCTAAATCAAACCATACACCTAACCCTAACACTAGGCGGACACCTTAAGCTCAACCCCAACCCCCACTTGACCCTCACGCTAACTCCAACCGTAACACTGTACTGAAAACTAACAGTATCCCTAAACTTACTCCCTCAAACTAATTTCAAACCTAACCTAACCTGAAGCCTAACTCAAACCATAGACCTAACCCTAACCCTAGGCGGACACCTGAAGCTCAACCCCAACCCTAACCTGACCCTGACGATATCTCCAACGGTAAAACTGAACTGAAAACTAACATTAGCCCTAAACTTACTCCCTCAAACTAATTTAAAACCTAACCTAACCTGAAGCCTAACTCAAACCATAGACCTAACCCTAACCCTAGGCGGACACCTGAAGCTCAACTCCAACCCTAACCTGACCCTGACGCTATCTCCAACTGTAAAACTGAACCGAAAACTAACAGTACCCCTAAACTTACTCCCTCAAACTAAGTTCAAACCTAACCTAACCTGAAGCCTAAATCAAACCATACACCTAACGCTAACCCTAGGCGGACACCTTAAGCTCAACCCCAACCCTAACCTGACCATCACGCTAACTCCAACCGTAACACTGAACCGAAAACTAAGAGTAACCCTAAACTTATTCCCTCAAACTAATTTCAAACCTAACCTAACCTGAAGCCTAACTCAAACCATAGACCTAACCCTAACCCTAGGCGGACACCTGAAGCTCAACCCCAACGCTAACATGAGCCTGACTCTATCTCCAACCGTAACACTGAACCGAAAACTAACAGTAGCACTAAACTTACTCCCTCAAACTAAGTTCAAACCTAACCTATCCTGAAGCCTAACTCAAACCATAGACCTAACCCTAACCCTAGGCGGACACCGTAAGCTCAACCCCTACCCTAACCTGACCCTCACGCTTACTCCAACTGTAACAGTTAACCGAAAACTAACAGTAGCCCTAAACTTACTCCCTCAAACTAACTTCAAACCTAACCTAACCTGAAGCCTAAATCAAACCATACACCTAATCCTAACCCTAAGCGGACACCATTAGCTCAACGCCAAGACTAACCTGGACCTGACGCTAACTCCAACCGTAACAGTTACCCGAAAACTAACAGTAGCCCAAAACTTACTCCCTAAAACTAAGTTCAAACCTAACCTAACCTGAAGCCTAAATCAAACCATACACCTAACCCTAACCTTAGGCGGACACCTTAAGCTCAACCCCTACCCTAACCTGACCCTCACGCTAACTCCAACCGAAACACTGAACCGAAAACAAACAGTAGCCCTAAACTTACTCCCTCAAACAAAGCTCAAATCTAACCTAACCTGAAGCCTAACTCAAAACATTGACCTAACCCTAACCCTAGGCAGACACCTGAAGCTCAACCCCAACCCTAACCTGACCCTCACGCTAAATCCAACCGTAACACAGAACCGAAAACTAACAATAGCCCTAAACTTACTCCCTCAAACTTAGTTCAAACCTAACCTAACCTGAAGCCTAACTCAAACCATACACCTAACGCTAACACTTGGCGGACACCTTAAGCTCAACCCCAACCCTAACCTGACCCTCACGCTAACTCCAACCATAACACTGAACCGAAAACTTACAGTAACCCTAAACTTACTCCCTCAAACTAAGTTCAAACCTAACATAACCTGAAGCCTAACTCAAACCATAGAACTAACCCTAACCCTAGGCGGACACCTGAAGCTCAACCCCAAACCTAACCTGACCCTGACGCTATTTCCAACCGTAAAACTGAACCGAAAACTAACAGTAGCCCTAAACTTACTCCCTCAAACTAAGTTCAAACCTAACCTAACCTGAAGCCTAACTCAAAACATAGACCTAACCCTAACCCTAGGCGGACACCTGAAGCTCAACCCCAACCCTAACCTGACCCTGAAGCTATCTCCAACCGTAACACTGTACCGAAAACTTACAGTAGCCCTAAACTTACTCCCTCAAACTAAGTTCAAACCTAACCTAACCTGAAGCCTAAATCAAACCATACACCTAACCCTAACATTAGGCGGAAACCTTAAGCTCAACCCCAACACTAACCTGACCCTCACGCTAAATCCAACCGTAACACTGAATCGAAAACTAACAGTAGCCCTAAACTTACTCCCTCAAAGTAAGTTGAAACCTATCCTAACCTGAAGCCTAACTCAAACCATAGACCTAAACCTAACCCTATGCGGACACCGTAAGCTCAACCCCAACCCTAACCTGGCCCTGACGCTATCTCCAACCATAACAGTTACCCGAAAACTAACAGTAGATCTAAACTTACTCCTTCAAACTAAGTTCAAACCTAACCTAACCTGAAGCATAACTCAAACCATAGACCTAACCCTAACCCTAGGCGGACACCTTAAGCTCAACCCCAACCCCAACCTGACCCTCACGCTAACTCCAAACGTAACACTGAACCGAAAACTAACAGTAGCCCTAAACTTACTCCCTCAAACTAATTTCAAACATAACCTAACCTGAAGCCTAACTCAAGCCATAGACCTAACCCTAACCCTAGGCGGACACCTGAAGCTCAACCCCAACCCTAACCTGAACCTGACGCTATCTCCAACCGTAAAACTGAACCGAATACTAACATTAGCCCTAAACTTACTCCCTCAAACTAATTTCAAACCTAACCTAACCTGAAGCCTAACTCAAACCATAGACCTAACCCTAACCCTAGGCGGACACCTGAAGCTCAACCCCAAACCTAACCTGACCCTGACGCTATCTCCAACCGTAAATCTGAACCGAAAACTAACAGTAGCCCTAAACTTACTCCCTCAAACTAAGTTCAAACCTAACCTAACCTGAAGCCTAAATCAAAGCATACACCTAACGCTAACCCTAGGCGGACACCTTAAGCTCAACCCCAACCCTAACCTGACCATCACGCTAACTCCAACCGTAACACTGAACCGAAAAATAACAGTAACCCTAAACTTACTCCCTCAAACTAAGTTCAAACCTAACCTAACCTGAAGCCTAACTCAAATCATAGACCTAACCCTAACCCTAGGCGGACACCTGAATCTCAACCCCAACGCTAACCTGACCCTGATGCTATCTCCAACCGAAACACTGAACCGAAAACTAACAGTAGCCCTAAACTTACTCCCTCAAACTAAGTTCAAACCTAACCTAACCTGAAGCCTAACTCAAACCATAGACCTAAACCTAACCCTTGGCGGACACCTTAAGCTCAACCCCAATCCTAAAATGGCCCT
This sequence comes from Tupaia tana, assembly GCA_026018925.1. Taxonomy (NCBI): domain Eukaryota; kingdom Metazoa; phylum Chordata; class Mammalia; order Scandentia; family Tupaiidae; genus Tupaia; species Tupaia tana. Next base: position 2,714,416 of record JAKSZU010000034.1, on the reverse strand, counting down.
GACGCTAACTCCAACCATAACAGTTACCCGAAAACTAACAGTAGACCTAAAATTACTCCCTGAAACTAAGTTCAAACCTAACCTAACCTGAAGCCTAAATCAAACCATACACCTAACTCTAACCCTAGGCGGACACCTGAAGCTCAACCCCAACCCTAACCTGACCCTGACGCTAACTCCAACAGTAACACTGAACCGAAAACTAACAGTAGCCCTAAACTTACTCCCTCAAACTAAGTTCAAACCTAACCTAACCTGAAGCCTAACTCAAACCATAGACCTAACCCTAACCCTAGGCGTACACCTTAAGCTCAACCCCAACCCTAACCTGACCCTGACGCTATCTCCAACGGTAATACTGAACCGAAAACTAACAGTAGCCCTAAACTTACTCCCTCAAACTAAGTTCAATCCTAACCTAACCTGAAGCCTAACTCAAACCATAGACCTAACCCTAACCCTAGGTGGACACCTGAAGCTCAACCCCAACCCTAACCTGACCCTGACGCTATCTCCAACCGTAACACTGAACCGAAAACTAACAGTAGCCCTAAACTTACTCCCTCAAACTAAGTTCAAACCTAACATAACCTGAAGCCTAACTCAAACCATAGACCTAACCGTAACCCTTGGCGGACACCTTAAGCTCAACCCCAATCCTAAAATGGCCCTGACGCTAACTCCAACCATAACAGTTACCCGAAAACTAACAGTACCCCAAAACTTACTCCCTCAAACTAAGTTCAAACCTAACCTAACCTGAAGCCTAAATCAAACCATACACCTAACCCTAACTCTAGGCGGACACCTTAAGCTCAACCCCAACCCCCACCTGACCCTCACGCTAACTCCAACCGTAACACTGTACTGAAAACTAACAGTATCCCTAAACTTACTCCCTCAAACTAATTTCAAACCTAACCTAACCTGAAGCCTAACTCAAACCATAGACCTAACCCTAACCCTAGGCGGACACCTGAAGCTCAACCCCAACCCTAACCTGACCCTGACGCTATCTCCAACGGTAAAACTGAACCGAAAACTAACATTAGCCCTAAACTTACTCCCTCAAACTAATTTAAAACCTAACCTAACCTGAAGCCTAACTCAAACCATAGACCTAACCCTAACCCTAGGCGGACACCTGAAGCTCAACCCCAACCCTAACCTGACCCTGACGCTATCTCCAACCGTAAAACTGAACCGAAAACTAACAGTAGCCCTAAACTTACTCCCTCAAACTAAGTTCAAACCTAACCTAACCTGAAGCCTAAATCAAACCATACACCTAACGCTAACCCTAGGCGGACACCTTAAGCTCAACCCCAACCCTAACCTGACCATCACGCTAACTCCAACCGTAACACTGAACCGAAAACTAAGAGTAACCCTAAACTTATTCCCTCAAACTAAGTTCAAACCTAACCTAACCTGAAGCCTAACTCAAACCATAGACCTAACCCTAACCCTAGGCGGACACCTGAAGCTCAACCCCAACCCTAACCTGACCCTGATGCTATCTCCAACCGTAACACTGAACCGAAAACTAACATTAGCCCTAAACTTACTCCCTCAAACTAATTTCAAACCTAACCTCACCTGAAGCCTAACTCAAACCATAGACCTAACCCTAACCCTAGGCGGACACCTGAAGCTCAACCCCAACCCTAACCTGACCCTGACACTATCTCAAACCGTAACACTGAACCGAAAACTAACAGTAGCCCTAAACTTACTCCCTCAAACTAAGTTCAAACCTAACCTAACCTGAAGCCTAAATCACACCATACACCTACCCCTAACCCTGGGCGGACACCTTAAGCTCAAACCCAACCCTAACCTGACCCTCACGCTAATTCCAACCGTAACACTGAACCGAAAACTAACAGTAGCCCTAAACTTACTCCCTCAAACTACGTTCAATCCTAACCTAACCTGAAGCCTAACTCAAACCATAGACCTAACCCTAACCCTATGCGGACACCTTAAGCTCAACCCCAACCCTAACCTGGCCCTGATGCTAACTCCAACCATAACAGTTACCCGAAAACTAACAGTCGCCCTAAACTTACTCCCTCAAACTAAGTTCAAACCTAACCTAACCTGAAGCCTAACTCAAACCATAGACCTAACCCTAACCCTAGGCGGACACCTTAAGCTCAACCCCAACCCCTACCTGAACCTCACGCTATCTCCAACCGTAACACTGAACCGAAAACTAATAGTAGCCCTAAACTTACTCCCTCAAACTAACTTCAAACCTAACCTAACCGTAAGCCTAACACAAACCATAAACCTAACCCTAACCCTTGGCGGACACCTTAAGCTCAACCCCAATCCTAAAATGGCCCTGACGCTAACTCCAACCATAACAGTTACCCGAAAGCTAACAGTAGCCCTAAACTTACTCCCTCAAACTAAGTTCAAACCTAACCTAACATGAAGACTAAATCAAACCATACACCTAACCCCAACCCTAGGCAGACACCTTAAGCTCAACCCCAACCCTAACCTGACCCTCACGCTAAATCCAACCGTAACACTGAACTGAAAACTAACAGTAGCCCTAAACTTACTCCCTCAAACTAAGTTCAAACCTAACCTAACCTGAAGCCTAACTCAAACCATAGACCTAACCCTAACCCTAGGCGGACACCTGAAGCTCAACCCCAACGCAAACATGAGCCTGACTCTATCTCCAACCGTAACACTGAACCGAAAACTAACAGTAGCACTAAACTTACTCCCTCAAACTAAGTTCAAACCTAACCTATCCTGAAGCCTAACTCAAACCATAGACCTAACCCTAACCCTAGGCGGACACCGTAAGCTCAACCCCTACCCTAACCTGACCCTCACGCTTACTCCAACTGTAACAGTTAACCGAAAACTAACAGTAGCCCTAAACTTACTCCCTCAAACTAACTTCAAACCTAACCTAACCTGAAGCCTAAATCAAACCATACACCTAATCCTAACCCTAAGCGGACACCATTAGCTCAACGCCAACCCTAACCTGGACCTGACGCTAACTCCAACCGTAACAGTTACCCGAAAACTAACAGTAGCCCAAAACTTACTCCCCAAAACTAAGTTCAAACCTAACCAAACCTGAAGCCTAAATCAAACCATACACCTAACCCTAACCCTAGGCGGACACCTTAAGCTCAACCCCTACCCTAACCTGACCCTCACGCTAACTCCAACCGAAACACTGAACCGAAAACAAACAGTAGCCCTAAACTTACTCCCTCAAACTAAGTTCAAATCTAACCTAACCTGAAGCCTAACTCAAAACATTGACCTAACCCAAACCCTAGGCAGACACCTGAAGCTCAACCCCAACCCTAACCTGACCCTCACGCTAAATCCAACCGTAACACAGAACCGAAAACTAACAATAGCCCTAAACTTACTCCCTCAAACTTAGTTCAAACCTAACCTAACCTGAAGCCTAACTCAAACCATACACCTAACGCTAACACTTGGCGGACACCTTAAGCTCAACCCCAACCCTAACCTGACCCTCACGCTAACTCCAACCATAACACTGAACCGAAAACTTACAGTAACCCTAAACTTACTCCCTCAAACTAAGTTCAAACCTAACCTAACCTGAAGCCTAACTCAAACCATAGACCTAACCCTAACCCTAGGCGGACACCTTAAGCTCAACCCCAACCCCAACCTGACCCTCACGCTAACTCCAAACGTAACACTGAACCGAAAACTAACAGTAGCCCTAAACTTACTCCCTCAAACTAATTTCAAACATAACCTAACCTGAAGCCTAACTCAAGCCATAGACCTAACCCTAACCCTAGGCGGACACCTGAAGCTCAACCCCAACCCTAACCTGAACCTGACGCTATCTCCAACCGTAAAACTGAACCGAATACTAACATTAGCCCTAAACTTACTCCCTCAAACTAATTTCAAACCTAACCTAACCTGAAGCCTAACTCAAACCATAGACCTAACCCTAACCCTAGGCGGACACCTGAAGCTCAACCCCAAACCTAACCTGACCCTGACGCTATCTCCAACCGAAACACTGAACCGAAAACTAACAGTAGCCCTAAACTTACTCCCTCAAACTAAGTTCAAACCTAACCTAACCTGAAGCCTAACTCAAACCATAGACCTAACCCTAACCCTTGGCGGACACCTTAAGCTCAACCCCAATCCTAAAATGGCCCTGACGCTAACTCCAACCATAACAGTTACCCGAAAACTAACAGTAGACCTAAAATTACTCCCTGAAACTAAGTTCAAACCTAACCTAACCTGAAGCCTAAATCAAACCATACACCTAATTCTAACCCTAGGCGGACACCTGAAGCTCAACCCCAACCCTAACCTGACCCTGACGCTAACTCCAACAGTAACACTGAACCGAAAACTAACAGTAGCCCTAAACTTACTCCCTCAAACTAAGTTCAAACCTAACCTAACCTGAAGCCTAACTCAAACCATAGACCTAACCCTAACCCTAGGCGTACACCTTAAGCTCAACCCCAACCCTAACCTGACCCTGACGCTATCTCCAACGGTAATACTGAACCGAAAACTAACAGTAGCCCTAAACTTACTCCCTCAAACTAAGTTCAATCCTAACCTAACCTGAAGCCTAACTCAAACCATAGACCTAACCCTAACCCTAGGTGGACACCTGAAGCTCAACCCCAACCCTAACCTGACCCTGACGCTATCTCCAACCGTAACACTGAACCGAAAACTAACAGTAGCCCTAAACTTACTCCCTCAAACTAAGTTCAAACCTAACATAACCTGAAGCCTAACTCAAACCATAGACCTAACCGTAACCCTTGGCGGACACCTTAAGCTCAACCCCAATCCTAAAATGGCCCTGACGCTAACTCCAACCATAACAGTTACCCGAAAACTAACAGTAGACCTAAAATTACTCCCTGAAACTAAGTTCAAACCTAACCTAACCTGAAGCCTAAATCAAACCATACACCTAACTCTAACCCTAGGCGGACACGTGAAGCTCAACCCCAACCCTAACCTGACCCTGACGCTAACTCCAACAGTAACACTGAACCGAAAACTAACAGTAGCCCTAAACTTACTCCCTCAAACTAAGTTCAAACCTAACCTAACCTGAAGCCTAACTCAAACCATAGACCTAACCCTAACCCTAGGCGTACACCTTAAGCTCAACCCCAACCCTAACCTGACCCTGACGCTATCTCCAACGGTAATACTGAACCGAAAACTAACAGTAGCCCTAAACTTACTCCCTCAAACTAAGTTCAATCCTAACCTAACCTGAAGCCTAACTCAAACCATAGACCTAACCCTAACCCTAGGTGGACACCTGAAGCTCAACCCCAACCCTAACCTGACCCTGACGCTATATCCAACCGTAACACTGAACCGAAAACTAACAGTAGCCCTAAACTTACTCCCTCAAACTAAGTTCAAACCTAACATAACCTGAAGCCTAACTCAAACCATAGACCTAACCGTAACCCTTGGCGGACACCGTAAGCTCAACCCCAACCCTAACCTGGCCCTGACGCTAACTCCAACCATAACAGTTACCCGAAAACTAACAGTAGCCCTAAACTTTCTCCTTCAAACTAAGTTCAAACCTAACCTTACCTGAAGCATAACTCAAACCATAGACCTAACCCTAACCCTAGGCGGACACCTTAAGCTCAACCCCAACCCCAACCTGACCCTCACGCTAACTCCAACCGTAACACTGAACCGAAAACTAACAATAGCCCTAAACTTACTCCCTCAAACTAATTTCAAACATAACCTAACCTGAAGCCTAACTCAAGCCATAGACCTAACCCTAACCCTAGGCGGACACCTGAAGCTCAACCCCAACCCTAACCTGAACCTGACGCTATCTCCAACCGTAAAACTGAACCGAATACTAACATTAGCCCTAAACTTACTCCCTCAAACTAATTTCAAACCTAACCTAACCTGAAGCCTAACTCAAACCATAGACCTAACCCTAACCCTAGGCGGACACCTGAAGCTCAACCCCAAACCTAACCTGACCCTGACGCTATCTCCAACCGTAAATCTGAACCGAAAACTAACAGTAGCCCTAAACTTACTCCCTCAAACTAAGTTCAAACCTAACCTAACCTGAAGCCTAAATCAAAGCATACACCTAACGCTAACCCTAGGCGGACACCTTAAGCTCAACCCCAACCCTAACCTGACCATCACGCTAACTCCAACCGTAACACTGAACCGAAAACTAACAGTAACCCTAAACTTACTCCCTCAAACTAAGTTCAAACCTAACCTAACCTGAAGCCTAACTCAAATCATAGACCTAACCCTAACCCTAGGCGGACACCTGAATCTCAACCCCAACCCTAACCTGACCCTGATGCTATCTCCAACCGAAACACTGAACCGAAAACTAACAGTAGCCCTAAACTTACTCCCTCAAACTAAGTTCAAACCTAACCTATCCTGAAGCCTAACTCAAACCATAGACCTAACCCTAACCCTTGGTGAACACCTTAAGCTCAACCCCAATCCTAAAATGGCCCTGACGCTAACTCCAACCATAACAGTTACCCGAAAGCTAACAGTAGCCCTAAACTTACTCCCTCAAACTAAGTTCAAACCTAACCTAACCTGAAGCCTAAATCAAACCATACACCTACCCTAACGCTAGGCGGACACCTTAACCTCAACCACTACCCTATCCTGACCCTCACGCTAACTCCAACCGTAACACTGAACCGAAAACTAACAGTAGCCCTAAACTTACTCCCTCAAACAAAGTTCAAACCTAACCTAACCTGAAGCCTAACTCATACCATAGACCTAACCCTAACCCTAGGCGGACACCTGAAGCTCAACCCCAACCCTAACCTAACCCTGACGCTATCTCCAACCGTAACACTGAACCGAAAACTAATAGTAGCCCTAAACTTACTCCCTCAAACTAACTTCAAACCTAACCTAACCGGAAGCCTAACACAAACCATAAACCTAACCCTAACCCTTGGCGGACACCTTAAGCTCAACCCCAATCCTAAAATGGCCCTGACGCTAACTCCAACCATAACAGTTACCCGAAAACTAACAGTAGCCCTAAACTTACTCCCTCAAACTAAGTTCAAACCTAACATAACCTGAAGCCTAAATCAAACCATACACCTAACCCTAACATTAGGCAGACACCTTAAGCTCAACCCCAACCCTAACCTGACCCTCACGCTAAATCCAACCGTAACACTGAACCGAAAACTAACATTAGCCCTAAACTTACTCCCTCAAACTAATTTCAAACCTAACCTAACCTGAAGCCTAACTCAAACCATAGACCTAACCCTAACCCTAGGAGGACACCTGAAGCTCAACCCCAACCCTAACCTGACCCTGACGCTATCTCCAACCGTAACACTGAACCGAAAACTAACAGTAGCCCTAAGCTTACTCCCTCAAACTAAGTTCAAACCTAACCTAACCTGAAGCCTAACTCAAACCATAGACCTAACCCTAACCCTAGGCGGACACCTTAAGCTCAACCCCAACCCTAACCTGGCCCTGACGCTAACTCCAACCATAACAGTTACCCGAAAACTAACAGTCGCCCTAAACTTACTCCCTCAAACTAAGTTCAAACCTAACCTAACCTGAAGCCTAAATCAAACCATACACCTAACCCTAACCCTAGGCGGACACCTTAAGCTCAACCCCAACCCTAACATGACCCTCATGGTAACTCCAACCGTTACACTGAACCGAAAACTAACATTAGCCCTTAACTTACTACCTCAAACTAATTTCAAACCTAACCTAACCTGAAGCCTAACTCAAACAATAGACCTAACCCTAACCCTAGGCGGACACCTTAAGCTCAACCCCAACCCTAACCTGGCCCTGACGCTAACTCCAACCATAACAGTTAACCGAAAACTAACAGTCGCCCTAAACTTACTCCCTCAAACTAAGTTCAAACCTAACCTAACCTGAAGCCTAAATCAAACCATACACCTAACCCTAACCCTAGGCGGACACCTTAAGCTCAACCCCAACCCTAACATGACTCTCATGGTAACTCCAACCGTAACACTGAACCGAAAACTAAGAGTAACCCTAAACTTATTCCCTCAAACTAAGTTCAAACCTAACCTAACCTGAAGCCTAACTCAAACCATAGACCTAACCCTAACCCTAGGCGGACACCTGAAGCTCAACCCCAACCCTAACCTGACCCTGATGCTATCTCCAACCGTAACACTGAACCGAAAACTAACATTAGCCCTAAACTTACTCCCTCAAACTAATTTCAAACCTAACCTCACCTGAAGCCTAACTCAAACCATAGACCTAACCCTAACCCTAGGCGGACACCTGAAGCTCAACCCCAACCCTAACCTGACCCTGACACTATCTCAAACCGTAACACTGAACCGAAAACTAACAGTAGCCCTAAACTTACTCCCTCAAACTAAGTTCAAACCTAACCTAACCTGAAGCCTAAATCACACCATACACCTACCCCTAACCCTGGGCGGACACCTTAAGCTCAAACCCAACCCTAACCTGACCCTCACGCTAATTCCAACCGTAACACTGAAGCGAAAACTAACAGTAGCCCTAAACTTACTCCCTCAAACTACGTTCAATCCTAACCTAACCTGAAGCCTAACTCAAACCATAGACCTAACCCTAACCCTATGCGGACACCTTAAGCTCAACCCCAAACCTAACCTGGCCCTGATGCTAACTCCAACCATAACAGTTACCCGAAAACTAACAGTCGCCCTAAACTTACTCCCTCAAACTAAGTTCAAACCTAACCTAACCTGAAGCCTAACTCAAACCATAGACCTAACCCTAACCCTAGGCGGACACCTTAAGCTCAACCCCAACCCCTACCTGAACCTCACGCTAACTCCAACCGTAACACTGAACCGAAAACTAACAGTAGCCCTAAACTTACTCCCTCAAACTAATTTCACAAATAACCTAACCTGAAGCCTAACTCAAGCCATAGACCTAACCCTAACCCTAGGCGGACACTGAAGCTCAACCCCAACCCTAACCTGAACCTGACGCTATCTCCAACCGTAAAACTGAACCAAATACTAACATTAGCCCTAAACTTACTCCCTCAAACTAATTTCAAACCTAACCTAACCTGAAGCCTAACTCAAACCATAGACCTAACCCTAACCCTAGGCGGACACCTGAAGCTCAACCCCAACCCTAACCTGACCGTGACGCTATCTCCAACCGTAAAACTGAACCGAAAACTAACAGTAGCCCTAAACTTACTCCCTCAAACTAAGTTCAAACCTAACCTAACCTGAAGCCTAAATCAAAGCATACACCTAACGCTAACCCTAGGCGGACACCTTAAGATCAACCCCAACCCTAACCTGACCATCACGCTAACTCCAACCGTAACACTGAACCGAAAACTAACAGTAACCCTAAACTTACTCCCTCAAACTAAGTTCAAACCTAACATAACCTGAAGCCTAACTGAAACCATAGACCTAACCCTAACCCTAGGCGGACACCTGAATCTCAACCCCAACCCTAACCTGACCCTGATGCTATCTCCAACCGTAACACTGAACCGAAAAATAACAGTAGCCCTAAACTTACTCCCTCAAACTAAGTTCAAACCTAACCTATCCTGAAGCCTAACTCAAACCATAGACCTAACCCTAACCCTTGGCGGACACCTTAAGCTCAACCCCAATCCTAAAATGGCCCTGACGCTAACTCCAACCATAACAGTTACCCGAAAGCTAACAGTAGCCCTAAACTTACTCCTTCAAACTAAGTTCAAACCTAACCTAACCTGAAGCCTAAATCAAACCATACACCTACCCTAACGCTAGGCGGACACCTTAACCTCAACCCCAACCCTAACCTGACCCTCACGCTAACTCCAACCGTACCACTGAACCGAAAACTAACAGTAGCCCTAAACTTACTCCCTCAAACTAAGTTCAAACCTAACCTAACCTGAAGACTAACTCATACCATAGACCTAACCCTAACCCTAGGCGGACACCTGAAGCTCAACCCCAACCCTAACCTAAACCTGACGCTATCTCCAACCGTAACACTGAACCGAAAACTAATAGTAGCCCTAAACTTACTCCCTCAAACTAACTTCAAACCTAACCTAACCGTAAGCCTAACACAAACCATAAACCTAACCCTAACCCTTGGCGGACACCTTAAGCTCAACCCCAATCCTAAAATGGCCCTGACGCTAACTCCAACCATAACAGTTACCCGAAAGCTAACAGTAGCCCTAAACTTACTCCCTCAAACTAAGTTCAAACCTAACCTAACATGAAGACTAAATCAAACCATACACCTAACCCCAACCCTAGGCGGACACCTTAAGCTCAACCCCAACCCTAACCTGACCCTCACGCTAAATCCAACCGTAACACTGAACTGAAAACTAACAGTAGCCCTAAACTTACTCCCTCAAACTAAGTTCAAACCTAACCTAACCTGAAGCCTAACTCAAACCATAGACCTAACCCTAACCTTAGGCGGACACCTGAAGCTCAACCCCAACGCTAACATGAGCCTGACTCTATCTCCAACCGTAACACTGAACCGAAAACTAACAGTAGCACTAAACTTACTCCCTCAAACTAAGTTCAAACCTAACCTATCCTGAAGCCTAACTCAAACCATAGACCTAACCCTAACCCTAGGCGGACACCGTAAGCTCAACCCCTACCCTAACCTGACCCTCACGCTTACTCCAACTGTAACAGTTAACCGAAAACTAACAGTAGCCCTAAACTTACTCCCTCAAACTAACTTCAAACCTAACCTAACCTGAAGCCTAAATCAAACCATACACCTAATCCTAACCCTAAGCGGACACCATTAGCTCAACGCCAACCCTAACCTGGACCTGACGCTAACTCCAACCGTAACAGTTACCCGAAAACTAACAGTAGCCCAAAACTTACTCCCTAAAACTAAGTTCAAACCTAACCTAACCTGAAGCCTAAATCAAACCATACACCTAACCCTAACCCTAGGCGGACACCATAAGCTCAACCCCTACCCTAACCTGACCCTCACGCTAACTCCAACCGAAACACTGAACCGAAAACAAACAGTAGCCCTAAACTTACTCCCTCAAACTAAGTTCAAATCTAACCTAACCTGAAGCCTAACTCAAAACATTGACCTAACCCTAACCCTAGGCAGACACCTGAAGCTCAACCCCAACCCTAACCTGACCCTCACGCTAAATCCAACCGTAACACAGAACCGAAAACTAACAATAGCCCTAAACTTACTCCCTCAAACTTAGTTCAAACCTAACCTAACCTGAAGCCTAACTCAAACCATACACCTAACGCTAACACTTGGCGGACACCTTAAGCTCAACCCCAACCCTAACCTGACCCTCACGCTAACTCCAACCATAACACTGAACCGAAAACTTACAGTAACCCTAAACTTACTCCCTCAAACTAAGTTCAAACCTAACATAACCTGAAGCCTAACTCAAACCATAGAACTAACCCTAACCCTAGGCGGACACCTGAAGCTCAACCCCAACCCTAACCTGACCCTGACGCTATTTCCAACCGTAAAACTGAACCGAAAACTAACAGTAGCCCTAAACTTACTCCCTCAAACTAAGTTCAAACCTAACCTAACCTGAAGCCTAACTCAAACCATAGACCTAACCCTAACCCTAGGCGGACACCTGAAGCTCAACCCCAACCCTAACCTGACCCTGAAGCTATCTCCAACCGTAACACTGTACCGAAAACTTACAGTAGCCCTAAACTTACTCCCTCAAACTAAGTTCAAACCTAACCTAACCTGAAGCCTAAATCAAACCATACACCTAACCCTAACATTAGGCGGAAACCTTAAGCTCAACCCCAACCCTAACCTGACCCTCACGCTAAATCCAACCGTAACACTGAATCGAAAACTAACAGTAGCCCTAAACTTACTCCCTCAAAGTAAGTTGAAACCTATCCTAACCTGAAGCCTAACTCAAACCATAGACCTAAACCTAACCCTATGCGGACACCGTAAGCTCAACCCCAACCCTAACCTGGCCCTGACGCTAACTCCAACCATAACAGTTACCCGAAAACTAACAGTAGCCCTAAACTTACTCCTTCAAACTAAGTTCAAACCTAACCTAACCTGAAGCATAACTCAAACCATAGACCTAACCCTAACCATAGGCGGACACCTTAAGCTCAACCCCAACCCCAACCTGACCCTCACGCTAACTCCAACCGTAACACTGAACCGAAAACTAACAGTAGCCCTAAACTTACTCCCTCAAACTAATTTCAAACATAACCTAACCTGAAGCCTAACTCAAGCCATAGACCTAACCCTAACCCTAGGCGGACACCTGAAGCTCAACCCCAACCCTAACCTGAACCTGACGCTATCTCCAACCGTAAAACTGAACCGAATACTAACATTAGCCCTAAACTTACTCCCTCAAACTAATTTCAAACCTAACCTAACCTGAAGCCTAACTCAAACCATAGACCTAACCCTAACCCTAGGCGGACACCTGAAGCTCAACCCCAAACCTAACCTGACCCTGACGCTATCTCCAACCGTAAATCTGAACCGAAAACTAACAGTAGCCCTAAACTTACTCCCTCAAACTAAGTTCAAACCTAACCTAACCTGAAGCCTAAATCAAAGCATACACCTAACGCTAACCCTAGGCGGACACCTTAAGCTCAACCCCAACCCTAACCTGACCATCACGCTAACTCCAACCGTAACACTGAACCGAAAACTAACAGTAACCCTAAACTTACTCCCGAAAACTAAGTTCAAACCTAACCTAACCTGAAGCCTAACTCAAATCATAGACCTAACCCTAACCCTAGGCGGACACCTGAATCTCAACCCCAACCCTAACCTGACCCTGATGCTATCTCCAACCGAAACACTGAACCGAAAACTAACAGTAGCCCTAAACTTACTCCCTCAAACTAAGTTCAAACCTAACCTATCCTGAAGCCTAACTCAAACCATAGACCTAACCCTAACCCTTGGCGGACACCTTAAGCTCAACCCCAATCCTAAAATGGCCCTGACGCTAACTCCAACCATAACAGTTACCCGAAAGCTAACAGTAGCCCTAAACTTACTCCCTCAAACTAAGTTCAAACCTAACCTAACCTGAAGCCTAAATCAAACCATACACCTACCCTAACGCTAGGCGGACACCTTAACCACAACCCCAACCCTATCCTGACCCTCACGCTAACTCCAACCGTAACACTGAACCGAAAACTAACAGTAGCCCTAAACTTACTCCCTCAAACTAAGTTCAAACCTAACCTAACCTGAAGCCTAACTCATACCATAGACCTAACCCTAACCCTAGGCGGACACCTGAAGCTCAACCCCAACCCTAACCTAACCCTGACGCTATCTCCAACCGTAACACTAAACCGAAAACTAATAGTAGCCCTAAACTTACTCCCTCAAACTAACTTCAAACCTAACCTAACCGGAAGCCTAACTCAAACCATAAACCTAACCCTAACCCTTGGCGGACACCTTAAGCTCAACCCCAATCCTAAAATGGCCCTGACGCTAACTCCAACCATAACAGTTACCCGAAAACTAACAGTAGCCCTAAACTTACTCCCTCAAACTAAGTTCAAACCTAACCTAACCTGAAGCCTAAATCAAACCATACACCTAACCCTAACATTAGGCAGACACCTTAAGCTCAACCCCAACCCTAACCTGACCCTCACGCTAAATCGAACCGTAACACTGAACCGAAAACTAACAGTAGCCCTAAACTTACTCCCTCAAAGTAAGTTGAAACCTATCCTAACCTTAAGCCTAACTCAAACCATAGAACTAACCCTAACCCTATGCGGACACCTTAAGATCAACCCCAACCCTAACCTGGCCCTGACGCTAACTCCAAAAATAACAGATACCAGAAAACTAACAGTCGCCCTAAACTTACTCCCTCAAACTAAGCTCAAACCTAACCTAACCTGAAGCCTAAATCAAACCATACACCTAACCCTAACCCTAGGCGGACACCTTAACCTCAACCCCAACCCTAACCTGACCCTCACGCTAACTCCAACCGTAACACTGAACCGAAAACTAACATTAGCCCTAAACTTACTCCCTCAAACTAATTTCAAACCTAACCTAACCTGAAGCCTAACTCAAACCATAGACCTAACCCTAACCCTAGGAGGACACCTGAAGCTCAACCCCAACCCTAACCTGACCCTGACGCTATCTCCAACCGTAACACTGAACCGAAAACTAACAGTAGCCCTAAACTTACTCCCTCAAACTAAGTTCAAACCTAACCTAACCTGAAGCCTAACTCAAACCATAGACCTAACCCTAACCCTAGGCGGACACCTTAAGCTCAACCCCAACCCTAACCTGGCCCTGACGCTAACTCCAACCATAACAGTTACCCGAAAACTAACAGTCGCCCTAAACTTACTCCCTCAAACTAAGTTCAAACCTAACCTAACCTGAAGCCTAAATCAAACCATACACCTAACCCTAACCCTAGGCGGACACCTTAAGCTCAACCCCAACCCTAACATGACCCTCATGGTAACTCCAACCGTAACACTGAACCGAAAACAACATTAGCCCTTAACTTACTACCTCAAACTAATTTCAAACCTAACCTAACCTGAAGCCTAACTCAAACAATAGACCTAACCCTAACCCTAGGCGGACACCTTAAGCTCAACCCCAACCCAAACCTGGCCCTGACGCTAACTCCAACCATAACAGTTACCAGAAAACTAACAGTCGCTCTAAACTTACTCCCTCAAACTAACTTCAAACCTAACCTAACCGGAAGCCTAACTCAGACCATAAACCTAACCCTAACCCTTGGCGGACACCTTAAGCTCAACCCCAATCCTAAAATGGCCCTGACGCTAACTCCAACCCTAACAGTTACCCGAAAACTAACAGTAGCCCTAAACTTACTCCCTCAAACTAAGTTCAAACCTAACCTAACCTGAAGACTAAATCAAACCATACACCTAACCTCAACCCTAGGCGGACACCTTAAGCTCAACCCCAACCCTAACCTGACCCTCACGCTAAATCCAACCGTAACACTGAACTGAAAACTAACAGTAGCCCTAAACTTACTCCCTCAAACTAAGTTCAAACCTAACCTAACCTGAAGCCTAACTCAAACCATAGACCTAACCCTAACCCTAGGCGGACACCTGAAGCTCAACCCCAACCCTAACCTGACCCTGACGCTATCTCCAACCGTAAAACTGAACCGAAAACTAACAGTAGCCCTAAACTTACTCCCTCAAACTAAGTTCAAACCTAACCTAACCTGAAGCCTAAATCAAAGCATACACCTAACGCTAACCCTAGGCGGACACCTTATGCTCAACCCCAACCCTAACCTGACCATCACGCTAACTCCAACCGTAACACTGAACCGAAAACTAACAGTAACCCTAAACTTACTCCCTCAAACTAAGTTCAAACCTAACCTAACCTGAAGCCTAACTCAAACCATAGACCTAACCCTAACCCTAGGCGGACACCTGAATCTCAACCCCAACCCTAACCTGACCCTGATGCTATCTCCAACCGTAACACTGAACCGAAAACTAACAGTAGCCCTAAACTTACTCCCTCAAACTAAGTTCAAACCTAACCTATCCTGAAGCCTAACACAAACCATAGACCTAACCCTAACCCTTGGCGGACACCTTAAGCTCAACCCCAATCCTAAAATGGCCCTGACGCTAACTCCAACCATAACAGTTACCCGAAAGCTAACAGTAGCCCTAAACTTACTCCCTCAAACTAAGTTCAAACCTAACCTAACCTGAAGCCTAAATCAAACCATACACCTACCCTAACGCTAGGCGGACACCTTAACCTCAACCCCAACCCTAACCTGACCCTCACGCTAACTCCAACCGTAACACTGAACCGAAAACTAACAGTAGCCCTAAACTTACTCCCTCAAACTAAGTTCAAACCTAACCTAACCTGAAGCCTAACTCATACCATAGACCTAACCCTAACCCTAGGCGGACACCTGAAGCTCAACCCCAACCCTAACCTAACGCTGACGCTATCTCCAACCGTAACACTGAACCAAAAACTAATAGTAGCCCTAAACTTACTACCTCAAACTAACTTCAAACCTAACCTAACAGGAAGCCTAACTCAAACCATAAACCTAACCCTAACCCTTGGCGGACACCTTAAGCTCAACCCCAATCCTAAAATGGCCCTGACGCTAACTCCAACCATAACAGTTACCCGAAAACTAACAGTAGCCCTAAACTTACTCCCTCAAACTAAGTTCAAACCTAACCTAAAATGAAGACTAAATCAAACCATACACCTAACCCCAACCCTAGGCGGACACCTTAAGCTCAACCCCAACCCTAACCTGACCCTCACACTAAATTCAACCGTAACACTGAACTGAAAACTAACAGTAGCCCTAAACTTACTCCCTCATACTAAGTTCAAACCTAACCTAACCTAAAGCCTAACTCAAACCATAGACCTAACCCTAACCCTAGGCGGACACCTGAAGCTCAACCCCAACGCTAACCTGACCCTGACTCTATCTCCAACCGTAACACTGAACCGAAAACTAACAGTAGCCCTAAACTTACTCCCTCAAACTAAGTTCAAACCTAACCTAACCTGAAGCCTAACTCAAACCATAGACCTAACCCTAACCCTAGGCGGACACCTGAAGCTCAACCCCAACCCTAACCTAACCCTGACGCTATCTCCAACCGTAACACTGAACCGAAAACTAACAGTAGCCCTAAACTTACTCCCTCAAACTAACTTCAAACCTAACATAACCTGAAACCTAACTCAAACCATAGACCTAACCCTAACCCTAGGCGGACACCTTAAGCTCAACCCCAGTCCTAAAATGGCCCTGACGCTAACTCCAACCATAACAGTTACCCGAAAAATAACAGTAGCCCTAAACTTACTCCCTCAAACTAAGTTCAAACCTAACCTAACCTGAAGCCTAACTCAAACCATAGACCTAACCCTAACCCTAGGCGGACACCTTAAGCTCAACCCCAACCCTAACCTGGCCCTGACGCTAACTCCAACCATAACAGTTACCAGAAAACTAACAGTCGCCCTAAACTTACTCCCTCAAACTAAGCTCAAACCTAACCTAACCTGAAGCCTAAATCAAACCATACACCTAACCCTAACCCTAGGCGGACACCTTAACCTCAACCCCAACCCTAACCTGACCCTCACGCTAACTCCAACCGAAACACTGAACCGAAAACTATCAGTAGCCCTAAACTTACGCCCTCAAACTAAGTTCAAACCTAACCTAACCTGAAGCCAAACTCAAACCATAGACCTAACCCTAACCCTAGACGGACACCTGAAGCTCAACCCCAACCCTAACCTGACCCTCACGCTATCTCCAATCGTAACACTGAACCGAAAACTAACAGTAGCCCTAAACATACTCCCTCAAACTAAGTTCTAACCTAACCTAACATGAAGCCTAAATCAAACCATACACCTAACGCTAACCCTAGGCGGACACCTTAAGCTCAAGCCCAACCCTAACCTGACCCTCACGCTAACTCCAACCGTAACACTGAACCGAAATCTAACAGTAGCCCTAAACTTACTCCCTCAAACTAAGTTCAAACCTAACCTAACCTGAAGCCTAACTCAAACCATAGACCTAGCCCTTACCCTAGGCTGACACCTGAAGCTCAACCCCAACCCTAACCTAACCCTGACGCTATCTCCAACCGTAACACTGAACCGAAAACTAACAGTAGCCCTAAACTTACTCTCTCAAACTAACTTCAAACCTAACCTAACCGGAAGCCTAACTCAAACCATAGACCTAACCCTAACCCTTGGCGGACACCTTAAGCTCAACCCCAATCCTAAAAGGGCCCTGACGCTAACTCCAACCATAACAGTTACCCGAAAACTAACAGTAGCCCTAAACTTACTCCCTCAAACTAAGTTCAAACCTAACCTAACCTGAAGCCTAACTCAAAACATAGACCTAACCCTAACCCTAGGAGGACACCTGAAGCTCAACCCCAACGCTAACCTGACCCTGACTCTATATCCAACCGTAACACTGAACCGAAAACTAACAGTAGCCCTAAACTTACTCCCACAAACTAAGTTCAAACCTAACCTAACCTGAAGCCTAACTCAAACCATAGACCTAACCCTAACCCTAGGCGGACACCTTAAGCTCAACCCCAACCCTAACCTGGCCCTGACGCTAACTCCAACCATAACAGTTACCCGAAAACTAACAGTCGCCCTAAACTTACTCCCTCAAACTAAGTTCAAACCTAACCTAACCTGAAGCCTAAATCAAACCATACACCTAACCCTAACCCTAAGCGGACACCTTAAGCTCAACCCCAACCCTAACATGACCCTCACGCTAACTCCAACCGTAACACTGAACCGAAAACTAACATTAGCCCAAAACTTACTCCCTCAAACTAATTTCAAACCTAACCTAACCTGAAGCCTAACTCAAACAATAGACCTAACCCTAACCCTAGGCGTACACCTGAAGCTCAACCCCAACCCTAACCTGAACCTGACGCTATCTCCAACCGTAACACTGAACCGAAAACTAACAGTAGCCCTAAACTTACTCCCTCAAACTAAGTTCAAACCTAACCTAACCTGAAGCCAAACTCAAACCATAGACCTAACCCTAACCCTAGACGGACACCTGAAGCTCCACCCCAACCCTAACCTGACCCTCACGCTATCTCCAACCGTAACACTGAACCGAAAACTAACAGTAGCCCTAAACTTACTCCCTCAAACTAAGTTCAAACCTAACCTAACCTGAAGCCTAAATCAAACCATACACCTAACCCTAACCCTAGGCGGACACCTTAAGCTCAAGCCCAACCCTAACCTGACCCTCACGCTAACTCCAACCGTAACACTGAACCGAAAACTAACAGTAGCCCTAAACTTACTCCCTCAAACTAAGTTCAAACCTAACCTAACCTGAAGCCTCACTCAAACCATAGACCTAACCCTAACCCTAGGCGGACACCTGAAGCTCAATCCCAACCCTAACCTGACCCTGATGCTATCTCCAACCGTAACACTGAACCGAAAACTAACATTAGCCCTAAACTTACTCCCTAAAACTAATTTCAAACCTAACCTCACCTGAAGCCTAACTCAAACCATAGACCTAACCCTAACCCTAGGCGGACACCTGAAGCTCAACCCCAACCCTAACCTGACCCTGACACTATCTCAAACCGTAACACTGAACCGAAAACTAACAGTAGCCCTAAACTTACTCCCTCAAACTAAGTTCAAACCTAACCTAACCTGAAGCCTAAATCACACCATACACCTACCCCTAACCCTGGGCGGACACCTTAAGCTCAAACCCAACCCTAACCTGACCCTCACGCTAATTCCAACCGTAACACTGAAGCGAAAACTAACAGTAGCCCTAAACTTACTCCCTCAAACTACGTTCAATCCTAACCTAACCTGAAGCCTAACTCAAACCATAGACCTAACCCTAACCCTATGCGGACACCTTAAGCTCAACCCCAAACCTAACCTGGCCCTGATGCTAACTCCAACCATAACAGTTACCCGAAAACTAACAGTCGCCCTAAACTTACTCCCTCAAACTAAGTTCAAACCTAACCTAACCTGAAGCCTAACTCAAACCATAGACCTAACCCTAACCCTAGGCGGACACCTTAAGCTCAACCCCAACCCCTACCTGAACCTCACGCTAACTCCAACCGTAACACTGAACCGAAAACTAACAGTAGCCCTAAACTTACTCCCTCAAACTAATTTCAAAAATAACCTAACCTGAAGCCTAACTCAAGCCATAGACCTAACCCTAACCCTAGGCGGACACTGAAGCTCAACCCCAACCCTAACCTGAACCTGACGCTATCTCCAACCGTAAAACTGAACCAAATACTAACATTAGCCCTAAACTTACTCCCTCAAACTAATTTCAAACCTAACCTAACCTGAAGCCTAACTCAAACCATAGACCTAACCCTAACCCTAGGCGGACACCTGAAGCTCAACCCCAACCCTAACCTGACCGTGACGCTATCTCCAACCGTAAAACTGAACCGAAAACTAACAGTAGCCCTAAACTTACTCCCTCATACTAAGTTCAAACCTAACCTATCCTGAAGCCTAACTCAAACCATAGACCTAACCCTAACCCTTGGCGGACACCTTAAGCTCAACCCCAATCCTAAAATGGCCCTGACGCTAACTCCAACCATAACAGTTACCCGAAAGCTAACAGTAGCCCTAAACTTACTCCTTCAAACTAAGTTCAAACCTAACCTAACCTGAAGCCTAAATCAAACCATACACCTACCCTAACGCTAGGCGGACACCTTAACCTCAACCCCAACCCTAACCTGACCCTCACGCTAACTCCAACCGTACCACTGAACCGAAAACTAACAGTAGCCCTAAACTTACTCCCTCAAACTAAGTTCAAACCTAACCTAACCTGAAGACTAACTCATACCATAGACCTAACCCTAACCCTAGGCGGACACCTGAAGCTCAACCCCAACCCTAACCTAAACCTGACGCTATCTCCAACCGTAACACTGAACCGAAAACTAATAGTAGCCCTAAACTTACTCCCTCAAACTAACTTCAAACCTAACCTAACCGTAAGCCTAACACAAACCATAAACCTAACCCTAACCCTTGGCGGACACCTTAAGCTCAACCCCAATCCTAAAATGGCCCTGACGCTAACTCCAACCATAACAGTTACCCGAAAGCTAACAGTAGCCCTAAACTTACTCCCTCAAACTAAGTTCAAACCTAACCTAACATGAAGACTAAATCAAACCATACACCTAACCCCAACCCTAGGCGGACACCTTAAGCTCAACCCCAACCCTAACCTGACCCTCACGCTAAATCCAACCGTAACACTGAACTGAAAACTAACAGTAGCCCTAAACTTACTCCCTCAAACTAAGTTCAAACCTAACCTAACCTGAAGCCTAACTCAAACCATAGACCTAACCCTAACCTTAGGCGGACACCTGAAGCTCAACCCCAACGCTAACATGAGCCTGACTCTATCTCCAACCGTAACACTGAACCGAAAACTAACAGTAGCACTAAACTTACTCCCTCAAACTAAGTTCAAACCTAACCTATCCTGAAGCCTAACTCAAACCATAGACCTAACCCTAACCCTAGGCGGACACCGTAAGCTCAACCCCTACCCTAACCTGACCCTCACGCTTACTCCAACTGTAACAGTTAACCGAAAACTAACAGTAGCCCTAAACTTACTCCCTCAAACTAACTTCAAACCTAACCTAACCTGAAGCCTAAATCAAACCATACACCTAATCCTAACCCTAAGCGGACACCATTAGCTCAACGCCAACCCTAACCTGGACCTGACGCTAACTCCAACCGTAACAGTTACCCGAAAACTAACAGTAGCCCAAAACTTACTCCCTAAAACTAAGTTCAAACCTAACCTAACCTGAAGCCTATATCAAACCATACACCTAACCCTAACCCTAGGCGGACACCATAAGCTCAACCCCTACCCTAACCTGACCCTCACGCTAACTCCAACCGAAACACTGAACCGAAAACAAACAGTAGCCCTAAACTTACTCCCTCAAACTAAGTTCAAATCTAACCTAACCTGAAGCCTAACTCAAAACATTGACCTAACCCTAACCCTAGGCAGACACCTGAAGCTCAACCCCAACCCTAACCTGACCCTCACGCTAAATCCAACCGTAACACAGAACCGAAAACTAACAATAGCCCTAAACTTACTCCCTCAAACTTAGTTCAAACCTAACCTAACCTGAAGCCTAACTCAAACCATACACCTAACGCTAACACTTGGCGGACACCTTAAGCTCAACCCCAACCCTAACCTGACCCTCACGCTAACTCCAACCATAACACTGAACCGAAAACTTACAGTAACCCTAAACTTACTCCCTCAAACTAAGTTCAAACCTAACATAACCTGAAGCCTAACTCAAACCATAGAACTAACCCTAACCCTAGGCGGACACCTGAAGCTCAACCCCAACCCTAACCTGACCCTGACGCTATTTCCAACCGTAAAACTGAACCGAAAACTAACAGTAGCCCTAAACTTACTCCCTCAAACTAAGTTCAAACCTAACCTAACCTGAAGCCTAACTCAAACCATAGACCTAACCCTAACCCTAGGCGGACACCTGAAGCTCAACCCCAACCCTAACCTGACCCTGAAGCTATCTCCAACCGTAACACTGTACCGAAAACTTACAGTAGCCCTAAACTTACTCCCTCAAACTAAGTTCAAACCTAACCTAACCTGAAGCCTAAATCAAACCATACACCTAACCCTAACATTAGGCGGAAACCTTAAGCTCAACCCCAACCCTAACCTGACCCTCACGCTAAATCCAACCGTAACACTGAATCGAAAACTAACAGTAGCCCTAAACTTACTCCCTCAAAGTAAGTTGAAACCTATCCTAACCTGAAGCCTAACTCAAACCATAGACCTAAACCTAACCCTATGCGGACACCGTAAGCTCAACCCCAACCCTAACCTGGCCCTGACGCTAACTCCAACCATAACAGTTACCCGAAAACTAACAGTAGCCCTAAACTTACTCCTTCAAACTAAGTTCAAACCTAACCTAACCTGAAGCATAACTCAAACCATAGACCTAACCCTAACCATAGGCGGACACCTTAAGCTCAACCCCAACCCCAACCTGACCCTCACGCTAACTCCAACCGTAACACTGAACCGAAAACTAACAGTAGCCCTAAACTTACTCCCTCAAACTAATTTCAAACATAACCTAACCTGAAGCCTAACTCAAGCCATAGACCTAACCCTAACCCTAGGCGGACACCTGAAGCTCAACCCCAACCCTAACCTGAACCTGACGCTATCTCCAACCGTAAAACTGAACCGAATACTAACATTAGCCCTAAACTTACTCCCTCAAACTAATTTCAAACCTAACCTAACCTGAAGCCTAACTCAAACCATAGACCTAACCCTAACCCTAGGCGGACACCTGAAGCTCAACCCCAAACCTAACCTGACCCTGACGCTATCTCCAACCGTAAATCTGAACCGAAAACTAACAGTAGCCCTAAACTTACTCCCTCAAACTAAGTTCAAACCTAACCTAACCTGAAGCCTAAATCAAAGCATACACCTAACGCTAACCCTAGGCGGACACCTTAAGCTCAACCCCAACCCTAACCTGACCATCACGCTAACTCCAACCGTAACACTGAACCGAAAACTAACAGTAACCCTAAACTTACTCCCGAAAACTAAGTTCAAACCTAACCTAACCTGAAGCCTAACTCAAATCATAGACCTAACCCTAACCCTAGGCGGACACCTGAATCTCAACCCCAACCCTAACCTGACCCTGATGCTATCTCCAACCGAAACACTGAACCGAAAACTAACAGTAGCCCTAAACTTACTCCCTCAAACTAAGTTCAAACCTAACCTATCCTGAAGCCTAACTCAAACCATAGACCTAACCCTAACCCTTGGCGGACACCTTAAGCTCAACCCCAATCCTAAAATGGCCCTGACGCTAACTCCAATCATAACAGTTACCCGAAAGCTAACAGTAGCCCTAAACTTACTCCCTCAAACTAAGTTCAAACCTAACCTAACCTGAAGCCTAAATCAAACCATACACCTAACCCTAACCCTAGGCGGACACCTTAAGCTCAAGCCCAACCCTAACCTGACCCTCACGCTAACTCCAACCGTAACACTGAACCGAAAACTAACAGTAGCCCTAAACTTACTCCCTCAAACTAAGTTCAAACCTAACCTAACCTGAAGCCTCACTCAAACCATAGACCTAACCCTAACCCTAGGCGGACACCTGAAGCTCAATCCCAACCCTAACCTGACCCTGATGCTATCTCCAACCGTAACACTGAACCGAAAACTAACATTAGCCCTAAACTTACTCCCTCAAACTAATTTCAAACCTAACCTCACCTGAAGCCTAACTCAAACCATAGACCTAACCCTAACCCTAGGCGGACACCTGAAGCTCAACCCCAACCCTAACCTGACCCTGACACTATCTCAAACCGTAACACTGAACCGAAAACTAACAGTAGCCCTAAACTTACTCCCTCAAACTAAGTTCAAACCTAACCTAACCTGAAGCCTAAATCACACCATACACCTACCCCTAACCCTGGGCGGACACCTTAAGCTCAAACCCAACCCTAACCTGACCCTCACGCTAATTCCAACCGTAACACTGAAGCGAAAACTAACAGTAGCCCTAAACTTACTCCCTCAAACTACGTTCAATCCTAACCTAACCTGAAGCCTAACTCAAACCATAGACCTAACCCTAACCCTATGCGGACACCTTAAGCTCAACCCCAAACCTAACCTGGCCCTGATGCTAACTCCAACCATAACAGTTACCCGAAAACTAACAGTCGCCCTAAACTTACTCCCTCAAACTAAGTTCAAACCTAACCTAACCTGAAGCCTAACTCAAACCATAGACCTAACCCTAACCCTAGGCGGACACCTTGAGCTCAACCCCAACCCCTACCTGAACCTCACGCTAACTCCAACCGTAACACTGAACCGAAAACTAACAGTAGCCCTAAACTTACTCCCTCAAACTAATTTCAAAAATAACCTAACCTGAAGCCTAACTCAAGCCATAGACCTAACCCTAACCCTAGGCGGACACTGAAGCTCAACCCCAACCCTAACCTGAACCTGACGCTATCTCCAACCGTAAAACTGAACCAAATACTAACATTAGCCCTAAACTTACTCCCTCAAACTAATTTCAAACCTAACCTAACCTGAAGCCTAACTCAAACCATAGACCTAACCCTAACCCTAGGCGGACACCTGAAGCTCAACCCCAACCCTAACCTGACCGTGACGCTATCTCCAACCGTAAAACTGAACCGAAAACTAACAGTAGCCCTAAACTTACTCCCTCAAACTAAGTTCAAACCTAACCTATCCTGAAGCCTAACTCAAACCATAGACCTAACCCTAACCCTTGGCGGACACCTTAAGCTCAACCCCAATCCTAAAATGGCCCTGACGCTAACTCCAACCATAACAGTTACCCGAAAGCTAACAGTAGCCCTAAACTTACTCCTTCAAACTAAGTTCAAACCTAACCTAACCTGAAGCCTAAATCAAACCATACACCTACCCTAACGCTAGGCGGACACCTTAACCTCAACCCCAACCCTAACCTGACCCTCACGCTAACTCCAACCGTACCACTGAACCGAAAACTAACAGTAGCCCTAAACTTACTCCCTCAAACTAAGTTCAAACCTAACCTAACCTGAAGACTAACTCATACCATAGACCTAACCCTAACCCTAGGCGGACACCTGAAGCTCAACCCCAACCCTAACCTAAACCTGACGCTATCTCCAACCGTAACACTGAACCGAAAACTAATAGTAGCCCTAAACTTACTCCCTCAAACTAACTTCAAACCTAACCTAACCGTAAGCCTAACACAAACCATAAACCTAACCCTAACCCTTGGCGGACACCTTAAGCTCAACCCCAATCATAAAATGGCCCTGACGCTAACTCCAACCATAACAGTTACCCGAAAGCTAACAGTAGCCCTAAACTTACTCCCTCAAACTAAGTTCAAACCTAACCTAACATGAAGACTAAATCAAACCATACACCTAACCCCAACCCTAGGCGGACACCTTAAGCTCAACCCCAACCCTAACCTGACCCTCACGCTAAATCCAACCGTAACACTGAACTGAAAACTAACAGTAGCCCTAAACTTACTCCCTCAAACTAAGTTCAAACCTAACCTAACCTGAAGCCTAACTCAAACCATAGACCTAACCCTAACCTTAGGCGGACACCTGAAGCTCAACCCCAACGCTAACATGAGCCTGACTCTATCTCCAACCGTAACACTGAACCGAAAACTAACAGTAGCACTAAACTTACTCCCTCAAACTAAGTTCAAACCTAACCTATCCTGAAGCCTAACTCAAACCATAGACCTAACCCTAACCCTAGGCGGACACCGTAAGCTCAACCCCTACCCTAACCTGACCCTCACGCTTACTCCAACTGTAACAGTTAACCGAAAACTAACAGTAGCCCTAAACTTACTCCCTCAAACTAACTTCAAACCTAACCTAACCTGAAGCCTAAATCAAACCATACACCTAATCCTAACCCTAAGCGGACACCATTAGCTCAACGCCAACCCTAACCTGGACCTGACGCTAACTCCAACCGTAACAGTTACCCGAAAACTAACAGTAGCCCAAAACTTACTCCCTAAAACTAAGTTCAAACCTAACCTAACCTGAAGCCTAAATCAAACCATACACCTAACCCTAACCCTAGGCGGACACCATAAGCTCAACCCCTACCCTAACCTGACCCTCACGCTAACTCCAACCGAAACACTGAACCGAAAACAAACAGTAGCCCTAAACTTACTCCCTCAAACTAAGTTCAAATCTAACCTAACCTGAAGCCTAACTCAAAACATTGACCTAACCCTAACCCTAGGCAGACACCTGAAGCTCAACCCCAACCCTAACCTGACCCTCACGCTAAATCCAACCGTAACACAGAACCGAAAACTAACAATAGCCCTAAACTTACTCCCTCAAACTTAGTTCAAACCTAACCTAACCTGAAGCCTAACTCAAACCATACACCTAACGCTAACACTTGGCGGACACCTTAAGCTCAACCCCAACCCTAACCTGACCCTCACGCTAACTCCAACCATAACACTGAACCGAAAACTTACAGTAACCCTAAACTTACTCCCTCAAACTAAGTTCAAACCTAACATAACCTGAAGCCTAACTCAAACCATAGAACTAACCCTAACCCTAGGCGGACACCTGAAGCTCAACCCCAACCCTAACCTGACCCTGACGCTATTTCCAACCGTAAAACTGAACCGAAAACTAACAGTAGCCCTAAACTTACTCCCTCAAACTAAGTTCAAACCTAACCTAACCTGAAGCCTAACTCAAACCATAGACCTAACCCTAACCCTAGGCGGACACCTGAAGCTCAACCCCAACCCTAACCTGACCCTGAAGCTATCTCCAACCGTAACACTGTACCGAAAACTTACAGTAGCCCTAAACTTACTCCCTCAAACTAAGTTCAAACCTAACCTAACCTGAAGCCTAAATCAAACCATACACCTAACCCTAACATTAGGCGGAAACCTTAAGCTCAACCCCAACCCTAACCTGACCCTCACGCTAAATCCAACCGTAACACTGAATCGAAAACTAACAGTAGCCCTAAACTTACTCCCTCAAAGTAAGTTGAAACCTATCCTAACCTGAAGCCTAACTCAAACCATAGACCTAAACCTAACCCTATGCGGACACCGTAAGCTCAACCCCAACCCTAACCTGGCCCTGACGCTAACTCCAACCATAACAGTTACCCGAAAACTAACAGTAGCCCTAAACTTACTCCTTCAAACTAAGTTCAAACCTAACCTAACCTGAAGCATAACTCAAACCATAGACCTAACCCTAACCATAGGCGGACACCTTAAGCTCAACCCCAACCCCAACCTGACCCTCACGCTAACTCCAACCGTAACACTGAACCGAAAACTAACAGTAGCCCTAAACTTACTCCCTCAAACTAATTTCAAACATAACCTAACCTGAAGCCTAACTCAAGCCATAGACCTAACCCTAACCCTAGGCGGACACCTGAAGCTCAACCCCAACCCTAACCTGAACCTGACGCTATCTCCAACCGTAAAACTGAACCGAATACTAACATTAGCCCTAAACTTACTCCCTCAAACTAATTTCAAACCTAACCTAACCTGAAGCCTAACTCAAACCATAGACCTAACCCTAACCCTAGGCGGACACCTGAAGCTCAACCCCAAACCTAACCTGACCCTGACGCTATCTCCAACCGTAAATCTGAACCGAAAACTAACAGTAGCCCTAAACTTACTCCCTCAAACTAAGTTCAAACCTAACCTAACCTGAAGCCTAAATCAAAGCATACACCTAACGCTAACCCTAGGCGGACACCTTAAGCTCAACCCCAACCCTAACCTGACCATCACGCTAACTCCAACCGTAACACTGAACCGAAAACTAACAGTAACCCTAAACTTACTCCCGAAAACTAAGTTCAAACCTAACCTAACCTGAAGCCTAACTCAAATCATAGACCTAACCCTAACCCTAGGCGGACACCTGAATCTCAACCCCAACCCTAACCTGACCCTGATGCTATCTCCAACCGAAACACTGAACCGAAAACTAACAGTAGCCCTAAACTTACTCCCTCAAACTAAGTTCAAACCTAACCTATCCTGAAGCCTAACTCAAACCATAGACCTAACCCTAACCCTTGGCGGACACCTTAAGCTCAACCCCAATCCTAAAATGGCCCTGACGCTAACTCCAACCATAACAGTTACCCGAAAGCTAACAGTAGCCCTAAACTTACTCCCTCAAACTAAGTTCAAACCTAACCTAACCTGAAGCCTAAATCAAACCATACACCTACCCTAACGCTAGGCGGACACCTTAACCACAACCCCAACCCTATCCTGACCCTCACGCTAACTCCAACCGTAACACTGAACCGAAAACTAACAGTAGCCCTAAACTTACTCCCTCAAACTAAGTTCAAACCTAACCTAACCTGAAGCCTAACTCATACCATAGACCTAACCCTAACCCTAGGCGGACACCTGAAGCTCAACCCCAACCCTAACCTAACCCTGACGCTATCTCCAACCGTAACACTAAACCGAAAACTAATAGTAGCCCTAAACTTACTCCCTCAAACTAACTTCAAACCTAACCTAACCGGAAGCCTAACTCAAACCATAAACCTAACCCTAACCCTTGGCGGACACCTTAAGCTCAACCCCAATCCTAAAATGGCCCTGACGCTAACTCCAACCATAACAGTTACCCGAAAACTAACAGTAGCCCTAAACTTACTCCCTCAAACTAAGTTCAAACCTAACCTAACCTGAAGCCTAAATCAAACCATACACCTAACCCTAACATTAGGCAGACACCTTAAGCTCAACCCCAACCCTAACCTGACCCTCACGCTAAATCGAACCGTAACACTGAACCGAAAACTAACAGTAGCCCTAAACTTACTCCCTCAAAGTAAGTTGAAACCTATCCTAACCTTAAGCCTAACTCAAACCATAGAACTAACCCTAACCCTATGCGGACACCTTAAGATCAACCCCAACCCTAACCTGGCCCTGACGCTAACTCCAAAAATAACAGATACCAGAAAACTAACAGTCGCCCTAAACTTACTCCCTCAAACTAAGCTCAAACCTAACCTAACCTGAAGCCTAAATCAAACCATACACCTAACCCTAACCCTAGGCGGACACCTTAACCTCAACCCCAACCCTAACCTGACCCTCACGCTAACTCCAACCGTAACACTGAACCGAAAACTAACATTAGCCCTAAACTTACTCCCTCAAACTAATTTCAAACCTAACCTAACCTGAAGCCTAACTCAAACCATAGACCTAACCCTAACCCTAGGAGGACACCTGAAGCTCAACCCCAACCCTAACCTGACCCTGACGCTATCTCCAACCGTAACACTGAACCGAAAACTAACAGTAGCCCTAAACTTACTCCCTCAAACTAAGTTCAAACCTAACCTAACCTGAAGCCTAACTCAAACCATAGACCTAACCCTAACCCTAGGCGGACACCTTAAGCTCAACCCCAACCCTAACCTGGCCCTGACGCTAACTCCAACCATAACAGTTACCCGAAAACTAACAGTCGCCCTAAACTTACTCCCTCAAACTAAGTTCAAACCTAACCTAACCTGAAGCCTAAATCAAACCATACACCTAACCCTAACCCTAGGCGGACACCTTAAGCTCAACCCCAACCCTAACATGACCCTCATGGTAACTCCAACCGTAACACTGAACCGAAAACAACATTAGCCCTTAACTTACTACCTCAAACTAATTTCAAACCTAACCTAACCTGAAGCCTAACTCAAACAATAGACCTAACCCTAACCCTAGGCGGACACCTTAAGCTCAACCCCAACCCAAACCTGGCCCTGACGCTAACTCCAACCATAACAGTTACCAGAAAACTAACAGTCGCTCTAAACTTACTCCCTCAAACTAACTTCAAACCTAACCTAACCGGAAGCCTAACTCAAACCATAAACCTAACCCTAACCCTTGGCGGACACCTTAAGCTCAACCCCAATCCTAAAATGGCCCTGACGCTAACTCCAACCCTAACAGTTACCCGAAAACTAACAGTAGCCCTAAACTTACTCCCTCAAACTAAGTTCAAACCTAACCTAACCTGAAGACTAAATCAAACCATACACCTAACCTCAACCCTAGGCGGACACCTTAAGCTCAACCCCAACCCTAACCTGACCCTCACGCTAAATCCAACCGTAACACTGAACTGAAAACTAACAGTAGCCCTAAACTTACTCCCTCAAACTAAGTTCAAACCTAACCTAACCTGAAGCCTAACTCAAACCATAGACCTAACCCTAACCCTAGGCGGACACCTGAAGCTCAACCCCAACCCTAACCTGACCCTGACGCTATCTCCAACCGTAAAACTGAACCGAAAACTAACAGTAGCCCTAAACTTACTCCCTCAAACTAAGTTCAAACCTAACCTAACCTGAAGCCTAAATCAAAGCATACACCTAACGCTAACCCTAGGCGGACACCTTATGCTCAACCCCAACCCTAACCTGACCATCACGCTAACTCCAACCGTAACACTGAACCGAAAACTAACAGTAACCCTAAACTTACTCCCTCAAACTAAGTTCAAACCTAACCTAACCTGAAGCCTAACTCAAACCATAGACCTAACCCTAACCCTAGGCGGACACCTGAATCTCAACCCCAACCCTAACCTGACCCTGATGCTATCTCCAACCGTAACACTGAACCGAAAACTAACAGTAGCCCTAAACTTACTCCCTCAAACTAAGTTCAAACCTAACCTATCCTGAAGCCTAACACAAACCATAGACCTAACCCTAACCCTTGGCGGACACCTTAAGCTCAACCCCAATCCTAAAATGGCCCTGACGCTAACTCCAACCATAACAGTTACCCGAAAGCTAACAGTAGCCCTAAACTTACTCCCTCAAACTAAGTTCAAACCTAACCTAACCTGAAGCCTAAATCAAACCATACACCTACCCTAACGCTAGGCGGACACCTTAACCTCAACCCCAACCCTAACCTGACCCTCACGCTAACTCCAACCGTAACACTGAACCGAAAACTAACAGTAGCCCTAAACTTACTCCCTCAAACTAAGTTCAAACCTAACCTAACCTGAAGCCTAACTCATACCATAGACCTAACCCTAACCCTAGGCGGACACCTGAAGCTCAACCCCAACCCTAACCTAACGCTGACGCTATCTCCAACCGTAACACTGAACCAAAAACTAATAGTAGCCCTAAACTTACTACCTCAAACTAACTTCAAACCTAACCTAACAGGAAGCCTAACTCAAACCATAAACCTAACCCTAACCCTTGGCGGACACCTTAAGCTCAACCCCAATCCTAAAATGGCCCTGACGCTAACTCCAACCATAACAGTTACCCGAAAACTAACAGTAGCCCTAAACTTACTCCCTCAAACTAAGTTCAAACCTAACCTAAAATGAAGACTAAATCAAACCATACACCTAACCCCAACCCTAGGCGGACACCTTAAGCTCAACCCCAACCCTAACCTGACCCTCACGCTAAATTCAACCGTAACACTGAACTGAAAACTAACAGTAGCCCTAAACTTACTCCCTCATACTAAGTTCAAACCTAACCTAACCTAAAGCCTAACTCAAACCATAGACCTAACCCTAACCCTAGGCGGACACCTGAAGCTCAACCCCAACGCTAACCTGACCCTGACTCTATCTCCAACCGTAACA
Source organism: Tupaia tana (assembly GCA_026018925.1). Lineage (NCBI taxonomy): Eukaryota > Metazoa > Chordata > Mammalia > Scandentia > Tupaiidae > Tupaia > Tupaia tana. The sequence goes on along the minus strand of JAKSZU010000034.1, from coordinate 2,682,319 downwards.
CTGAACCGAAAACTAACAGTAGCCCTAAACTTACTCCCTCAAACTAAGTTCAAACCTAACCTAACCTGAAGCCTAACTCAAACCATAGACCTAACCCTAACCCTAGGCGGACACCTGAAGCTCAACCCCAACCCTAACCTAACCCTGACGCTATCTCCAACCGTAACACTGAACAGAAAACTAACAGTAGCCCTAAACTTACTCCCTCAAACTAACTTCAAACCTAACATAACCTGAAACCTAACTCAAACCATAGACCTAACCCTAACCCTAGGCGGACACCTTAAGCTCAACCCCAGTCCTAAAATGGCCCTGACGCTAACTCCAACCATAACAGTTACCCGAAAAATAACAGTAGCCCTAAACTTACTCCCTCAAACTAAGTTCAAACCTAACCTAACCTGAAGCCTAACTCAAACCATAGACCTAACCCTAACCCTAGGCGGACACCTTAAGCTCAACCCCAACCCTAACCTGGCCCTGACGCTAACTCCAACCATAACAGTTACCAGAAAACTAACAGTCGCCCTAAACTTACTCCCTCAAACTAAGCTCAAACCTAACCTAACCTGAAGCCTAAATCAAACCATACACCTAACCCTAACCCTAGGCGGACACCTTAACCTCAACCCCAACCCTAACCTGACCCTCACGCTAACTCCAACCGAAACACTGAACCGAAAACTATCAGTAGCCCTAAACTTACGCCCTCAAACTAAGTTCAAACCTAACCTAACCTGAAGCCAAACTCAAACCATAGACCTAACCCTAACCCTAGACGGACACCTGAAGCTCAACCCCAACCCTAACCTGACCCTCACGCTATCTCCAATCGTAACACTGAACCGAAAACTAACAGTAGCCCTAAACATACTCCCTCAAACTAAGTTCTAACCTAACCTAACATGAAGCCTAAATCAAACCATACACCTAACGCTAACCCTAGGCGGACACCTTAAGCTCAAGCCCAACCCTAACCTGACCCTCACGCTAACTCCAACCGTAACACTGAACCGAAATCTAACAGTAGCCCTAAACTTACTCCCTCAAACTAAGTTCAAACCTAACCTAACCTGAAGCCTAACTCAAACCATAGACCTAGCCCTTACCCTAGGCTGACACCTGAAGCTCAACCCCAACCCTAACCTAACCCTGACGCTATCTCCAACCGTAACACTGAACCGAAAACTAACAGTAGCCCTAAACTTACTCTCTCAAACTAACTTCAAACCTAACCTAACCGGAAGCCTAACTCAAACCATAGACCTAACCCTAACCCTTGGCGGACACCTTAAGCTCAACCCCAATCCTAAAATGGCCCTGACGCTAACTCCAACCATAACAGTTACCCGAAAACTAACAGTAGCCCTAAACTTACTCCCTCAAACTAAGTTCAAACCTAACCTCACCTGAAGCCTAAATCAAACCATACACCTAACCCCAACCATAGGCGGACACCTTAAGCTCAACCCCAACCCTAACCTGACCCTCACGCTAAATCCAACCGTAACACTGAACTGAAAACTAACAGTATCCCTAAACTTACTCCCTCAAACTAAGTTCAAACCTAACCTAACCTGAAGCCTAACTCAAACCATAGACCTAACCCTAACCCTAGGCGGACACCTGAAGCTCAACCCCAACGCTAACCTGACCTTGACGCTATCTCCAACCGTAACACTGAACCGAAAACTAACAGTAGCCCTAAACTTACTCCCTCAAACTAAGTTCAAATCTAACCTAACCTGAAGCCTAACTCAAACCATAGACCTAACCCTAACCCTAGGCGGACACCATAAGCTCAACCCCAACCCTAACCTGGCCCTGACACTAAGTCCAACCATAACAGTTACCAGAAAACTAACAGTCGCCCTAAACTTACTCCCTCAAACTAAGCTCAAACCTAACCTAACCTGAAGCCTAAATCAAACCATACACCTAACCCTTACCCTAGGCGGACACCTTAACCTCAACCCCAACCCTAACCTGACCCTCATGCTAACTCCAACCGTAACACTGAATCGAAAACTAACATTAGCCCTAAACTTACTCCCTCAAACTAATTTCAAACCTAACCTAACCTGAAGCCTAACTCAAACCATAGACCTAACCCTAACCCTAGGCGGACACCTGAAGCTCAACCCCAACGCTAAACTGACCCTGACGCTATCTCCAACCGTAACACTGAACCGAAAACTAACAGTACCCCTAAACTTACTCCCTCAAACTAACTTCAAACCTAACCTAAACTGAAGCCTAACTCAAACCATAGACCTAACCCTAACCCTAGGCGGACACCTTAAGCTCAACCCCAACCCTAACCTGGCCCTGACGCTAACTCCAACCATAACAGTTACCAGAAAACTAACAGTCGCCCTAAACTTACTTCCTCAAACTAAGCTCAAACCTAACCTAACCTGAAGCCTAAATCAAACAATACACCTAACCCTAAACCAAGGTGGACACCTTAACCTCAACCCCAACCCTAACCTGACCCTCACGCTAACTCCAACCGTAACACTGAAACGAAAACTAACATTAGCCCTAAACTTACTCCCTCACACTAATTTCAAACCTAACCTAACCTGAAGCCTAAATCAAACCATACACCTAACCCTAACTCTAGGCGGACACCTTAACCTCAACCCCAACCCTAACCTGACCCCCACGCTAACTCCAACCGTAACACTGAACCGAAAACTAACAGTAGCCCTAAACTTACTCCCTCAAACTAAGTTCAAACCTAACCTAGCCTGAATCCTAACTCAAACCATAGACCTAACCCTAACCCTAGGCGGACACCTGAAGCTCAACCCCAACCCTAACCTAACCCTGACGCTATCTCCAACCGTAACACTGAACCGAAAACTAATAGTAGCCCTAAACTTACTCCCTCAAACTAACTTCAAACCTAACCTAACCAGAAGCCTAACTCAAACCATAAACCTAACCCTAACCCTTGGCGGACACCTTAAGCTCAACCCCAATCCTAAAATGGCCCTGACGCTAACTCCAACCATAACAGTTACCCGAAAACTAACAGTAGCCCTAAACTTACTCCCTCAAACTAAGTTCAAACCTAACCTAACCTGAAGCCTAAATCAAACCATACACCTAACCCTAACATTAGGCGGACACCTTAAGCTCAACCCCAACCCTAACGTGACCCTCACGCTAAATCCAACCGTAACACTGAACCGAAAACTAACAGTAGCCCTAAACTTACTCCCTCAAAGTAAATTGAAACCTATCCTAACCTGAAGCCTAACTCAAACCATAGACCTAACCCTAACCCAAGGCGGACACCTGTAGCTCAACCCCAACCCTAACCTGAACCTGACGCTATCTCCAACCGTAACACTGCACCGAAAACTAACAGTAGCCCTAAACTTACTCCCTCAAACTAAGTTCAAACCTAACCTAACCTGAAGCCTAAATCAAACCATACACCTACCCTAACGCTAGGCAGACACCTTAACCTCAACCCCAACCCTAACCTGACTTTCACGCTAACTCCAACCGTAACACTGAACCGAAAACTAACAGTAGCCCTAAACTTACTCCCTCAAACTAAGTTCAAACCTAACCTAACCTGAAGCCTAACTCATACCATAGACCTAACCCTAACCCTAGGCGGACACCTGAAGCTCAACCCCAACCCTAACCTGGCCCTGACGCTAACTCCAACCATAACAGTTACCCGAAAACTAACAGTCGCCCTAAACTTACTCCCTCAAACTAAGTTCAAACCTAACATAACCTGAAGCCTAACTCAAACCATAGACCTAACCCTAATCCTAGGCGGACACCTTAAGCTCAACCCCAACCCCAACCAGACCCTCATGCTAACTCCAACCGTAACACTGAACCGAAAACTAACAGTAGCCCTAAACTTACTCCCTCAAACTAATTTCAAACATAACCTAACCTGAAGCCTAACTCAAGCCATAGACCTAACCCTAACCCTAGGCGGACACCTGAAGCTCAACCCCAACCCTAACCTGAACCTGACGCTATCTGCAACCGTAAAACTGAACCGAATACTAACATTAGCCCTAAACTTACACCCTCAAACTAATTTCAAACCTAACCTAACCTGAAGCCTAACTCAAACCATAGACCTAACCCTAACCCTAGGCGGACACCTGAAGCTCAACCCCAACCCTAACCTGACCCTGACGCTATCTCCAACCGTAAAACTGAACCGAAAACTAACAGTAGCCCTAAACTTACTCCCTCAAACTAAGTTCAAACCTAACCTAACCTGAAGCCTAAATCAAAGCATACACCTAACGCTAACCCTAGGCGGACACCTTATGCTCAACCCCAACCCTAACCTGACCATCACGCTAACTCCAACCGTAACACTGAACCGAAAACTAACAGTAACCCTAAACTTACTCCCTCAAACTAAGTTCAAACCTAACCTAACCTGAAGCCTAACTCAAACCATAGACCTAACCCTAACCCTAGGCGGACACCTGAATCTCAACCCCAACCCTAACCTGACCCTGATGCTATCTCCAACCATAACACTGAACCGAAAACTAACAGTAGCCCTAAACTTACTCCCTCAAACTAAGTTCAAACCTAACCTATCCTGAAGCCTAACTCAAACCATAGACCTAACCCTAACCCTTGGCGGACACCTTAAGCTCAACCCCAATCCTAAAATGGCCCTGACGCTAACTCCAACCATAACAGTTACCCGAAAGCTAACAGTAGCCCTAAACTTACTCCCTCAAACTAAGTTCAAACCTAACCTAACCTGAAGCCTAAATCAAACCATACACCTACCCTAACGCTAGGCGGACACCTTAACCTCAACCCCAACCCTAACCTGACCCTCACGCTAACTCCAACCGTAACACTGAACCGAAAACTAACAGTAGCCCTAAACTTACTCCCTCAAACTAAGTTCAAACCTAACCTAACCTGAAGCCTAACTCATACCATAGACCTAACCCTAACCCTAGGCGGACACCTGAAGCTCAACCCCAACCCTAACCTAACCCTGACGCTATCTCCAACCGTAACACTGAACCAAAAACTAATAGTAGCCCTAAACTTACTCCCTCAAACTAACTTCAAACCTAACCTAACAGGAAGCCTAACTCAAACCATAAACCTAACCCTAACCCTTGGCAGACACCTTAAGCTCAACCCCAATCCAAAAATGGCCGTGACGCTAACTCCAACCATAACAGTTACCCGAAAACTAACAGTAGCCCTAAACTTACTCCCTCAAACTAAGTTCAAACCTAACCTAAAATGAAGACTAAATCAAACCATACACCTAACCCCAACCCTAGGCGGACACCTTAAGCTCAACCCCAACCCTAACCTGACCCTCACGCTAAATTCAACCGTAACACTGAACTGAAAACTAACAGTAGCCCTAAACTTACTCCCTCAAACTAAGTTCAAACCTAACCTAACCTAAAGCCTAACTCAAACCATAGACCTAACCCTAACCCTAGGCGGACACCTGAAGCTCAACCCCAACGCTAACCTGACCCTGACTCTATCTCCAACCGTAACACTGAACCGAAAACTAACAGTAGCCCTAAACTTACTCCCTAAAACTAAGTTCAAACCTAACCTAACCTGAAGCCTAACTCAAACCATAGACCTAACCCTAACCCTAGGCGGACACCTTAAGCTCAACCCCAACCCTAACCTGGCCCTGACGCTAACTCCAACCATAACAGTTACCAGAAAACTAACAGTCGCCCTAAACTTACTCCCTCATACTAAGCTCAAACCTAACCTAACCTGAAGCCTAAATCAAACCATACACCTAACCCTAACCCTAGGCGGACACCTTAACCTCAACCCCAACCCTAACCTGACCCTCACGCTAACTCCAACCGAAACACTGAACCGAAAACTATCAGTAGCCCTAAACTTACGCCCTCAAACTAAGTTCAAACCTAACCTAACCTGAAGCCAAACTCAAACCATAGACCTAACCCTAACCCTAGACGGACACCTGAAGCTCAACCGCAACCCTAACCTGACCCTCACGCTATCTCCAATCGTAACACTGAACCGAAAACTAACAGTAGCCCTAAACATACTCCCTCAAACTAAGTTCTAACCTAACCTAACATGAAGCCTAAATCAAACCATACACCTAACGCTAACCCTAGGCGGACACCTTAAGCTCAAGCCCAACCCTAACCTGACCCTCACGCTAACTCCAACCGTAACACTGAACCGAAATCTAACAGTAGCCCTAAACTTACTCCCTCAAACTAAGTTCAAACCTAACCTAACCTGAAGCCTAACTCAAACCATAGACCTAACCCTAACCCTAGGCTGACACCTGAAGCTCAACCCCAACCCTAACCTAACCCTGACGCTATCTCCAACCGTAACACTGAACCGAAAACTAACAGTAGCCCTAAACTTACTCTCTCAAACTAACTTCAAACCTAACCTAACCGGAAGCCTAACTCAAACCATAGACCTAAACCTAACCCTTGGCGGACACCTTAAGCTCAACCCCAATCCTAAAATGGCCCTGACGCTAACTCCAACCATAACAGTTACCCGAAAACTAACAGTAGCCCTAAACTTACTCCCTCAAACTAAGTTCAAACCTAACCTAACCTGAAGCCTAAATCAAACCATACACCTAACCCCAACCCTAGGCGGACACCTTAAGCTCAACCCCAACCCTAACCTGACCCTCACGCTAAATCCAACCGTAACACTGAACTGAAAATTAACAGTAGCCTTAAACTTAATCCCTCAAACTAAGTTCAAACCTAACCTCACCTGAAGCCTAACTCAAAACATAGACCTAACCCTAACCCTAGGAGGACACCTGAAGCTCAACCCCAACGCTAACCTGACCCTGACTCTATATCCAACCGTAACACTGAACCGAAAACTAACAGTAGCCCTAAACTTACTCCCACAAACTAAGTTCAAACCTAACCTAACCTGAAGCCTAACTCAAACCATAGACCTAACCCTAACCCTAGGCGGACACCTTAAGCTCAACCCCAACCCTAACCTGGCCCTGACGCTAACTCCAACCATAACAGTTACCCGAAAACTAACAGTCGCCCTAAACTTACTCCCTCAAACTAAGTTCAAACCTAACCTAACCTGAAGCCTAAATCAAACCATACACCTAACCCTAACCCTAAGCGGACACCTTAAGCTCAACCCCAACCCTAACATGACCCTCACGCTAACTCCAACCGTAACACTGAACCGAAAACTAACATTAGCCCAAAACTTACTCCCTCAAACTAATTTCAAACCTAACCTAACCTGAAGCCAAACTCAAACAATAGACCTATCCCTAACCCTAGGCGTACACCTGAAGCTCAACCCCAACCCTAACCTGACCCTGACGCTATCTCCAACCGTAACACTGAACCGAAAACTAACAGTAGCCCTAAACTTACTCCCTCAAACTAAGCTCAAACCTAACCTAACCTGAAGCCTAAATCAAACCATACACCTAACCCTAACCCTAGGCGGACACCTTAACCTCAACCCCAACCCTAACCTGACCCTCATGCTAACTCCAACCGTAACACTGAATCGAAAACTAACATTAGCCCTAAACTTACTCCCTCAAACTAACTTCAAACCTAACCTAAACTGAAGCCTAACTCAAACCATAGACCTAACCCTAACCCTAGGCGGACACCTTAAGCTCAACCCCAACCCTAACCTGGCCCTGACGCTAACTCCAACCATAACAGTTACCAGAAAACTAACAGTCGCCCTAAACTTACTTCCTCAAACTAAGCTCAAACCTAACCTAACCTGAAGCCTAAATCAAACAATACACCTAACCCTAACCCAAGGCGGACACCTTAACCTCAACCCCAACCCTAACCTGACCCTCACGCTAACTCCAACCGTAACACTGAAACGAAAACTAACATTAGCCCTAAACTTACTCCCTCACACTAATTTCAAACCTAACCTAACCTGAAGCCTAACTCAAACCATAGACCTAACACTAACCCTAGGCGGACACCTGAAGCTCAACCCCAACGCTAAACTGACCCTGACGCTATCTCCAACCGTAACACTGAACCGAAAACTAACAGTACCCCTAAACTTACTCCCTCAAACTAACTTCAAACCTAACCTAAACTGAAGCCTAACTCAAACCATAGACCTAACCCTAACCCTAGGCGGACACCTTAAGCTCAACCCCAACCCTAACCTGGCCCTGACGCTAACTCCAACCATAACAGTTACCAGAAAATTAACAGTCGACCTAAACTTACTTCCTCAAACTAAGCTCAAACCTAACCTAACCTGAAGCCTAAATCAAACAATACACCTAACCCTAACCCAAGGCGGACACCTTAACCTCAACCCCAACCCTAACCTGACCCTCACGCTAACTCCAACCGTAACACTGAAACGAAAACTAACATTAGCCCTAAACTTACTCCCTCAAACTAATTTCAAACCTAACCTAACCTGAAGCCTAAATCAAACCATACACCTAACCCTAACTCTAGGCGGACACCTTAACCTCAACCCCAACCCTAACCTGACCCTCACGCTAACTCCAACAGTAACACTGAACCGAAAACTAACAGTAGCCCTAAACTTACTCCCTCAAACTAAGTTCAAACCTAACCTAACCTGAATCCTAACTCAAACCATAGACCTAACCCTAACCCTAGGCGGACATCTGAAGCTCAACCCCAACCCTAACCTAACCCTGACGCTATCTCCAACCGTAACACTGAACCGAAAACTCATAGTAGCCCTAAACTTACTCCCTCAAACTAACTTCAAACCTAACCTAACCGGAAGCCTAACTCAAACCATAAACCTAACCCTAACCCTTGGCGGACACCTTAAGCTCAACCCCAATCCTAAAATGGCCCTGACGCTAACTCCAACCATAACAGTTACCCGAAAACTAACAGTCGCCCTAAACTTACTCCCTCAAACTAAGTTCAATCCTAACCTAACCTGAAGCCTAAATGAAACCATAGACCTAAACCTAACCCTAGGCGGACACCTTTAGCTCAACCCAACCCTAACCTGACCCTCACGCTAACTCCAACCGTAACACTGAACCGAAAACTAACAGTAGCCCTAATCTTACTCCCTCAAACTAAGTTCAAACCTAACCTAACGTGAAGCCTAACTCAAACCATAGACCTAACCCTAACCCTTGGCGGACACCTTAAGCTCAACCCCAACCCTAAAATCCCCTGACGCTAAGTCCAAACATAACAGTTACCCGAAAACTAACAGTAGCCCTAAACTTACTCCCTCAAACTAAGTTCAAACCTAACCTAACCTGAAGCCTAAATCAAACCATACACCTAACCCTAACCCTAGGCGGACACCTTAAGCTCAAGCCCAACCCTAACCTGACCCTCAGGCTTACTCCAACTGTAACAGTTAACTGAAAACTAACAGTAGCCCTAAACTTATTCCCTCACACTAACTTCAAACCTAACCTAACCTGAAGCCTAAATCAAACCATACACCTAACCCTAACCCTAGGCGGACACCATTAGCTCAACGCCAACCCTAACCTGCACCTGACGCTAACTCCAACCATAACAGTTACCCGAAAACTAACAGTAGCCCTAAACTTACTCCCTCAAACTAAGTTCAAACCTAACCTAACCTGAAGCCTAAATCAAACCATACACCTAAACCTAACCCTAGGCGGACACCTTAAGCTCAACCCCTACACTAACCTGACCCTCACCCTAACTCCAACCGAAACACTGAACCGAAAACAAACAGTAGCCCTAAACTTACTCCCTCAAACTAAGTTCAAACATAACCTAACCTGAAGCCTAATTCAAACCATAGACCTAACCCTAACCCTAGGCGGACACCTGAAGCTCAACCCCAACCCTAACCTAACCCTGACGCTATCTCCAACCGTAACACTGAACCGAAAACTAACAGAAGCCCTAAATTTACTCCCTCAAACTAACTTCAAACCTAACCTAACCTGAAGCCTAACTCAAACCATAGACCTAACCCTAACCCTTGGCGGACACCTTAAGCTCAACCCCAGTCCTAAAATGGCCCTGACGCTAACTCCAACCATAACAGTTACCCGAAAACTAACAGTAGCCCTAAACTTACTCCCTCAAACTAAGTTCAAACCTAACCTAACCTGAAGCCTAAATCAAACCATACACCTAACCCTAACCCTAGGCGGACACCTTAACCTCAACCCCAACCCTAACCGGACCCTCACGCTAACTCCAACCGTAACACTGAATCGAAAACTAACATTAGCCCTAAACTTACTCCCTCAAACTAATTTCAAACCTAACCTAACCTGAAGCCTAACTCAAACCATAAACCTAACCCTAACCCTAGGTGGACACCTGAAGCTCAACCCCAACGCTAAACTGACCCTGACGCTATCTCCAACCGTAACACTGAACCGAAAACTAACAGTAGCCCTAAACTTACTCCCTCAAACTAACTTCAAACCTAACCTAAACTGAAGCCTAACACAAACCATAGACCTAACCCTAACCCTAGGCGGACACCTTAAGCTCAACCCCAACCCTAACCTGGCCCTGACGTTAACTCCAACCATAACAGTTACCAGAAAACTAACAGTCGCCCTAAACTTACTTCCTCAAACTAAGCTCAAACCTGACCTAACCTGAAGCCTAAATCAAACAATACACCTAACCCTAACCCTAGGCGGACACCTTAACCTCAACCCCAACCCTAACATGACCCTCACGCTAACTCCAATCGTAACACTGAACCGAAAACTAACATTAGCCCTAAACATACTCCCTCAAACTAATTTCAAACCTAACCTAACCTGAAGCCTAAATCAAACCATACACCTAACCCTAACTCTAGGCGGACACCTTAACCTCAACCCCAACCCTAACCTGACCCTCACGCTAACTCCAACCGTAACACTGAACCGAAAACTAACAGTAGCCCTAAACTTACTCCCTCAAACTATGTTCAAACCTAACATAACCTGAAGCCTAACTCAAACCATAGACCTAACCCTAACCCTAGGCGGACACCTGAAGCTCAACCCCAACCCTAACCTAACCCTGACGCTATCTCCAACCGTAACACTGAACCGAAAACTCATAGTAGCCCTAAACTTACTCCCTCAAACTAACTTCAAACCTAACCTAACCGGAAGCCTAACTCAAACCATAAACCTAACCCTAACCCTTGGCGGACACCTTAAGCTCAACCCCAATCCTAAAATGGCCCTGACGCTAACTCCAACCATAACAGTTACCCGAAAACTAACAGTAGCCCTAAACTTACTCCCTCAAACTAAGTTCAAACCTAACCTAACCTGAAGACTAAATCAAACCATACAACTAACCCTAACCCTAGGCGGACACCTGAAGCTCAACCCCAACCCTAACCTGACCCTCACGCTAAATCCAACCGTAACACTGAACTGAAAACTAACAGTAGCCCTAAACTTACTCCCTCAAACTAAGTTCAAACCTAACCTAACCTGAAGCCTAACTCAAACCATAGACCTAACTCTAACCCTAGGCGGACACCTGAAGCTCAACCCCAACGCTAACCTGACCCTGACTCTATCTCCAACCGTAACACTGAACCGAAAACTAACAGTAGCCCTAAACTTACTCCCTAAAACTAAGTTCAAACCTAACCTAACCTGAAGCCTAACTCAAACCATAGACCTAATCCTAACCCTAGGCGGACACCTTAAGCTCAACCCCAACCCTAACCTGGCCCTGACGTTAACTACAAACATAACAGTTACCAGAAAACTAACAGTCGCCCTAAACTTACTCCCTCAAACTAAGCTCAAACCTAACCTAACCTGAAGCCTAAATCAAACCATACACCTAACCCTAACCCTAGGCGGACACCTTAACCTCAACCCCAACCCTAACCTGACCCTCAAGCTAACTCCAACCGTAACACTGAACCGAAAACTAACATTAGCCCAAAACTTACTCCCTCAAACTAAGTTCAAACCTAACCTAACCTGAAGCCTAACTCAAACCATAGACCTAACCCTCACCCTAGGCGGACACCTGAAGCTCAACCCCAAACCTAACCTGACCCTGACGCTATCTCCAACCGTAACACTGAACCGAAAACTAACAGTAGCCCTAAACTTACTCCCTCAAACTAAGTTCAATCCTAACCTAACCTGAAGCCTAACTCAAACCATAGACCTAACCCTAACCCTAGGCGGACACCTTAAGCTCAACCCCAACCATAACCTCGCCCTGACGCTAACTCCAACCATAACAGTTAACCCGAAAACTAACAGTCGCCCTAAACTTACTCCCTCAAACGAAGTTCAAACCTAACCTAACCTGAATCCTAAATCAAACCATACACCTAACCCTAACCCTAGGCGGACACCTTAAGCTCAACCCCAACCCTAACATGACCCTCACGCTAACTCCAACCGTAACACTGAACCGAAAACTAACATTAGCCCCAAACTTACTCCCTCAAACTAATTTCAAACCTAACCTAACCTGAAGCCTAACTCAAACAATAGACCTAACCCTAACCCTAGGTGGACACCTGAAGCTCAACCCCAACCCTAACCTGACCCTGACGCTATCTCCAACCGTAACACTGAACCGAAAACTAACAGTAGCCCAAAACTTACTCCCTCAAACTAAGTTCAAACCTAAACTAACCTGATGCCAAACTCAAACCATAGACCTAACCCTAACCCTTGGCGGACACCTGAAGCTCAACCCCAACCCTAACCTGACCCTCACGCTATCTCCAACCGTAACACTGAACCGAAAACTAACAGTAGCCCTAAACTTACTCCCTCAAACTAAGTTCAAACCTAACCTAACCTGAAGCCTAAATCAAACCATACACCTAACCCTAACCCTAGGCGGACACCTTAAGCTCAAGCCCAACCCAAACCTGACACTCACGCTAACTCCAACCATAACACTGAACCGAAAACTAACAGTAGCCCTAAACTTACTCCCTCAAACTAAGTTCAAACCTAACCTAACCAGAAGCCTCACTCAAACCATAGACCTAACCCTAACCCTAGGCGGACACCTGAAGCTCAACCCCAACCCTAACCTGGCCCTGACGCTAACTCCAACCATAACAGTTACCCGAAAACTAACAGTCGCCCTAAACTTACTCCCTCAAACTAAGTTCAAACCTAACCTAACCTGAAGCCTAAATCAAACCATACACCTAACCCTAACCCTAGGCGGACACCTTAAGCTCAACCCCAACCCTAACATGACCCTCATGCTAACTCCAACCGTAACACTGAACCGAAAACTAACATTAGCCGTAAACTTACTACCTCAAACTAATTTCAAACCTAACCTAACCTGAAGCCTAACTCAAACAATAGACCTAACCCTAACCCTAGGCGGACACCTGAAGCTCAACCCCAACCCTAACCTGACCCTGACGCTATCTCCAACCGTAACACTGAACCGAAAACTAACAGTAGCCCTAAACTTACTCCCTCAAACTAAGTTCAAACCTAAACTAACCTGAAGCCAAACTCAAACCATAGACCTAACCCTAACCCTAGGCGGACACCTGAAGCTCAACCCCAACCCTAACCTGACCCTCACGCTATCTCCAACCGTAACACTGAACCGAAAACTAACAGTAGCCCTAAACTTACTCCCTCAAACTAAGTTCAAACCTAACCTAACCTGAAGCCTAAATCAAACCATACACCTAACCCTAACCCTAGGCGGACACCTTAAGCTCAAGCCCAACCCTAACCTGACCCTCAGGCTTACTCCAACTGTAACAGTTAACCGAAAACTAACAGTAGCCCTAAACTTATTCCCTCACACTAACTTCAAACCTAACCTAACCTGAAGCCTAAATCAAACCATACACCTAACCCTAACCCTAGGCGGACACCATTAGCTCAACGCCAACCCTAACCTGGACCTGACGATAACTCCAACCATAACAGTTACCCGAAAACTAACAGTAGCCCTAAACTTACTCCCTCAAACTAAGTTCAAACCTAACCTAACCTGAAGCCTAAATCAAACCATACACCTAAACCTAACCCCAGGCGGACACCTTAAGCTCAACCCCTACCCTAACCTGACCCTCACGCTAACTCCAACCGAAACACTGAACCGAAAACAAACAGTAGCCCTAAACTTACTCCCTCAAACTAAGTTCAAACATAACCTAACCTGAAGCCTAACTCAAACCATAGACCTAACCCTAACCCTAGGCGGACACCTGAAGCTCAACCCCAACCCTAACCTAACTCTGACGCTATCTCCAACCGTAACACTGAACCGAAAACTAACAGAAGCCCTAAACTTACTCCCTCAAACTAACTTCAAACCTAACCTAACCTGAAGCCTAACTCAAACCGTAGACCTAACCCTAACCCTTGGCGGACACCTTAAGCTCAACCCCAGTCCTAAAATGGCCCTGACGCTAACTCCAACCATAACAGTTACCCGAAAACTAACAGTAGCCCTAAAATTACTCCCTCAAACTAAGTTCAAACCTAACCTAACCTGAAGCCTAAATCAAACCATACACCTAACCCTAACCCTAGGCGGACACCTTAACCTCAACCCCAACCCTAACCTGACCCTCACGCTAACTCCAACCGTAACACTGAATCGAAAACTAACATTAGCCCTAAACTTACTCCCTCAAACTAATTTCAAACCTAACCTAACCTGAAGCCTAACTCAAACCATAAACCTAACCCTAACCCTAGGTGGACACCTGAAGCTCAACCCCAACGCTAAACTGACCCTGACGCTATCTCCAACCGTAACACTGAACCGAAAACTAACAGTAGCCCTAAACTTACTCCCTCAAACTAACTTCAAACCTAACCTAAACTGAAGCCTAACACAAACCATAGACCTAACCCTAACCCTAGGCGGACACCTTAAGCTCAACCCCAACCCTAACCTGGCCCTGACGTTAACTCCAACCATAATAGTTACCAGAAAACTAACAGTCGCCCTAAACTTACTTCCTCAAACTAAGCTCAAACCTAACCTAACCTGAAGCCTAAATCAAACAATACACCTAACCCTAACCCTAGGCGGACACCTTAACCTCAACCCCAACCCTAACCTGACCCTCACGCTAATTCCAATCGTAACACTGAACCGAAAACTAACATTAGCCCTAAACATACTCCCTCAAACTAATTTCAAACCTAACCTAACCTGAAGCCTAAATCAAACCATACACCTAACCCTAAATCTAGGCGGACACCTTAACCTCAACCCCAACCCTAACCTGACCCTCACGCTAACTCCAACCGTAACACTGAACCGAAAACTAACAGTAGCCCTAAACTTACTCCCTCAAACTATGTTCAAACCTAACATAACCTGAAGCCTAACTCAAACCATAGACCTAACCCTAACCCTAGGCGGACACCTGAAGCTCAACCCCAAACCTAACCTAACCCTGACGCTATCTCCAACCGTAACACTGAACCGAAAACTCCTAGTAGCCCTAAACTTACTCCCTCAAACTAACTTCAAACCTAACCTAACCGGAAGCCTAACTCAAACCATAAACCTAACACTAACCCTTGGCGGACACCTTAAGCTCAACCCCAATCCTAAAATGGCCCTGACGCTAACTCCAACCATAACAGTTACCCGAAAACTAACAGTAGCTCTAAACTTACTCCCTCAAACTAAGTTCAAACCTAACCTAACCTGAAGACTAAATCAAACCATACAACTAACCCTAACCCTAGGCGGACACCTGAAGCTCAACCCCAACCCTAACCTGACCCTCACGCTAAATCCAACCGTAACACTGAACTGAAAACTAACAGTAGCCCTAAACTTACTCCCTCAAACTAAGTTCAAACCTAACCTAACCTGAAGCCTAACTCAAACCATAGACCTAACCCTAACCCTAGGCGGACACCTGAAGCTCAACCCCAACGCTAACCTGACCCTGACTCTATCTCCAACCGTAACACTGAACCGAAAACTAACAGTAGCCCTAAACTTACTCCCTCAAACTAAGTTCAAACCTACCCTAACCTGAAGCCTAACTCAAACCATAGACCTAATCCTAACCCTAGGCGGACACCTTAAGCTCAACCCCAACCCTAACCTGGCCCTGACGTTAACTACAAACATAACAGTTACCAGAAAACTAACAGTCGCCCTAAACTTACTCCCTCAAACTAAGCTCAAACCTAACCTAACCTGAAGCCTAAATCAAACCATACACCTAACCCTAACCCTAGGCGGACACCTTAACCTCAACCCCAACCCTAACCTGACCCTCAAGCTAACTCCAACCGTAACACTGAACCGAAAACTAACATTAGCCCTAAACTTACTCCCTCAAACTAAGTTCAAACCTAACCTAACCTGAAGCCTAACTCAAACCATAGACCTAACCCTCACCCTAGGCGGACACCTGAAGCTCAACCCCAAACCTAACCTGACCCTGACGCTATCTCCAACCGTAACACTGAACCGAAAACTAACAGTAGCCCTAAACTTACTCCCTCAAGCTAAGTTCAAACCTAACCTAACCTGAAGCCTAACTCAAACCATAGACCTAACCCTAACCCTAGGCAGACACCTTAAGCTCAACCCCAACCCTAACCTCGCCCTGACGCTAACTGCAACCATAACAGTTACCCGAAAACTAACAGTCGCCCTAAACTTACTCCCTCAAACTAAGTTCAAACCTAACCTAACCTGAATCCTAAATCAAACCATACACCTAACCCTAACCCTAGGCGGACACCTTAAGCTCAACCACAACCCTAACATGACCCTCACGCTAACTCCAACCGTAACACTGAACCGAAAACTAACAGTAGCCCTAAACTTACTCCCTCAAACTAAGTTCAAACCTAAACTAACCTGATGCCAAACTCAAACCATAGACCTAACCCTAACCATAGGCGGACACCTGAAGCTCAACCCCAACCCTAACCTGACCCTCACGCTATCTCCAACCGTAACACTGAACCGAAAACTAACAGTAGCCCTAAACTTACTCCCTCAAACTAAGTTCAAACCTAACCTAACCTGAAGCCTAAATCAAACCATACACCTAACCCTAACCCTAGGCGGACACCTTAAGCTCAAGCCCAACCCAAACCTGACCCTCACGCTAACTCCAACCGTAACACTGAACTGAAAACTAACAGTATCCCTAAACTTACTCCCTCAAACTAAGTTCAAACCTAACCTAACCTGAAGCCTAACTCAAACCATAGACCTAACCCTAACCCTAGGCGGACACCTGAAGTTCAAGCGCAACCCTAACCTGGCCCTGACGCTAACTCCAACCATAACAGTTACCCGAAAACTAACAGCAGCCCTAAACTTACTCCCTCAAACTAAGTTCAAACCTAACCTAACCTGAAGCCTTAATCAAATCATACACCTAACCCTAACCCTTGGCGGACAACTTAAGCTCAACCCCTACACTAACCTGACCCTCACGCTTACTCCAACTGTAACAGTTAACCGAAAACTAACAGTAGCCCCAAACTTACTCCCTCAAACTAACTTCAAATCTATCCTAACCTGAAGCCTAAATCAAACCATACACCTAATCCTAACCCTAGGCGGACACCATTAGCTCAACGCCAACCCTAACCTGGACCTGACGCTAACTCCAACCGTAACAGTTACCCGAAAACTAACAGTAGCCCTAAACTTACTCCCTCAAACTAAGTTCAAACCTAACCTAACCTGAAGCCTAAATGAAACCATACACCTAACCCTAACCCTAGGCGGACACCTTAATCTCAACCCCAAACCTAACCTGACCCACACGCTAACTCCAACCGTAACACTGAACCGAAAACTAACAGTAACCCTAAACTTACTCCCTCAAACTAAGTTCAAACCTAACCTAACCTGAAGCCTAACTCAAACCATAGACCTAACCCTAACCCTAGGCGGACACCTTAAGCTCAACCCCAACCCTAACCTGGCCCTGACGCTAACTCCAACCATAACAGTTACCCGAAAACTAACAGTAGCCCTAAACTTACTCCCTCAAACTAAGTTCAAACCTAACCTAACCTGAAGACTAAATCAAACCATACAACTAACCCTAACCCTAGGCGGACACCTGAAGCTCAACCCCAACCCTAACCTGACCCTCACGCTAAATCCAACCGTAACACTGAACTGAAAACTAACAGTAGCCCTAAACTTACTCCCTCAAACTAAGTTCAAACCTAACCTAACCTGAAGCCTAACTCAAACCATAGACCTAACCCTAACCCTAGGCGGACACCTGAAGCTCAACCCCAACGCTAACCTGACCCTGACTCTATCTCCAACCGTAACACTGAACCGAAAACTAACAGTAGCCCTAAACTTACTCCCTCAAACTAAGTTCAAACCTAACCTAACCTGAAGCCTAACTCAAACCATAGACCTAATCCTAACCCTAGGCGGACACCTTAAGCTCAACCCCAACCCTAACCTGGCCCTGACGTTAACTACAAACATAACAGTTACCAGAAAACTAACAGTCGCCCTAAACTTACTCCCTCAAACTAAGCTCAAACCTAACCTAACCTGAAGCCTAAATCAAACCATACACCTAACCCTAACCCTAGGCGGACACCTTAACCTCAACCCCAACCCTAACCTGACCCTCAAGCTAACTCCAACCGTAACACTGAACCGAAAACTAACATTAGCCCTAAACTTACTCCCTCAAACTAAGTTCAAACCTAACCTAACCTGAAGCCTAACTCAAACCATAGACCTAACCCTCACCCTAGGCGGACACCTGAAGCTCAACCCCAAACCTAACCTGACCCTGACGCTATCTCCAACCGTAACACTGAACCGAAAACTAACAGTAGCCCTAAACTTACTCACTCAAACTAAGTTCAAACCTAACCTAACCTGAAGCCTAACTCAAACCATAGACCTAACCCTAACCCTAGGCGGACACCTTAAGCTCAACCCCAACCCTAACCTCGCCCTGACGCTAACTCCAACCATAACAGTTACCCGAAAACTAACAGTCGCCCTAAACTTACTCCCTCAAACTAAGTTCAAACCTAACCTAACCTGAATCCTAAATCAAACCATACACCTAACCCTAACCCTAGGCGGACACCTTAAGCTCAACCCCAACCCTAACATGACCCACACGCTAACTCCAACCGTAACACTGAACCGAAAACTAACATTAGCCCCAAACTTATTCCCTCAAACTAATTTCAAACCTAACCTAACCTGAAGCCTAACTCAAACAATAGACCTAACCCTAACCCTAGGTGGACACCTGAAGCTCAACCCCAACCCTAACCTGACCCTGACGCTATCTCCAACCGTAACACTGAACCGAAAACTAACAGTAGCCCTAAATTTACTCCCTCAAACTAAGTTCAAACCTAAACTAACCTGATGCCAAACTCAAACCATAGACCTAACCCTAACCCTAGGCGGACACCTGAAGCTCAACCCCAACCCTAACCTGACCCTCACGTTATCTCCAACCCTAACACTGAACCGAAAACTAACAGTAGCCCTAAACTTACTCCCTCAAACTAAGTTCAAACCTAACCTAACCTGAAGCCTAAATCAAACCATACACCTAACCCTAACCCTAGGCGGACACCTTAAGCTCAAGCCCAACCCAAACCTGACCCTCACGCTAACTCCAACCGTAACACTGAACCGAAAACTAACAGTAGCCCTAAACTTACTCCCTCAAACTAAGTTCAAACCTAACCTAACCAGAAGCCTCACTCAAACCATAGACCTAACCCTAACCCTAGGCGGACACCTGAAGCTCAACCCCAACCCTAACCTGACCCTGACGCTATCTCCAACCGTAACACTGAACCGAAAACTAACAGTAGCCCTAAACTTACTCCCTCAAACTAACTTCAAACCTAACCTAACCTGAAGCCTAACTCAAACCATAGACCTAACCCTAACCCTTGGCGGACACCTTAATCTCAACCCCAGTCCTAAAATGGCCCTGACGCTAACTCCAACCATAACAGTTACCCGAAAATTAACAGTAGCCCTAAACTTACTCCCTCAAACTAAGTTCAAACCTAACCTCACCTGAAGCCTAAATCAAACCATACACCTAACCCCAACCATAGGCGGACACCTTAAGCTCAACCCCAACACTAACCTGACCCTCACGCTAAATCCAACCGTAACACTGAACTGAAAACTAACAGTATCCCTAAACTTACTCCCTCAAACTAAGTTCAAACCTAACCTAACCTGAAGCCTAACTCAAACCATAGACCTAACCCTAACCCTAGGCGGACACCTGAAGTTCAAGCGCAACCCTAACCTGACCCTGACGCTATCTCCAACCGTAACACTGAACCGAAAACTAACAGTAGCCCTAAACTTACTCCCTCAAACTAAGTTCAAACCTAACCTAACCTGAAGCCTAACTCAAACCATAGACCTAACCCTAACCCTAGGCGGACACCTTAAGCTCAACCCCAACCCTAACCTGGCCCTGACGCTAACTCCAACCATAACAGTTACCCGAAAACTAACAGCAGCCCTAAACTTACTCCCTCAAACTAAGTTCAAACCTAACCTAACCTGAAGCCTTAATCAAATCATACACCTAACCCTAACCCTTGGCGGACAACTTAAGCTCAACCCCTACACTAACCTGACCCTCACGCTTACTCCAACTGTAACAGTTAACCGAAAACTAACAGTAGCCCTAAACTTACTCCCTCAAACTAACTTCAAATCTATCCTAACCTGAAGCCTAAATCAAACCATACACCTAATCCTAACCCTAGGCGGACACCATTAGCTCAACGCCAACCCTAACCTGGACCTGACGCTAACTCCAACCGTAACAGTTACCCGAAAACTAACAGTAGCCCTAAACTTACTCCCTCATACTAAGTTCAAACCTAACCTAACCTGAAGCCTAAATCAAACCATACACCTAACCCTAACCCTAGGCGGACACCTTAATCTCAACCCCAAACCTAACCTGACCCACACGCTAACTCCAACCGTAACACTGAACCGAAAACTAACAGTAACCCTAAACTTACTCCCTCAAACTAAGTTCAAACCTAACCTAACCTGAAGCCTAACTCAAACCATAGACCTAACCCTAACCCTAGGCGGACACCTTAAGCTCAACCCCAACCCTAACCTGGCCCTGACGCTAACTCCAACCATAACAGTTACCAGAAAACTAACAGTCGCCCTAAACTTACTTCCTCAAACTAAGCTCAAACCTAACCTAACCTGAAGCCTAAATCAAACAATACACCTAACCCTAACCCTAGGCGGACACCTTAACCTCAACCCCAACCCTAACCTGACCCTCACGCTAACTCCAACCGTAACACTGAACCGAAAACTAACAGTAGCCCTAAACTTACTCCCTCAAACTAAGTTCAAACCTAACCTAACCTGAAGCCTAACTCAAACCATAGACCTAACCCTAACCCTAGGCGGACACCTGAAGCTCAACCCCAACCCTAACCTGACCCTGACGCTATCTCCACCCGTAACACTGAACCGAAAACTAACAGTAGCCCTAAACTTACTCCCTCAAACTAAGTTCAAACCTAACCTAACCTGAAGCCTAACTCAAACCATAGACCTAACCCTAACCCTAGGCGGACACCATAAGCTCAACCCCAACCCTAACCTCGCCCTGACGCTAACTCCAACCATAACAGTTACCAGAAAACTAACAGTCGCCCTAAACTTACTCCCTCAAACTAAGTTCAAACCTAACCTAACCTGAAGCCTAAATCAAACCATACACCTAACCCTAACCCTAGGCGGACACCTTAAGCTCAACCCCAACCCTAACATGACCCTCACGCTAACTCCAACCGTAACACTGAACCGAAAACTAACATTAGCCCTAAACATACTCCCTCAAACTAATTTCAAACCTAACCTAACCTGAAGCCTAAATCAAACCATACACCTAACCCTAACTCTAGGCGGACACCTTAACCTCAACCCCAACCCTAACCTGACCCTCACGCTAACTCCAACCGTAACACTGAACCGAAAACTAACAGTAGCCCTAAACTTACTCCCTCAAACTATGTTCAAACCTAACCTAACCTGAAGCCTAACTCAAACCATAGACCTAACCCTAACCCTAGGCGGACACCTGAAGCTCAACCCCAACCCTAACCTAACCCTGACGCTATCTCCAACCGTAACACTGAACCGAAAACTCATAGTAGCCCTAAACTTACTCCCTCAAACTAACTTCAAACCTAACCTAACCGGAAGCCTAACTCAAACCATAAACCTAACCCTAACCCTTGGCGGACACCTTAAGCTCAACCCCAATCCTAAAATGGCCCTGACGCTAACTCCAACCATAACAGTTACCCGAAAACTAACAGTAGCCCTAAACTTACTCCCTCAAACTAAGTTCAAACCTAACCTAACCTGAAGACTAAATCAAACCATACAACTAACCCTAACCCTAGGCGGACACCTGAAGCTCAACCCCAACCCTAACCTGACCCTCACGCTAAATCCAACCGTAACACTGAACTGAAAACTAACAGTAGCCCTAAACTTACTCCCTCAAACTAAGTTCAAACCTAACCTAACCTGAAGCCTAACTCAAACCATAGACCTAACCCTAACCCTAGGCGGACACCTGAAGCTCAACCCCAACGCTAACCTGACCCTGACTCTATCTCCAACCGTAACACTGAACCGAAAACTAACAGTAGCCCTAAACTTACTCCCTCAAACTAAGTTCAAACCTAACCTAACCTGAAGCCTAACTCAAACCATAGACCTAATCCTAACCCTAGGCGGACACCTTAAGCTCAACCCCAACCCTAACCTGGCCCTGACGTTAACTACAAACATAACAGTTACCAGAAAACTAACAGTCGCCCTAAACTTACTCCCTCAAACTAAGCTCAAACCTAACCTAACCTGAAGCCTAAATCAAACCATACACCTAACCCTAACCCTAGGCGGACACGTTAACCTCAACCCCAACCCTAACCTGACCCTCAAGCTAACTCCAACCTTAACACTGAACCGAAAACTAACATTAGCCCTAAACTTACTCCCTCAAACTAAGTTCAAACCTAACCTAACCTGAAGCCTAACTCAAACCATAGACCTAACCCTCACCCTAGGCGGACACCTGAAGCTCAACCCCAAACCTAACCTGACCCTGACGCTATCTCCAACCGTAACACTGAACCGAAAACTAACAGTAGCCCTAAACTTACTCCCTCAAACTAAGTTCAAACCTAACCTAACCTGAAGCCTAACTCAAACCATAGACCTAACCCTAACCCTAGGCGGACACCTTAAGCTCAACCCCAACCCTAACCTCGCCCTGACGCTAACTGCAACCATAACAGTTACCCGAAAACTAACAGTCGCCCTAAACTTACTCCCTCAAACTAAGTTCAAACCTAACCTAACCTGAATCCTAAATCAAACCATACACCTAACCCTAACCCTAGGCGGACACCTTAAGCTCAACCCCAACCCTAACATGACCCTCACGCTAACTCCAACCGTAACACTGAACCGAAAACTAACATTAGCCCCAAACTTACTCCCTCAAACTAATTTCAAACCTAACCTAACCTGAAGCCTAACTCAAACAATAGACCTAACCCTAACCCTAGGTGGACACCTGAAGCTCAACCCCAACCCTAACCTGACCCTGACGCTATCTCCAACCGTAACACTGAACCGAAAACAAACAGTAGCCCTAAACTTACTCCCTCAAACTAAGTTCAAACCTAAACTAACCTGATGCCAAACTCAAACCATAGACCTAACCCTAACCCTAGGCGGACACCTGAAGCTCAACCCCAACCCTAACCTGACCCTCACGCTATCTCCAACCGTAACACTGAACGGAAAACTAACAGTAGCCCTAAACTTACTACCTCAAACTAAGTTCAAACCTAACCTAACCTGAAGCCTAAATCAAACCATACACCTAACCCTAACCCTAGGCGGACACCTTAAGCTCAAGCCCAACCCAAACCTGACCCTCACGCTAACTCCAACCGTAACACTGAACTGAAAACTAACAGTATCCCTAAACTTACTCCCTCAAACTAAGTTCAAACCTAACCTAACCTGAAGCCTAACTCAAACCATAGACCTAACCCTAACCCTAGGCGGACACCTGAAGTTCAAGCGCAACCCTAACCTGACCCTGACGCTATCTCCAACCGTAACACTGAACTGAAAACTAACAGTAGCCCTAAACTTACTCCCTCAAACTAAGTTCAAACCTAACCTAACCTGAAGCCTAACTCAAACCATAGACCTAACCCTAACCCTAGGCGGACACCTTAAGCTCAACCCCAACCCTAACCTGGCCCTGACCCTAACTCCAACCATAACAGTTACCCGAAAACTAACAGCAGCCCTAAACTTACTCCCTCAAACTAAATTCAAACCTAACCTAACCTGAAGCCTTAATCAAATCATACACCTAACCCTAACCCTTGGCGGACAACTTAAGCTCAACCCCTACACTAACCTGACCCTCACGCTTACTCCAACTGTAACAGTTAACCGAAAACTAACAGTAGCCCTAAACTTACTCCCTCAAACTAACTTCAAATCTATCCTAACCTGAAGCCTAAATCAAACCATACACCTAATCCTAACCCTAGGCGGACACCATTAGCTCAACGCCAACCCTAACCTGGACCTGACGCTAACTCCAACCGTAACAGTTACCCGAAAACTAACAGTAGCCCTAAACTTACTCCCTCAAACTATGTTCAAACCTAACCTAACCTGAAGCCTAAATCAAACCATACACCTAACCCTAACCCTAGGCGGACACCTTAATCTCAACCCCAAACCTAACCTGACCCACACGCTAACTCCAACCGTAACACTGAACCGAAAACTAACAGTAACCCTAAACTTACTCCCTCAAACTAAGTTCAAACCTAACCTAACCTGAAGCCTAACTCAAACCATAGACCTAACCCTAACCCTAGGCGGACACCTTAAGCTCAACCCCAACCCTAACCTGGCCCTGACGCTAACTCCAACCATAACAGTTACCCGAAAACTAACAGTAGCCCTAAACTTACTCCCTCAAACTAAGTTCAAACCTAACCTAACCTGAAGACTAAATCAAACCATACAACTAACCCTAACCCTAGGCGGACACCTGAAGCTCAACCCCAACCCTAACCTGACCCTCACGCTAAATCCAACCGTAACACTGAACTGAAAACTAACAGTAGCCCTAAACTTACTCCCTCAAACTAAGTTCAAACCTAACCTAACCTGAAGCCTAACTCAAACCATAGACCTAACCCTAACCCTAGGCGGACACCTGAAGCTCAACCCCAACGCTAACCTGACCCTGACTCTATCTCCAACCGTAACACTGAACCGAAAACTAACAGTAGCCCTAAACTTACTCCCTCAAACTAAGTTCAAACCTAACCTAACCTGAAGCCTAACTCAAACCATAGACCTAATCCTAACCCTAGGCGGACACCTTAAGCTCAACCCCAACCCTAACCTGGCCCTGACGTTAACTACAAACATAACAGTTACCAGAAAACTAACAGTCGCCCTAAACTTACTCCCTCAAACTAAGCTCAAACCTAACCTAACCTGAAGCCTAAATCAAACCATACACCTAACCCTAACCCTAGGCGGACACCTTAACCTCAACCCCAACCCTAACCTGACCCTCAAGCTAACTCCAACCGTAACACTGAACCGAAAACTAACATTAGCCCTAAACTTACTCCCTCAAACTAAGTTCAAACCTAACCTAACCTGAAGCCTAACTCAAACCATAGACCTAACCCTCACCCTAGGCGGACACCTGAAGCTCAACCCCAAACCTAACCTGACCCTGACGCTATCTCCAACCGTAACACTGAACCGAAAACTAACAGTAGCCCTAAACTTACTCACTCAAACTAAGTTCAAACCTAACCTAACCTGAAGCCTAACTCAAACCATAGACCTAACCCTAACCCTAGGCGGACACCTTAAGCTCAACCCCAACCCTAACCTCGCCCTGACGCTAACTCCAACCATAACAGTTACCCGAAAACTAACAGTCGCCCTAAACTTACTCCCTCAAACTAAGTTCAAACCTAACCTAACCTGAATCCTAAATCAAACCATACACCTAACCCTAACCCTAGGCGGACACCTTAAGCTCAACCCCAACCCTAACATGACCCTCACGCTAACTCCAACCGTAACACTGAACCGAAAACTAACATTAGCCCTAAACATACTCCCTCAAACTAATTTCAAACCTAACCTAACCTGAAGCCTAAATCAAACCATACACCTAACCCTAACTCTAGGCGGACACCTTAACCTCAACCCCAACCCTAACCTGACACTCACGCTAACTCCAACCGTAACACTGAACCGAAAACTAACAGTAGCCCTAAACTTACTCCCTCAAACTATGTTCAAACCTAACCTAACCTGAAGCCTAACTCAAACAATAGACCTAACCCTAACCCTAGGTGGACACCTGAAGCTCAACCCCAACCCTAACCTGACCCTGACGCTATCTCCAACCGTAACACTGAACCGAAAACTAACAGTAGCCCTAAACTTACTCCCTCAAACTAAGTTCAAACCTAAACTAACCTGATGCCAAACTCAAACCATAGACCTAACCCTAACCCTAGGCGGACACCTGAAGCTCAACCCCAACCCTAACCTGACCCTCACGCTATCTCCAACCCTAACACTGAACCGAAAACTAACAGTAGCCCTAAACTTACTCCCTCAAACTAAGTTCAAACCTAACCTAACCTGAAGCCTAAATCAAACCATACACCTAACCCTAACCCTAGGCGGACACCTTAAGCTCAAGCCCAACCCAAACCTGACCCTCACGCTAACTCCAACCGTAACACTGAACCGAAAACTAACAGTAGCCCTAAACTTACTCCCTCAAACTAAGTTCAAACCTAACCTAACCAGAAGCCTCACTCAAACCATAGACCTAACCCTAACCCTAGGCGGACACCTGAAGCTCAACCCCAACCCTAACCTGACCCTGACGCTATCTCCAACCGTAACACTGAACCGAAAACTAACAGTAGCCCTAAACTTACTCCCTCAAACTAACTTCAAACCTAACCTAACCTGAAGCCTAACTCAAACCATAGACCTAACCCTAACCCTTGGCGGACACCTTAATCTCAACCCCAGTCCTAAAATGGCCCTGACGCTAACTCCAACCATAACAGTTACCCGAAAATTAACAGTAGCCCTAAACTTACTCCCTCAAACTAAGTTCAAACCTAACCTCACCTGAAGCCTAAATCAAACCATACACCTAACCCCAACCCTAGGCGGACACCTTAAGCTCAACCCCAACCCTAACCTGACCCTCACGCTAAATCCAACCGTAACACTGAACTGAAAACTAACAGTATCCCTAAACTTACTCCCTCAAACTAAGTTCAAACCTAACCTAACCTGAAGCCTAACTCAAACCATAGACCTAACCCTAACCCTAGGCGGACACCTGAAGTTCAAGCGCAACCCTAACCTGACCCTGACGCTATCTCCAACCGTAACACTGAACCGAAAACTAACAGTAGCCCTAAACTTACTCCCTGAAACTAAGTTCAAACCTAACCTAACCTGAAGCCTAACTCAAACCATAGACCTAACCCTAACCCTAGGCGGACACCTTAAGCTCAACCCCAACCCTAACCTGGCCCTGACGCTAACTCCAACCATAACAGTTACCAGAAAACTAACAGTCGCCCTAAACTTACTTCCTCAAACTAAGCTCAAACCTAACCTAACCTGAAGCCTAAATCAAACAATACACCTAACCCTAACCCTAGGCGGACACCTTAACCTCAACCCCAACCCTAACCTGACCCTCACGCTAACTCCAACCGTAACACTGAACCGAAAACTAACAGTAGCCCTAAACTTACTCCCTCAAACTAAGTTCAAACCTAACCTAACCTGAAGCCTAACTCAAACCATAGACCTAACCCTAACCCTAGGCGGACACCTGAAGCTCAACCCCAACCCTAACCTGACCCTGACGCTATCTCCAACCGTAACACTGAACCGAAAACTAACAGTAGCCCTAAACTTACTCCCTCAAACTAAGTTCAAACCTAACCTAACCTGAAGCCTAACTCAAACCATAGACCTAACCCTAACCCTAGGCGGACACCATAAGCTCAACCCCAACCCTAACCTCGCCCTGACGCTAACTCCAACCATAACAGTTACCCGAAAACTAACAGTCGCCCTAAACTTACTCCCTCAAACTAAGTTCAAACCTAACCTAACCTGAAGCCTAAATCAAACCATACACCTAACCCTAACCCTAGGCGGACACCTTAAGCTCAACCCCAACCCTAACATGACCCCTCACGCTAACTCCAACCGTAACACTGAACCGAAAACTAACATTAGCCCTAAACATACTCCCTCAAACTAATTTCAAACCTAACCTAACCTGAAGCCCTAAATCAAACCATACACCTAACCCTAACTCTAGGCGGACACCTTAACCTCAACCCCAACCCTAACCTGACCCTCACGCTAACTCCAACCGTAACA
Organism: Tupaia tana; assembly: GCA_026018925.1. NCBI lineage: Eukaryota > Metazoa > Chordata > Mammalia > Scandentia > Tupaiidae > Tupaia > Tupaia tana. The sequence continues at coordinate 2,653,760 of JAKSZU010000034.1, read as the reverse complement.
CTGAACCGAAAACTAACAGTAGCCCTAAACTTACTCCCTCAAACTATGTTCAAACCTAACCTAACCTGAAGCCTAACTCAAACCATAGACCTAACCCTAACCCTAGGCGGACACCTGAAGCTCAACCCCCAACCCTAACCTGACCCTGACGCTATCTCCAACCGTAACACTGAACCGAAAACTCATAGTAGCCCTAAACTTACTCCCTCAAACTAACTTCAAACCTAACCTAACCGGAAGCCTAACTCAAACCATAAACCTAACCCTAACCCTTGGCGGACACCTTAAGCTCAACCCCAATCCTAAAATGGCCCTGACGCTAACTCCAACCATAACAGTTACCCGAAAACTAACAGTAGCCCTAAACTTACTCCCTCAAACTAAGTTCAAACCTAACCTAACCTGAAGACTAAATCAAACCATACAACTAACCCTAACCCTAGGCGGACACCTGAAGCTCAACCCCAACCCTAACCTGACCCTCACGCTAAATCCAACCGTAACACTGAACTGAAAACTAACAGTAGCCCTAAACTTACTCCCTCAAACTAAGTTCAAACCTAACCTAACCTGAAGCCTAACTCAAACCATAGACCTAACCCTAACCCTAGGCGGACACCTGAAGCTCAACCCCAACGCTAACCTGACCCTGACTCTATCTCCAACCGTAACACTGAACCGAAAACTAACAGTAGCCCTAAACTTACTCCCTCAAACTAAGTTCAAACCTAACCTAACCTGAAGCCTAACTCAAACCATAGACCTAATCCTAACCCTAGGCGGACACCTTAAGCTCAACCCCAACCCTAACCTGGCCCTGACGTTAACTACAAACATAACAGTTACCAGAAACTAACAGTCGCCCTAAACTTACTCCCTCAAACTAAGCTCAAACCTAACCTAACCTGAAGCCTAAATCAAACCATACACCTAACCCTAACCCTAGGCGGGACACGTTAACCTCAACCCCAACCCTAACCTGACCCTCAAGCTAACTCCAACCGTAACACTGAACCGAAAACTAACATTAGCCCTAAACTTACTCCCTCAAACTAAGTTCAAACCTAACCTAACCTGAAGCCTAACTCAAACCATAGACCTAACCCTCACCCTAGGCGGACACCTGAAGCTCAACCCCAAACCTAACCTGACCCTGACGCTATCTCCAACCGTAACACTGAACCGAAAACTAACAGTAGCCCTAAACTTACTCCCTCAAACTAAGTTCAAACCTAACCTAACCTGAAGCCTAACTCAAACCATAGACCTAACCCTAACCCTAGGCGGACACCTTAAGCTCAACCCCAACCCTAACCTCGCCCCTGACGCTAACTGCAACCATAACAGTTACCCGAAAACTAACAGTCGCCCTAAACTTACTCCCTCAAACTAAGTTCAAACCTAACCTAACCTGAATCCTAAATCAAACCATACACCTAACCCTAACCCTAGGCGGACACCTTAAGCTCAACCCCAACCCTAACATGACCCTCACGCTAACTCCAACCGTAACACTGAACCGAAAACTAACATTAGCCCCAAACTTACTCCCTCAAACTAATTTCAAACCTAACCTAACCTGAAGCCTAACTCAAACAATAGACCTAACCCTAACCCTAGGTGGACACCTGAAGCTCAACCCCAACCCTAACCTGACCCTGACGCTATCTCCAACCGTAACACTGAACCGAAACAAACAGTAGCCCTAAACTTACTCCCTCAAACTAAGTTCAAACCTAAACTAACCTGATGCCAAACTCAAACCATAGACCTAACCCTAACCCTAGGCGGACACCTGAAGCTCAACCCCAACCCTAACCTGACCCTCACGCTATCTCCAACCGTAACACTGAACGGAAAACTAACAGTAGCCCTAAACTTACTCCCTCAAACTAAGTTCAAACCTAACCTAACCTGAAGCCCTAAATCAAACCATACACCTAACCCTAACCCTAGGCGGACACCTTAAGCTCAAGCCCAACCCAAACCTGACCCTCACGCTAACTCCAACCGTAACACTGAACTGAAAACTAACAGTATCCCTAAACTTACTCCCTCAAACTAAGTTCAAACCTAACCTAACCTGAAGCCTAACTCAAACCATAGACCTAACCCCTAACCCTAGGCGGACACCTGAAGTTCAAGCGCAACCCTAACCTGACCCTGACGCTATCTCCAACCGTAACACTGAACTGAAAACTAACAGTAGCCCTAAACTTACTCCCTCAAACTAAGTTCAAACCTAACCTAACCTGAAGCCTAACTCAAACCATAGACCTAACCCTAACCCTAGGCGGACACCTTAAGCTCAACCCCAACCCTAACCTGGCCCCTGACCCTAACTCCAACCATAACAGTTACCCGAAAACTAACAGCAGCCCTAAACTTACTCCCTCAAACTAAATTCAAACCTAACCTAACCTGAAGCCTTAATCAAATCATACACCTAACCCTAACCCTTGGCGGACAACTTAAGCTCAACCCCCTACACTAACCTGACCCTCACGCTTACTCCAACTGTAACAGTTAACCGAAAACTAACAGTAGCCCTAAACTTACTCCCTCAAACTAACTTCAAATCTATCCTAACCTGAAGCCTAAATCAAACCATACACCTAATCCTAACCCTAGGCGGACACCATTAGCTCAACGCCAACCCTAACCTGGACCTGACGCTAACTCCAACCGTAACAGTTACCCGAAAACTAACAGTAGCCCTAAACTTACTCCCTCAAACTATGTTCAAACCTAACCTAACCTGAAGCCTAAATCAAACCATACACCTAACCCTAACCCTAGGCGGACACCTTAATCTCAACCCCAAACCTAACCTGACCCACACGCTAACTCCAACCGTAACACTGAACCGAAAACTAACAGTAACCCTAAACTTACTCCCTCAAACTAAGTTCAAACCTAACCTAACCTGAAGCCTAACTCAAACCATAGACCTAACCCTAACCCTAGGCGGACACCTTAAGCTCAACCCCAACCCTAACCTGGCCCTGACGCTAACTCCAACCATAACAGTTACCCGAAAACTAACAGTAGCCCTAAACTTACTCCCTCAAACTAAGTTCAAACCTAACCTAACCTGAAGACTAAATCAAACCATACAACTAACCCTAACCCTAGGCGGACACCTGAAGCTCAACCCCAACCCTAACCTGACCCTCACGCTAAATCCAACCGTAACACTGAACTGAAAACTAACAGTAGCCCTAAACTTACTCCCTCAAACTAAGTTCAAACCTAACCTAACCTGAAGCCTAACTCAAACCATAGACCTAACCCTAACCCTAGGCGGACACCTGAAGCTCAACCCCAACGCTAACCTGACCCTGACTCTATCTCCAACCGTAACACTGAACCGAAAACTAACAGTAGCCCTAAACTTACTCCCTCAAACTAAGTTCAAACCTAACCTAACCTGAAGCCTAACTCAAACCATAGACCTAATCCTAACCCTAGGCGGACACCTTAAGCTCAACCCCAACCCTAACCTGGCCCTGACGTTAACTACAAACATAACAGTTACCAGAAAACTAACAGTCGCCCTAAACTTACTCCCTCAAACTAAGCTCAAACCTAACCTAACCTGAAGCCTAAATCAAACCATACACCTAACCCTAACCCTAGGCGGACACCTTAACCTCAACCCCAACCCTAACCTGACCCTCAAGCTAACTCCAACCGTAACACTGAACCGAAAACTAACATTAGCCCTAAACTTACTCCCTCAAACTAAGTTCAAACCTAACCTAACCTGAAGCCTAACTCAAACCATAGACCTAACCCTCACCCTAGGCGGACACCTGAAGCTCAACCCCAAACCTAACCTGACCCTGACGCTATCTCCAACCGTAACACTGAACCGAAAACTAACAGTAGCCCTAAACTTACTCACTCAAACTAAGTTCAAACCTAACCTAACCTGAAGCCTAACTCAAACCATAGACCTAACCCTAACCCTAGGCGGACACCTTAAGCTCAACCCCAACCCTAACCTCGCCCTGACGCTAACTCCAACCATAACAGTTACCCGAAAACTAACAGTCGCCCTAAACTTACTCCCTCAAACTAAGTTCAAACCTAACCTAACCTGAATCCTAAATCAAACCATACACCTAACCCTAACCCTAGGCGGACACCTTAAGCTCAACCCCAACCCTAACATGACCCTCACGCTAACTCCAACCGTAACACTGAACCGAAAACTAACATTAGCCCTAAACATACTCCCTCAAACTAATTTCAAACCTAACCTAACCTGAAGCCTAAATCAAACCATACACCTAACCCTAACTCTAGGCGGACACCTTAACCTCAACCCCAACCCTAACCTGACACTCACGCTAACTCCAACCGTAACACTGAACCGAAAACTAACAGTAGCCCTAAACTTACTCCCTCAAACTATGTTCAAACCTAACCTAACCTGAAGCCTAACTCAAACCATAGACCTAACCCTAACCCTAGGCGGACACCTGAAGCTCAACCCCAACCCTAACCTAACCCTGACGCTATCTCCAACCGTAACACTGAACCGAAAACTCATAGTAGCCCTAAACTTACTCCCTCAAACTAACTTCAAACCTAACCTAACCGGAAGCCTAACTCAAACCATAAACCTAACCCTAACCCTTGGCGGACACCTTAAGCTCAACCCCAATCCTAAAATGGCCCTGACGCTAACTCCAACCATAACAGTTACCCGAAAACTAACAGTAGCTCTAAACTTACTCCCTCAAACTAAGTTCAAACCTAACCTAACCTGAAGACTAAATCAAACCATACAACTAACCCTAACCCTAGGCGGACACCTGAAGCTCAACCCCAACCCTAACCTGACCCTCACGCTAAATCCAACCGTAACACTGAACTGAAAACTAACAGTAGCCCTAAACTTACTCCCTCAAACTAAGTTCAAACCTAACCTAACCTGAAGCCTAACTCAAACCATAGACCTAACCCTAACCCTAGGCGGACACCTGAAGCTCAACCCCAACGCTAACCTGACCCTGACTCTATCTCCAACCGTAACACTGAACCGAAAACTAACAGTAGCCCTAAACTTACTCCCTCAAACTAAGTTCAAACCTAACCTAACCTGAAGCCTAACTCAAACCATAGACCTAATCCTAACCCTAGGCGGACACCTTAAGCTCAACCCCAACCCTAACCTGGCCCTGACGTTAACTACAAACATAACAGTTACCAGAAAACTAACAGTCGCCCTAAACTTACTCCCTCAAACTAAGCTCAAACCTAACCTAACCTGAAGCCTAAATCAAACCATACACCTAACCCTAACCCTAGGCGGACACCTTAACCTCAACCCCAACCCTAACCTGACCCTCAAGCTAACTCCAACCGTAACACTGAACCGAAAACTAACATTAGCCCTAAACTTACTCCCTCAAACTAAGTTCAAACCTAACCTAACCTGAAGCCTAACTCAAACCATAGACCTAACCCTCACCCTAGGCGGACACCTGAAGCTCAACCCCAAACCTAACCTGACCCTGACGCTATCTCCAACCGTAACACTGAACCGAAAACTAACAGTAGCCCTAAACTTACTCCCTCAAATTAAGTTCAAACCTAACCTAACCTGAAGCCTAACTCAAACCATAGACCTAACCCTAACCCTAGGCGGACACCTTAAGCTCAACCCCAACCCTAACCTCGCCCTGACGCTAACTGCAACCATAACAGTTACCCGAAAACTAACAGTCGCCCTAAACTTACTCCCTCAAACTACGTTCAAACCTAACCTAACCTGAATCCTAAATCAAACCATACACCTAACCCTAACCCTAGGCGGACACCTTAAGCTCAAGCCCAACCCAAACCTGACCCTCACACTAACTCCAACCGTAACACTGAACTGAAAACTAACAGTATCCCTAAACTTACTCCCTCAAACTAAGTTCAAACCTAACCTAACCTGAAGCCTAACTCAAACCATAGACCTATCCCTAACCCTAGGCGGACACCTGAAGTTCAAGCGCAACCCTAACCTGACCCTGACGCTATCTCCAACCGTAACACTGAACCGAAAACTAACAGTAGCCCTAAACTTACTCCCTCAAACTAAGTTCAAACCTAACCTAACCTGAAGCCTAACTCAAACCATAGACCTAACCCTAACCCTAGGCGGACACCTTAAGCTCAACCCCAACCCTAACCTGGCCCTGACGCTAACTCCAACCATAACAGTTACCCGAAAACTAACAGCAGCCCTAAACTTACTCCCTCAAACTAAGTTCAAACCTAACCTAACCTGAAGCCTTAATCAAATCATACACCTAACCCTAACCCTTGGCGGACAACTTAAGCTCAACCCCTACACTAACCTGACCCTCACGCTTACTCCAACTGTAACAGTTAACCGAAAACTAACAGTAGCCCTAAACTTACTCCCTCAAACTAACTTCAAATCTATCCTAACCTGAAGCCTAAATCAAACCATACACCTAATCCTAACCCTAGGCGGACACAATTAGCTCAACGCCAACCCTAACCTGGACCTGACGCTAACTCCAACCGTAACAGTTACCCGAAAACTAACAGTAGCCCTAAACTTACTCCCTCAAACTAACTTCAAACCTAAACTAACCTGAAGCCTAACTCAAACCATAGACCTAACCCTAACCCTTGGCGGACACCTTAAGCTCAACCCCAGTCCTAAAATGGCCCTGACGCTAACTCCAACCATAACAGTTACCCGAAAACTAACAGTAGCCCTAAACTTACTCCCTCAAACTAAGTTCAAACCTAACCTCACCTGAAGCTAAATCAAACCATACACCTAACCCCAACCCTAGGCGGACACCTTAAGCTCAACCCCAACCCTAACCTGACCCTCACGCTAAATCCAACCGTAACACTGAACTGAAAACTAACAGTATCCCTAAACTTACTCCCTCAAACTAAGTTCAAACCTAACCTAACCTGAAGCCTAACTCAAACCATAGACCTAACCCTAACCCTAGGCGGATACCTGAAGTTCAAGCGCAACCCTAACCTGACCCTGACGCTATCTCCAACCGTAACACTGAACCGAAAACTAACAGTAGCCCTAAACTTACTCCCTCAAACTAAGTTCAAACCTAACCTAACCTGAAGCCTAACTCAAACCATAGACCTAACCCTAACCCTAGGCGGACACCTTAAGCTCAACCCCAACCCTAACCTGGCCCTGACGCTAACTCCAACCATAACAGTTACCCGAAAACTAACAGCAGCCCTAAACTTACTCCCTCAAACTAAGTTCAAACCTAACCTAACCTGAAGCCTAACTCAAACCATAGACCTAACCCTAACCCTAGGCGGACACCTTAAGCTCAACCCCAACCCTAACCTGGCCCTGACGCTAACTCCAACCATAACAGTTACCCGAAAACTAACAGTAGCCCTAAACTTACTCCCTCAAACTAAGTTCAAACCTAACCTAACCTGAAGACTAAATCAAACCATACAACTAACCCTAACCCTAGGCGGACACCTGAAGCTCAACCCCAACCCTAACCTGACCCTCACGCTAAATCCAACCGTAACACTGAACTGAAAACTAACAGTAGCCCTAAACTTACTCCCTCAAACTAAGTTCAAACCTAACCTAACCTGAAGCCTAACTCAAACCATAGACCTAACCCTAACCCTAGGCGGACACCTGAAGCTCAACCCCAACGCTAACCTGACCCTGACTCTATCTCCAACCGTAACACTGAACCGAAAACTAACAGTAGCCCTAAACATACTCCCTCAAACTAAGTTCAAACCTAACCTAACCTGAAGCCTAACTCAAACCATAGACCTAATCCTAACCCTAGGCGGACACCTTAAGCTCAACCCCAACCCTAACCTGGCCCTGACGTTAACTACAAACATAACAGTTACCAGAAAACTAACAGTCGCCCTAAACTTACTCCCTCAAACTAAGCTCAAACCTAACCTAACCTGAAGCCTAAATCAAACCATACACCTAACCCTAACCCTAGGCGGACACCTTAACCTCAACCCCAACCCTAACCTGACCCTCAAGCTAACTCCAACCGTAACACTGAACCGAAAACTAACATTAGCCCTAAACTTACTCCCTCAAACTAAGTTCAAACCTAACCTAACCTGAAGCCTAACTCAAACCATAGACCTAACCCTCACCCTAGGCGGACACCTGAAGCTCAACCCCAAACCTAACCTGACCCTGACGCTATCTCCAACCGTAACACTGAACCGAAAACTAACAGTAGCCCTAAACTTACTCACTCAAACTAAGTTCAAACCTAACCTAACCTGAAGCCTAACTCAAACCATAGACCTAACCCTAACCCTAGGCGGACACCTTAAGCTCAACCCCAACCCTAACCTCGCCCTGACGCTAACTCCAACCATAACAGTTACCCGAAAACTAACAGTCGCCCTAAACTTACTCCCTCAAACTAAGTTCAAACCTAACCTAACCTGAATCCTAAATCAAACCATACACCTAACCCTAACCCTAGGCGGACTCCTTAAGCTCAACCCCAACCCTAACATGACCCTCACGCTAACTCCAACCGTAACACTGAACCGAAAACTAACATTAGCCCCAAACTTATTCCCTCAAACTAATTTCAAAACTAACCTAACCTGAAGCCTAACTCAAACAATAGACCTAACCCTAACCCTAGGTGGACACCTGAAGCTCAACCCCAACCCTAACCTGACCCTGACGCTATCTCCAACCGTAACACTGAACCGAAAACTAACAGTAGCCCTAAACTTACTCCCTCAAACTAAGTTCAAACCTAAACTAACCTGATGCCAAACTCAAACCATAGACCTAACCCTAACCCTAGGCGGACACCTGAAGCTCAACCCCAACCCTAACCTGACCCTCACGCTATCTCCAACCGTAACACTGAACCGAAAACTAACAGTAGCCCTAAACTTACTCCCTCAAACTAAGTTCAAACCTAACCTAACCTGAAGCCTAAATCAAACCATACACCTAACCCTAACCCTAGGCGGACACCTTAAGCTCAAGCCCAACCCAAACCTGACCCTCACGCTAACTCCAACCGTAACACTGAACCGAAAACTAACAGTAGCCCTAAACTTACTCCCTCAAACTAAGTTCAAACCTAACCTAACCAGAAGCCTCACTCAAACCATAGACCTAACCCTAACCCTAGGCGGACACCTGAAGCTCAACCCCAACCCTAACCTGACCCTGACGCTATCTCCAACCGTAACACTGAACCGAAAACTAACAGTAGCCCTAAACTTACTCCCTCAAACTAACTTCAAACCTAACCTAACCTGAAGCCTAACTCAAACCATAGACCTAACCCTAACCCTTGGCGGACACCTTAAGCTCAACCCCAGTCCTAAAATGGCCCTGACGCTAACTCCAACCATAACAGTTACCCGAAAACTAACAGTAGCCCTAAACTTACTCCCTCAAACTAAGTTCAAACCTAACCTCACCTGAAGCCTAAATCAAACCATACACCTAACCCCAACCCTAGGCGGACACCTTAAGCTCAACCCCAACCCTAACCTGACCCTCACGCTAAATCCAACCGTAACACTGAACTGAAAACTAACAGTATCCCTAAACTTACTCCCTCAAACTAAGTTCAAACCTAACCTAACCTGAAGCCTAACTCAAACCATAGACCTAACCCTAACCCTAGGCGGATACCTGAAGTTCAAGCGCAACCCTAACCTGACCCTGACGCTATCTCCAACCGTAACACTGAACCGAAAACTAACAGTAGCCCTAAACTTACTCCCTCAAACTAAGTTCAAACCTAACCTAACCTGAAGCCTAACTCAAACCATAGACCTAACCCTAACCCTAGGCGGACACCTTAAGCTCAACCCCAACCCTAACCTGGCCCTGACGCTAACTCCAACCATAACAGTTACCCGAAAACTAACAGCAGCCCTAAACTTACTCCCTCAAACTAAGTTCAAACCTAACCTAACCTGAAGCCTTAATCAAATCATACACCTAACCCTAACCCTTGGCGGACAACTTAAGCTCAACCCCTACACTAACCTGACCCTCACGCTTACTCCAACTGTAACAGTTAACCGAAAACTAACAGTAGCCCTAAACTTACTCCCTCAAACTAACTTCAAATCTATCCTAACCTGAAGCCTAAATCAAACCATACACCTAATCCTAACCCTAGGCGGACACCATTAGCTCAACGCCAACCCTAACCTGGACCTGACGCTAACTCCAACCGTAACAGTTACCCGAAAACTAACAGTAGCCCTAAACTTACTCCCTCAAACTAAGTTCAAACCTAACCTAACCTGAAGCCTAAATCAAACCATACACCTAACCCTAACCCTAGGCGGACACCTTAATCTCAACCCCAACCCTAACCTGACCCTCACGCTAACTCCAACCGTAACACTGAACCGAAAACTAACAGTAGCCCTAAACTTACTCCCTCAAACTAAGTTCAAACCTAACCTAACCTGAAGCCTAACTCAAACCATAGACCTAACCCTAACCCTAGGCGGACACCTGAAGCTCAACCCCAACCCTAACCTGACCCTGACGCTATCTCCACCCGTAACACTGAACCGAAAACTAACAGTAGCCCTAAAATTACTCCCTCAAACTAAGTTCAAACCTAACCTAACCTGAAGCCTAACTCAAACCATAGACCTAACCCTAACCCTAGGCGGACACCATAAGCTCAACCCCAACCCTAACCTCGCCCTGACGCTAACTCCAACCATAACAGTTACCCGAAAACTAACAGTCGCCCTAAACTTACTCCCTCAAACTAAGTTCAAACCTAACCTAACCTGAAGCCTAAATCAAACCATACACCTAACCCTAACCCTAGGCGGACACCTTAAGCTCAACCCCAACCCTAACATGACCCTCACGCTAACTCCAACCGTAACACTGAACCGAAAACTAACATTAGCCCTAAACTTACTCCCTCAAACTAATTTCAAACCTAACCTAACCAGAAGCCTAACTCAAACAATAGACCTAACCCTAACCCTAGGCGGACACCTGAAGCTCAACCCCAACCCTAACCTGACCCTGACGCTATCTCCAACCGTAACACTGAACCGAAAACTAACAGTAGCCCTAAACTTACTCCCTCAAACTAAGTTCAAACCTAAACTAACCTGATGACAAACTCAAACAATAGACCTAACCCTAACCCTAGGCGGACACCTGAAGCTCAACCCCAACCCTAACCTGACCCTCACGCTATCTCCAACCGTAACACTGAACCGAAAACTAACAGTAGCCCTAAACTTACTCCCTCAAACTAAGTTCAAACCTAACCTAACCTGAAGCCTAACTCAAACCATAGACCTAACCCTAACCCTAGGCGGACACCTTAAGCTCAACCCCAACCCAACCTCGCCCTGACGCTAACTCCAACCATAACAGTTACCCGAAAACTAACAGTCGCCCTAAACTTACTCCCTCAAACTATGTTCAAACCTAACCTAACCTGAAGCCTAACTCAAACCATAGACCTAACCCTAACCCTAGGCGGACACCTGAAGCTCAACCCCAACCCTAACCTAACCCTGACGCTATCTCCAACCGTAACACTGAACCGAAAACTCATAGTAGCCCTAAACTTACTCCCTCAAACTAACTTCAAACCTAACCTAACCGGAAGCCTAACTCAAACCATAAACCTAACCCTAACCCTTGGCGGACACCTTAAGCTCAACCCCAATCCTAAAATGGCCCTGACGCTAACTCCAACCATAACAGTTACCCGAAAACTAACAGTAGCTCTAAACTTACTCCCTCAAACTAAGTTCAAACCTAACCTAACCTGAAGACTAAATCAAACCATACAACTAACCCTAACCCTAGGCGGACACCTGAAGCTCAACCCCAACCCTAACCTGACCCTCACGCTAAATCCAACCGTAACACTGAACTGAAAACTAACAGTAGCCCTAAACTTACTCCCTCAAACTAAGTTCAAACCTAACCTAACCTGAAGCCTAACTCAAACCATAGACCTAACCCTAACCCTAGGCGGACACCTGAAGCTCAACCCCAACGCTAACCTGACCCTGACTCTATCTCCAACCGTAACACTGAACCGAAAACTAACAGTAGCCCTAAACTTACTCCCTCAAACTAAGTTCAAACCTAACCTAACCTGAAGCCTAACTCAAACCATAGACCTAATCCTAACCCTAGGCGGACACCTTAAGCTCAACCCCAACCCTAACCTGGCCCTGACGTTAACTACAAACATAACAGTTACCAGAAAACTAACAGTCGCCCTAAACTTACTCCCTCAAACTAAGCTCAAACCTAACCTAACCTGAAGCCTAAATCAAACCATACACCTAACCCTAACCCTAGGCGGACACCTTAACCTCAACCCCAACCCTAACCTGACCCTCAAGCTAACTCCAACCGTAACACTGAACCGAAAACTAACATTAGCCCTAAACTTACTCCCTCAAACTAAGTTCAAACCTAACCTAACCTGAAGCCTAACTCAAACCATAGACCTAACCCTCACCCTAGGCGGACACCTGAAGCTCAACCCCAAACCTAACCTGACCCTGACGCTATCTCCAACCGTAACACTGAACCGAAAACTAACAGTAGCCCTAAACTTACTCCCTCAAATTAAGTTCAAACCTAACCTAACCTGAAGCCTAACTCAAACCATAGACCTAACCCTAACCCTAGGCGGACACCTTAAGCTCAACCCCAACCCTAACCTCGCCCTGACGCTAACTGCAACCATAACAGTTACCCGAAAACTAACAGTCGCCCTAAACTTACTCCCTCAAACTACGTTCAAACCTAACCTAACCTGAATCCTAAATCAAACCATACACCTAACCCTAACCCTAGGCGGACACCTTAAGCTCAACCCCAACCCTAACATGACCCTCACGCTAACTCCAACCGTAACACTGAACCGAAAACTAACATTAGCCCCAAACTTACTCCCTCAAACTAATTTCAAACCTAACCTAACCTGAAGCCTAACTCAAACAATAGACCTAACCCTAACCCTAGGTGGACACCTGAAGCTCAACCCCAACCCTAACCTGACCCTGACGCTATCTCCAACCGTAACACTGAACCGAAAACTAACAGTAGCCCTAAACTTACTCCCTCAAACTAAGTTCAAACCTAACCTAACCTGAAGCCTAAATCAAACCATACACCTAACCCTAACCCTAGGCGGACACCTTAAGCTCAAGCCCAACCCAAACCTGACCCTCACACTAACTCCAACCGTAACACTGAACTGAAAACTAACAGTATCCCTAAACTTACTCCCTCAAACTAAGTTCAAACCTAACCTAACCTGAAGCCTAACTCAAACCATAGACCTATCCCTAACCCTAGGCGGACACCTGAAGTTCAAGCGCAACCCTAACCTGACCCTGACGCTATCTCCAACCGTAACACTGAACCGAAAACTAACAGTAGCCCTAAACTTACTCCCTCAAACTAAGTTCAAACCTAACCTAACCTGAAGCCTAACTCAAACCATAGACCTAACCCTAACCCTAGGCGGACACCTTAAGCTCAACCCCAACCCTAACCTGGCCCTGACGCTAACTCCAACCATAACAGTTACCCGAAAACTAACAGCAGCCCTAAACTTACTCCCTCAAACTAAGTTCAAACCTAACCTAACCTGAAGCCTTAATCAAATCATACACCTAACCCTAACCCTTGGCGGACAACTTAAGCTCAACCCCTACACTAACCTGACCCTCACGCTTACTCCAACTGTAACAGTTAACCGAAAACTAACAGTAGCCCTAAACTTACTCCCTCAAACTAACTTCAAATCTATCCTAACCTGAAGCCTAAATCAAACCATACACCTAATCCTAACCCTAGGCGGACACAATTAGCTCAACGCCAACCCTAACCTGGACCTGACGCTAACTCCAACCGTAACAGTTACCCGAAAACTAACAGTAGCCCTAAACTTACTCCCTCAAACTAACTTCAAACCTAAACTAACCTGAAGCCTAACTCAAACCATAGACCTAACCCTAACCCTTGGCGGACACCTTAAGCTCAACCCCAGTCCTAAAATGGCCCTGACGCTAACTCCAACCATAACAGTTACCCGAAAACTAACAGTAGCCCTAAACTTACTCCCTCAAACTAAGTTCAAACCTAACCTCACCTGAAGCCTAAATCAAACCATACACCTAACCCCAACCCTAGGCGGACACCTTAAGCTCAACCCCAACCCTAACCTGACCCTCACGCTAAATCCAACCGTAACACTGAACTGAAAACTAACAGTATCCCTAAACTTACTCCCTCAAACTAAGTTCAAACCTAACCTAACCTGAAGCCTAACTCAAACCATAGACCTAACCCTAACCCTAGGCGGATACCTGAAGTTCAAGCGCAACCCTAACCTGACCCTGACGCTATCTCCAACCGTAACACTGAACCGAAAACTAACAGTAGCCCTAAACTTACTCCCTCAAACTAAGTTCAAACCTAACCTAACCTGAAGCCTAACTCAAACCATAGACCTAACCCTAACCCTAGGCGGACACCTTAAGCTCAACCCCAACCCTAACCTGGCCCTGACGCTAACTCCAACCATAACAGTTACCCGAAAACTAACAGCAGCCCTAAACTTACTCCCTCAAACTAAGTTCAAACCTAACCTAACCTGAAGCCTAACTCAAACCATAGACCTAACCCTAACCCTAGGCGGACACCTTAAGCTCAACCCCAACCCTAACCTGGCCCTGACGCTAACTCCAACCATAACAGTTACCCGAAAACTAACAGTAGCCCTAAACTTACTCCCTCAAACTAAGTTCAAACCTAACCTAACCTGAAGACTAAATCAAACCATACAACTAACCCTAACCCTAGGCGGACACCTGAAGCTCAACCCCAACCCTAACCTGACCCTCACGCTAAATCCAACCGTAACACTGAACTGAAAACTAACAGTAGCCCTAAACTTACTCCCTCAAACTAAGTTCAAACCTAACCTAACCTGAAGCCTAACTCAAACCATAGACCTAACCCTAACCCTAGGCGGACACCTGAAGCTCAACCCCAACGCTAACCTGACCCTGACTCTATCTCCAACCGTAACACTGAACCGAAAACTAACAGTAGCCCTAAACATACTCCCTCAAACTAAGTTCAAACCTAACCTAACCTGAAGCCTAACTCAAACCATAGACCTAATCCTAACCCTAGGCGGACACCTTAAGCTCAACCCCAACCCTAACCTGGCCCTGACGTTAACTACAAACATAACAGTTACCAGAAAACTAACAGTCGCCCTAAACTTACTCCCTCAAACTAAGCTCAAACCTAACCTAACCTGAAGCCTAAATCAAACCATACACCTAACCCTAACCCTAGGCGGACACCTTAACCTCAACCCCAACCCTAACCTGACCCTCAAGCTAACTCCAACCGTAACACTGAACCGAAAACTAACATTAGCCCTAAACTTACTCCCTCAAACTAAGTTCAAACCTAACCTAACCTGAAGCCTAACTCAAACCATAGACCTAACCCTCACCCTAGGCGGACACCTGAAGCTCAACCCCAAACCTAACCTGACCCTGACGCTATCTCCAACCGTAACACTGAACCGAAAACTAACAGTAGCCCTAAACTTACTCACTCAAACTAAGTTCAAACCTAACCTAACCTGAAGCCTAACTCAAACCATAGACCTAACCCTAACCCTAGGCGGACACCTTAAGCTCAACCCCAACCCTAACCTCGCCCTGACGCTAACTCCAACCATAACAGTTACCCGAAAACTAACAGTCGCCCTAAACTTACTCCCTCAAACTAAGTTCAAACCTAACCTAACCTGAATCCTAAATCAAACCATACACCTAACCCTAACCCTAGGCGGACTCCTTAAGCTCAACCCCAACCCTAACATGACCCTCACGCTAACTCCAACCGTAACACTGAACCGAAAACTAACATTAGCCCCAAACTTATTCCCTCAAACTAATTTCAAAACTAACCTAACCTGAAGCCTAACTCAAACAATAGACCTAACCCTAACCCTAGGTGGACACCTGAAGCTCAACCCCAACCCTAACCTGACCCTGACGCTATCTCCAACCGTAACACTGAACCGAAAACTAACAGTAGCCCTAAACTTACTCCCTCAAACTAAGTTCAAACCTAAACTAACCTGATGCCAAACTCAAACCATAGACCTAACCCTAACCCTAGGCGGACACCTGAAGCTCAACCCCAACCCTAACCTGACCCTCACGCTATCTCCAACCGTAACACTGAACCGAAAACTAACAGTAGCCCTAAACTTACTCCCTCAAACTAAGTTCAAACCTAACCTAACCTGAAGCCTAAATCAAACCATACACCTAACCCTAACCCTAGGCGGACACCTTAAGCTCAAGCCCAACCCAAACCTGACCCTCACGCTAACTCCAACCGTAACACTGAACCGAAAACTAACAGTAGCCCTAAACTTACTCCCTCAAACTAAGTTCAAACCTAACCTAACCAGAAGCCTCACTCAAACCATAGACCTAACCCTAACCCTAGGCGGACACCTGAAGCTCAACCCCAACCCTAACCTGACCCTGACGCTATCTCCAACCGTAACACTGAACCGAAAACTAACAGTAGCCCTAAACTTACTCCCTCAAACTAACTTCAAACCTAACCTAACCTGAAGCCTAACTCAAACCATAGACCTAACCCTAACCCTTGGCGGACACCTTAAGCTCAACCCCAGTCCTAAAATGGCCCTGACGCTAACTCCAACCATAACAGTTACCCGAAAACTAACAGTAGCCCTAAACTTACTCCCTCAAACTAAGTTCAAACCTAACCTCACCTGAAGCCTAAATCAAACCATACACCTAACCCCAACCCTAGGCGGACACCTTAAGCTCAACCCCAACCCTAACCTGACCCTCACGCTAAATCCAACCGTAACACTGAACTGAAAACTAACAGTATCCCTAAACTTACTCCCTCAAACTAAGTTCAAACCTAACCTAACCTGAAGCCTAACTCAAACCATAGACCTAACCCTAACCCTAGGCGGATACCTGAAGTTCAAGCGCAACCCTAACCTGACCCTGACGCTATCTCCAACCGTAACACTGAACCGAAAACTAACAGTAGCCCTAAACGTACTCCCTCAAACTAAGTTCAAACCTAACCTAACCTGAAGCCTAACTCAAACCATAGACCTAACCCTAACCCTAGGCGGACACCTTAAGCTCAACCCCAACCCTAACCTGGCCCTGACGCTAACTCCAACCATAACAGTTACCCGAAAACTAACAGCAGCCCTAAACTTACTCCCTCAAACTAAGTTCAAACCTAACCTAACCTGAAGCCTTAATCAAATCATACACCTAACCCTAACCCTTGGCGGACAACTTAAGCTCAACCCCTACACTAACCTGACCCTCACGCTTACTCCAACTGTAACAGTTAACCGAAAACTAACAGTAGCCCTAAACTTACTCCCTCAAACTAACTTCAAATCTATCCTAACCTGAAGCCTAAATCAAACCATACACCTAATCCTAACCCTAGGCGGACACCATTAGCTCAACGCCAACCCTAACCTGGACCTGACGCTAACTCCAACCGTAACAGTTACCCGAAAACTAACAGTAGCCCTAAACTTACTCCCTCAAACTAAGTTCAAACCTAACCTAACCTGAAGCCTAAATCAAACCATACACCTAACCCTAACCCTAGGCGGACACCTTAATCTCAACCCCAACCCTAACCTGACCCTCACGCTAACTCCAACCGTAACACTGAACCGAAAACTAACAGTAGCCCTAAACTTACTCCCTCAAACTAAGTTCAAACCTAACCTAACCTGAAGCCTAACTCAAACCATAGACCTAACCCTAACCCTAGGCGGACACCTGAAGCTCAACCCCAACCCTAACCTGACCCTGACGCTATCTCCACCCGTAACACTGAACCGAAAACTAACAGTAGCCCTAAACTTACTCCCTCAAACTAAGTTCAAACCTAACCTAACCTGAAGCCTAACTCAAACCATAGACCTAACCCTAACCCTAGGCGGACACCATAAGCTCAACCCCAACCCTAACCTCGCCCTGACGCTAACTCCAACCATAACAGTTACCCGAAAACTAACAGTCGCCCTAAACTTACTCCCTCAAACTAAGTTCAAACCTAACCTAACCTGAAGCCTAAATCAAACCATACACCTAACCCTAACCCTAGGCGGACACCTTAAGCTCAACCCCAACCCTAACATGACCCTCACGCTAACTCCAACCGTAACACTGAACCGAAAACTAACATTAGCCCTAAACTTACTCCCTCAAACTAATTTCAAACCTAACCTAACCTGAAGCCTAACTCAAACAATAGACCTAACCCTAACCCTAGGCGGACACCTGAAGCTCAACCCCAACCCTAACCTGACCCTGACGCTATCTCCAACCGTAACACTGAACCGAAAACTAACAGTAGCCCTAAACTTACTCCCTCAAACTAAGTTCAAACCTAAACTAACCTGATGACAAACTCAAACAATAGACCTAACCCTAACCCTAGGCGGACACCTGAAGCTCAACCCCAACCCTAACCTGACCCTCACGCTATCTCCAACCGTAACACTGAACCGAAAACTAACAGTAGCCCTAAACTTACTCCCTCAAACTAAGTTCAAACCTAACCTAACCTGAAGCCTAACTCAAACCATAGACCTAACCCTAACCCTAGGCGGACACCTTAAGCTCAACCCCAACCCAACCTCGCCCTGACGCTAACTCCAACCATAACAGTTACCCGAAAACTAACAGTCGCCCTAAACTTACTCCCTCAAACTAAGTTCAAACCTAACCTAACCTGAATCCTAAATCAAACCATACACCTAACCCTAACCCTAGGCGGACACCTTAAGCTCAACCCCAACCCTAACATGACCCTCACGCTAACTCCAACCGTAACACTGAACCGAAAACTAACATTAGCCCTAAACTTACTCCCTCAAACTAATTTCAAACCTAACCTAACCTGAAGCCTAACTCAAACAATAGACCTAACCCTAACCCTAGGCGGACACCTGAAGCTCAACCCCAACCCTAACCTGACCCTGACGCTATCTCCAACCGTAACACTGAACCGAAAACTAACAGTAGCCCTAAACTTACTCCCTCAAACTAAGTTCAAACCCAAACTAACCTGATGCCAAACTCAAACCATAGACCTAACCCTAACCCTACGCGGACACCTGAAGCTCAACCCCAACCCTAACCTGACCCTCACGCTATCTCCAACCGTAACACTGAACCGAAAACTAACAGTAGCCCTAAACTTACTCCCTCAAACTAAGTTCAAACCTAACCTAACCTGAAGCCTAAATCAAACCATACACCTAACCCTAACCCTAGGCGGACACCTTAAGCTCAAGCCCAACCCTAACCTGACCCTCATGCTAACTCCAACCGTAACACTGAACCGAAAACTAACAGTAGCCCTAAACTTACTCCCTCAAAGTAAGTTCAAACCTAACCTAACCAGAAGCCTCACTCAAACCATAGACCTAACCCTAACCCTAGGCGGACACCTGAAGCTCAACCCCAACCCTAACCTAACCCTGACGCTATCTCCAACCGTAACACTGAACCGAAAACTAACAGTAGCCCTAAACTTACTCCCTCAAACTAATTTCAAACCTAACCTAACCTGAAGCCTAACTCAAACCATAGACCTAACCCTAACCCTTGGTGGACACCTTAAGCTCAACCCCAGTCCTAAAATGGCCCCTGACGCTAACTCCAACCATAACAGTTACCCGAAAACTAACAGTAGCCCTAAAATTACTCCCTCAAACTAAGTTCAAACCTAACCTCACCTGAAGCATAAATCAAACCATACACCTAACCCCAACCCTAGGCGGACACCTTAAGCTCAACCCCAACCCTAACCTGACCCTCACGCTAAATCCAACCGTAACACTGAACTGAAAACTAACAGTATCCCTAAACTTACTCCCTCAAACTAAGTTCAAACCTAACCTAACCTGAAGCCTAACTCAAACCATAGACCTAACCCTAACCCTAGGCGGACACCTGAAGTTCAAGCGCAACCCTAACCTGACCCTGACGCTATCTCCAACCGTAACACTGAACCGAAAACTAACAGTAGCCCTAAACTTACTCCCTCAAACTAAGTTCAAACCTAACCTAACCTGAAGCCTAACTCAAACCATAGACCTAACCCTAACCCTAGGCGGACACCTTAAGCTCAACCCCAACCCTAACCTGGCCCTGACGCTAACTCCAACCATAACAGTTACCCGAAAACTAACAGCAGCCCTAAAATTACTCCCTCAAACTAAGTTCAAACCTAACCTAACCTGAAGCCTTAATCAAATCATACACCTAACCCTAACCCTTGGCGGACAACTTAAGCTCAACCCCTACACTAACCTGACCCTCACGCTTACTCCAACTGTAACAGTTAACCGAAAACTAACAGTAGCCCTAAACTTACTCCCTCAAACTAACTTAAAATCTATCCTAACCTGAAGCCTAAATCAAACCATACACCTAATCCTAACCCTAGGCGGACACCATTAGCTCAACGCAAACCCTAACCTGGACCTGACGCTAACTCCAACCGTAACAGTTACCCGAAAACTAACAGTAGCCCTAAACTTACTCCCTCAAACTAAGTTCAAACCTAACCTAACCTGAAGCCTAAATCAAACCATACACCTAACCCTAACCCTAGGCGGACACCTTAATCTCAACCCCAAACCTAACCTGACCCACACGCTAACTCCAACCGTAACACTGAACCGAAAACTAACAGTAACCCTAAACTTACTCCCTCAAACTAAGTTCAAACCTAACCTAACCTGAAGCCTAACTCAAACCATAGACCTAACCCTAACCCTAGGCGGACACCATAAGCTCAACCCCAACCCTAACCTCGCCCTGATGCTAACTCCAACCATAACAGTTACCCGAAAAATAACAGTCGCCCTAAACTTACTCCCTCAAACTAAGTTCAAACCTAACCTAACCTGAAGCCTAAATCAAACCATACACCTAACCCTAACCCTAGGCTGACACCTTAAGCTCAACCCCAACCCTAACATGACCCTCACGCTAACTCCAACCGTAACACTGAACCGAAAACTAACATTAGCCCTAAACTTACTCCCTCAAACTAATTTCAAACCTAACCTAACCTGAAGCCTAACTCAAACAATAGACCTAACCCTAACCCTAGGCGGACACCTGAAGCTCAACCCCAACCCTAACCTGACCCTGACGCTATCTCCAACCGTAACACTGAACCGAAAACTAACAGTAGCCCTAAACTTACTCCCTCAAACTAAGGTCAAACCTAAACTAACCTGATGCCAAACTCAAACCATAGACCTAACCCTAACCCTAGGCGGACACCTGAAGCTCAACCCCAACCCTAACCTGACCCTCACGCTATCTCCAACCGTAACACTGAACCGAAAACTAACAGTAGCCCTAAACTTACTCCCTCAAACTAAGTTCAAACCTAACCAAACCTGAAGCCTAACTCAAACCATAGACCTAACCCTAACCCTAGGCGGACACCTTAAGCTCAACACAAACCCTAACCTCGCCCTGACGCTAACTCCAACCATAACAGTTACCCGAAAACTAACAGTCGCCCTAAACTTACTCCCTCAAACTAAGTTCAAACCTAACCTAACCTGAAGCCTAAATCAAACCATACACCTAACCCTAACCCTAGGCGGACACCTTAAGCTCAACCCCAACCCTAACATGACCCTCACTCTAACTCCAACCGTAACACTGAACCGAAAACTAACATTAGCCCTAAACTTACTCCCTCAAACTAATTTCAAACCTAACCTAACCTGAAGCCTAACTCAAACAATAGACCTAACCCTAACCCTAGGCGGACACCTGAAGCTCAACCCCAACCCTAACCTGACCCTGACGCTATCTCCAACCGTAACACTGAACCGAAAACTAACAGTAGCCCTAAACTTACTCCCTCAAACTAAGTTCAAACCTAAACTAACCTGATGCCAAACTCAAACCATAGACCTAACCCTAACCCTACGCGGACACCTGAAGCTCAACCCCAACCCTAACCTGACCCTCACGCTATCTCCAACCGTAACACTGAACCGAAAACTAACAGTAGCCCTAAACTTACTCCCTCAAACTAAGTTCAAACCTAACCTAACCTGAAGCCTAAATCAAACCATACACCTAACCATAACCCTAGGCGGACACCTTAAGCTCAAGCCCAACCCTAACCTGACCCTCACGCTAACTCCAAACGTAACACTGAACCGAAAACTAACAGTAGACCTAAACTTACTCCCTCAAACTAAGTTCAAACCTAACCTAACCAGAAGCCTCACTCAAACCATAGACCTAACCCTAACCCTAGGCGGACACCTGAAGCTCAACCCCAACCCTAACCTAACCCTGACGCTATCTCCAACCGTAACACTGAACCGAAAACTAACAGTAGCCCTAAACTTACTCCCTCAAACTAAGTTCAAACCTAACCTAACCTGAAGCCTTAATCAAATCATACACCTAACCCTAACCCTTGGCGGACAACTTAAGCTCAACCCCTACACTAACCTGACCCTCACGCTTACTCCAACTGTAACAGTTAACCGAAAACTAACAGTAGCCCTAAACTTACTCCCTCAAACTAACTTCAAATCTATCCTAACCTGAAGCCTAAATCAAACCATACACCTAATCCTAACCCTAGGCGGACACCATTAGCTCAACGCCAACCCTAACCTGACCAGACGCTAACTCCAACCGTAACAGTTACCCGAAAACTAACAGTAGCCCTAAACTTACTTCCTCAAACTAAGCTCAAACCTAACCTAACCTGAAGCCTAAATCAAACAATACACCTAACCCTAACCCTAGGCGGACACCTTAACCTCAACCCCAACCCTAACCTGACCCTCACGCTAACTCCAACCGTAACACTGAACCGAAAACTAACAGTAGCCCTAAACTTACTCCCTCAAACTAAGTTCAAACCTAACCTAACCTGAAGCCTAACTCAAACCATAGACCTAACCCTAACCCTAGGCGGACACCTGAAGCTCAACCCCAACCCTAACCTGACCCTGACGCTATCTCCACCCGTAACACTGAACCGAAAACTAACAGTAGCCCTAAACTTACTCCCTCAAACTAAGTTCAAACCTAACCTAACCTGAAGCCTAACTCAAACCATAGACCTAACCCTAACCCTAGGCGGACACCATAAGCTCAACCCCAACCCTAACCTCGCCCTGACGCTAACTCCAACCATAACAGTTACCCGAAAACTAACAGTCGCCCTAAACTTACTCCCTCAAACTAAGTTCAAACCTAACCTCACCTGAAGCCTAAATCAAACCATACACCTAACCCCAACCCTAGGCGGACACCTTAAGCTCAACCCCAACCCTAACCTGACCCTCACGCTAAATCCAACCGTAACACTGAACTGAAAACTAACAGTATCCCTAAACTTACTCCCTCAAACTAAGTTCAAACCTAACCTAACCTGAAGCCTAACTCAAACCATAGACCTAACCCTAACCCTTGGCGGACACCTTAAGCTCAACCCCAGTCCTAAAATGGCCCTGACGCTAACTCCAACCATAACAGTTACCCGAAAATTAACAGTAGCCCTAAACTTACTCCCTCAAACTAAGTTCAAACCTAACCTCACCTGAAGCCTAAATCAAACCATACACCTAACCCCAACCCTAGGCGGACACCTTAAGCTCAACCCCAACCCTAACCTGACCCTCACGCTAAATCCAACCGTAACACTGAACTGAAAACTAACAGTATCCCTAAACTTACTCCCTCAAACTAAGTTCAAACCTAACCTAACCTGAAGCCTAACTCAAACCATAGACCTAACCCTAACCCTAGGCGGACACCTGAAGTTCAAGCGCAACCCTAACCTGACCCTGACGCTAGCTCCAACCGTAACACTGAACCGAAAACTAACAGTAGCCCTAAACTTGCTCCCTCAAACTAAGTTCAAACCTAACCTAACCTGAAGCCTAACTCAAACCATAGACCTAACCCTAACCCTAGGCGGACACCTTAAGCTCAACCCCAACCCTAACCTGGCCCTGATGCTAACTCCAACCATAACAGTTACCCGAAAACTAACAGCAGCCCTAAACTTACTCCCTCAAACTAAGTTCAAACCTAACCTAACCTGAAGCCTTAATCAAATCATACACCTAACCATAACCCTTGGCGGACAACTTAAGCTCAACCCCTACACTAACCTGACCCTCACGCTTACTCCAACTGTAACAGTTAACCGAAAACTAACAGTAGCCCTAAACTTACTCCCTCAAACTAACTTCAAATCTATCCTAACCTGAAGCCTAAATCAAACCATACACCTAATCCTAACCCTAGGCGGACACCATTAGCTCAACGCCAACCCTAACCTGGACCTGACGCTAACTCCAACCGTAACAGTTACCCGAAAACTAACAGTAGCCCTAAACTTACTCCCGCAAACTAAGTTCAAACCTAACCTAACCTGAAGCCTAAATCAAACCATACACCTAACCCTAACCCTAGGCGGACACCTTAATCTCAACCCCAAACCTAACCTGACCCACACGCTAACTCCAACCGTAACACTGAACCGAAAACTAACAGTAACCCTAAACTTACTCCCTCAAACTAAGTTCAAACCTAACCTAACCTGAAGCCTAACTCAAACCATAGACCTAACCCTAACCCTAGGCGGACACCATAAGCTCAACCCCAACCCTAACCTCGCCCTGACGCTAACTCCAACCATAACAGTTACCCGAAAACTAACAGTCGCCCTAAACTTACTCCCTCAAACTAAGTTCAAACCTAACCTAACCTGAAGCCTAAATCAAACCATACACCTAACCCTAACCCTAGGCTGACACCTTAAGCTCAACCCCAACCCTAACATGACCCTCACGCTAACTCCAACCGTAACACTGAACCGAAAACTAACATTAGCCCTAAACTTACTCCCTCAAACTAATTTCAAACCTAACCTAACCTGAAGCCTAACTCAAACAATAGACCTAACCCTAACCCTAGGCGGACACCTGAAGCTCAACCCCAACCCTAACCTGACCCTGACGCTATCTCCAACCGTAACACTGAACCGAAAACTAACAGTAGTCCTAAACTTTCTCCCTCAAACTAAGTTCAAACCTAAACTAACCTGATGCCAAACTCAAACCATAGACCTAACCCTAACCCTAGGCGGACACCTGAAGCTCAACCCCAACCCTAACCTGACCCTCACGCTATCTCCAACCATAACACTGAACCGAAAACTAACAGTAGCCCTAAACTTACTCCCTCAAACTAAGTTCAAACCTAACCTAACCTGAAGCCTAACTCAAACCATAGACCTAACCCTAACCCTAGGCGGACACCTTAAGCTCAACCCCAACCCTAACCTCGCCCTGACGCTAACTCCAACCATAACAGTTATCCGAAAACTAACAGTCGCCCTAAACTTACTCCCTCAAACTAAGTTCAAACCTAACCTAACCTGAAGCCTAAATCAAACCATACACCTAACCCTAACCCTAGGCGGACACCTTAAGCTCAACCCCAACCCTAACCTGACCCTGACGCTATCTTGAAACGTAACACTGAACCGAAAACTAACAGTAGCCCTAAACTTACTCCCTCAAACTAAGTTCAAACCTAACCTAACCTGAAGCCTAACTCAAACCATAGACCTAACCCTAACCCTTGGTGGACACCTTAGGCTCAACCCCAATCCTAAAATGGCCCTGACACTAACCCCAAACATAACAGTTACCCGAAAACTAACAGTAGCCCTAAACTTACTCCCTCAAACTAAGTTCAAACCTAACCTAACCTGAAGCCTAAATCAAAGCATACACCTAACTCTAACCCTAGGCGGACACCTTAAGCTCAACCCCAACCCTAACTTGACCCTCACGCTAACTCCAACCGTAGCACTGAACCGAAAACTAACAGTAGCCCTAAACTTACTCCCTCAAACTAATTTCAAACCTAACCTAACCTGAAGCCTAACTCAAACCATAGACCTAACCCTAACCCTAGGCGGACACCTGAAGTTCAAGCGCAACCCTAACCTGACCCTGACGCTATCTCCAACCGTAACACTGAACCGAAAACTAACAGTAGCCCTAAACTTACTCCCTCAAACTAAGTTCAAACCTAACCTAACCTGAAGCCTAACTCAAACCATAGACCTAACCCTAACCCTAGGCGGACACCTTAAGCTCATCCCCAACCCTAACCTGGCCCTGACGCTAACTCCAACCATAACAGTTACCCGAAAACTAACAGTAGCCCTAAACTTACTCCCTCAAACTAAGTTCAAACCTAACCTAACCTGAAGCCTTAATCAAATCATACACCTAACCCTAACCCTTGGCGGACAACTTAAGCTCAACCCCTACACTAACCTGACCCTCACGCTTACTCCAACTGTAACAGTTAACCGAAAACTAACAGTAGCCCTAAACTTACTCCCTCAAACTAACTTCAAATCTAACCTAACCTGAAGCCTAAATCAAACCATACACCTAATCCTAACCCTAGGCGGACACCTTTAGCTCAACGCCAACCCTAACCTGGACCTGACGCTAACTCCAACCGTAACAGTTACCCGAAAACTAACAGTAGCCCTAAACTTACTCCCTCAAACTAAGTTCAAACCTAACCTAACCTGAAGCCTAAATCAAACCATACACCTAACCCTAACCCTAGGCGGACACCTTAAGCTCACCCCAACCCTAACCTGACCCACACGCTAACTCCAACCGTAACACTGAACCGAAAACTAACAGTAACCCTAAACTTACTCCCTCAAACTAAGTTCAAACCTAACCTAACCTGAAGCCTAACTCAAACCATAGACCTAACCCTAACCCTAGGCGGACACCTTAAGCTCAACCCCAACCCTAACCTGGCCCTGACGCTAACTCCAACCATAACAGTTACCAGAAAACTAACAGTCGCCCTAAACTTACTTCCTCAAACAAAGCTCAAACCTAACCTAACCTGAAGCCTAAATCAAACAATACACCTAACCCTAACCCTAGGCGGACACCTTAACCTCAACCCCAACCCTAACCTGACCCTCACGCTAACTCCAACCGTAACACTGAACCGAAAACTAACAATAGCCCTAAACTTACTCCCTCAAACTAAGTTCAAACCTAACCTAACCTGAAGCCTAACTCAAACCATAGACCTAACCCTAACCCTAGGCGGACACCTGAAGCTCAACCCCAACCCTAACCTGACCCTGACGCTATCTCCACCCGTAACACTGAACCGAAAACTAACAGTAGCCCTAAACTTACTCCGTCAAACTAAGTTCAAACCTAACCTAACCTGAAGCCTAACTCAAACCATAGACCTAACCCTAACCCTAGGCGGACACCTTAAGCTCAACCCCAACCCTAACCACGCCCTGACGCTAATTCCAACCATAACAGTTACCCGAAAACTAACAGTCGCCCTAAACTTACTCCCTCAAACTAAGTTCAAACCTAACCTAACCTGAATCCTAAATCAAACCATACACCTAACCCTAACCATAGGCGGACACCTTAAGCTCAACCCCAACCCTAACATGACCCTCACGCTAACTCCAACCGTAACACTGAACCGAAAACTAACATTAGCCCTAAACTTACTCCCTCAAACTAATTTCAAACCTAACCTAACCTGAAGCCTAACTCAAACAATAGACCTAACCCTAACCCTAGGCGGACACCTGAAGCTCAACCCCAACCCTAACCTGACCCTGACGCTATCTCCAACCGTAACACTGAACCGAAAACTAACAGTAGCCCTAAACTTACTCCCTCAAACTAAGTTCAAACCTAAACTAACCTGTTGGCAAACTCAAACCATAGACCTAACCCTAACCCTAGGCGGACACCTGAAGCTCAACCCCAACCCTAACCTGACCCTGACGCTATCTCGAAACGTAACACTGAACCGAAAACTAACAGTAGCCCTAAACTTACTCCCTCAAACTAAGTTCAAACCTAACCTAACCTGAAGCCTAATTCAAACCATAGACCTAACCCTAACCCTTGGTGGACACCTTAAGCTCAACCCCAATCCTAAAATGGCCCTGACGCTAACCCCAACCATAACAGTTACCCGAAAACTAACAGTAGCCCTAAACTTACTCCCTCAAACTAAGTTCAAACCTAACCTAACCTGAAGCCTAAATCAAAGCATATACCTAACTCTAACCCTAGGCGGACACCTTAAGCTCAACCCCAACCCTAACCTGACCCTCACGCTAACTCCAACCGTAGCACTGAACCGAAAACTAACAGTAGCCCTAAACTTACTCCCTCAAACTAATTTCAAACCTAACCTAACCTGAAGCCTAACTCAAACCATAGACCTAACCCTAACCCTAGGCGGACACCTGAAGTTCAAGTGCAACGCTAACCTGACCCTGACGCTATCTCCAACCGTAACACTGAACCGAAAACTAACAGTAGCCCTAAACTTACTCCCTCAAACTAAGTTCAAACCTAACCTAACCTGAAGCCTAACTCAAACCATAGACCTAACCCTAACCCTAGGCGGACACCTTAAGCTCAACCCCAACCCTAACCTGGCCCTGACGCTAACTCCAACCATAACAGTTACCAGAAAACTAACAGTCGCGCTAAACTTACTCCCTCAAACTAAGCTCAAACCTAACCTAACCTGAAGCCTAAATCAAACCATACACCTAACCCTAACCCTAGGCGGACACCTTAACCTCAACCCCAACCCTAACCTGACCCTCACGCTAACTCCAACCGTAACACTGAACCGAAAACTAACATTAGCCCTAAACTTACTCCCTCAAACTAATTTCAAACCTAACCTAACCTGAAGCCTAACTCAAACCATAGACCTAACCCTAACCCTAGGCGGACACCTGAAGCTCAACCCCAAACCTAACCTGACCCTGACGCTATCTCCAACCGTAACACTGAACCGAAAACTAACAGTAGCCCTAAACTTACTCCCTCAAACTAAGTTCAAACCTAACCTAACCTGAAGCCTAACTCAAACCATAGACCTAACCCTAACCCTAGGCGGACACCTTAAGCTCTACCCCAACCCTAACCTCGCCCTGACGCTAACTCCATCCATAACAGTTACGCGAAAACTAACAGTCGCCCTAAACTTACTCCCTCAAACTAAGTTCAAACCTAACCTAACCTGAAGCCTAAATCAAACCATACACCTAACCCTAACCCTAGGCGGACACCTTAAGCTCAACCCCAACCCTAACATGACCCTCACGCTAACTCCAACCGTAACACTGAACCGAAAACTAACATTATCCCTAAACTTACTCCCTCAAACTAATTTCAAACCTAACCTAACCTGAAGCCTAACTCAAACAATAGTCCTAACCCTAACCCTAGGCGGACACCTGAAGCTCAACCCCAACCCTAACCTGACCCTGACGCTATCTCCAACCGTAACACTGAACCGAAAACTAACAGTAGCCCTAAACTTACTCCCTCAAACTAAGTTCAAACCTAAACTAACCTGATGCCAAACTCAAACCATAGACCTAACCCTAACCCTAGGCAGACACCTGAAGCTCAACCCCAACCCTAACCTGACCCTCACGCTATCTCCAAACGTAACACTGAACCGAAAACTAACAGTAGCCCTTAACTTACTCCCTCAAACTAAGTTCAAACCTAACCTAACCTGAAGCCTAAATCAAACCATACACCTAACCCTAACCCTAGGCGGACACCTTAAGCTCAAGCCCAACCCTAACCTGACCCTCACGCTAACTCCAACCATAACACTGAACCGAAAACTAACAGTATCCCTAAACTTACTCCCTCAAACTAAGTTCAAACCTAACCTAACCAGAAGCCTCACTCAAACCATAGACCTAACCCTAACCCTAGGCGGACACCTGAAGCTCAACCCCAACCCTAACCTAACCCTGACGCTATCTCCAACCGTAACACTGAACCGAAAACTAACAGTAGCCCTAAACTTACTCCCTCAAACTAACTTCAAACCTAACCTAACCTGAAGCCTAACTCAAACCATAGACCTAACCCTAACCCTTGGCGGACACCTTAAGCTCAACCCCAGTCCTAAAATGGCCCTGACGCTAACTCCAACCATAACAGTTACCCGAAAACTAACAGTAGCCCTAAACTTACTCCCTCAAACTAAGTTCAAACCTAACCTCACCTGAAGCCTAAATCAAACCATACACCTAACCCCAACCCTAGGCGGACACCTTAAGCTCAACCCCAACCCTAACCTGACCCTCACGCTAAATCCAACCGTAACACTGAACTGAAAACTAACAGTATCCCTAAACTTACTCCCTCAAACTAAGTTCAAACCTAACCTAACCTGAAGCCTAACTCAAACCATAGACCTAACCCTAACCCTTGGTGGACACCTTAGGCTCAACCCCAATCCTAAAATGGCCCTGACGCTAACCCCAACCATAACAGTTACCCGAAAACTAACAGTAGCCCTAAACTTACTCCCTCAAACTAAGTTCAAACCTAACCTAACCTGAAGCCTAAATCAAACCATACACCTAACGCTAACCCTAGGCGGACACCTTAAGCTCAACCCCAACCCTAACCTGACCCTGACGCTTTCTCCAACCGTAACACTGAACCGAAAACTAACAGTAGCCCTAAACTTACTCCCTCAAACTAAGTTCAAATGTAACCTAACCTGGAGCCAAAATCAAACCATGGATCTAACCCTAACCCTAGGCGGACACCTTATGCTTAACCCCAACCCAAACCTGACCCTGACGCTTACTCCAACTGTAACAGTTAACCGAAAACTAACAGTAGCCCTAAACTTACTCTCTGAAACTAACTTCAAACCTAACCTAACCTGAAGCCTAAATCAAACCATACACCTAACCCTAACACTAGGCGGACACCTTAAGCTCAACCCCAACCCTAACCTGACCCTGACGCTAACTCCAACCGTAACAGTTACCCGAAAACTAACAGTAGCCCTAAACTTACTCCCTCAAACTAAGTTCAAACCTAACCTAACCAGAAGCCAAAATCAAACCATACACCTAACCCTAACACTAGGCGGACACCTTAAGCTTAACCCCAACCCTAACCTGACCCTGACGTTAAATCCAACCGTAACACTGAACCAAAAACTAACAGTAGCCCTAAACTTACTCCCTCAAACTAAGTTCAATCCTAACCTAACCTAAAGCCTAAATGAAACCATAGACCTAAACCTAACCCTAGGCGGACAACTTATGCTTAACTCCCACCCTAACCGAACCCTGACACTTACTCCAACCGTAACACTTAAAGGAAAACTAACAGTAGCCCTAAACTTACTCCCTCAAACTAAGTTCAACCTAACCTAACCTGAAGCCTAAATCAAACCATACATCTAACCCTAATCCTAAGCGGACACCTTATTCTCAACCCAAAACCTAACCTGACCCTGACGCTTACTCCAACCGTAACACTTAACCGAAAACTAACAGTAGCCCTAAACTTACTGCCTCAAACTAAGTTCAAACGTAACCTAACCAGAAGCCTAAATCAAACCACAAACCTAAGCCCAACCCTTGGCGGACACCTTAAGCTCCAATCCAACCCTAACCTGACCATGACTCTATCTCCAACCGTAACACTGAACCAAATACTAACAGTAGCCCTAAACTTACTCCCTCGAACTAAGTTCAAACCTAACCTAACCTGAAGCCTAACTCAAACCACAGACCTAACCCTAACCCTAGGCGGACACCTTAATCTCAACCCCAAACATAACCTGACCCTCACGCTATCTCCAACCGTAACACTGAACCGAAAATTAACAGTAGCCCTAAACTTACTCCCTCAAACTAAGTTCAAACCTAACCTAACCTGAAGCCTAACTCAAACAATAGACCTAACACTAACCCTAGGCGGACACCTTAAGCTTGACCCCAACCCTAACCTGACCCTGGGCTTACTCCAACCGTAACAGTTAAACTAAAACTAACAGTAGCCCTAAACTTACTCCCTCAAACTAATTTCAAACCTAACCTAACCTGAAGCCTAAATCAAACCATACACCTAAC
Organism: Tupaia tana; assembly: GCA_026018925.1. Lineage (NCBI taxonomy): Eukaryota > Metazoa > Chordata > Mammalia > Scandentia > Tupaiidae > Tupaia > Tupaia tana. Next base: position 2,621,578 of record JAKSZU010000034.1, on the reverse strand, counting down.
CCTAACCCTAGGCGAACACCTTAAGCTCAACCCCAAACCTAACCTGGCCCTGACGCTAACTCCAACAGTAACAGTTACCCGAAAACTAACAGTAGCCCTAAACTTACTCCCTCAAACTAAGTTCAAACCTAACCTAACCTGAAGCCTAACTCAAAACATAGACCTAACCCTAAAACTAGGCGGACACCTGAATCTCAACCACAACCCTATCCAGACCCTGACGCTATCTCCAACCGTAACACTGAATCGAAAACTAACAGTAGCCCTAAACTTACTCCCTCAAACTAAGTTCAAACCTAACCTAACCTGAAGCCTAACTCAAACCACAGAACTAACCCTAACCCTAGGCAGACACCTTAAGCTGAACCCCAACCCTAACCTGACCCTCACGTTAACTCCAACCGTAACACTGAACCGAAAACTAACAGTAGCCCTAAACTTACTTACTCAAACTAAGTTCAAACGTAACCTAACCTGGAGCCTAAATCAAAACATGGACCTAAACCTAACCCTAGGCGGACACCTCAAGCTAACCCCAACCCTAACCTGACCCTGACGCAAACTCCAACCATAATACTGAACCGAAAACTAACAGTAGCCCTAATCTTACTCCCTCAGACTAAGTTCAAACCTAACCTAACCTGAAGCCTAAATCAAACCATACACCTAACCCTAACCCTAGGCGGACACCTTAATCTCAACCCCAACCCTAACCTGGCCCTCACGCTAACTCCAAACATAACAGTTTCCCGAAAACTAACAGTAGCCCTAAACTTACTCCCTCAAACTAAGTTCAAACCTAACCTAACCTGAAGCCTGACGCTTACTCCAACTGTAACAGTTTACCGAAAACTAAGAGTAGCCCTAAACTTACTCTCTGAAAGTAACTTCAATCCTAACCTAACCTGAAGCCTAAAAAATACCATACACCTAACCCTAACACTAGGTGGACACCTTAAGCTCAACCCCAACCCTAACCAGACCCTGACGCTAACTCCAACCGTAACAGTTACCCGAAAACTAACAGTAGCCCTAAACTTACTCCCTCAAACTAAGTTGAAACCTAACCTAACCAGAAGCCAAAATCAAACCATACACCTAACCCTAACCCTAGGCGGACACCTTAAGCTCAACCCCAACCCTAACCTGACCCTCACGCTAACGCCAACCGTAACACTGAACCGAAAACTAACAGTAGCCCTAATCTTACTCCCTCAGACTAAGTTCAAACCTAACCTAACCTGAAGCCTAAATCAAACAATAGACCTAACCATAACCCTAGGCGGAAACCTTAAGCTTAACACCAACCCTAAACTGACCCTGAGGTTAAATGCAACCGTAACACTGAACCAAAAACTTACAGTAGCCCTAAACTTACTCCCTCAAACTAAGTTCAATCCTATCCTAACCTAAAGCCTAAATGAAACCATAGACCTAACCCTAACGCTAGGCTGACTCCTTATGCTTAACCCCCACCCTAACCTAACCGTGACGCTTACTCCAACCGTAACACTTAAACGAAAATTAACAGTAGCCCTAAACTTACTCCCTCAAACTAAGTTCAAACCTAACCTAACCTGAAGCCTAAATGAAACCATAGACCTAACCCTAACCCTAGGCGGACACCTTAAGCTCAACCCCAAACCTAACCTGACCCTCACGCTAACTCCTTCCGTAACACTTAACCGAAAACTAACAGTAGCCCTAAACTTACTGCCTCAAACTAAGTTCAAACATAACCTAACCTGAAGCCTAAATCAAACCACAAACCTAACCACAACCCTAGGCGGACACCTTAAGCTCCACCTCAACCCTAACCTGACCATGACGCTATCTCCAACCGTAACACGGAACCAAATACTAACAGTAGCCCTAAACTTACTCACTCAAACTAAGTTCAAACGTAACCTAACCTGGAGCCTAAATCAAACCATGGACCTAACCCTAACCCTAGGCGGACACCTCAAGCTAACCCCAACCCTAACCTGACCCTAACGCTAACTCCAACCATAATAATGAACAGAAAACTAACAGTAGCCCTAAACTTACTCCCTCTAACTAAGTTCAAACCTAACCTAACCTGAAGACTAAATGAAACCATAGACCTAACCCTAACCCTAGGCGGACACCTTATGCTTAACCCCCACCCTAACCTGACCCTGACGCTTACTCCAACCGTAACAGTTAAACGAAAACTAACAGTAGCCCTAAACTTACTCCCTCAAACTAAGTTCAAACCTAACCTAACCTGAAGCCTAACTCAAACCATAGACCTAACGCTAGCCCTAGGCGGACACCTGAATCTCAACCCCAAGCCTAACTTGACCTTGACGCTATCTCCAAACGTAACACTGAACCGAAAACTAACAGTAGCCCTAAACTTACTCCTTCAAACTAAGTTCAAACCTAACCTAACCGGAAGTCTAACTCAAACCATAGACCTAAGCCTAACCCTAGGCGGACACCTTAAGCTCAACCCCAACCCTAACCTGACCATCACGCTAACTCCAACCGTAACACTGAACCGAAAACTAACAGTAGCCCTAAACTTACTCCCTCAAACTAAGTTCAAACCTAACCTAACCTGAAGCCTAACTCAAACAATAGACCTAACCCTAACCCTAGGCGGACACCTTAAGCTTAACCCCAAACCTAACCTGACCGTGAGGCTAAATCCAACCGTAACACTGAACCGAAAACTAACAGTAGCCCTATACTTACTCCCTCAAACTAAGTTCTAACCTAACCTAACCTGAAGCCTAACTCAAACAATAGACCTAACCCTAACCCTAGGCGGACACCTTAAGCTTGACCCCAACCCTAACCTGACCCTGAGGCTAAAATCAAACGTAACACTGAACCGAAAAATACAATAGGCCTAAACTTACTCCCTCAAACTAAGGTCAAACCTAACCTAACCTGAAGCCTAACTCAAACAATAGACCTAACCCTAACCCTAGGCAGACACCTTAAGCTTAACCCCAACCCTAACCTGACACTGAGGCTAAATAAAACCGAAACACTGAAACGAAAACTAACAGTAGCCCTAAACTTACTCCCCAAAACTAAGTTCAATCCTAACCTAACCTTAAGCCTAAATGAAACCATAGACCTAACCCTAACCCTAGGCGGACACCTTATGCTTAACCCCCACCCTAACCTGACCCTGACACTTACTCCAACTGTAACAGTTAACCGAAAACTAACAGTAGCCCTAAACTTACTCCCTCAAACTAACTTCAAACCTAACCTAACCTGAAGCCTAAATCAAACCATAAACCTAACCCTAACCCTAGGCGGACACCTTAATCTCAACCCCAAACCTAACCTGGCCCTGATGCTAACTCCAACCGTAACAGTTTCCCGAAAACTAACAGTAGCCCTAAACTTACTCCCTCAAACTAAGTTCAAACCTAACCTAACCTGAAGCCTAAATCAAATCATAGACCTAACGCTAACCCTAGGCGGACACCTTATGCTTAAACCCCACCCCACCCTGACCCTGACGCTTACTCCAATTGTAACAGTTAACCGAAAACTCACAGTAGCCCTAAACTTACTCCCTCAAACTAAGTTCAAACCTAACCTAACCAGAAGCCAAAATCAAACCATACACCTAACCCTAACCCTAGGCGGACACCTTAAGCTCAACCCCAACCCTAACCTGACCCTCACGCTAACTCCAACCGTAACACTGAACCGAAAACTAACAGTAGCCGTAATCTTACTCCCTCAGACTAAGTTCAAACCTAACCTAACCTGAAGCCTAACTCAAACCATAGACCTAACCCTTACACTAGGCGGACACCTGAAGTTCAAACCCAACCCTAACCTGACCCTCACGCTAACTCCAACCGTAACACTGAACCGAAAACTAACAGTAGCCCTAAACTTACTCCCTCAAACTAAGTTCAAACCTAACCTAACCTGAAGCCTAAATCAAACAATAGACCTAACCCAAACCCTAGGCGGACACCTTAAGTTTAACCACAATCCTAACCTGACCCTGAGGTTAAATCCAACCGTAACACTGAACCAAAAACTAACAGTAGCCCTAAACTTACTCCCTCAAACTAAGTTCAATCCTAACCTAACCTAAAGCCTAAATGAAACCATAGACCTAACCCTAACCCTAGGCGGACACCTTATGGTTAACCCCCACCCTAACCTAACCCTGACGCTTACTCCAACCGTAACACATAAACGAAAACTAACAGTAGCCCTAAACTTACTCCCTCAAACTAAGTTCAAACCTAACTTAACCTGAAGCCTAAATCAAACCATACACCTAACCCTAAACCTAGGCGGACACCTTTAGCTCAACCCCAAACCTAACCTGACCCTGACGCTATCTCCAACCGTAACACTGAACCGAAAACTAACAGTAGCCCTAAACTTACTCCCTCAAACTAAGTTCAAACTTAACCTAACCTGAAGCCTAACTCAAACCACAGACCTAACCCTAACCCTAGGCGGACACCTTAAGCTCAACACCAACACTAACCGGACCCTCACGCTAACACCAAACGTAACACTGAACCGAAAACTAACAGTAGCCCTAAACTTACTCCCTCAAACTAAGTTCAATCCTAACCTAACCTGAAGACTAAATGAAACCATAGACCTAACCCTAACCCTAGGCGGACACCTTATGCTTAACCCCCACCCTAACCTGACCCTGACGCTTACTCCAACCGTAACAGTTAAACGAAAACTAACAGTAGCCTTAAACTTACTCCCTCAAACTAAGTTCAAACCTAACCTAACCTGAAGCCTAACTCAAACAATAGACCTAACCCTAACTCTAGGCGGACACCTTAAACTTAACCCCAACCCTAACCTGACCCTGAGGATAAATCCAACCGTAATACTTAACCAAAAAATACAATAGGCCTAAACTTACTCCCTCAAACTAAGTTCAAAACTAACCTAACCTGAAGCCTAACTCAAACCATAGACCTAACCCTAGCCCTAGGCGGACACCTGAATCTCAAACCCAACCCTAACTTGACCTTGACGCTATCTCCAACCGTAACACTGAACCGAAAACTAACAGTAGCCCTAAACTTACTCCTTCAAACTAAGTTCAAACCTAACCTAACCGGAAGTCTAACTCAAACCATAGACCTAACCCTAACCCTAGGCGGACACCTTAAGCTCAACCCCAACGCTAACCTGACCATCACGCTAACTCCAACCGTAACACTGAACCGAAAACTAACAGTAGCCCTAAACTTACTCCCTCAAACAAAGTTCAAACCTAACATAACCTGAAGCCTAACTCAAACAATAGACCTAACCCTAACCCTAGGCGGACACCTTAAGCTTAACCCCAAACCTAACCTGACCCTGAGGCTAAATGCAACCGTAACACTGAACCGAAAACTCACAGTAGCCCTATACTTACTCCCTCAAACTAAGTTCAATCCTAACCTAACCTGAAGCCTAAATGAAACCATAGACCTAACCCTAAACCTAGGCGGACACCTTATGCTTAACCCCCACCCTAACCTGACCCTGACGCTTACTCCAACCGTAACAGTTAAACGAAAACTAACAGTAGCCCTAAACTGACTCCCTCAAACTAAGTTAAAACCTAACCTAACCTGAAGCCTAAATCATACCATACACCTAACCCTAACCCTAAGCGGACACCTTAAGCTCAACCCCAAACCTAACCTGACCCTGACGCTTACTTCAACCGTAACAGTTAACCGAAAACTAACAGTAGCCCTAAACTTACTCCCTCAAACTAAGTTCAAACCTAACCTAACCTGAAGCCTAAATCAAACCATACACGTAACCGTAACCCTAGGCGGACACCTTAAGCTCAACCCCAACCCTAACCTGACGTCCAGGCTAACTCCAACCATATCACTGAACCGAAAACTAAGAGTAGCCCTAAACTTACTCCCTCAAACTAAGTTCAAACCTAACCTAACCTGAAGCCTAACTCAAATCATAGACCTAACCCGAACAATAGGCGGACACCTGAAGCTCAACCCCAACCCTAACCTGACCGTGACGCTATCTTCAACCGTAACGGTTACCCGAAAACTAACAGTAGCCCTAAACTTACTCCCTCAAACTAAGTTCAAACCTAACCTAACCTGAAGCCTAAATGAAACCATAGACCTAACCCTAACCCTAGGCGGACACTTTATGCTTAACCCCCAACCTAACCTGACCTTAACCCTAGGCGGACACCTGAAGCTCAAACCCAAACCTAACTTGACCCTCACGTTAACTCCAACCGTAACACTGAACCTAAAACTAACAGTAGCCCTAAACTTACTCCCTAGAACTAAATTCAAACCTAACCTAACCTGAATCCAATCTCAAACCATAGACCTAACCCTAACCCTAGGCAGACACCTTAAGCTCAACCCCAACCCTAACCTGACCTCCCGGCTAACTCCAATCACATCACTGAACCGAAAACTAAGAGTAGCCCTAAACTTACTCCCACAAACTAAGTTCAATCCTAACCTAACCTGAAGCCTAAATGAAACCATACACCTAACCCTAACCCTAGGCGGACACCTTATGTTTAACCCCCACCAAAACCTGACCCTGATGCTTACTCCAACCGTAACAGTTAAACGAAAACTAACAGTAGCCCTAAACTTACTCCCTCAAACTAAGTTCAAACCTATCCTAACCTGAAGCCTAAATCAAACCATACACCTAACCCTAACGCTAGGCGGACACCTTAAGCTCAACCACAACCCTAACCTGACCCTGACGCTAACTCCAACCGTAACAGTTACCCGAAAACTAACAGTAGCCCTAAACTTACTCCCTCCAACTAAGTTCAAACCTAACCTAAACAGAAGCCAAAATCAAACCATACACCTAACCCTAACCCTAGGCGGACACATTAAGCTCAACCCCAACCCTAACCCGACCCTAACGCTAACTCCAACCGTAACACTGAACCGAAAACTAACAGCAGCCCTAAACTAACTCCGTCAATCTAAGTTCAAACTTAACCTAACCTGAAGCCTAACTCAAACCATAGACCTAAACCTAAACCTAGGCGGACACCTGAAGCTCAACCACAACCCTAACCTGACCCTTACGCTATCTCCAACCGTAACACTGAACCGAAAACTAAAAGTAGCCCTAAACTTACTCCAACAAACTAAGTTCAAACCAAACCTAACCTGAAGCCTAACTCAAACCATAGACCTAACCCTAACAATAGGCGGACACCTGAAGCTCAACCCGAACCCTAACCTGACCCTGACACTATCTCCAACCAAAACACTGAACCGAAAACTAACCGTAGCCCTAAACTTACTCACTCAAACTAAGTTCAATTGTAACCTAACCTGAAGACTAAATCAAACCACAGACCTAACCCTAACCCTAGGCGGACACCTTAAGCTCAACTCCAACACTAACCTGACCCTGACGGTGTCTCCAACCATTACACTGAACCAAAAACTAACAGTAGACCTAAAGTTACTCACTCAAACTAAGTTCAAACGTAACCTAACCTGGAGCCTAAATAAAACCATGGACCTAACCCTAACCCTAGGCGGACACCTCAAGCTAACCCCAAACCTAACCTGACCCTGACGCTAACTCCAACCCTAATACTGAACCGAAAACTAACAGTAGCCCTTAACTTACTCCCTCAAACTAAGTTCAAACCTAACCTAACCTGAAGCCTAAATCAAAACATACACCTAACCCTAACCCTAGGCGGACACCTTAAGCTCAACCCCAAACCTAACCTCACCCTGATGCTTACTCCAACCGTAACAGTTAACCAAAAACTAACAGTAGCCCTAAACTGACTCCCTCAAACTAAGTTCAAACCTAACCTAACCTGTAGCCTAAATCAAATCATAGACCTAACCCTAACCCTAGGCGGACACCTTATGCTTAACCTCCACCCTAACCTGACCCTGACGGTTACTCCAACTGTAACAGTTAACCGAAAACTAACAGTAGCCCTAAACTTACTCCCTCAAACTAAGTTGAAACATAACCTAAGCTGAAGCCTAAATCAAACCATAAACCTAACCCTAACACTAGGCGGACACCTTAAGCTCAACCTCTACCCTAACCTGGCCCTGACGCTAACTCGAACAGTAACAGTTACCCGAAAACTAACAGTAGCCCTAAACTTACTCCCTCAAACTAAGTTCAAACCTAACCTAACCTGAAGCCTAAATCTAACCATACACCGAACACTAACCCTAGGCGGACACCTTAAGCTCAACCCCAACCCTAACGTGACCCTCACGCTAACTCCAACCGTAACACTGAACCGAAAACTGACAGTAGCCCTAAACTTACTCCCTCAAACTAAGTTCAAACCTAACCGAACCTGAAGCCTAACTCAAACCATAGACCTAACCCTAACCCTAGGCGGACACTCGAAGCTCAACCAAAGCCCTAACCTGACCCTGACGCTATCTCCAACCGTAACACTGAACCGAAAATTAACAGTATCCCTAAACTTACTCCCTCAAACTAAGTTCAATCCTAACCTTACCTGAAGCCTAAATGAAACCATAGACCTAACCCTAACCCTAGGCGGACACCTTATGCTTAACCCCCAACCTATCCTGACCCTGACGCTTACTCCAACTGTAACAGTTAACCAAAAACTAACAGTAGCCCTAAACTTACTCCCTGTAACTAACTTCAAACGTAACCTAACCTGAAGCCTAAATCAAACCATACACCTAACCCTAACCCTAGGCGGACACCTTAAGCTCAACACCAACCCTAACCTGACCTCCAGGCTAACTCCAACCATATCACTGAACCGAAAACTAAGAGTAGTCCTAAACTTACTCGCTCAAACTAAGTTCAAACCTAACCTAACCTGTAGCCTAACTCAAATCATAGACCTAACCCTAACCCTAGGCGGACACCTGAAGCTCAACCACAACCCTATCCAGATCCTGACGCTATCTCCAACCGTAACACTGAACCGAAAACTAACAGTAGCCCTAAACTTACTCCCTCAAACTAAGTTCAATCCTAACCTAACCTGAAGCCTAAATGAAACCATAGTACTAACCCGAACCCTAGGCGGACACCTTATGCTTAACCCCCACCCTAACCTAACCCTGACGCTTACTCCAACCGTAACAGTTAAACGAAAACTAACAGTAGCCCTAAATTTATTCCCTCAAACTAAGTTCAAACATTACCTAACCTGAAGCCTAAATCAAACCATACAACTAACCCTAACCCTAGGCGGACACCTTAAGCTCAACCCCAAACCTAACCTGACCCTGACGCTTACTCCACCCGTAACACTTAACCGAAAACTAACAGTAGCCCTAAACTTACTCCCTCAAACTACGTTCAACCGTAACCTAATTTGGGGCCTAAATCAAACCATACAATTAACCCTAACCCTAGGCGGACACCTTAAGCTCAACCCCAACCCTAACCTGGCCCTGACGCTAACTCCAACCGTAACAATTACCCGAAAACTAACAGTAGCCCTAAACTTACTGCCTCAAACTAAGTTCAAACCTAACCTAACCTGAAGCCTAAATCAAACCATACACCTAACCCTAACCCTAGGCGGAGACCTGAAGTTCAAACCCAACCCTAACCTGATCCTCACGCTAACTCACTCGTAACACTGAACCGAAAACTAACATTAGCCCTAAACTTACTCCCTAAAACTAAGTTCAAACCTAACCTAACCTGAAGCCTAACTCAAACCTTAGACCTAACCCTAACCGTAGGCGGAAACCTGAAGCTCAACCCCAACCCTAACCTGACCCTGTCGCTATCTCCAACCGTAACACTGAACCGAAAACTAACAGTAGCCCTAAACTTACACCCTCAAACTAAGTTCAAACCTAACCTAACCTGAAGCCTAACTCAAACCACAGACCTAACCCTAACCCTAGGCGGACACCTTAAGCTCAACCCAACCCTAACCGGACCCTCATGCTAACTCCAAACGTAACATTGAACCGAAAACTAACAGTACCCCTAAACTTACTCCCTCAAACTAAGTTCAATCCTAACCTAACCTGAAGCCTAAATGAAACCATAGACCTAACCCTAACCCTAGGCGGACACCTTATGCTTAACCCCCACCCTAACCTGAACCTGATGCTTACTCCAACCGTAACAGTTAAACGAAAACTAACAGTAGCCCTAAACTGTCTCCCTCAAACTAAGTTCAAACCTAACCTAACCTGAAGCCTAACTCAAACAATAGACCTAACCCTAACCCTAGGCGGACACCTTAAGCTTAACCCCAAGCGAACCTGACCCTGAGGTTAAATCCAACCGTAACACTGAACCGAAAACTAACAGTAGCCCTAAACTTACTCCCTCAAACTAAGTTCAATCCTAAATTAACCTGAAGCCTAAATGAAACCATAGTACTAACCCGAACCCTAGGCGGACACCTTATGCTTAACCCCCACCCTAACCTAACCCTGACGCTTACTCCAACCGTAACACTTAACCGAAAACGAACAGTAGCCCTAAACTTACTCCCTCAAACTACGTTCAAACATAACCTAATTTGGGGCCTAAATCAAACCATACACCTAACCCTAACCCTAGGCGGACACCTTAAGCTCAACCCCAACCCTAACCTGGCCCTGACGCTAACTCCAACCGTAACAATTACCCGAAAACTAACAGTAGCCCTAAACTTAGTGCCTCAAACTAAGTTCAAACCTAACCTAACCTGAAGCCTAAATGAAACCATAGACCTAACCCTAACCCTAGGCGGACACTTTATGCTTAACCCCCAACCTAACCTGAACCTGATGCTTACTCCAACAGTAATAGTTAAACGAAAACTAACAGTAGCCCTGAACTTACTCATTCAAACTAAGTTCAAACCTAACCTAACGTGAAGCCTAAATCAAACCATACACCTAACCCTAACCCTAGGCGGACACCTGAAGCTCAAACCCAAACCTAACCTGACCCTCACGCTAACTCCAACCGTAACACTGAACCTAAAACTAACAGTAGCCCTAAACTTACTCCCTAAAACTAAGTTCAAACCTAACCTAACCTGAGGCCTATCTCAAACCATAGACCTAACCCTAACCCTAGGCGGACACCTGAAGCTCAACCCCAACCCTAACCTGACCCTGACGCTATCTCCAACCGTAACACTGAACCGAAAACTAACAGTAGCCCTAAACTTACTCCCTCAAACTAACTTCAAACCTAACCTATCCTGAAGCCTAACTCAAACCACAGACCTAACCCTAACCCTAGGCGGACACCTTAAGCTCAACCCCAACCCTAACTGTACCCTCATGCTAACTCCAAACGTAACACTGAACCGAAAACTAACAGTAGCCCTAAACTTACTCCCTCAAACTAAGTTCAATCCTAAATTAACCTGAATCCTAAATGAAACCATACACCTAACCCTATCACTAAGCGGACACCTTATGCTTAACCCCCACCCTAACTCCAACTGTAACAGTTAACCGAAAACTAACAGTAGCCCTAAACTTACTCCCTGAAACTAACTTCAAACCTAACCTAACCTGAAGCCTAAATCAAACCATACACCTAACCCTAACCCTAGGCGGACACCTTAAGCTCAACCCCAACCCTAACCTGACCTCCCGGCTAACTCCAACCATATCACTGAACCGAAAACTAAGAGTAGCCCTAAACTTACTCACTCAAACTAAGTTCAAACCTAACCTAACCTGAAGCCTAACTCAAATCGTAGACCTAACCCTAACAATAGGCGGACACCTGAAGCTCAACCCCAACCCCAACCGGACCCTGACGCGATCTCCAACCGTAACACTGAACCGAAAACTAACAGTAGCCCTAAACTTACTCACTCAAACTAAGTTCAAACGTAAACTAACCTAAAGCCTAAATCAAACCACAGACCTAACCCTAACCCTAGGCGGACACCTTAAGCTCCACTCCAACCCTAACCTGACCCTGACGCTATCTCCAACCGTAACACTGAACCGAAAACTAACAGTAGCCCTAAACTTACTCACTCAAAGTAAGTTCAAACGTAACCTAACCTGGAGCCTAAATCAAACCATGGACCTAACCCTAACCATAGGCGGACACCTCAAGCTAACCCCAAACCTAACCTGACTCTGACGCTAACTCCAACCATAATACTGAACCGAAAACTAACAGTAGCCCTAAACTTACTCCCTCAAACTAAGTTCAAACCTAACCTAACCTGAAGCCTAAATCAAACCATACACCTAACCCTAACCCTAGGCGGACACCTTAACTTCAACCCCAAACCTAACCTGACCCTGACGCTGACTCCAACTGTAACAGTTAACTGAAAACTAACAGTAGCCCTAAACTTACTCCCTCAAACTAAGTTCAAACATAACCTAACCTGAAGCCTAAATCAAACCGTTCACCTAACCCTAACACTAGGCGGACACCTTAAGCTCAACCCCAACCCTAACCTGGCCGTGACGCTAACTCCAACCGTAACAGTTACCAGAAAACTAACAGTTGCCCTAAACTTACTCCCTCAAACTAACTTCAAACCTAACCTAACCTGAAGCCTAAATGAAACCATAGACCTAACCCTAACCCTAGGCAGATACCTTATGCTTAACCCCCACCCTAACCTGACCCTGACGCTTACTCCAACCGTAACAGTTAAATGAAAACTAACAGTAGTCCTAAACTTATTCCCTCAATCTAAGTTCAAACCTAACCTAACCTGAAGCCTAAATCAAACCAAACACCTAACCCTAACCCTAAGCGGACACCTGAAGCTCAAACCCAAACCTAACCTGACCCTCACGCTAACTCTAACCGTAACACTGAACCTAAAACTAACAGTAGCCCTAAACTTACTCCCTAAAACTAAGTTCAAACCTAACCTAACCTGAAGCCTATCTCAAACCATAAACCTAACCCTAACCCTAGGCGGACACCTGAAGCTCAACCCCAAACCTAACCTGACCCTGACGCTTACTCCAACTGTAACAGTTAACCAAAAACTAATAGTAGCCCTAAACTTACTCCGTGAAACTAACTTCAAACCTAACCTAACCTGAAGCCTAAATCAAACCATACACCTAACCCTAACCCTAGGCGGACACCTTAAGCTCAATGCCAACCCTAATCTGACCTCCCAGCTAACTCCAACCATATCACAGAACCGAAAACTAAGAGTAGCCCTAAACTTACTCCCACAAACTAAGTTCAATCCTAACCTAACCTGAAGCCTAAATGAAACCATAGACCTAACCCTAACCCTAGGCGGACACCTTATGGTTAACCCCCACCATAACCTGACCATGACGCTTACTCCAATCGTAACAGTTAAACGAAAACTAACAGTAGCCCGAAACTTACTCCCTTAAACTAAGTTCAAACCTATCATAACCTGAAGCCTAAATCAAACCATACACCTAACACTAACCCTAGGCGGATACCTTAAGCTCAACCCCAAACCTAACCTGACCCTGACACTTACACCAACAGTAACAGTTAACCGAAAACTAACAGTAGCCCTAAACTGACTCCCTCAAACTAAGTTCAAACCTAACCTAACCTGAAGGCTAAATGAAACCATAGACCTAAACCTAACCCTAGGCCGACACCTTATGCTTAACCCCAACACTAACCTGACCCTGACGCTTACTCCAACTGTAACAGTTAACCGAAAACTAACAGTAGCCCTAAACTTACTCTCTGAAACTAACTTCAAACCTAACCTAACCTGAAGCCTAAATCAAACCATACACCTAACCCTAACACTAGGCGTACACCTTAAGCTCCACCCCAACCCTACCTGACCCTGACACTAAGTCCAACCGTAACAGTTACCCGAAAACTAAAAGTAGCCCTAAACTTACTCCCTCAAATAAGTTCAAACCTAACCTAACCTGAAGCCTAACTCAAACAATAGACCTAACCCTAACCCTAGGCAGACACCTTAAGCTTGACCCCAACCCTAACCTGACCCTGAGGCTAAATTCAACCGTAACACTGAACCAAAAAATACAATAGGCCTAAACTTACTCCCTCAAACTAAGTTCAAACCTAACCTAACCTGAAGCCTAACTCAAACCATAGACCTAACCCTAACCCTAGGCGGATACCTGAATCTCAACCCCAACCCTAACTTGACCATGACGCTATCTCCAACCGTAACACTAAACCGAAAACTAACAGTAGCCCTAAACTTACTCGCTCAAACTAAGTTCAAACCTAACCTAACCTGAAGTCTAACTCAAATCATAGACCTAACCCTAACAATAGGCGGACACCTGAAGCTCAACTCCAACCCTAACCTGACCCTGACGCTATCTCCAACCGTAACACTGAACCGAAAACTAACAGTAGCCCTAATCTTACCCCCTCAGACTAAGTTCAAACCTAACCTAACCTGAAGCCTAACTCAAACCATAGACCTAACCCTAACCCTAGGCGGACACCTGAAGCTCAACCACAACCCTAACCTGACCCTGACGATATCTCCAACCATAACACTGAACAGAAAACTAAGAGTAGCCCTAAACTTACTCCCTCAAACTAAGTTCAAACCTAACCTAACCAGAAGCCTATCTCAAACCGCAGACCTAACCATAACCCTACGAGGACACCTTAAGCTTAACCACAAACGAACCTGACCCTGAGGTTAAATCCAACCGTAACACTGAACCGAAACTAACAGTAGCCCTAAATTAACTCCCTCAAACTAAGTTCAATCCTAACCTAACCTGAAGCCTAAATGAAACCATAGTCCTAACCCGAACCCTAGGTGGACACCTTATGCTTAACCCCCACCCTAACCTAACCCTGACGCTAACTCCAACCGTAACAGTTAAACGAAAACTAACAGTAGCCCTAAACTTACTCCCTCAAACTAAGTTCAAACATAACCTAACCTGAAGCCTAAATCAAACCATACAACTAACCCTAACCCTAGGCGGACACCTTAAGCTCAACCCCAACCCTAACCTGACCCTGACGCTTACTCCAACCGTAACAGTTAAACGAAAACTAACAGTAGCCCTAAACTGTCTCCCTCAAACTAAGTTCAAACGTAACCTAACCTGAAGCCTAACTCAAACAATAGACCTAACCCTAACCCTAGGCAGACACCTTAAGCTTAACCCCAACCCTAACCTGACCCTGAGGCTAAATCGAACCATAACACTGAACCGAAAACTAACAGTGGCCCTAAACTTACTCCCTCAAACTAAGTTCAATCCTAACCTAACCTGAAGCCTAAATGAAACCATAGACCTAACCCTTACCCTTGGCGGACACCTTATGCTTAACCCCCACCCTAACCTGACCCTGACGCTTACTCCAACCGTAACAGTTAAACGAAAACTAACAGTAGCCCTAAACTTACTCCCTCAAACTAACTTCAAACCTAACCTAACCTGAAGCCTAAATCAAACCATACACCTAACCCTAACCCTAGGCGGACACCTTAAGCTCAACCCCAATCCTAACCTGGACCTGAGGCTCACTGCAACAGTAACAGTTACGCGAAAACTAACAGTAGCTCTAAACTTACTCCCTCAAACTAACTTCAATCCTAACCTAACTTGAAGCCTAACTCAAACCATAGTCCTAACCCTAACCCTAAGCGGACACCTGAAACTCAACCACAACCCTAACCAGACCCTGACGCTATCTCCAACCGTAACACTGAACCGAAAACTAACAGTAGCCCTAAACTTACTCCCTCAAACTAAGTTCAAACCTAACCTAACCTGAAGCCTAACTCAATCCACAGACCTAACCCTAACCCTAGGCGGACACCTTAAGCTCAACCCCAACCCTAACCGGACCCTCATGCTAACTCCAAACGTAACACTGAACCGAAAACTAACAGTAGCCCTAAACTTACTCCCTCAAACTAAGTTCAATCCTAACCTAACCTGAAGCCTAAATGAAACTATACACTTAACCCTAAGCCTAGGCGGACACCTTATGCTTAACCCCCACCCTAACATGACCCTGACGCTTACTCCAAATGTAAGAGTTAACCGAAAACTAACAGTATCCCTAAACTTACTCCCTGAAACTAACTTCAAACCTAACCTAACCTGAAGCCTAACTCAAATCATAGACCTAACCCTAACCCAAGGCGGACACCGTAAGCTCAACCCCAACCCTAACCGGACACTCACGCTAACTCCAAATGTAACACTGAACCAAAAACTAACAGTAGCCCTAAACTTACTCCCTCAAACTAAGTTTAAACCTAACCTAACCTGAAGCCTAACTCAAATCATAGACCTAACCCTAACAATAGGCGGACACCTGAAGCTCAACCCCAACCCTAACCTGACCCTGACGCTATCTCCAACCGTAACACTGAACCGAAAACTAACAGTAGCCCTAAACTTACTCCTTCAAACTAAGTTCAAACCTAACCTAACCTGAAGTCTAACTCAAACCACAGACCTAACCCTAACCCTAGGCGGACACCTTAAGCTCAACTCCAACCCTAACCTGGCCCAGACGCTAACTCCAACCGTAACAGTTTCCCAAAAACTAACAGTAGCCCTAAACTTACTCCCTCAAACTAAGTTCAAACCTAACCTAACCTGAAGCCTAATTCAAACCACAGACCTAACCCTAACCCTAGGTGGACACCTTAAGCTCAACCCCAACCCTAACCGTACCCTCATGCTCACTCCAAACGTAACACTGACCCGAAAACTAACAGTAGCCCTAAACTTACTCCCTCAAACTAAGTTCAATCCTAACCTAACCTGAAGCCTAAATGAAACCATACACCTAACCCTATCCCTAGGTGGACACCTTATGCTTAACCCCCACCCTAACCTGACCCTGACACTTACTCCAACTGTAACAGTTAACCGAAAACTAACAGTAGCCCTAAACTTACTCCCTGTAACTAACTTCAAACCTAACCTAACCTGAAACCTAAATCAAACCATACACCTAACCCTAACCCTAGGCGGACACCTTAAGCTCAACCCCAACCCTAACCTGACCTCCCGGCTAACTCCAACCATATCACTGAACCGAAAACTAAGAGTAGCCCTAAACTTACTCACTCAAACTAAGTTCAAACCTAACCTAACCTGAAGCCTAACTCAAATCATAGACCTAACCCTAACAATAGGCGGACACCTGAAGCTCAACCCCAACCCTAACCTAACCCTGACGCTATCTCCAACCGTAACACTGAACCGAAAACTAACAGTAGCCCTAAACTTACTCTGTCAAACTAAGTTCAA
Organism: Tupaia tana; assembly: GCA_026018925.1. Lineage (NCBI taxonomy): Eukaryota > Metazoa > Chordata > Mammalia > Scandentia > Tupaiidae > Tupaia > Tupaia tana. The sequence continues at coordinate 2,604,371 of JAKSZU010000034.1, read as the reverse complement.
ACGTAACCTAACATGAAGCCTAAATCAAACCACAGACCTAACCCTAACCCTAGGCGGACACCTTAAGCTCCACTCCAACCCTAACCTGACCCTGACGCTATCTCCAACCGTAACACTGAACCGAAAACTAACAGTAGCCCTAAACTTACTCACTCAAAGTAAGTTCAAACGTAACCTAACCTGGAGCCTAAATCAAACCATGGACCTAACCCTAACCTAGGCGGACACCTCAAGCTAACCCCAAACCTAACCTGACCCTGACGCTAACTCCAACCATAATACTGAACCGAAAACTAACAGTAGCCCTAAACTTACTCCCTCAAACTAAGTTCAAACCTAACCTAACCTGAAGCCTAAATCAAACCATACACCTAACCCTAAACCTAGGCGGACACCTTAACTTCAACCCCAAACCTAACCTGACCCTGACGCTTACTCCAACTGTAACAGTTAACTGAAAACTAACAGTAGCCCTAAACTTACTCCCTCAAACTAAGTTCAAACATAACCTAACCTGAAGCCTAAATCAAACCGTTCACCTAACCCTAACCCTAGGCGGACACCTTAAGCTCAACCCCAACCCTAACCTGACCCTGACGCTAACTCCAACCTTAACAGTTACCCGAAAACTAACAGTAGCCCTAAATTTACTCCCTCAAACTAAGTTCAAACCTAACCTAACCAGAAGCCAAAATCAAACCATACAACTAACCCTAACCCTAGGCGGACACCTTAAGCTCAACCCCAACCCTAACCTGACCCTCACGCTAACTCCAACCGTAACACTGAACCGAAAACTAACAGTAGCCCTAAACTTACTCCCTCAAACTACGTTCAAACCTAACCTAACCTGAACCCTATCTCAAACCACAGACCTAACCCTAACCCTAGGTGGACACCTTAAGCTCAACCCCAACCCTAACCGGACCCTCACGCTAACTCCAAACGTAACACTGAACCAAAAACTAACAGTAGCCCTAAACTTACTCCCTCAAACTAAGTTAAAACCTAACCTAACCTGAAGCCTAACTCAAACAATAGACCTAACCCTAACCCAAGGCGGACACCTTATGCTTAAACCCCAGCCTACCCTGACCCTGACGCTTACTCCAACTGTAACAGTTAACCGAAAACTAACAGTAGCCCTAAACTTACTCCCTCAAACTAAGTTCAAACCTAACCTAACCTGAAGCCTATCTCAAACCACAGACCTAACCCTAACACTAGGCGGACACCTTAAGCTCAACCCCAACCCTAACCAGACACTGACGCTAACTCCAAATGTAACACTGAACCAAAAACTAACAGTAGCCCTAAACTTACTCCCTCAAACTAAGTTCAAACCTAACCTAACCTGAAGCCTAAATTAAACCATACACCTAACCCTAACCCTAGGCGGACACCTTAAGCTCAACCCCAAACCTACCCTGACCCTGACGCTTACTCCAACCGTAACAGTTACCCGAAAACTAACAGTATCCCTAAACAGACTCCCACAAACTAAGTTCAAACCTAACCTAACCTGAAGCCTAAATCAAATCATAGACCTAACCCTAACCCTAGGAGGACACCTTAAGCTCAACCCCAACCCTAATCTGACCCTCACGCTAACTCCAACCGTAACACTGAACCGAAAACTAACAGTAGCCCTAAACTTGCTCCCTCAAACTAAGTTCAAACCTAACCTAATCTGAAGCCTAACTGTAACAATAGACCTAACCCTAACCCTAGGCGGACACCTTAAGCTCAACACCAACCCTAACCTGTCCTCCCAGCTAACTCCAACCATATCACTGAACTGAAAACTAAGAGTAGCCCTAAACTTACTCCCACAAACTAAGTTCAAACCTAACCTAACCTGAAGCCTAAATGAAACCATAGACCTAACCCTAACCCTAGGCGGACACCTTATGCTTAACCCCACCCTAACCTGACCCTGACGCTTACTCCAACTGTAATAGTTAACCGAAAACTAACGGTAGCCCTAAACTTACTCCCTGAAACTACTTTCAAACCTAACCTAACCTGAAGCCTCAATCAAACCATACACCTAACCCTAACCCTAGGCGGACACCTTATGCTTAACCCCACCCTAACCTGACCCTGACGCTTACTCCAACCGTAACACTGAACCGAAAACTAACAGTAGCCCTAAACTGACTCCCTCAAACTAAGTTCAAACCTAACCTAACCTGAAGCCTAACTCAAACCATAGACCTAACCCTAACCCTAAGCGGACACCTGAAGCTCAACCACAACCCTAACCTGACCATGACGCTATCTCCAACTGTAACACTGAACCGAAAACTAACAGTAGCAATAAACTTACTCCCTCAAACTAAGTTCAAACCTAACCTAACCTGAAGCCTATCTCAAACCACAGACCTAACCCTAACCCTAGCCGGACACCGTAAGCTCAACCCCAACCCTTACCGGACACTCACGCTAACTCCAAATGTAACACTGAACCAAAAACTAACAGTAGCCCTAAACTTACTCCCTCAAACTAAGTTCAAACCTAACCTAACCTGAAGCCGAACTCAAATCATAGACCTAACCCTAACCCTATGCGGACACCTGAAGCTCAACCCCAACCCTAACTTGACCCTGAAGCTATCTCCAACCATAACACTGAACCGAAAACTAACAGTAGCCCTAAACTGTCTCCCACAAACTAAGTTCAAACCTAACCTAACCTGAAGCCTAACTCAAACAATAGACCTAACCCTAACCCTAGGCGGACACCTTAAGCTTAACCCCTCCCTAACCTGACCCTGAGGCTAAATCGAACCGTAACACTGAACCGAACCTAACAGTGGCCCTAAACTTACTCCCTCAAACTAAGTTCAATCCTAACCTAACCTGAAGCCTAAATGAAACCATAAACCTCACACTAACCCTAGGCGTACACCTTATGCTTAAGCCCCACCCTAACCTGACTCTGACGCTTACTCCAACCGTAACATTTAAACGAAAACTAACAGTAGCCCTAAACGTACTCCCTCAAACTAAGTTCAAACTTAACCTAATCTGAAGCCTAAATCAAACCATACACCTAACCCTAACCCTAGGCAGACACCTTAAGCTCAACCCCAAACCTAACATGACCCTGACGCTTACTCCAAACGTAAGAGTTAACCGAAAACTAACAGTAGCCCTAAACTGACTCCCTCAAACTAAGTTCAAACATAATCTAACCTGAAGCCTAAATCAAATCATAGACCTAACCCTAACCCTAGGCGGACACCTTATGCTTAACCCCCACCCTAACCTGACCCTGACGCTTACTCCAACTGTAAGAGTTAACCGAAAACTAACAGTAGCCCTAAACTTACTCCCTCAAACTAACTTCAAAACTAACCTAACCTGAAGCCTAAATCAAACCATACACCTAACCCTAACCCTAGGCGGACACCTTAAGCTCAACCCCAACCCTAACCTGGCCCTGACGCTAACTCCAACCGTAACACGGAACCTGAAACTAACAGTAGCCCTAAACTTACTCCCTAAAACTAAGTTCAAACCTAAACTACCTGAAGCCTATCTCAAACCATAGACCTAAACCTAACCCTAGGCGGACACCTGAAGCTCAACCCCAACCCTAACCTGACCCTGACGCTATCTCCAACCGTAACACTGAACCGAAAATTAACAGTAGCCCTAAACTTACTCCCTCAATCTAAGTTCAAACCTAACCTAACCTGGAGCCTAACTCAAACCACAGACCTAACCCTAACCCTAGGCGGACACCTTAAGCTCAACCCCAACCCTAACCGGACCCTCATGCTAACTCTAAACGTAACACTGAACCGAAAACTAACAGTAGCCCTAAACTTACTCCCTCAAACTAAGTTCAATCCTAACCTAACCTGAAGCCTAAATGAAACCATACACCTAACCATAACCCTCGGCGGACACCTTATGCCTAACCCCCACCCTAACCTGACCCTGATGCTTACTCCAACTGTAACAGTTAACCGAAAACTAACAGTAGCCCTAAACTTACTCCCTGAAACTAACTTCAAACCTAACCTAACCTGAAGCCTAAATCAAACCATACACCTAACCCTAACCCTAGGCGGACACCTTAAGCTCAACCCCAACCCTAACCTGGCCCATACGCTAACTCCAACCGTAACAGTTACCCGAAAACTAACAGTAGCCCTAAACTTACTGCCTCAAACTAAGTTCAAAGCTAACCTAACCTGAAGCCTAAATGAAACCATAGACCTAACCCTAACCCTAGGCGGACACCTTATGCTTAACCCCCACCCTAACCTGACCCTGACGCTTACTCCAACCGTAACAGTTAAACGAAAACTAACAGTAGCCCTAAACTGTCTCCCTCAAACTAAGTTCAAACCTAACCTAACCTGAAGCCTAACTCAAACAATAGACCTAACCCTAACCCTAGGCGGACACCTTAAGCTTAACCCCAACCCTAACCAGACCCTGAGGCTAAATCGAACCGTAACACTGAACCGAAAACTAACAGTGCCCTAAATTTACTCCCTCAAACTAAGTTCAATCCTAACCTAACCTGAAGCCTAAATGAAACCATAGACCTAACCCTAAACTTAGGCGGACACCTTATGTTTAACCCCCTTCCTAACCTGACCCTGACGCTAACTCCAACCGTAACAGTTAACCGAAAACTAACAGTAGCCCTAAATTTACTCCATCAAACTAACTTCAAACCTAACCTAACCTTAAGCCTAAATGAAACCATACACCTAACCCTAACCCTAGGCGGACACCTTAATCTCAACCCCAACCCTAACCTTGCCCTGACGCTAACTCCAACCATAACAGTTTCCCGAAAACTAACAGTAGCCCTAAACTTACTCCCTCAAACTAAGTTCAATCCTAACCTAACCTGAAGCCTAAATGAAACCATAGACCTAACCCTAACCCTAGGCGGACACCTTATGCTTAACCCCCACCCTAACCTGACCCTGACGCTTACTCCAACCGTAACAGTTAAAAGAAAACTATAAGTAGCCCTAAACTTACTCCCTCAAACTAACTTTAAACCTAACCTAACCTGAAGCCTAAATCAAACCATACACCTAACCCTAACCCTAGGTGGACACCTTAAGCTCAACCCCAAACCTAACCTGGCCCTTACGCTAACTCCAACAGTAACAGTTACCCGAAAAACTAACAGTAGCCCTAAACTTACTCCCTCAAACTAAGTTCAAACCTAACCTAACCTGAAGCCTAACTCAAACCATAGACCTAACCCTAACCCTAGGCGGACACCTGAAACTCAACCACAAACCTAACCAGACCCTGACGCTATCTCCAAACGTAACACTGAACCGAAAACTAACAGTAGCCCTAAACTTACAACCTCAAACTAAGTTCAAACCTAACCTAACCTGCAGCCTAACTCAAACCATAGAACTAACCCTAACCCTAGGCGGACACCTGAAGCTCAACCACAACCCTATCCAGACCCTGACGCTATCTCCAACCGAAACACAGAACCGAAAACTAACAGTAGCCCTAAACTCACTCCCTCAAACTAAGTTCAAACCTAACCTAACCTGAAGCCTAACTCAAACCACAGACCTAACCCTAACCCTAGGCGGACACCTTAAGCTCAACCCCAACCCTAACCTGACAATCACGCTAACTCCAACCGTAACACTGAACCGAAAACTAACAGTATCCCTAAATTTACTCCCTCAAACTACGTTCAAACCTAACCTAACCTGAAGCCTAACTCAAACCTTACACCTAACCGTAACCCTAGGCGGACACCTTAAGCTCAACCCCAACCATAACCTGGCCCTGACGCTAACTCCAATCGTAACAGTTACCTGAAAACTAACAGTAGCCCTAAACTTATTCCCTCAAACTAAGTTCAAACCTAAACTAACCTGAAGCCTAAATCAAACCATACACCTAACCCTAACCCTAGACGGACACCTGAAGCTCAACCTCAACACTAACCTGACCCTCACGCTTAGTCTAACCGTAACACTGAACCGAAAACTAACAGTAGCCCTAAACTCACTCCCTCAAACTAAGTTCAAACCTAACCTAACCTGAAGCCTAACTCAAACCACAGACCTAACCCTAACCATAGGCGGACATCTTAAGCTCAACCCCAACCATAACCTGACCCTCACGCTAACTCCAACCATAACACTGAACCGAAAACTAACAGTAGCCCTAAACTTACTCCCTCAAACTAAGTTTAAACCTAACCTAACCTGAAGCCTAAATGAAACCATAGACCTAACCCTAACCCTAGGCGGACAACTTATGCTTAAGCCCCACCCTAACCTGACCCTGAGGCTTACTCCAACCGTAACAGTTAAACGAAAACTAACAGTAGCCCTAAACTTACTCCCTCAAACTAAGTTCAAACCTAACCTAACCTGAAGCCTAAATAAAACCATACACCTATCCCTAACCCTAGGCGGACACCTTAAGCTCAAACACAAACCTAACCTGACCCTGACGCTTACTCCAACCGTAACAGTTAACTGAAAACTAACAGTAGCCCTAAACTGACTCCCTCAAACAAGGTTCAAACCTAACCTAACCTGAAGCCTAAATCAAATCATAGACCTAACCCTAACCCTAGGCGGACACCTTATGCTTAACCGCCACCCTAACCTGACACTGACGCTTACTCCACCTGTAACAGTTAACCGAAAACTAACAGTAGCCCTAAACATACTCCCTCAAACTAACTTCAAACCTAACCTAACCTGAAGCCTAAATCAAACCTTACACGTAACCCTAACCCTAGGCGGACACCTTAATCTGAACCCCAACCATAACCTGGCCCTCACGCTAACTCCAACCGTAAAAGTTTCCCGAAAACTAACAGTAAACCTAAACTTACTCCCTCAAACTAAGTTCAAACCTAAACTAACCTGAAGCCTAAATCAAACCATACACCTAACCCTAACCCTACGCGGACACCTTAAGCTCAACCCCATCCCTAACCTGACCTCCAGGCTAACTCCAACCATATCACTGGACCGAAAACTAAGAGTATCCCTAAACTTACTCGCTCAAATTAAGTTCAAACCTAACCTAACCTGAAGCCTAACTCAAATCATAGACATAACCCTCACAATAGGCGGACACCTGAAGCTCAACCCCAACCCTAACCTGACCCTCAAGCTATCTCGAACCGTAACACTGAACCGAAAACTAACAGTAGCCCTAAACTTACTCACTCAAACTAAGTTCAAACGTAACCTAACCTGAAGCCTAAATCAAACCACAGACCTAACCCTAACCCTAGGAAGACACCTTAAGCTCAACTCCAACCCTAACCTGACCCTGATGCTATCTCCAACCATAACACTGAACCGAAAACTAACAGTAGCCCTAACCTTACTCCCTCAAACTAAGTTCAAACCTAACCTAACCTGACGCCTAACACAAACCATAGACCTAACCCTAACTTTAGGCGGACACCTGAAGTTCAAACCCAACCCTAACCTGAACCTCACGCTAAATCCAACCGTAACACTGAACCGAAAACTAACAGTACCCTAAACTTACTCCCTCAAACTAAGTTCAATCCTAACCTAACCTGAAGCCTAAATGAAACCATGCACCTAACCCTAACCCTAGGCGGACACCTCAAGCTAACCCCAACCCTAACCTGACCCTGACGCTAACTCCAACCATAATACTGAGCCGAAAACTAACAGTAGCCCTAAACTTACTCCCTCAAACTAAGTTCAAACCTAACCTAACCGGAAGCCTAAATCAAACCATACACCTAACCCTAACCCTAGACGGACACCTTAACTTAAACCCCAAACCTAACATGACCCTAACGCTTACTCCAACTGTAACAGTTATCAAAAAACTAACAGTAGCCCTAAAATTACTCCCTCAAACTAAGTTCAAACATAACCTAACCTGAAGCCTAAATCAAACCATACACCTAAACCTAACCCTAGGCGGACACGTTAAGCTCAATCCCAACCCTAACTTGGCCCTGACGCTAACTCAAACCGTAACAGTTACCCGAAAACTAACAGTATCCCTAAACTTACTCCCTCAAACTAAGTTCAAACCTAACCTAACCTGAAGCCTAAATCAAACCATACACCTAACCCTAACCCTAGGCGGACACCTGAAACTCAAACACAACCTTAACCTGACCCTCACGCTAACTCCAACCGTAACACTGAACCTAAAACTAACAGTAGCCCTAAACTTACTCCCTAAAACTAAGTTCAAACCTAACCTAACCTGAAGCCTAACTCAAACCATAGACCTAACCCTAACCCTAGGCCGACACCTGAAGCTCAACCCAAACCCTAACCTGACCCTGACGCTATCTCCAACCGTAACACTGAACCGAAAAATAACAGTAGCCCTAAACTTACTCCCTAAAACTAAGTTCAAACATAACCTAACCTGAAGCCTAACTCAAATCACAGACCTAACCCTAAACCTAGGCGGACACCTTAAGCTCAACCCCAACCCTAACCGGACCCTAACGCTAACTCCAAACATAACACTGAACTGAAAACTAACAGTAGCTCTAAACTAACTCCCTCAAACCAAGTTCAATCCTAACCTAACCTGAAGCCTAAATGAAACCATAAGCCTAACCCTAACCCTAGGCGGACACCTTATGCTTAACCCCCACCCTAACCTGACCCTGACGCTTACTCCAACCGTTACAGTTAACCGAAAACTAACAGTTGCCCTAAACTTACTCCCTCAAACTAAGTTCAATCCTAACCTAACCTGAAGCCTAAATGAAACCATAGACCTAACCCTAACACTAGGCGGAAACCTTATGCTTAACCCCCAAACTAACCTGACCCTGACGCTTACTCTAACCATAACAGTTAAACGAAAACTAACAGTAGCCCTAAACTTACTCCCTCAAACTAAGTTCAAACCTAACCTAACCTGAAGCCTAAATCAAACCATACACCTAACCCTAATCCTAGGCAGACAACTTAAGCTCAACCCCAAACCTAACCTGACCCTGGCGCTTACTCCAACCGTAACAGTTAACCGAAAACTAACAGTAGCCCTAAACTGACTCCCTCAAACTAAGTTCAAACCTAACCTAACCTGAAGCCTAACTCAAATCATAGACCTAACCCTAACCCTAGGCGGATCGGACACCTGAAGCTCAAACACAAACCTAACCTGACCCTGACGCTCTCTCCAACCGTAACACTGAACCGAGAACTAACAGTAGCCCTAAACTTATTCCTTCATACTAAGTTCAAACTTAACCTAACCTGAAGCCTAACTCAAACAATAGACCTAACCCTAACCCTACGCGGACACCTTAAGCTTAACCCCAACCCTATCCTGACCCTGAGGCTAAATCCAACCGTAACACTGAACCGAAAACTAACAGTAGCCATAAACTTATTCCCGCAAACTAAATTCAATCCTAACCTAACCTGAAGCCTAAATGAAACCATAGACCTAACCCTAACCCTAGGCCGACACCTTATGGTTAACCCCCACCCTAACCTGACCCTGACGCTTACTCCAACCGAAACAGTTAAACGAAAACTAACAGTAGCCCTAAACTTACTCCCTCAAACTAAGTTCAAACCTATCCTAACCTGAAGCCTAAATCAAACCATACACCTATCCCTAACCCTAGGTGGATACCTTAAGCTCAACCTCAAACCTAACCTGACCCTGACACTTACACCAACCGTAACAGTTAACCGAAAACTAACAGTAGCCCTAAACTGACTCCCTCAAACTAAGTTCAAACCTAACCTATCCTGATGCCTAAATCAAATCTTAGACCTAACCCTAACCCTAGGCGGTCACCTTATGCTTAACCCCCACCCTAACCTGACCCTGACGCTTACTCCAACTGTAACAGTTTCCCGAAAACTAACAGTAGCCCTAAACTTGCTCTCTCAAACTAAGTTCAAACCTAACCTAACCTGAAGCCTAAATCAAACCATACACCTAACCCTAACCCTAGGCGGACACCTTAAGCTCAACCCCAACCCTAACCTGATTTCCAGGCTAACTCCATCCATATCACTGAACCGAAAACTAAGAGTAGCCCTAAACTGACTCCCTCAAACTAAGTTCAAACCTAACCTAACCTGAAGCCTAAATCAAAACTTAGACCTAACCCTAACCCTAGGCGGACACCTTAAGCTCAACTCCAACCCTAAACTGACCCTGACGCAATCTCCAACCGTAACACTGAACCGAAAACTAACAGTAGTCCTAAACTTACTCACTCAAACTAAGTTCAAACGTAACCTAACTTGGAGACTAATTCAACCCATGGACCTTACCCTAACCCTAGGCGGACACCTCAAGCTAACCCCAACCCTAACCTGACCCTGACGCTAACTCCAAACATAATACTGAACCGAAAACTAACATTAGCCCTAAACTTACTCCCTCAAAATAAGTTCGAACCTAACCTAACCTGAAGCCTAAATCAAACCATACACCTAACCCTAACCCTAGGCGGACAACTTAACTTCAACCCCAAACCTAACCTGAGCCTGACGCTTACTCCAACTGTAACAGTTAACCGAAAACTAACAGTAGCCCTAAACTTACTCCCTCAAACTAAGTTCAAACATAACCTAACCTGAAGCCTAAATCAAACCAAACACCTAACCTTAACCCTAGGCGGACAACTTAAGCTCAACCCCAACCCTACCCTGGCCCTGACGCTAACTCCAACCGTAACAGTTACACGAAAACTAACAGTAGCCCTAAACTTACTCCCTCAAACTAAGTTCAAACCTAACCTAACCTGAAGCCTAAATCAAACCATACACCTAACCCTAAACCTAGGCGGACACATGAAGCTCAAACCCAACCCTAACCTGACCCTCACGCTAACTCCAACCGTAACACTGAACCTAAAACTAACAGTAGCCCTTAACTTACTCCCTCAAACTAAGTTCAATCCTAACCTAACCTGAAGCCTAAATGAAATCATAGACCTAACCCTAACCCTAGGCTTACACCTTATGCTTAACCCCCACCCTAACCTGACCCTGACGCTTACTCCAACTGTAACAGTTAACCGAAAACTAACAGTAGCCCTAAAATTACTCCCTGAAACTAACTTCAAACCTAACCTAACCTGAAGCCTAAATCAAACCATACACCTAACCCTAACCCTAGGCGGACACCTTAAACTCCACCCCAACCCAAAGCGGACCCTCACGCTAACTCCAAAAGTAACACTGAACCGAAAACTAACAGTAGCCATAAACTGACTCGCTCAAACTAAGTTCAATCCTAACCTAACCTGAAGCCTAAATGAAACCATAGACCTAACCCTAACCCTAGCGGACACCTTATGCTTAACCCCCAACCTAACCTGACCCTGACACTTACACCAACCGTAACAGTTAACCGAAAACTAACAGTAGCCCTAAACTGACTCCCTCAAACTAAGTTCAAACCTAACCTAACCTGAAGCCTAAATCAAATCATAGACCTAACCCTAACCCTAGGCGGACACCTTATGCTTAACCCCCACCCTAACCTGACCCTGACGCTTACTCCAACTGTAACAATTAACCGAAAACTAACAGTAGCCCTAAACTTACTCCCTGAAACTAACTTCAAACCTAACCTAACCTGAAGCCTAAATCAAACCATGCACCTAACCCTAACCCTTGGCGGACACCTTAAGCTCAATCCCAACCCTAACCTGGCCCTGACGCTAACTCCAACCGTAACAGTTACCCGAAAACTAACACTACCCCTAAACTTACTCTCTCAAACTAAGTTCAAACCTAACCTAACCAGAGGCCAAAATCAAACCATACACCTAACCCTAACCCTAGGCGGAAACCTTAAGCTCAACCCCAACCCTAACGTGACCCTCACGCTAACGCCAACCGTAACACTGAACCGAAAACTAACAGTACCCCTAAACTTACTCCCTCAAACTAAGTTAAAACCTAACCTAACCTGAAGCCTAACTCAAACCACAGACCTAACCGTAACCCTAAGCGGACACCTTAAGCTTAACCCCAACCCTATCCTGACCCTGAGGCTAAATCCAACCGTAACACTGAACTGAAAACTAACAGTAGCCATAAACATATTCCCTCAAACTAAATTCAATCCTAACCTAACCTGAAGCCTAAATGAAACCATAGACCTAACCCTAACCCTAGGCGGACACCTTATGGTTAACCCCCACCCTAACCTGACCCTGACGCTTACTCCAACCGTAACAGTTAAATGAAAACTAACAGTAGCCCTAAACTTACTCCCTCAAACTAAGTTCAAACCTATCCTAACCTGAAGCCTAAATCAAACCATACACCTATCCCTAACCCTAGGCAGATACCTTAAGCTCATCCCCAAACCTAACCTGACCCTGACACTTACACCAACCATAACAGTTAACCGAAAACTAACAGTAGCCCTAAACTGACTCCCTCAAACTAAGTTCAAACCTAACCTATCCTGAAGCCTAAATCAAATCTTAGACCTAACCCTAACCCTAGGCGGACACCTTATTCTTAACCCCCACCCTAACCTGACCCTGACGCTTACTCCAACTGTAACAGTTTCCCGAAAACTAACAGTAGCCCTAAACTTGCTCTCTCAAACTAAGTTCAAACCTAACCTAACCTGAAGCCTAAATCAAACCATACACCTAACACTAACCCCAGGCGGACACCTTAAGCTCAACCCCAACCCTAACCTGACTTCCAGGCTAACTCCATCCATATCACTGAACCGAAAACTAAGAGTAGCCCTAAACTGACTCCCTCAAACTAAGTTCAAACCTAACCTAACCTGAAGCCTAAATCAAATCTTAGACCTAACCCTAACCCTAGGCGGACACCTTAAGCTCAACTCCAACCCTAAACTGACCCTGAAGCTATCTCCAACCGTAACACTGAACCGAAAACTTACAGTAGTCCTAAACTTACTCCCTCAAACTAAGTTCGAACATAACCTAACCTGAAGCCTAAATCAAACCAAACACCTAACCTTAACCCTAGGCGGACAACTTAACTTCAACCCCAAACCTAACCTGACCCTGACGCTTACTCCACCTGTAACAGTTAACCGAAAACTAACAGTAGCCCTAAACTTACTCCCTCAAACTAACTTCAAACCTAACCTAACCTGAAGCCTAACTCAAACCATAGACCTAACCCTAACCCTAGGCGGACACCTCAAGCTAACCCCAACGCTAACCTGACTCTGACGCTAACTCCAAACATAATACTGAACAGAAAACTAACAGTAGCCCTAAACTTACTCCCTCAAAATAAGTTCAAGCCTAACCTAACCTGAAGCCTAAATCAAACTATAAACCTAACCCTAACCCTAGGCAGACACCTTAAACTCAATCCCAAACCTAACCTGACCCTGACGCTTACTCCAACCGTAACAGTTAACCGAAAACGAACAGTAGCCCTAAACTTACTCCCTCTAACTAAGTTCAAACATAACCTAACCTGAAGCCTAAATCAAACCTTACACCTAACCGTAACCCTAGGCGGACACCTTAAGCTCAACCCCAACCATAACCTGGCCCTGACGCTAACTCCAATCGTAACAGTTACCTGAAAACTAACAGTAGCCCTAAACTTATTCCCTCAAACTAAGTTCAAACCTAAACTAACCTGAAGCCTAAATCAAACCATACACCTAACCCTAACCCTAGACGGACACCTGAAGCTCAACCTCAACACTAACCTGACCCTCACGCTTAGTCTAACCGTAACACTGAACCGAAAACTAACAGTAGCCCTAAACTCACTCCCTCAAACTAAGTTCAAACCTAACCTAACCTGAAGCCTAACTCAAACCACAGACCTAACCCTAACCATAGGCGGACATCTTAAGCTCAACCCCAACCATAACCTGACCCTCACGCTAACTCCAACCATAACACTGAACCGAAAACTAACAGTAGCCCTAAACTTACTCCCTCAAACTAAGTTTAAACCTAACCTAACCTGAAGCCTAAATGAAACCATAGACCTAACCCTAACCCTAGGCGGACAACTTATGCTTAAGCCCCACCCTAACCTGACCCTGAGGCTTACTCCAACCGTAACAGTTAAACGAAAACTAACAGTAGCCCTAAACTTACTCCCTCAAACTAAGTTCAAACCTAACCTAACCTGAAGCCTAAATAAAACCATACACCTATCCCTAACCCTAGGCGGACACCTTAAGCTCAAACACAAACCTAACCTGACCCTGACGCTTACTCCAACCGTAACAGTTAACTGAAAACTAACAGTAGCCCTAAACTGACTCCCTCAAACAAGGTTCAAACCTAACCTAACCTGAAGCCTAAATCAAATCATAGACCTAACCCTAACCCTAGGCGGACACCTTATGCTTAACCGCCACCCTAACCTGACACTGACGCTTACTCCACCTGTAACAGTTAACCGAAAACTAACAGTAGCCCTAAACTTACTCCCTCAAACTAACTTCAAACCTAACCTAACCTGAAGCCTAAATCAAACCTTACATGTAACCCTAACCCTAGGCGGACACCTTAATCTGAACCCCAACCATAACCTGGCCCTCACGCTAACTCCAACCGTAAAAGTTTCCCGAAAACTAACAGTAAACCTAAACTTACTCCCTCAAACTAAGTTCAAACCTAAACTAACCTGAAGCCTAAATCAAACCATACACCTAACCCTAACCCTACGCGGACACCTTAAGCTCAACCCCATCCCTAACCTGACCTCCAGGCTAACTCCAACCATATCACTGGACCGAAAACTAAGAGTATCCCTAAACTTACTCGCTCAAATTAAGTTCAAACCTAACCTAACCTGAAGCCTAACTCAAATCATAGACATAACCCTAACAATAGGCGGACACCTGAAGCTCAACCCCAACCCTAACCTGACCCTCAAGCTATCTCGAACCGTAACACTGAACCGAAAACTAACAGTAGCCCTAAACTTACTCACTCAAACTAAGTTCAAACGTAACCTAACCTGAAGCCTAAATCAAACCACAGACCTAACCCTAACCCTAGGAAGACACCTTAAGCTCAACTCCAACCCTAACCTGACCCTGATGCTATCTCCAACCATAACACTGAACCGAAAACTAACAGTAGCCCTAACCTTACTCCCTCAAACTAAGTTCAAACCTAACCTAACCTGACGCCTAACTCAAACCATAGACCTAACCCTAACCTTAGGCGGACACCTGAAGTTCAAACCCAACCCTAACCTGAACCTCACGCTAAATCCAACCGTAACACTGAACCGAAAACTAACAGTACCCTAAACTTACTAAATCAAACTAAGTTCAATCCTAACCTAACCTGAAGCCTAAATGAAACCATGCACCTAACCCTAACCCTAGGCGGACACCTCAAGCTAACCCCAACCCTAACCTGACCCTGACGCTAACTCCAACCATAATACTGAGCCGAAAACTAACAGTAGCCCTAAACTTACTCCCTCAAACTAAGTTCAAACCTAACCTAACCGGAAGCCTAAATCAAACCATACACCTAACCCTAACCCTAGACGGACACCTTAACTTAAACCCCAAACCTAACATGACCCTAACGCTTACTCCAACTGTAACAGTTATCAAAAAACTAACAGTAGCCCTAAAATTACTCCCTCAAACTAAGTTCAAACATAACCTAACCTGAAGCCTAAATCAAACCATACACCTAAACCTAACCCTAGGCGGACACGTTAAGCTCAATCCCAACCCTAACTTGGCCCTGACGCTAACTCAAACCGTAACAGTTACCCGAAAACTAACAGTATCCCTAAACTTACTCCCTCAAACTAAGTTCAAACCTAACCTAACCTGAAGCCTAAATCAAACCATACACCTAACCCTAACCCTAGGCGGACACCTGAAACTCAAACACAACCTTAACCTGACCCTCACGCTAACTCCAACCGTAACACTGAACCTAAAACTAACAGTAGCCCTAAACTTACTCCCTAAAACTAAGTTCAAACCTAACCTAACCTGAAGCCTAACTCAAACCATAGACCTAACCCTAACCCTTGGCCGACTCCTGAAGCTCAACCCAAACCCTAACCTGACCCTGACGCTATCTCCAACCGTAACACTGAACCGAAAAATAACAGTAGCCCTAAACTTACTCCCTAAAACTAAGTTCAAACATAACCTAACCTGAAGCCTAACTCAAATCACAGACCTAACCCTAAACCTAGGCGGACACCTTAAGCTCAACCCCAACCCTAACCGGACCCTAACGCTAACTCCAAACATAACACTGAACTGAAAACTAACAGTAGCTCTAAACTTACTCCCTCAAACCAAGTTCAATCCTAACCTAACCTGAAGCCTAAATGAAACCATAAGCCTAACCCTAACCCTAGGCGGACACCTTATGCTTAACCCCCACCCTAACCTGACCCTGACGCTTACTCCAACCGTTACAGTTAACCGAAAACTAACAGTTGCCCTAAACTTACTCCCTCAAACTAAGTTCAATCCTAACCTAACCTGAAGCCTAAATGAAACCATAGACCTAACCCTAACACTAGGCGGAAACCTTATGCTTAACCCCCAAACTAACCTGACCCTGACGCTTACTCTAACCATAACAGTTAAACGAAAACTAACAGTAGCCCTAAACTTACTCCCTCAAACTAAGTTCAAACCTAACCTAACCTGAAGCCTAAATCAAACCATACACCTAACCCTAATCCTAGGCAGACAACTTAAGCTCAACCCCAAACCTAACCTGACCCTGGCGCTTACTCCAACCGTAACAGTTAACCGAAAACTAACAGTAGCCCTAAACTGACTCCCTCAAACTAAGTTCAAACCTAACCTAACCTGAAGCCTAACTCAAACCATAGACCTAACCCTAACCCTAGGCGGATCGGACACCTGAAGCTCAAACACAAACCTAACCTGACCCTGACGCTCTCTCCAACCGTAACACTGAACCGAGAACTAACAGTAGCCCTAAACTTATTCCTTCATACTAAGTTCAAACTTAACCTAACCTGAAGCCTAACTCAAACAATAGACCTAACCCTAACCCTACGCGGACACCTTAAGCTTAACCCCAACCCTATCCTGACCCTGAGGCTAAATCCAACCGTAACACTGAACCGAAAACTAACAGTAGCCATAAACTTATTCCCTCAAACTAAATTCAATCCTAACCTAACCTGAAGCCTAAATGAAACCATAGACCTAACCCTAACCCTAGGCCGACACCTTATGGTTAACCCCCACCCTAACCTGACCCTGACGCTTACTCCAACCGAAACAGTTAAACGAAAACTAACAGTAGCCCTAAACTTACTCCCTCAAACTAAGTTCAAACCTATCCTAACCTGAAGCCTAAATCAAACCATACACCTATCCCTAACCCTAGGTGGATACCTTAAGCTCAACCTCAAACCTAACCTGACCCTGACACTTACACCAACCGTAACAGTTAACCGAAAACTAACAGTAGCCCTAAACTGACTCCCTCAAACTAAGTTCAAACCTAACCTATCCTGATGCCTAAATCAAATCTTAGACCTAACCCTAACCCTAGGCGGTCACCTTATGCTTAACCCCCACCCTAACCTGACCCTGACGCTTACTCCAACTGTAACAGTTTCCCGAAAACTAACAGTAGCCCTAAACTTGCTCTCTCAAACTAAGTTCAAACCTAACCTAACCTGAAGCCTAAATCAAACCATACTCCTAACCCTAACCCTAGGCGGACACCTTAAGCTCAACCCCAACCCTAACCTGATTTCCAGGCTAACTCCATCCATATCACTGAACCGAAAACTAAGAGTAGCCCTAAACTGACTCCCTCAAACTAAGTTCAAACCTAACCTAACCTGAAGCCTAAATCAAAACTTAGACCTAACCCTAACCCTAGGCGGACACCTTAAGCTCAACTCCAACCCTAAACTGACCCTGACGCAATCTCCAACCGTAACACTGAACCGAAAACTAACAGTAGTCCTAAACTTACTCACTCAAACTAAGTTCAAACGTAACCTAACTTGGAGACTAATTCAAACCATGGACCTTACCCTAACCCTAGGCGGACACCTCAAGCTAACCCCAACCCTAACCTGACCCTGACGCTAACTCCAAACATAATACTGAACCGAAAACTAACATTAGCCCTAAACTTACTCCCTCAAAATAAGTTCGAACCTAACCTAACCTGAAGCCTAAATCAAACCATACACCTAACCCTAACCCTAGGCGGACAACTTAACTTCAACCCCAAACCTAACCTGAGCCTGACGCTTACTCCAACTGTAACAGTTAACCGAAAACTAACAGTAGCCCTAAACTTACTCCCTCAAACTAAGTTCAAACATAACCTAACCTGAAGCCTAAATCAAACCAAACACCTAACCTTAACCCTAGGCGGACAACTTAAGCTCAACCCCAACCCTACCCTGGCCCTGACGCTAACTCCAACCGTAACAGTTACACGAAAACTAACAGTAGCCCTAAACTTACTCCCTCAAACTAAGTTCAAACCTAACCTAACCTGAAGCCTAAATCAAACCATACACCTAACCCTAAACCTAGGCGGACACATGAAGCTCAAACCCAACCCTAACCTGACCCTCACGCTAACTCCAACCGTAACACTGAACCTAAAACTAACAGTAGCCCTTAACTTACTCCCTCAAACTAAGTTCAATCCTAACCTAACCTGAAGCCTAAATGAAATCATAGACCTAACCCTAACCCTAGGCTTACACCTTATGCTTAACCCCCACCCTAACCTGACCCTGACGCTTACTCCAACTGTAACAGTTAACCGAAAACTAACAGTAGCCCTAAAATTACTCCCTGAAACTCACTTCAAACCTAACCTAACCTGAAGCCTAAATCAAACCATACACCTAACCCTAACCCTAGGCGGACACCTTAAACTCCACCCCAACCCAAAGCGGACCCTCACGCTAACTCCAAAAGTAACACTGAACCGAAAACTAACAGTAGCCATAAACTGACTCGCTCAAACTAAGTTCAATCCTAACCTAACCTGAAGCCTAAATGAAACCATAGACCTAACCCTAACCCTAGGTGGACAACTTATGCTTAACACCCACCCTAACCCGACCCTGACGCTTACTCCAACTGTAACAGTTAACTGAAAACTAAAAGTAGCCCTAAACTTACTCCCTCAAACTAAGTTCAAACCTAACCTAATGTGAAGCCTAAATCAAACGATACACCTAACCCTAACCCTAGGCGGACACCTTAAGCTCAACCCCAAACCTAACCTAACCCTGACGCTTACTCCAACCGTAACACTTAACCGAAAACTAACAGTAGCCCTAAACTGACTCCCTCAAACTAAGTTCAAACCTAACCTAACCTGAAGCCTAAATCAAATCATAGACCTAATCCTAACCCTAGACGGACACCTTATGCTTAACCCCCTCCCTAACCTGACCCTGACGCTTACTCCAACTGTAACAATTAACCGAAAACTAACAGTAGCCCTAAACTTTCTCCCTGAAACTAACTTCAAACCTAACCTAACCTGAAGCCTATATCAAACCATGCACCTAACCCTATCCCTAGGCGGACACCTTAAGCTCAATCCCAAACCTAACCTGGCCCTGATGCTAACTCCAACCGAAACAGTTACACAAAAACTAACAGTAGCCCTAAACTTACTCCCTCAAACTAAGTTCAAACCTAACCTAACCTGAAGCCTATCTCAAACCATAGACCTAACCCTAACCCTAGGGGGACACCTGAAGCTCAACCCCAACCCTAACCTGACCCTGACGCTTACTCCAAACGTAACACTTAACCGAAAACTAACAGTAGCCCTAAACGTACTCCCTCAAACTAAGTTCAAACATAACCTAACCTGAAGACTAACTCAAACCATAGACCTAAGCCTAACCCTAGGCGGACACCTTATGCTTAACCCACAGCCTAACCTGACCCTGACGCTTACTCCACTTAAACAGTTAACCGAAAACTAACAGTAGCCCTAAACTGACTCCCTCAAACTAACTTCAAACATAAGCTAACCTGAAGCCTAAATGAAACCATACACCTAACCCTAAAACTAGGCGGTCACCTTAAGCTCAACCCCAACCCTAACCTGGCCCTGATGCTAACTCCAACTGTAACAGTTACACGAAAACTAACAGTAGCCCTAAACTTACTCCCTCAAACTAAGTTCAAACCTAACCTAACCTGAAGCCTATCTCAAACCATAGACCTAACCCTAACCCTAGGCGGACACCTGAAGCTCAACCCCAACCCTAACCTGACCCTGAGGCTATCTCCAACCGTAACACTGAACCGAAAACTAACAGTAGTCCTAAACTTACTCCCTCAAACTAAGTTCAAACCTAACCTAACCGGAAGCCTAACTCAAACCACAGACCTAAACCTAACCCTAGGCGGACACCTTAAGCTCAACCCCAACCCTAACCGGACCCTCATGCTAACTCCAAACGTAACACTGAACCGAAAACTATCAGTAGCCCTAAACTTACTCCCTCAAACTAAGTTCATTCCTAAACTAACCTGAAGCCTAAATGAAACCATAGACCTAACCCTAACCCTATTGGACACCTTATGCTTAACCCCCAACCTAACCTGACCCTGACACTTACACCAACCGTAACAGTTAACTGAAAACTAACAGTAGCCCCAAACTGACTCCCTCAAACTAAGTTCAAACCTAACCTAACCTGAAGCCTAAATCAAATCATAGACCTAACCCTAACCCTAGGCGGACACCTTATGCTTAACCCCCACCCTAACCTGACCCTGACGCTTACTCCAACTGTAACAATTAACTGAAAACTAACAGTAGCCCTAAACTTACTCCCTGAAACTAACTTCAAACCTAACATAACCTGAAGCCTAAATCAAACCATGCACCTAACACTAACCCTAGGCGGACACCTTAAGCTCAATCCCAACCCTAACCAGGCCCTGACACTAACTCCAACCGTAACAGTTACCCGAAAACTAACAGTACCCCTAAACTTACTCTCTCAAACTAAGTTCAAACCTAACCTAACCAGAGGCCAAAATCAAACCACACACCTAACCCTAACCCTAGGCGGACACATGAAGCTCAAACCCAACCCTAACCTGACCCTCACGCTAACGCCAACCGTAACACTGAACCGAAAACTACCAGTACCCCTAAACTTACTCCCTCAAACTAAGTTCAAACCTAACCTAACCTGAAGCCTAACTCAAACCAAAGACCTAACCCTAACCCTAGGAGGACACCTTAAGCTTAACCCCAACCCTAACCTGACCCTGAGGCTAAATCCAACCGTAACAGTTAAACGAAAACTAACAGTAGGCCTAAACTGACTCGCTCAAACTAAGTTCAATCCTAACCTAACCTGAAGCCTAAATGAAACCATAGACCTAACCCTAACCATAGGCGGACAACTTATGCATAACACCCACCCTAACCTGACCCTGACGCTTACTCCAACTGTAACAGTTAACTGAAAACTAAAAGTAGCCCTAAACTTACTCCCTCAAACTAAGTTCAAACCTAACCTAACCTGAAGCCTAAATCAAACCATTCACCTAACACTAACCCTAGGCGGACACCTTAAGATCAACCCCAAACCTAACCTGACCCTGACGCTTACTCCAACCGTAACACTTAACCGAAAACTAACAGTAGCCCTAAACTGACTCCCTCAAACTAAGTTCAAACCTAAACTAACCGGAAGCCTAAATCAAATCATAGACCTAACCCTAACCCTAGGCGGACACCTTATGCTTAAACCCCACCCTAACCTGACCCTGACACTTACTCCAACTGTAACAGTAAACCAAAAACTAACAGTAGCCCTAAACGTACTCCCTCAAACTAAGTTCAAACCTAACCTAACCTGAAGACTAACTCAAACCATAGACCTAAGCCTAACCCTAGGCGGACACCTTATGCTTAACCCCCAGCCTAACCTGACCCTGACGCTTACTCCAACTTAAACAGTTAACTGAAAACTAACAGTAGCCCTAAACTGACTCCCTCAAACTAACTTCAAACCTAAGCTAACCTGAAGCCTAAATGAAACCATACACCTAACCCTAACCCTAGGCGGACACCTTAAGCTCAACCCCAAACCTAACCTGGCCCTGATGCTAACTCCAACCGTAACAGTTACACGAAAACTAACAGTAGCCCTAAACTTACTCCCTCAAACTAAGTTCAAACCTAACCTAACCTGAAGCCTATCTCAAACCATAGACCTAACCCTAACTCTAGGCGGACACCTGAAGCTCAACCCCAACCCTAACCTGACCCTGACGCTATCTCCAACCGTAACACTGAACCGAAAACTAACAGTAGTCCTAAACATACTCCCTCAAACTAAGTTCAAACCTAACCTAACCTGAAGCCTAACTCAAACCACAGACCTAACCCTAACCCTAGGCGGACACCTTAAGCTCAACCCCAACACTAACCGGACCCTCATGCTAACTCCAAACGTAACACTGAACCGAAAACTAACAGTAGCCCTAAACTTACTCCCTCAAACTAAGTTCAATCCTAACCTAACCTGAAGCCTAAATGAAACCATAGACCTAACCCTAACCCTAGGCGGACACCTTATGCTTAACCCCCACCCTAACCTGACCCTGACGCTTACTCCAACTGTAACAGTTAACCGAAAACTAACAGTAGACCTAAACTTACTCCCTCAAACTAAGTTCAATCCTAACCTAACCTGAAGCCTAAATGAAACCATAGACCTAACCCTAACGCTAGCGGACACCTTATGCTTAACCCCAAACCTAATCTGACCCTGACACTTACACCAACCGTAACAGTTAACCGAAAACTAACAGTAGCCCTAAACTGACTCCCTCAAACTAAGTTCAAACCTAACCTAACCTGAAGCCTAAATCAAATCATAGACCTAACCCTAACCCTAGGCGGACACCTTATGCTTAACCCCCACCCTAACCTGACCCTGACGCTTACTCCAACTGTAACAATTAACCGAAAACTAACAGTAGCCCTAAACTTACTCCCTCAAACTAAGTTCAATCCTAACCTGAAGCCTAAATGAAACCATAGACCTAACCCTAACCCTAGCGGACACCTTATGCTTAACCCCCAACCTAACCTGACCCTGACGCTTACTCCAACCGTAACAGTTAACCGAAAACTAACAGTAGCCCTAAACTGACTCCCTCAAACTAAGTTCAAACCTAAACTAACCTGAAGCCTAAATCAAATAATAGACCTAACCCTAACCCTAGGCGGACACCTTATGCTTAACCCCCACCCTAACCTGACCCTGACGCTTACTCCAACTGTAACAATTAACCGAAAACTAACAGTAGCCCTAAACTTTCTCCCTGAAACTAACTTCAAACCTAACCTAACCTGAAGCCTATATCAAACCATGCACCTAACCCTAACCCTAGGCGGACACCTTAAGCTCAATCCCAAACCTAACCTGGCCCTGACGCTAACTCCAACTGTAACAGTTACCCGAAAACTAACAGTACCCCTAAACTTACTCTCTCAAACTAAGTTCAAACCTAACCTAACGAGAAGCCAAAATCAAACCATACACCTCACGCTAACCTGAGGCGGACACCTTAAGCTCAACCCCAACCCTAACCTGACCCTCACGCTAACGCCAACCGTATCCCTGAACCGAAAACTAACAGTACCCCTAAACATACTCCCTCAAACTAAGTTCAAACCTAACCTAACGTGAAGCCTAACTCAAACAACAGACCTAACCCTAACCGTAGGCAGACACCTTAAGTTCAACCCCAACCCTAACCTGAACGTCACGCTAATTCCAACCGTAACACTGAACCGAAAACTAACAGTAGCCCTAAACTTATTCCTTCATACTAAGTTTAAACTTAACCTAACCTGAAGCCTAACTCAAACAATAGACCTAACCCTAACCCTAGGCGG
This sequence comes from Tupaia tana, assembly GCA_026018925.1. Taxonomy (NCBI): domain Eukaryota; kingdom Metazoa; phylum Chordata; class Mammalia; order Scandentia; family Tupaiidae; genus Tupaia; species Tupaia tana. The sequence continues at coordinate 2,580,472 of JAKSZU010000034.1, read as the reverse complement.
ACACCTTAAGCTTAACCCCAACCCTATCCTGACCCTGAGGCTAAATCCAACCGTAACACTGAACTGAAAACTAACAGTAGCCATAAACATATTCCCTCAAACTAAATTCAATCCTAACCTAACCTGAAGCCTAAATGAAACCATAGACCTAACCCTAACCCTAGGCGGACACCTTATGGTTAACCCCCACCCTAACCTGACCCTGATGCTTACTCCAACCGTAACAGTTAAATGAAAACTAACAGTAGCCCTAAACTTACTCCCTCAAACTAAGTTCAAACCTATCCTAACCTGAAGCCTAAATCAAACCATACACCTATCCCTAACCCTAGGCGGATACCTTAAGCTCATCCCCAAACCTAACCTGACCCTGACACTTACACCAACCATAACAGTTAACCGAAAACTAACAGTAGCCCTAAACTGACTCCCTCAAACTAAGTTCAAACCTAACCTATCCTGAAGCCTAAATCAAATCTTAGACCTAACCCTAACCCTAGGCGGACACCTTATTCTTAACCCCCACCCTAACCTGACCCTGACGCTTACTCCAACTGTAACAGTTTCCCGAAAACTAACAGTAGCCCTAAACTTGCTCTCTCAAACTAAGTTCAAACCTAACCTAACCTGAAGCCTAAATCAAACCATACACCTAACACTAACCCCAGGCGGACACCTTAAGCTCAACCCCAACCCTAACCTGACTTCCAGGCTAACTCCATCCATATCACTGAACCGAAAACTAAGAGTAGCCCTAAACTGACTCCCTCAAACTAAGTTCAAACCTAACCTAACCTGAAGCCTAAATCAAATCTTAGACCTAACCCTAACCCTAGGCGGACACCTTAAGCTCAACTCCAACCCTAAACTGACCCTGAAGCTATCTCCAACCGTAACACTGAACCGAAAACTTACAGTAGTCCTAAACTTACTCCCTCAAACTAAGTTCGAACATAACCTAACCTGAAGCCTAAATCAAACCATACACCTAACCCTAACCCTAGGCGGACAACTTAACTTCAACCCCAAACCTAACCTGACCCTGACGCTTACTCCAACTGTAACAGTTAACCGAAAACTAACAGTAGCCCTAAACTTACTCCCTCAAACTAAGTTCAAACATAACCTAACCTGAAGCCTAAATCAAACCAAACACCTAACCTTAACCCTAGGTGGACAACTTAAGCTCAACCCCAACCCTAACCTGGCCCTGACGCTAACTCCAACCGTAACAGTTACACGAAAACTAACAGTAGCCCTAAACTTACTCCCTCAAACTAAGTTCAAACCTAACCTAACCTGAAGCCTAAATCAAACCATACACCTAACCCTAAACCTAGGCGGACACATGAAGCTCAAACCCAACCCTAACCTGACCCTCACGCTAACTCCAACCGTAACACTGAACCTAAAACTAACAGTAGCCCTAAACTTACTCCCTCAAACTAAGTTCAATCCTAACCTTACCTGAAGCCTCAATGAAACCATAGACCTAACCCTAACCCTAGGCTTACACCTTATGCTTAACCCCCACCCTAACCTGACCCTGACGCTTACTCCAACTGTAACAGTTAACCGAAAACTAACAGTAGCCCTAAACTTACTCCCTGAAACTAACTTCAAACCTAACCTAACCTGAAGCCTAAATCAAACCATACACCTAACCCTAACCCTAGGCGGACACCTTAAACTCCACCCCAACCCTAAGCGGACACTCACGCTTACTCCAAACGTAACACTGAACCGAAAACTGACAGTAGCCCTAAACTTACTCCCTCAAACTAAGTTCAATCCAACCTAACCTGAAGCCTAAATCAAATCATAGACCTAACCCTAACCCTAGGCGGACACCTTATGCTTAACACCCACCCTAACCTGACCCTGACGCTTACTCCAACTGTAACAATTAACCGAAAACTAACAGTAGCCCTAAACTTACTCCCTGAAACTAACTTCAAACCTAACCTAACCTGAAGCCTAAATCAAACCATGCACCTAATTCTAACCCTAGGCGGACACCTTAAGCTCAATCCCAACCCTAACCTGGCCCTGACGCTAACTCCAACCGTAACAGTTCCCCGAAAACTAACAGTACCCCTAAACTTACTCTCTCAAACTAAGTTCAAACCTAACCTAACCAGAGGCCAAAATCAAACCATACACCTAACCCTAACCCTAGGCTGAAACCTTAAGCTCAACCCCAACCCTAACCTGACCCTCACGCTAACGCCAACCGTAACACTGAACCGAAAACTAACAGTACCCCTAAACTTACTCCCTCAAACTAAGTTCAAACCTAACCTAACCTGAAGCCTAACTCAAACCAAAGACCTAACCCTAACCCTAGGCGGACACCTTAACCTTAACCCCAACCCTAACCTGACCCTGAGGCTAAATCCAAACGTAACAGTTAACCGAAAACTAACAGTAGCCCTAAACTGACTCTCTCAAACTAAGTTCAATCCTAACCTAACCTGAAGCCTAAATGAAACCATAGACCTAACCCTAACCCTAGGCGGACAACTTATGCTTAACACCCACCCTAACCTGACCCTGACGCTTACTCCAACTGTAACAGTTAACTGAAAACTAAAAGTAGCCCTAAACTTACTCCCTCAAACTAAGTTCAAACCTAACCTAACCTGAAGCCTAAATCAAACCATACACCTAACCCTAACCCTAGGCGGACACCTTAAGCTCAACCCCAAACCTAACCTGACCCTGACGCTTACTCCAACCGTAACACTTAACCGAAAACTAACAGTAGCCCTAAACTGACTCCCTCAAACTAACTTCAAACCTAAGCTAACCTGAAGCCTAAATGAAACCATACACCTAACCCTAACCCTAGGCGGACACCTTAAGCTCAACCCCAACCCTAACCTGGCCCTGATGCTAACTCCAACAGTAACAGTTACACGAAAACTAACAGTAGCCCTAAACTTACTCCCTCAAACTAGGTTCAAACCTAACCTAACCTGAAGCCTATCTCAAACCATAGACCTAACCCTAACCCTAGGCGGACACCTGAAGCTCAACCCCAACCCTAACCTGACCCTGACGCTATCTCCAACCGTAACACTGAACCGAAAACTAACTGTAGTCCTAAACTTACTCCCTCAAACTAAGTTCAAACCTAACCTAACCCGAAGCCTAACTCAAACCACAGAACTAACCCTAACCCTAGGCGGACACCTTAAGCTCAACCCCAAACATAACCGGACCCTCATGCTAACTCCAAACGTAACACTGAACCGAAAACTAACAGTAGCCCTAAACTTACTCCCTCAAACTAAGTTCAATCCTAACCTAACCTGAAGCCTAAATGAAACCATAGACCTAACCCTAACCCTAGCGGACACCTTATGCTTAACCCCCAACCTAACCTGACCCTGACGCTTACTCCAACCGTAACAGTTAACCGAAAACTAACAGTAGCCCTAAACTGACTCCCTCAAACTAAGTTCAAACCTAACCTAACCTGAAGCCTAAATCAAACCATGCACCTAACCCTAACCCTAGGCAGACAACTTAAGCTCAATCCCAACCCTTACCTGGCCCTGACGCTAACTCCAACCATAACAGTTACCCGAAAACGAACAGTACCCCTAAACTTACTCTCTCATACTAAGTTCAAACCTAACCTAACCAGAAGCCAAAATCAAACCATACACCTAACCCTAACCGTAGGCAGACACCTTAAGCTTAACGCCAACCCTAACCTGACCCTCACGCTAACGCCAACCGTAACACTGAACCGAAAACTAACAGTACCCCTAAACTTACTCCCTCAAATTAAGTTCAAACCTATCCTAACCTGAAGCCTAACTCAAACCACAGACCTAACCCTAACCTTAGGCGGACACCTAAAGCTTAACCCCAACCCTAACCTGACCCTGAGGCTAAATCCAACCGTAACAGTTAACCGAAAACTAACAGTAGCCCTAAACAGACTCGCTCAAACGAAGTTCAATCCTAACCTAACCTGAAGCCTAAATGAAACCATAGACCTAACCCTAACCCTAGGAGGACAACTTATGCTTAACACCCACCCTAACCTGACCCTGATGCTTACTCCAACTGTAACAGTTAACCGAAAACTAAAAGTAGCCCTAAGCTTACTCCCTCAAACTAAGTTCAAACCTAAACTAACCTGAAGCCTAAATCAAATCATAGACCTAACCCTAACCCTAGTCGGACACCTTATGCTTAAACCCCACCATAACCTGACCCTGACACTTACTCCAACTGTAACAGTTAACCAAAAACTAACAGTAGCTCTAAACGTACTCCCTCAAACTAAGTTCAAACCTAAACTAACCTGAAGACTAACTCAAACCATAGACCTAAGCCTATCCCTAGGCAGACACCTTATGCTTAACCCCCACCCTAACCAGACCCTGACGCTTACTCCAACTGTAACAATTAACCGAAAACTAACAGTAGACCTAAACTTACTCCCTGAAACTAACTTCAAACCTAACCTAACCTGAAGCCTAAATCAAACCATGCACCTAACCCTAACCCTAGGCGGACACCTTAAGCTCAATCCCAACCCTAACCTGGCCCTGACGCTAACTCCAACCGTAACAGTTACCCGAAAACTAACAATACCCCTAAACTTACTCTCTCAAACTAAGTTCAAACCTAACCTAACCAGAGGCCAAAATCAAACCATACACCTAACCCTAACCCTAGGCGGAAACCTTAAGCTCAACCCCAACCCTAACCTGACCCTCACGCTAACGCCAACCGTAACACTGAACCGAAAACTAACAGTACCCCTAAACTTACTCCCTCAAACTAAGTTCAAACCTAACCTAACCTGAAGCCTAAATCAAACCATGCACCTAACCCTAACCCTAGGCGGACACCTTAAGCTCCACCCCAACCCTAACCGGACCCTCATGCTAAACTCCAAACGTAACACTGAACGGAAAACTAACAGTAGCCCTAAACTTACTCCCTCAAACTAAGTTCAATCCTAACCTGAAGCCTAAATGAAACCATAGACCTAACCCTAACCCTAGCGGACACCTTAACTTCAACCCCAAACCTAACCTGACCCTGACGTTTACTCCAACTGTAACAGTTAACCGAAAACTAACAGTAGCCCTAAACTTACTCCTTCAAACTAAGTTCAAACATAACCTAACCTGAAGCCTAAATCAAACCAAACACCTAACCTTAACCCTAGGTGGACAACTTAAGATCAACCCCAACCCTAACCTGGCTCTGACGCTAACTCCAACCGTAACAATTACACGAAAACTAACAGTAGCCCTAAACTTACTCCCTCAAACTAAGTTCAAACCTAACCTAACCTGAAGCCTAAATCAAACCATACACCTAACCCTAACCCTAGGCGGACACATGAAGCTCAAACCCAACCCTAACCTGACCCTCACGCTAACTCCAACCGTAACACTGAACCTAAAACTAACAGTAGCCCTAAACTTACTCCCTCATACTAAGTTCAATCCTAACCTAACCTGAAGCCTCAATGAAACCATAGACCTAACCCTAACCCTAGGCTTACACCTTATGCTTAACCCCCCACCCTAACCTGACCCTGACGCTTACTCCAACTGTAACAGTTAACCGAAAACTAACAGTAGCCCTAAACTTACTCCCTGAAACTAACTTCAAACCTAACCTAACCTGAAGCCTAAATCAAACCATACACCTAACCCTAACCCTAGGCGGACACCTTAAACTCCACCTCAACCCTAAGCGGACACTCACGCTAACTCCAAACGTAACACTGAACCGAAAACTAACAGTAGACATAAACTTACTCCCTCAAACTAAGTTCAATCCTAACCTAACCTGAAGCCTAAATGAAACCATAGACCTAACCCTAACCCTAGCGGACACCTTATGCTTAACCCCCCACCTAACCTGACCCTGACACTTACACCAACCGTAACAGTTAACCGAAAACTAACAGTAGCCCTAAACTGACTCCCTCAAACTAAGTTCAAACCTAACCTAACCTGAAGCCTAAATCAAATCATAGACCTAACCCTAACCCTAGGCGGACACCTTATGCTTAACACCCACCCTAACCTGACCCTGACGCTTACTCCAACTGTAACAATTAACCGAAAACTAACAGTAGCCCTAAACTTACTCCCTGAAACTAACTTCAAACCTAACCTAACCTGAAGCCTAAATCAAACCATGCACCTAATTCTAACCCTAGGCGGACACCTTAAGCTCAATCCCAACCCTAACCTGGCCCTGACGCTAACTCCAACCGTAACAGTTACCCGAAAAATAACAGTACCCCTAAACTTACTCTCTCAAACTAAGTTCAAACCTAACCTAACCAGAGGCCAAAATCAAACCATACACCTAACCCTAACCCTAGGCGGAAACCTTAAGCTCAACCCCAAACCTAAACTGACCCTCACGCTAACGCCAACCGTAACACTGAACCGAAAACTAACAGTACCCCTAAACTTACTCCCTCAAACTAAGTTCAAACCTAACCTAACCTGAAGCCTAACTCAAACCAAAGACCTAACCCTAACCCTAGGCGGACACCTTAACCTTAACCCCAACCCTAACCTGACCCTGAGGCTAAAACCAACCGTAACAGTTAACCGAAAACTAACAGTAGCCCTAAACTGACTCGCTCAAACTAAGTTCAATCCTAACCTAACCTGAAGCCTAAATGAAACCATAGACCTAACCCTAACCCTAGGCGGACAACTTATGCTTAACACCCACCCTAACCTGACCCTGACGCTTACTCCAACTGTAACAGTAAACCAAAAACTAACAGTAGCCCTAAACGTACTCCCTCAAACTAAGTTCAAACCTAACCTAACCTGAAGACTAACTCAAACCATAGACCTAAGCCTAACCCTAGGCGGACACCTTATGCTTAACCCCCAGCCTAACCTGACCCTGACACTTACTCCAACTTAAACAGTTAACCGAAAACTAACAGTAGCCCTAAACTGACTCCCTCAAACTAACTTCAAACCTAAGCTAACCTGAAGCCTAAATGGAACCATACACCTAACCCTAACACTAGGCGGTCACCTTAAGCTCAACCCCAACCCTAACCTGGCCCTGATGCTAACTCCAACCGTAACAGTTACACGAAAACTAACAGTAGCCCTAAACTTACTCCCTCAAACTAAGTTCAAACCTAACCTAACCTGAAGCCTATCTCAAACCATAGACCTAACCCTAACCCTAGGCGGACACCTGAAGCTCAACCCCAACCCTAACCTGACCCTGACGCTATCTCCAACCGTAACACTGAACCGAAAAGTAACAGTAGTCCTAAACTTACTCCCTCAAACTAAGTTCAAACCTAACCTAACCTGAAGCCTAACTCAAACCACAGACCTAACCCTAACCCTAGGCGGACACCTTAAGCTCAACCCCAACCCTAACCGGACCCTCATGCTAACTCCAAACGTAACAATGAACCGAAAACTAACAGTAGCCCTAAACTTACTCCCTCAAACTAAGTTCAATCCTAACCTAACCTGAAGCCTAAATGAATCCATAGACCTAACCCTAACCCTAGGCGGACACCTTATGCTTAACCCCAACCCTAACCTGACCCTGACTCTTACTCCAACTGTAACAGTTAACCGAAAACTAACAGTAGCCCTAAACTTACTCCCTGAAACTAAATTCAAACCTAACCTAACCTGAAGCCTAAATCAAACCATACACCTAACCCTAACCCTAGGCGGACACCTTAAGCTCCACCCCAACCCTAACCGGACCCTCACGCTAACTCCAAACGTAACACTGAACCGAAAACTGACAGGAGCCCTAAACTTAGTCCCTCAAACTAAGTTCAATCCTAACCTAACCTGAAGCCTAAATGAAACCATAGTCCTAACCCTAACCCTAGCGGACACCTTATGCTTAACCCCCAACCTAACCTGACCCTGACACTTACACCAACCGTAACAGTTAACCGAAAACTAACAGTAGCCCTAAACTGACACCCTCAAACTAAGTTCAAACCTAACCTAACCTGAAGCCTAAATCAAATCATAGACCTAACCCTAACCCTAGGCGGACACCTTATGCTTAACCCCCACCCTAACCTGACCCTGACGCTTACTCCAACTGTAACAATTAACCGAAAACTAACAGTAGCCCTAAACTTACTCCCTGAAACTAACTTCAAACCTAACCTAACCTGAAGCCTAAATCAAACCATGCACCTAACCCTAACCCTAGGCGGACACCTTAAGCTCAATCCCAACCCTAACCTGGCCCTGACGCTAACTCCAACCGTAACAGTTACCCGAAAACTAACAGTACCCCTAAACTTACTCTCTCAAACTAAGTTCAAACCTAACCTAACCAGAGGCCAAAATCAAACCATACACCTAACCCTAACCCTAGGCGGAAACCTTAAGCACAACCCCAACCCTAACGTGACCCTCAGGCTAACGCCAACCGTAACACTGAACCGAAAACTAACAGTACCCCTAAACTTACTCCCTCAAACTAAGTTCAAACCTAACCTAACCTGAAGCCTAACTCAAACCAAAGACCTAACCCTAACCCTAGGCGGTCACCTTAAGTTTAACCCCAACCCTAACCTGACCCTGAGGCTAAATCCAACAGTAACAGTTAACCGAAAACTAACAGTAGGCCTAAACTGACTCGCTCAAACTAAGTTCAATCCTAACCTAACCTGAAGCCTAAATGAAACCATAGACCTAACCCTAACCCTAGGCGGACAACTTTTTCTTAACACCCACCCTAACCTGACCCTGACGCTTACTCCAACTGTAACAGTTAACTGAAAACTAAAAGTAGCCCTAAACTTACTCCCTCAAACTAAGTTCAAACCTAACCTAACCTGAAGCCTAAATCAAACCATACACCTAACCCTAACCCTAGGCGGACACCTTAAGCTCAACCCCAAACCTAACCTGACCCTGACGCTTACTCCAACCGTAACACTTAACCGAAAACTAACAGTAGCCCTAAACTGACTCCCTCAAACTAAGTTCAAACCTAAACTAACCTGAAGCCTAAATCAAATCAAAGACCTAACCCTAACCCTAGGCGGACACCTTTTGCTTAAACCCCACCCTAACCTGACCCTGACACTTACTCCAACTGTAACAGTTAACCAAAAACTAACAGTAGCCCTAAACGTACTCCCTCAAACTAAGTTCAAACCTAACCTAACCTGAAGACTAACTCAAACCATAGACCTAAGCCTAACCCTAGGCGGACACCTTATGCTTAACCCCCAGCCTAACCTGACCCTGACGCTTACTCCAACTTAAACAGTTAACCGAAAACTAACAGTAGCCCTAAACTGACTCCCTCAAACTAACTTCAAACCTAAGCTAACCTGAAGCCTAAATGAAACCATACACCTAACCCTAACCCTAGGCGGACACCTTAAGCTCAACCCCAACCCTAACCTGGCCCTGATGCTAACTCCAACAGTAACAGTTACACGAAAACTAACAGTAGCCCTAAACTTACTCCCTCAAACTAAGTTCAAACCTAACCTAACCTGAAGCCTATATCAAACCATAGACCTAACCCTAACCCTAGGCGGACACCTGAAGCTCTACCCCAACCCTAACCTGACCCTGACGCTATCTCCAACCGTAACACTGAACCGAAAACTAACTGTAGTCCTAAACTTACTCCCTCAAACTAAGTTCAAACCTAACCTAACCTGAAGCCTAACTCAAACCACAGACCTAACCCTAACCCTAGGCGGACACCTTAAGCTCAACCCCAAACATAACCGGACCCTCATGCTAACTCCAAACGTAACACTGAACCGAAAACTAACAGTACCCCTAAACTTACTCCCTCAAACTAAGTTCAATCCTAACCTAACCTGAAGCCTAAATGAAACCATAGACCTAACCCTAACCCTAGGCGGACACCTTATGCTTAACCCCCACCCTAACCTGACCATGACGCTTACTCCAACTGTAACAGTTAACCGAAAACTAACAGTAGCCCTAAACTTACTCCCTGAAACTAACTTCAAACCTAACCTAACCTGAAGCCTAAATCAAACCATGCACCTAACCCTAACCCTAGGCGGACACCTTAAGCTCAATCCCAACCCTAACCTGGCCCTGACGCTAACTCCAACCGTAACAGTTACCCGAAAAGTAACAGTACCCCTCAACTTACTCTCTCAAACTAAGTTCAAACCTAACCTAACCAGAAGCCAAAATCAAAACATACACCTAACCCTAACCCTAGGCGGACACCTTAAGCTCAACCCCAACCCTAACCTGACCCTCACGCTAACGCCAACCGTAACACTTAACCGAAAACTAACAGTACCCCTAAACTTACTCCCTCAAACTAAGTTCAAACCTAACCTAACCTGAAGCCTAACTCAAATCACAGACCTAACCGTAACCCTAGGCGGACACCTTAAGCTTAACCCCAACCCTAACTTGACCCTGAGGCTAAATCCAACCCTAACAGTTAACCGAAAACTAACAGTAGCCCTAAACTGACTCGCTCAAACTATGTTCAATCCTAACCTAACCTGAAGCCTAAATGAAACCATAGACCTAACCCTAACCCTAGGCGGACAACTTATGCTTAACACCCACCCTAACCTGACCCTGATGCTTACTCCAACTGTAACAGTTAACCGAAAACTAAAAGTAGCCCTAAACTTACTCCCTCAAACTAAGTTCAAACCTAACCTAACCTGAAGCCTAAATCAAATCATACACCTAACCCTAACCGTAGGCGGACACCTTAAGCTTAACCCCAACCCTAACCTGACCCTCACGCTAACGCCAAACGTAACACTGAACCGAAAACTAACAGTAGCCCTAAACTGACTCCCTCAAACTAACTTCAAACCTAAACTAACCTGAAGCCTAACTCAAATCATAGACCTAACCCTAACCCTAGGCGGACACCTTATGCTTAAACCCCACCCTAACCTGACCCCGACACTTACTCCAACTGTAACAGTTAACCGAAAACTAACAGTAGCCCTAAACGTACTTCCCCAAACTAAGTTCAAACCTAACCTAACCTGAAGACTAACTCAAACCATAGACCTAAGCCTAACCCTAGGCGGACACCATATGCATAACCCCCAGCCTAACCTGACCCTGACGCTTACTCCAACATAAACAGTCAACCGAAAACTAACAGTAGCCCTAAACTGACTCCCTCAAACTAACTTCAAACCTAAGCTAACCTGAAGCCTAAATGAAACCATACACCTAACCCTAACCCTAGGCGGACACCTTAAGCTCAACCCCAACCCTAACCTGGCCCTGATGCTAACTCCAATAGTAACAGTTACACGAAGACTAACAGTAGCCCTAAACTTAGTCCCTCAAACTAAGTTCAAACCTAACCTAACCTGAAGCCTATCTCAAACCATAGACCTAACCCTAACCCTAGGCGGACACCTGAAGCTCAACCCCAAGCCTAACCTGACCCTGACGCTATCTCCAACCGTAACACTGAACCGAAAAGTAACAGTAGTCCTAAACTTACTCCCTCAAACTAAGTTCAAACCTAACCTAACCTGAAGCCTAACTCAAACCACAGAACTAACCCTAACCCTAGGCGGACACCTTAAGCTCAACCCCAACCCTAACCGGACCCTCATGCTAACTCCAAACGTAACAATGAACCGAAAATTAACAGTAGCCCTAAACTTACTCCCTCAAACTAAGTTCAATCCTAACCTAACCTGAAGCCTAAATGAATCCATAGACCTAACCCTAACCCTAGGCGGACACCTTATGCTTAACCCCAACCCTAACCTGACCCTGACTCTTACTCCAACTGTAACAGTTAACCGAAAACTAACAGTAGCCCTAAACTTACTCCCTGAAACTAAATTCAAACCTAACCTAACCTGAAGCCTAAATCAAACCATACACCTAACCCTAACCCTAGGCGGACACCTTAAGCTCCACCCCAACCCTAACCGGACCCTCACGCTAACTCCAAACGTAACACTGAACCGAAAACTGACAGTAGCCCTAAACTTAGTCCCTCAAACTAAGTTCAATCCTAACCTAACCTGAAGCCTAAATGAAACCATAGACCTAACCCTAACCCTAGCGGACACCTTATGCTTAACCCCCAACCTAACCTGACCCTGACACTTACACCAACCGTAACAGTTAACCGAAAACTAACAGTAGCCCTAAACTGACACCCTCAAACTAAGTTCAAACCTAACCTAACCTGAAGCCTAAATCAAATCATAGACCTAACCCTAACCCTAGGCGGACACCTTATGCTTAACCCCCACCCTAACCTGACCCTGACGCTTACTCCAACTGTAACAATTAACCGAAAACTAACAGTAGCCCTAAACTTACTCCCTGAAACTAACTTCAAACCTAACCTAACCTGAAGCCTAAATCAAACCATGCACCTAACCCTAACCCTAGGCGGACACCTTAAGCTCAATCCCAACCCTAACCTGGCCCTGACGCTAACTCCAACCGTAACAGTTACCCGAAAACTAACAGTACCCCTAAACTTACTCTCTCAAACTAAGTTCAAACCTAACCTAACCAGAGGCCAAAATCAAACCATACACCTAACCCTAACCCTAGGCGGAAACCTTAAGCACAACCCCAACCCTAACGTGACCCTCAGGCTAACGCCAACCGTAACACTGAACCGAAAACTAACAGTACCCCTAAACTTACTCCCTCAAACTAAGTTCAAACCTAACCTAACCTGAAGCCTAAATCAAACCATACACCTAACCCTAACCCTAGGCGGACACCTTAAGCTCAACCCCAAACCTAACCTGACCCTGACGCTTACTCCAACCGTAACACTTAACCGAAAACTAACAGTAGCCCTAAACTGACTCCCTCAAACTAAGTTCAAACCTAAACTAACCTGAAGCCTAAATCAAATCAAAGACCTAACCCTAACCCTAGGCGGACACCTTATGCTTAAACCCCACCCTAACCTGACCCTGACACTTACTCCAACTGTAACAGTTAACCAAAAACTAACAGTAGCCCTAAACGTTCTCCCTCAAACTAAGTTCAAACCTAACCTAACCTGAAGACTAACACAAACCATAGACCTAAGCCTAACCCTAGGCGGATACCTTATGCTTAACCCCCAGCCTAACCTGACCCCTGACGCTTACTCCAACTTAAACAGTTAACCGAAAACTAACAGTAGCCCTAAACTGACTCTCTCAAACTTACTTCAAACCTAAGCTAACCTGAAGCCTAAATGAAACCATACACCTAACCCTAACCCTAGGCGGACAACTTATGCTTAACCCCCACCCTAACCTGACCCTGACGCTTACTCCAACTGTAACAGTTAACCGAAAACTAACAGTAGCCCTAAACTTACTCCCTGAAACTAACTTCAAACCTAACCTAACCTGAAGCCTAAATCAAACCATACACCTAACCCTAACCCTAGGCGGTCACCTTAAGCTCCACCCCAACCCTAACCGGACCCTCACGCTAACTCCAAACGTAACACTGAACCGAAAACTGACAGTAGCCCTAAACTTACTCCCTCAAACTAAGTTCAATCCTAACCTAACCTGAAGCCTAAATGAAACCATAGACCTAACCCTAACCCTAGCGGACACCTTATGCTTAACCCCCAACCTAACCTGACCCTGACACACCAACCGTAACAGTTAACCGAAAACTAACAGTAGCCATAAACTGACTCCCTCAAACTAAGTTCAAACCTAACCTAGCCTGAAGCCTAAATCAAATCATAGACCTAACCCTAACCCTAGGCGGACACCTTATGCTGAACCCCCACCCTAACCTGACCCTGACGCTTACTCCAACTGTAACAATTAACCGAAAACTAACAGTAGCCCTAAACTTACTCCCTGAATCTAACTTCAAACCTAACCTAACCTGAAGCCTAAATCAAACCATGCACCTAACCCTAACCCTAGGCGGACACCTTAACCTCAATCCCAACCCTAACCTGGCCCTGACGCTAACTCCAACCGTAACAGTTACCCGAAAACTAACAGTACCCCCTAAACTTACTCTCTCAAACTAAGTTCAAACCTAACCTAACCAGAGGCCAAAATCAAACCATACACCTAACCCTAACCCTAGGCGAAATCCTTAAGCTCAACCCCAACCCTAACCTGACCCTCACGCTAACGCCAACCGTAACACTGAACCGAAAACTAAGAGTACCCCTAAACTTACTCCCTCAAACTAAGTTCAAACCTAACCTAACCTGAAGCCTAACTCAAACCAAAGACCTAACCCTAACCCTAGGCGGTCACCTTAAGTTTAACCCCAACCCTAACCTGACCCTGAGGCTAAATCCAACAGTAACAGTTAACCGAAAACTAACAGTAGGCCTAAACTGACTCGCTCAAACTAAGTTCAATCCTAACCTAACCTGAAGCCTAAATGAAACCATAGACCTAACCCTAACCCTAGGCGGACAACTTTTTCTTAACACCCACCCTAACCTGACCCTGACGCTTACTCCAACTGTAACAGTTAACTGAAAACTAAAAGTAGCCCTAAACTTACTCCCTCAAACTAAGTTCAAACCTAACCTAACCTGAAGCCTAAATCAAACCATACACCTAACCCTAACCCTAGGCGGACACCTTAAGCTCAACCCCAAACCTAACCTGACCCTGACGCTTACTCCAACCGTAACACTTAACCGAAAACTAACAGTAGCCCTAAACTGACTCCCTCAAACTAAGTTCAAACCTAAACTAACCTGAAGCCTAAATCAAATCAAAGACCTAACCCTAACCCTAGGCGGACACCTTTTGCTTAAACCCCACCCTAACCTGACCCTGACACTTACTCCAACTGTAACAGTTAACCAAAAACTAACAGTAGCCCTAAACGTACTCCCTCAAACTAAGTTCAAACCTAACCTAACCTGAAGACTAACTCAAACCATAGACCTAAGCCTAACCCTAGGCGGACACCTTATGCTTAACCCCCAGCCTAACCTGACCCTGACGCTTACTCCAACTTAAACAGTTAACCGAAAACTAACAGTAGCCCTAAACTGACTCCCTCAAACTAACTTCAAACCTAAGCTAACCTGAAGCCTAAATGAAACCATACACCTAACCCTAACCCTAGGCGGACACCTTAAGCTCAACCCCAACCCTAACCTGGCCCTGATGCTAACTCCAACAGTAACAGTTACACGAAAACTAACAGTAGCCCTAAACTTACTCCCTCAAACTAAGTTCAAACCTAACCTAACCTGAAGCCTATATCAAACCATAGACCTAACCCTAACCCTAGGCGGACACCTGAAGCTCTACCCCAACCCTAACCTGACCCTGACGCTATCTCCAACCGTAACACTGAACCGAAAACTAACTGTAGTCCTAAACTTACTCCCTCAAACTAAGTTCAAACCTAACCTAACCTGAAGCCTAACTCAAACCACAGACCTAACCCTAACCCTAGGCGGACACCTTAAGCTCAACCCCAAACATAACCGGACCCTCATGCTAACTCCAAACGTAACACTGAACCGAAAACTAACAGTACCCCTAAACTTACTCCCTCAAACTAAGTTCAATCCTAACCTAACCTGAAGCCTAAATGAAACCATAGACCTAACCCTAACCCTAGGCGGACACCTTATGCTTAACCCCCACCCTAACCTGACCATGACGCTTACTCCAACTGTAACAGTTAACCGAAAACTAACAGTAGCCCTAAACTTACTCCCTGAAACTAACTTCAAACCTAACCTAACCTGAAGCCTAAATCAAACCATGCACCTAACCCTAACCCTAGGCGGACACCTTAAGCTCAATCCCAACCCTAACCTGGCCCTGACGCTAACTCCAACCGTAACAGTTACCCGAAAAGTAACAGTACCCCTCAACTTACTCTCTCAAACTAAGTTCAAACCTAACCTAACCAGAAGCCAAAATCAAAACATACACCTAACCCTAACCCCTAGGCGGACACCTTAAGCTCAACCCCAACCCTAACCTGACCCTCACGCTAACGCCAACCGTAACACTTAACCGAAAACTAACAGTACCCCTAAACGTACTCCCTCAAACTAAGTTCAAACCTAACCTAACCTGAAGCCTAACTCAAATCACAGACCTAACCGTAACCCTAGGCGGACACCTTAAGCTTAACCCCAACCCTAACTTGACCCTGAGGCTAAATCCAACCGTAACAGTTAACCGAAAACTAACAGTAGCCCTAAACTGACTCGCTCAAACTATGTTCAATCCTAACCTAACCTGAAGCCTAAATGAAACCATAGACCTAACCCTAACCCTAGGCGGACAACTTATGCTTAACACCCACCCTAACCTGACCCTGATGCTTACTCCAACTGTAACAGTTAACCGAAAACTAAAAGTAGCCCTAAACTTACTCCCTCAAACTAAGTTCAAACCTAACCTAACCTGAAGCCTAAATCAAATCATACACCTAACCCTAACCGTAGGCGGACACCTTAAGCTTAACCCCAACCCTAACCTGACCCTCACGCTAACGCCAAACGTAACACTGAACCGAAAACTAACAGTAGCCCTAAACTGACTCCCTCAAACTAACTTCAAACCTAAACTAACCTGAAGCCTAACTCAAATCATAGACCTAACCCTAACCCTAGGCGGACACCTTATGCTTAAACCCCACCCTAACCTGACCCTGACACTTACTCCAACTGTAACAGTTAACCGAAAACTAACAGTAGCCCTAAACGTACTTCCCCAAACTAAGTTCAAACCTAACCTAACCTGAAGACTAACTCAAACCATAGACCTAAGCCTAACCCTAGGCGGACACCATATGCATAACCCCCAGCCTAACCTGACCCTGACGCTTACTCCAACATAAACAGTCAACCGAAAACTAACAGTAGCCCTAAACTGACTCCCTCAAACTAACTTCAAACCTAAGCTAACCTGAAGCCTAAATGAAACCATACACCTAACCCTAACCCTAGGCGGACACCTTAAGCTCAACCCCAACCCTAACCTGGCCCTGATGCTAACTCCAATAGTAACAGTTACACGAAGACTAACAGTAGCCCTAAACTTAGTCCCTCAAACTAAGTTCAAACCTAACCTAACCTGAAGCCTATCTCAAACCATAGACCTAACCCTAACCCTAGGCGGACACCTGAAGCTCAACCCCAACCCTAACCTGACCCTGACGCTATCTCCAACCGTAACACTGAACCGAAAACTAACTGTAGTCCTAAACTTACTCCCTCAAACAAAGTTCAATCCTAACCTAACCTGAAGCCTAAATGAAACCATAGGCCTAACCCTAACCCTAGGCGGACACCTTATGCTTAACCCCCACCCTAACCTGACCCTGACGCTTACTCCAACTGTAACAGTTAACCGAAAACTAACAGTAGCCCTAAACTTACTCCCTGAAACTAACTTCAAACCTAACCTAACCTGAAGCCTAAATCAAACCATACACCTAACCCTAACCCTAGGCGGACACCTTAATCTCCACCCCAACCCTAACCGGACCCTCACGCTAACTCCAAACGTAACACTGAACCGAAAACTGACAGTAGCCCTAAACTTACTCCCTCAAACTAAGTTCAATCCTAACCTAACCTGAAGCCTAAATGAAACCATAGACCTAACCCTAACCCTAGCGGACACCTTATGCTTAACCCCCAACCTAACCTGACCCTGACGCTTACTCCAACCGTAACACTTAACCGAAAACTAACAGTAGTCCTAAACTGACTCCCTCAAACTAAGTTCAAACCTAAACTAACCTGAAGCCTAAATCAAATCATAGACATAACCCTAACCCTAGGCGGACACCTTATGCTTAAACCCCACCATAACCTGACCCTGACACTTACTCCAACTGTAACAGTTAACCGAAAACTAACAGTAGCTCTAAACGTACTCCCTCAAACTAAGTTCAAACCTAACCTAACCTGAAGACTAACTTAAACCATAGACCTAAGCCACACCCTAGGCGGACACCTTATGCTTAACCCCCAGCCTAACCTGACCCTGACGCTTACTCCAACTTAAACAGTTAACCGAAAACTAACAGTAGCCCTAAACTGACTCCCTCAAACTAACTTCAAACCTAACCTAACCTGAAGCCTAAATGAAACCATAGACCTAACCCTAACCCTAGGCGGACACCTTAAGCGCAACCCCAACCCTAACCTGGCCCTGACGCTATTTCCAACCGTAACACTGAACCGAAAACTAACAGTAGTCCTAAACTTACTCCCTCAAACTAAGTTCAAACCTAACCTAACCTGAAGCCTATCTCAAACCACAGACCTAAACCTAACCCTAGGCGGACACCTTAAGCTCAAACCCAACCCTAACCGGACCCTCATGCTAACTCCAAACGTAACACTGAACCGAAAACTAACAGTTGCCCTAAACTTACTCTCTCAAACTAAGTTCAATCCTAACCTAACCTGAAGCCTAAATGAAACCATAGACCTAACCCTAACCCTAGGCGGACACCTTATGCTTAACCCCCACCCTAACCTGACCCTGACACTTACTCCAACTGTAACAGTTAACCGAAAACTAACAGTAGCCCTAAACTTACTCCCTGAAACTAACTTCAAACCTAACCTAACCTGAAGCCTAAATCAAACCATGCACCTAACCCTAACCCTAGGCGGACACCTTAAGCTCAATCCCAACCCTAACCAGGCCCTGACGCTAACTCCAAACGTAACAGTTACCCGAAAACTAACAGTACCCCTAAACTTACTCTCTCAAACTAAGTTCAAACCTAACATAACCAGAAGCCAAAATCAAACCATACACCTAACCCTAACCCTAGGTGGACACCTTAAGCTCAACCCCAACCCTAACCTGACCCTCAGGCTAACGTCAACCGTAACACTGAACCGAAAACTAACAGTACCCCTAAACTTACTCCCTCAAACTAAGTTCAAACCTAACCTAACCTGAAGCCTAACTCAAACCACAGACCTAACCGTAACCCTAGGCAGACACCTTAAGCTTAACCCCAACCCTAACCTGACCCTGAGGCTAAATCCAACCGTAACAGTTAACCGAAAACTAACAGTAGCCCTAAACTGACTCGCTCAAACTAAGTTCAATCCTAACCTAACCTGAAGCCTAAATGAAACCATAGACCTAACCCTAACCCTAGGCGGACAACTTATGCTTAACACCCACCCTAACCTGACCCTGACGCTTACTCCAACTATAACAGTTAACCGAAAACTAAAAGTAGCCCTAAACTTACTCCCTCAAACTAAGTTCAAACCTAACCTAACCTGAAGCCTAAATCAAACCATACACCTAACCCTAACCCTAGGCGGACACCTTAAGCTCAACCCCAAACCTAACCTGACCCTGACGCTTACTCCAACCGTAACACTTAACCGAAAACTAACAGTAGCCCTAAACTGACTCCCTCAAACTAAGTTCAAACCTAAACTAACCTGAAGCCTAAATCAAATCATAGACATAACCCTAACCCTAGGCGGACACCTTATGCTTAAACCCCACCATAACCTGACCCTGACACTTACTCCAACTGTAACAGTTAACCGAAAACTAACAGTAGCTCTAAACGTACTCCCTCAAACTAAGTTCAAACCTAACCTAACCTGAAGACTAACTCAAACCATAGACCTAAGCCTCACCCTAGGCGGACACCTTATGCTTAACCCCCAGCCTAACCTGACCCTGACGCTTACTCCAACTTAAACAGTTAACCGAAAACTAACAGTAGCCCTAAACTGACTCCCTCAAACGAACTTCAAACCTAACCTAACCTGAAGCCTAAATGAAACCATAGACCTAACCCTAACCCTAGGCGGACACCTTAAGCGCAACCCCAACCCTAACCTGGCCCTGACGCTATCTCCAACCGTAACACTGAACCGAAAACTAACAGTAGTCCTAAACTTACTCCCTCAAACTAAGTTCAAACCTAACCTAACCTGAAGCCTATCTCAAACCACAGACCTAAACCTAACCCTAGGCGGACACCTTAAGCTCAACCCCAACCCTAACCGGACCCTCATGCTAACTCCAAACGTAACACTGAACCGAAAACTAACAGTTGCCCTAAACTTACTCTCTCAAACTAAGTTCAATCCTAACCTAACCTGAAGCCTAAATGAAACCATAGACCTAACCCTAACCCTAAGCGGACACCTTATGCTTAACCCCCACCCTAACCTGACCCTGACGCTTACTCCAACTGTAACAGTTAACCGAAAACTAACAGTAGCCCTAAACTTACTCTCTGAAACTAACTTCAAACCTAACCTGAAGCCTATCTCAAACCACAGACCTAACCCTAACCCTAGGCGGACACCTTAAGCTCAATCCCAACCCTAACCAGGCCCTGACGCTAACTCCAAACGTAACAGTTACCCGAAAATTAACAGTACCCCTAAACTTACTCTCTCAAACTAAGTTCAAACCTAACCTAACCAGAAGCCAAAATCAAACCATACACCTAACCCTAACCCTAGGTGGACACCTTAAGCTCAACCCCATCCCTAACCTGACCCTCAGGCTAACGCCAACCGTAACACTGAACCGAAAACTAACAGTACCCCTAAACTTACTCCCTCAAACTAAGTTCAAACCTAACCTAACCTGAAGCCTAACTCAAACCACAGACCTAACCGTAACCCTAGGCGTACACCTTAAGCTTAACCCCAACCCTAACCTGACCCTGAGGCTAAATCCAACCGTAACAGTTAACCGAAAACTAACAGTAGCCCTAAACTGACTCGCTCAAACTAAGTTCAATCCTAACCTAACCTGAAGCCTAAATGAAACCATAGACCTAACCCTAACCCTAGGCGGACAACTTATGCTTAACACCCACCCTAACCTGACCCTGACGCTTACTCCAACTATAACAGTTAACCGAAAACTAAAAGTAGCCCTAAACTTACTCCCTCAAACTAAGTTCAAACCTAACCTAACCTGAAGCCTAAATCAAACCATACACCTAACCCTAACCCTAGGCGGACACCTTAAGCTCAACCCCAAACCTAACCTGACCCTGACGCTTACTCCAAACGTAACACTTAACCGAAAACTAACAGTTGCCCTAAACTTACTCCCTCAGACTAAGTTCAAACCTAACCTAACCTGAAGCCTAAATCAAACCATACACCTAACCCTAACCCTAGGCGGACACCTTAAGCTCAACCCCAAACCTAACCTGACCCTGACGCTTACTCCAAACGTAACAGTTAACCGAAAACTAACAGTAGCCCTAAACTGACTCCCTCAAACTAAGTTCAAACCTAACCTAACCTGAAGCCTAAATCAAACCATACACCTAACCCTAACCCTAGGTGGACACCTTAAGCTCAACCCCAACCCTAACCTGACCTCCAGGCTAACTACAACCATATCACTGAACCGAAAACTAAGAGTAGCCCTAAACTTACTTGCTCAAACTAAGTTCAAACCTAACCTAACCTGAAGCCTAACTCAAATCATAGACTTAACCCTAACAATAGTCGGACACCTGAAGCTCAACCCCAAACCTAACCTGACCCTGACGCTATCTCCAACCGTAACACTAAACCGAAAACTAACAGTAGCCCTAAACTTACTCACTCAAACTAAGTTCAAACGGAACCTAACCTGAAGCCTAAATCAAACCACAGACCTAACCCTAACCCTAGGCGGACACCTTAAGCTCCACTCCTACCCTAACCTGACCCTGACGCTATCTCCAACCGTAACACTGAACCGAAAACTAACAGTAGTCCTAAACTTACTCACTCAAACTAAGTTCAAACGTAACGTAACCTGGAGCCTAAATGAAACCATGGACCTAACCCTAACCCTAGGCGGACACCTCAAGCTAACCCCAACCCTAACCTGACCCTGACGCTAACTCCAACCATAATACTGAACCGAAAACTAACAGAAGCCCTAAACTTACTCCTTCAAACTAAGTTCAAACCTAACCTAACCTGAAGCCTAAATCAAACCATAAACCTAACCCTAACACTAGGCGGAAACCTTAAGCTCAACCACAACCCTAACCTGACCCTGACGCTAACTCCAACCGTAACAGTTACCAGAAAACTAACAGTAGCCCTAAACTTAATCCCTCAAGCTAAGTTCAAACCTAACCTAACCAGAAGCCAAAATCAAACCATACACCTAAACCTAACCCTAGGCGGACACCTTAAGCTCAACCCCAACCCTAACCTGACCCTCACGCTATCTCCAACCGTAACACTTAACCGAAAACTAACAGTAGCCCTAATTTTACTCCCTCAGACTAAGTTCAAACCTAACCTAACCTGAAGCCTAAATCAAACCATACACCTAACCCTAACCCAAGGCGGACACCTTAAGCTTAACCCCAACCCTAACCTGACCCTGAGGCTAAATCCAACCGTAACACTGAACCGAAAAATACAATAGGCCTAAACTTACTCCCTCAAACTAAGTACAAACCTAACCTAACCTGAAGCCTAACTCAAACCATAGACCTACCCCTAGCCCTAGGCGGACACCTGAATCTCAACCCCAACCCTAACTTGACCCTGACGCTATCTCCAACCGTAACACTGAACCGAAAACTAACAGTAGCCCTAAACTTAGTCCCTCAAACTAAGTTCAATCCTAACCTAACCTGAAGCCTAAATGAAACCATAGACCTAACCCTACCCTAGGCGGACACCTTATGCTTAACCCCCACCCTAACCTGACCCTGACGCTTACTCCAACTGTAACAGTTAACCGAAAACTAACAGTAGCCCTAAACCTACTCTCTCAAACTAAGTTCAAACCTAACCTAACCTGAAGACTAACTCAAACCATAGACCTAAGCCTAACCCTAGGCGGACACCTTAGGCTTAACCCCCAGCCTAACCTGACACTGACGCTTACTCCAACTGTAACAGTTAACCGAAAACTAACAGTAGCCCTAAACTGACTACCTCAAACTAACTTCAAACCTAACCTAACCTGAAGCCTAAATGAAACCATACACCTAACCCTAACCCAAGGCGGACACCTTAAGCTCAACCCCAACCCTAACCTGGCCCTGATGCTAACTCCAACCGTAACAGTTACACGAAAATTAACAGTAGCCCTAAACTTACTCCCTGAAACTAAGTTCAAACCTAACCTAACCTGAAGCCTATCTCAAACCATAGACCTAACCCTAACCCTATGCGGACACCTGAAGCTCAACCCCAACCCTAACCTGACCCTGATGCTATCTCCAACCGTAACACTGAACCGAAAACTAACAGTAGCCCTACACTTACTCCCTCAAACTAAGTTCAAACGTAACCTAACCTGGAGCCTAAATCAAACCATGGACCTAACCCTAACCCTAAGCGGACACCTCAAGCTAACCCCAACCCTAACCTGACCCTGACACTAACTCCAAACATAATACTGAACCGAAAACTAACAGTAGCCCTAAACTTACTCCCTCAAACTAAGTTCAAACCTAACCTAACCTGAAGCCTAAATCAAACCATACACCTAACCCTACACTAGGCGGAAACCTAAAGCTCAACCCCAACCCTAACCTGACCCTGACGCTAACTCCTATCGAAACAGTTACCAGAAAACTAACAGTAGCCCTAAACTTACTCGCTCAAACTAAGTTCAAACCTAACCTACCAGAAGCCAAAATCAAACCATACACCTAACCCTAACCCTAGACGGACACCTGAAGCTCAACCCCAACCCTAACCTGACCCTGACGCTAACTCGAACCGTAACAGTTACCAGAAAACTAACAGTAGCCCTAAACTTACTCGCTCAAACTAAGTTCAAACCTAACCTACCAGAAGCCAAAATCAAACAATACACCTAACCCTAACACTAGACGGACACTTTAAGCTCAACCCCAACCCTAACCTGAACCTCACGCTAACTCCAACCGTAACACTGAACCGAAAACTAACATTAGCCCTAATTTTACTCCCTCAAACTAAGTTCAATCCTAACCTAACCTAAAGCCTAAATGAAACCATAGACCTAACACTAACTCTAGGCGGACACCTTTTGCTTAACCCCCACCCTAACCTAATCCTGACGCTTACTCCAACCTTAACACTTAAACGAAAACTAACAGTAGCCCTAAACTTACTCCCTCAAACTAAGTTCAAACCTAACCTAACCTGAAGCCTAAATCAAACCATACACCTAACCCTAACCCTAGGCGGACACCTTAAGCTCAACCCCAAACCTAACCTGACCCTGACGCTTACTCCAACCGTAACACTTAACCGAAAACTAACAGTAGCCCTAAACTTACTGCCTCAAACTAAGTTCAAACCTAACCTAACCTGAAGCCTAAATCAAAGCATACACCTAACCCTAACCCTAGGCGGACACCTGAAGTTCAAACCCAACCCTAACCTGACCCTCACGCTAACTCCCACCGTAACACTGAACCGAAAACTAAGAGTAGCCCTAAACTTACTCCCTCAAACTAAGTTCAAACCTAACCTAACCTGAAGCCTAACTCAAATCACAGACCTAACCCTAACCCTAGGCGGACACCTTAATCTCAACACCAACCCTAACCGGACCCTCACGCTAACTCCCAACGTAACACTGAACCGAAAACTAACAGTAGCCCTAAACTTACTCCCTCAAACTAAGTTCAAACCTAACCTAACCTGAAGCCTAAATGAAACCATAGACCTAACCCTAACGCTAGGCGGACACCTTATGCTTAACCCCCACCCTAACCTGACCCTGAAGCTTACTCCAACCGTAACAGTTAAATGAAAACTAACAGTTGCCCTAAACTTACTCCCTCAGACTAAGTTCAAACCTAACCTAACCTGAAGCCTAAATCAAACCATAACACCTAACCCTAACCTTAGGCAGACACCTTAAGCTCAACCCCAAACCTAACCTGACCCTGACGCTTACTCCAACCGTAACAGTTAACCGAAAACTAACAGTAGCCCTAAACTGACTCCCTCAAACTAAGTTCAAACCTAACCTAACCTGAAGCCTAAATCAAACCATACACCTAACCCTAAACCTAGGCGGACAACTTAAGCTCAACCCCAAACCTAACCTGACCCTGACGCTTACTCCAACCGTAACAGTTAACCGAAAACTCAGAGTAGCCCTAAACTGACTCCCTCAAACTAAGTTCAAACCTAACCTAACCTAAAGCCTAAATCAAATCATAGACCTAACCCTAACCCTAGGCGGACACCTTATGTTTAACCCCCACCCTACCCTGACCCTGACGCTTACTCCAACTGTAACAGTTAACCGAAAACTAACAGTAGCCCTAAACTTACTCACTCAAACTAAGTTCAAACCTAACCTAACCTGAAGCCTAAATCAAACCAGACACCTAACCCTATCCCTCGGTGGACACCTTAAGCTCAACCCCAATCCTAACCTGACCTCCAGGCTAACTCCAACCTTATCACTGTACCGAAAACTAAGAGTAGCCCTAAACTTACTCGCTCAAACTAAGTTCAAACCTCACCTAACCTGAAGCCTAACTCAAATCATAGACATAACGCTAACAATAGGCGGACACCTGAAGCTCAACCCCAACCCTAACCTGACCCTGACGCTATCTCCAACCGTAACACTGAACCGAAAACTAACAGTAGCCCTAAACATACTCACTCAAACTAAGTTCAAACGTAACCTAACCTGAAGCCTAAATCAAGCCACAGACCTAACCCTAACACTAGGCGGACACCTTAAGCTCAACTCCAACCCTAACATGACCCTGATACTATCTCCAACCGTAACACTGAACCGAAAACTAACAGTAGCCCTAAACTTACTCACTCAAATTAAGTTCAAACGTAACCTAACCTGGAGCCTAAATGAAACCATGGACCTAACCCTAACCCTAGGCGGACACCTCAAGCTAACCCCAACCCTAACCTGACCCTGACGCTAACTCCAACCATAATACTGAACCGAAAACTAACAGAAGCCCTAAACTTACTCCTTCAAACTAAGTTCAAACCTAACCTAACCTGAAGCCTAAATCAAACCATAAACCTAACCCTAACACTAGGCGGAAACCTTAAGCTCAACCACAACCCTAACCTGACCCTGACGCTAACTCCAACCGTAACAGTTACCAGAAAACTAACAGTAGCCCTAAACTTAATCCCTCAAGCTAAGTTCAAACCTAACCTAACCAGAAGCCAAAATCAAACCATACACCTAAACCTAACCCTAGGCGGACACCTTAAGCTCAACCCCAACCCTAACCTGACCCTCACGCTATCTCCAACCGTAACACTGAACCGAAAACTAACAGTAGCCCTAATTTTACTCCCTCAGACTAAGTTCAAACCTAACCTAACCTGAAGCCTAAATCAAACCATACACCTAACCCTAACCCAAGGCGGACACCTTAAGCTTAACCCCAACCCTAACCTGACCCTGAGGCTAAATCCAACCGTAACACTGAACCGAAAAATACAATAGGCCTAAACTTACTCCCTCAAACTAAGTACAAACCTAACCTAACCTGAAGCCTAACTCAAACCATAGACCTACCCCTAGCCCTAGGCGGACACCTGAATCTCAACCCCAACCCTAACTTGACCCTGACGCTATCTCCAACCGTAACACTGAACCGAAAACTAACAGTAGCCCTAAACTTAGTCCCTCAAACTAAGTTCAATCCTAACCTAACCTGAAGCCTAAATGAAACCATAGACCTAACCCTACCCTAGGCGGACACCTTATGCTTAACCCCCACCCTAACCTGACCCTGACGCTTACTCCAACTGTAACAGTTAACCGAAAACTAACAGTAGCCCTAAACCTACTCTCTCAAACTAAGTTCAAACCTAACCTAACCTGAAGACTAACTCAAACCATAGACCTAAGCCTAACCCTAGGCGGACACCTTAGGCTTAACCCCCAGCCTAACCTGACACTGACGCTTACTCCAACTGTAACAGTTAACCGAAAACTAACAGTAGCCCTAAACTGACTACCTCAAACTAACTTCAAACCTAACCTAACCTGAAGCCTAAATGAAACCATACACCTAACCCTAACCCAAGGCGGACACCTTAAGCTCAACCCCAACCCTAACCTGGCCCTGATGCTAACTCCAACCGTAACAGTTACACGAAAATTAACAGTAGCCCTAAACTTACTCCCTGAAACTAAGTTCAAACCTAACCTAACCTGAAGCCTATCTCAAACCATAGACCTAACCCTAACCCTATGCGGACACCTGAAGCTCAACCCCAACCCTAACCTGACCCTGATGCTATCTCCAACCGTAACACTGTACCGAAAACTAACAGTAGCCCTACACTTACTCCCTCAAACTAAGTTCAAACGTAACCTAACCTGGAGCCTAAATCAAACCATGGACCTAACCCTAACCCTAAGCGGACACCTCAAGCTAACCCCAACCCTAACCTGACCCTGACACTAACTCCAAACATAATACTGAACCGAAAACTAACAGTAGCCCTAAACTTACTCCCTCAAACTAAGTTCAAACCTAACCTAACCTGAAGCCTAAATCAAACCGTACACCTAACCCTACACTAGGCGGAAACCTTAAGCTCAACCCCAACCCTAACCTGACCCTGACGCTAACTCCAATCGAAACAGTTACCAGAAAACTAACAGTAGCCCTAAACTTACTCGCTCAAACTAAGTTCAAACCTAACCTACCAGAAGCCAAAATCAAACCATACACCTAACCCTAACCCTAGACGGACACCTTAAGCTCAACCCCAACCCTAACCTGACCCTGACGCTAACTCGAACCGTAACAGTTACCAGAAAACTAACAGTAGCCCTAAACTTACTCGCTCAAACTAAGTTCAAACCTAACCTACCAGAAGCCAAAATCAAACAATACACCTAACCCTAACACTAGACGGACACTTTAAGCTCAACCCCAACCCTAACCTGAACCTCACGCTAACTCCAACCGTAACACTGAACCGAAAACTAACAGTAGCCCTAATTTTACTCCCTCAAACTAAGTTCAATCCTAACCTAACCTAAAGCCTAAATGAAACCATAGACCTAACACTAACTCTAGGCGGACACCTTTTGCTTAACCCCCACCCTAACCTAATCCTGACGCTTACTCCAACCTTAACACTTAAACGAAAACTAACAGTAGCCCTAAACTTACTCCCTCAAACTAAGTTCAAACCTAACCTAACCTGAAGCCTAAATCAAACCATACACCTAACCCTAACCCTAGGCGGACACCTTAAGCTCAACCCCAAACCTAACCTGACCCTGACGCTTACTCCAACCGTAACACTTAACCGAAAACTAACAGTAGCCCTAAACTTACTGCCTCAAACTAAGTTCAAACCTAACCTAACCTGAAGCCTAAATCAAAGCATACACCTAACCCTAACCCTAGGCGGACACCTGAAGTTCAAACCCAACCCTAACCTGACCCTCACGCTAACTCCCACCGTAACACTGAACCGAAAACTAAGAGTAGCCCTAAACTTACTCCCTCAAACTAAGTTCAAACCTAACCTAACCTGAAGCCTAACTCAAATCACAGACCTAACCCTAACCCTAGGCGGACACCTTAATCTCAACACCAACCCTAACCGGACCCTCACGCTAACTCCCAACGTAACACTGAACCGAAAACTAACAGTAGCCCTAAACTTACTCCCTCAAACTAAGTTCAAACCTAACCTAACCTGAAGCCTAAATGAAACCATAGACCTAACCCTAACGCTAGGCGGACACCTTATGCTTAACCCCCACCCTAACCTGACCCTGAAGCTTACTCCAACCGTAACAGTTAAATGAAAACTAACAGTTGCCCTAAACTTACTCCCTCAGACTAAGTTCAAACCTAACCTAACCTGAAGCCTAAATCAAACCATAACACCTAACCCTAACCTTAGGCAGACACCTTAAGCTCAACCCCAAACCTAACCTGACCCTGACGCTTACTCCAACCGTAACAGTTAACCGAAAACTAACAGTAGCCCTAAACTGACTCCCTCAAACTAAGTTCAAACCTAACCTAACCTGAAGCCTAAATCAAACCATACACCTAACCCTAAACCTAGGCGGACAACTTAAGCTCAACCCCAAACCTAACCTGACCCTGACGCTTACTCCAACCGTAACAGTTAACCGAAAACTCAGAGTAGCCCTAAACTGACTCCCTCAAACTAAGTTCAAACCTAACCTAACCTAAAGCCTAAATCAAATCATAGACCTAACCCTAACCCTAGGCGGACACCTTATGTTTAACCCCCACCCTACCCTGACCCTGACGCTTACTCCAACTGTAACAGTTAACCGAAAACTAACAGTAGCCCTAAACTTACTCACTCAAACTAAGTTCAAACCTAACCTAACCTGAAGCCTAAATCAAACCAGACACCTAACCCTATCCCTCGGTGGACACCTTAAGCTCAACCCCAATCCTAACCTGACCTCCAGGCTAACTCCAACCTTATCACTGTACCGAAAACTAAGAGTAGCCCTAAACTTACTCGCTCAAACTAAGTTCAAACCTCACCTAACCTGAAGCCTAACTCAAATCATAGACATAACGCTAACAATAGGCGGACACCTGAAGCTCAACCCCAACCCTAACCTGACCCTGACGCTATCTCCAACCGTAACACTGAACCGAAAACTAACAGTAGCCCTAAACATACTCACTCAAACTAAGTTCAAACGTAACCTAACCTGAAGCCTAAATCAAACCACAGACCTAACCCTAACACTAGGCGGACACCTTAAGCTCAACTCCAACCCTAACATGACCCTGATACTATCTCCAACCGTAACACTGAACCGAAAACTAACAGTAGCCCTAAACTTACTCACTCAAATTAAGTTCAAACGTAACCTAACCTGGAGCCTAAATCAAACCATGGATCTAACCCTAAACCTAGACGGACACCTCAAGCTAACCCCAACACTAACCTGACCCTGACGCAAACTCCAAACATAATACTGAACCGAAAACTAACAGTAGCCCTAAACTTACTCCCTCAAACTAAGTTCAATTCTAACCTAACCTTAAGCCTAAATGAAACCATAGACCTAACCCTAACCCTAGGCGGACACCTTATGCTTAACCCAAACCCAAACCTGACCCTGACGCTTACTCCAACTGTAACAGTTAACCGAAAACTAACAGTAGCCCTAAACTTACTCTCTGAAACTAACTTCAAACCTAAGCTAACCTGAAGCCTAAATCAAACCATACACCTAACCCTAACACTAGGCAGACACCTTAAGCTCAACCCCAACCCTAACCTGACCCTGACACTAACTCCAACCGTAACAGTTACCCGAAAACTAACAGTAGCCCTAAACTTACTCCCCCAAACTAAGTTCAAACCTAACCTAACCAGAAGCCAAAATCAAACGATAGACCTAACCCTAACACTAGGCGGACACGTGAAGCTCAACCACAACCCTAACCTGACCCTGACGCTATCTCCAACCGTAACACTGAACCGAAAACTAACAGTAGCCCTAAACTTACTCCCTCAAACTAAGTTCAAACCTAACCTAACCTGAAGCCTAACTCAAACCACAGACCTAACCCTAACCCTAGGCGGACACCTTAAGCTCAACACCAACCCTAACCGGACCCTCACGCTAACTCCAAACGTAACACTGAACCGAAAACTAACAGTAGCCCTAAACTTACTCCCTCAAACTAAGTTCAATCCTAACCTAACCTGAAGACTAAATGAAACCATAGACCTAACCCTAACCCTAAGCGGACACCTTATGCTTAACCCCCACTATAACCTGACCCTGACGCTTACTCCAACCGTAACAGTTAAACGAAAACTAACAGTAGCCCTAAACTTACTCCCTCAAACTAAGTTCAAACCTAACCTAACCTGAAGCCTAACTCAAACCATAGACCTAACCCTAGCCCTAGGCAGACACCTGAATCTCAACCCCAACCGTAACTTGACCTTGACGCTATCTCCAACCGTAACACTGAACCGAAAACTAACAGTAGTCCTAAACTTACTCCTTTAAACTAAGTTCAAACCTAACCTAACCTGAAGCCTAACTCAAACCACAGACCTAACCCTAACCCTAGGCGGACACCTTAAGCTCAACCCCAACCCTAACCTGACCTCCCGGCTAACTCCAATCATATCACTGAACCGAAAACTAAGAGTAGCCCTAAACTTACTCCCACAAACTAAGTTCAATCCTAACCTAACCTGAAGCCTAAATGAAACCATAGACCTAACCCTAACCCTAGGCGGACACCTTATGGTTAACCCCCACCCTAACCTGACCCTGATGCTTACTCCAACAGTAACAGTTAAACGAAAACTAACAGTAGCCCTAAACTGACTCCCTCAAACTAAGTTCAAACCTAACCTAACCTGAAGCCTAAATCAAATCTTAGACCTAACCCTAACCCTAGGCGGACACCTTATGCTTAACCCCCTCTCTAACTTGACCCTGACGCTTACTCCAACCATAACAGTTAACCGAAAATTAACAGTAGCCCTAAACTTACTCCCTCAAACTAAGTTCAAACCTAACCTAACCTGAAGCCTAAATCAAACCATACACCTATCCCTAACCCTAGGCGGACACCTGAAGGTCAAACCAAAACCTAACCTGACCCTCACGCTAACTCCAACCGTAACACTGAACCTAAAACTAACAGTAGCTCTAAACTTACTCCCTAAAACAAAGTTCAAACCTAACCTAACCTGAAGCCTATCTCAAACCATAGACCTAACCCTAACCCTAGGCGGACACCTGAAGCTCAACCCCAACCCTAACCTGACCCTGACGCTATCTCCAACCGTAACACTGAACCGAAAACTAACAGTAGACCTAAACTTACTCCCTCAAACTAAGTTGAAACCTAACCTAACCTGAACCTAAATCAAACCATACACCTAACCCTAACCCTAGGCAGACACCTTAAGCTCAACCCCAACCCTAACCTGACCTTCCGGCTAACTCCAATCATATCACTGAACCGAAAACTAAGAGTAGCCCTAAACTTACTCCCACAAACTAAGTTCAATCCTAACCTAACCTGAAGCCTAAATGAAACCATAGACCCAACCCTAACCCTAGGCGGACACCTTATGGTTAACCCCCAACATAACCTGACCCTGATGCTTACTCCAACCGTAACAGTTAAACGAAAACTAACAGTAGCCCTAAACTTACTCCCTCAAACTAAGTTCAAACCTATCCTAACCTGAAGCCTAAATCAAACCATACACCTAACCCTAACCCTAGGCGGACACTTGAAGCTCAAACCCAAACCTAACCTGACCCTCACGCTAACTCCAATCGTAACACTGAACCTAAAACTAACAGTAGCCCTAAACTTACTATCTAAAACTAATTTCAAACCTAACCTACCCTGAAGCCTATCTCAAACCATAGACCTAACCCTAACCCTAGGCGGACACCTGAATCTAAATCCCAACCCTAACCTAACCCTGACGCTATCTCCAACCGTAACACTGAACCGAAAACTAACAGTAGCCCTAAACTTACTCCCTCAAACTAAGTTCAAACCTAACCTAACATGAAGCCTAAATCAAACGATACACCTATCCCTAACCCTAGGCGGACACCTGAAGCTCAAACCCAAACCTAACCTGACCCTCACGCTAACTCCAACCGTAACACTGAACCTAAAACTAACAGTACCCCTAAACTTACTCCCTAAAACAAAGTTCAAACCTAACCTAACCTGAAGCCTATCTCAAACCATAGACCTAACCCTAACCCTAGGCGGACACCTGAAGCTCAACCCCAACCCTAACCTGACTCTGACACTATCTCCAACCGTAACACTGAACCTAAAACTAACAGTAGCCCTAAACTTACACCCTCAAACTACGTTCAATCCTAACCTAACCTGAAGCCTTAATGAAACCATAGACCTAACCCTAACCCTAGGCGGACACGTTATGCTTAACCCCCACCCTAACCTGACCCTGACGCTTACTCCAAACGTAACAGTTAAACGAAAACTAACAGTAGCCCAAAACTTACTCCCTCAAACTAAGTTCAAACCTAACCTAACCTGAAGCCTAAATCATACCATACACCTAACCCTAATCCTAGGAGGACACCTTAATCTCAACCCCAACCCTAACCTGGCCCTGACGCTAACTCCAACCGTAACAGTTTCCCGAAAACTAACAGTAGCCCTAAACTTACTCCCTCAAACTAAGTTCAAAACTAACCTAACCTGAAGCCTAAATCAAACCATACACGTAACCCTAACCCTAGGCGGACACCTTAAGCTCAACCCCAACCCTAACCTGACCTCCAGTTTAACTCCAACCATATCACTGAACGGAAAAATAAGAGTAGCCCTAAAATTACTCGCTCAAACTAAGTTCAAACATAACCTAACCTGAAGCCTAACTCAAATCATAGACCTAACCCTAACAAAAGGCGGACACCTGAAGCTCAACCCCAACCCTATCCTGACCCTGACGCTATCTCCAACCGTAACAGTTACCAGAAAACTACCAGTAGCCCTAAACTTACTCCCTCAAACTAAGTTCAAACCTAACCTAACCTGAAGCCTAACTCAAACCACAGACCTAACCCTAACCCTAGGCGGACACCTTAAGCTCAACACCAACTCTAACCGGACCCTCACGCTAACTCCAACCTTAACACTGAACCTAAAACTAACAGTAGCCCTAAACTTACTCCCTAAAACAAAGTTCAAACCTAACCTAACCTGAAGCCTATCTCAAACCATAGACCTAACCCTAACCCTAGGCGGACACCTGAAGCTCAACCCCAACCCTAACCTGACCCTGACGCTATCTCCAACCGTAACACTGAACAGAAAACTAACAGTAGACCTAAACTTACTCCCTCAAACTAAGTTCAAACCTAACCTAACCTGAACCTAAATCAAACTATACACCTAACCCTAACCCTAGGCAGACACTTTAAGCTCAACCCCAACCCTAACCTGACCTTCCGGCTAACTCCAATCATATCACTGAACCGAAAACTAAGAGTAGCCCTAAACTTACTCCCACAAACTAAGTTCAATCCTAACCTAACCTGAAGCCTAAATGAAACCATAGACCTAACCCTAACCCTAGGCGGACACCTTATGGTTAACGACCACCATAACCTGACCCTGATGCTTACTCCAACCGTAACAGTTAAACGAAAACTAACAGTAGCCCTAAACTTACTCCCTCAAACTAAGTTCAAACCTATCCTAACCTGAAGCCTAAATCAAACAATACACCTAACACTAACCCTAGGCGTATACCTTAAGCTCAACCCCAAAACAAACCTGACCCTGACACTTACACCAACAGTAACAATTAACCGAAAACTAACAGTAGCCCTAAACTGACTCCCTCAAACTAAGTTCAAACCTAACCTAACCTGAAGCCTAAATCAAATCTTAGACCTAACCCTAACCCTAGGCGGACACCTTATGCTTAACCCCCTCCCTAACTTGACCCTGACGCTTACTCCAACTGTAACAGTTAACCGAAAACTAACAGTAGCCCTAAACTTACTCCATCAAACTAACTTCAAACCTAACATAACCTAAAGCCTAAATGAAACCATACACCTAACCCTAACCCTAGGCGGACACCTTAAGCTCAACCCCAACCCTAACCTGACCCTGACGCTATCTCCAACCGTAACACTGAACCGAAAACTAACAGTAGCCCTAAACTTACTCCCTCAAACTAAGTTCAAAACTAACCTAACCTGAAGTCTAACTCCAACCACAAACCTAACCCTAACCCTAGGCGGACACCTTAAGCTCAACCCCAACCCTAACCTGACCCTCATGCTAACTTCAAACGTAACACTGAACCGAAAACTAACAGTAGCCCTATACTTACTCCCTCAAACTAAGTTCAATCCTAACCTAACCTGAAGCCTAAATGAAACCATAGACCTAACCCTAACCCTGGGCGGACACCTTATCCTTAACCCCGACCCTAACCTGACCCTGACGCTTACTCCAACTGTAACAGTTAACCGAAAACTAACAGTAGCCCTAAACTTACTCCCTGAAACTAACTTCAAACCTAACCTAACCTGAAGCCTCAATCAAACCATACACCTAACCCTAACCCTAGGCGGACACCTTAAGCTCAACCCCAACCCTAACCTGACCCTGACGCTAACTCCAACCGTAACAGTTACCCGAAAACTAACAGTAGCCCTAAACTTACTCACTCAAACTAAGTTCAAACCTAACCTAACCAGAAGCCAAAATCAAACCATACACCTAACCCTAACCCTAGGCGGACACATTAAGCTCAACCCCAACCCTAACCCGACCCTAATGCTCACTCCAACCGTAACACTGAACCGAAAACTAACAGTAGCCCTAAACTAAATCCATCAAACTAAGTTCAATCCTAACCTAACCTGAAGCCTAACTCAAACCATAGACCTAACCCTAACCCTAGGCGGACACCTGAAGCTCAACCCCAACCCTAACCTGACCCTGACGCTATCTCCAACCATAACACTGAACCGAAAACTAACAGTAGCCCTAAACTTACTCACTCAAACTAAGTTCAAATGTAACCTAACCTGAAGCCTAAATCAAACCACAGACCTAACCCTAAACCTAGGCGGACACCTTAAGCTCAACTCCAACCCTAACCTGACCCTGACGCTATCTCCAACCGTAATACTGAACCGAAAACTAACAGTAGCCCTAAACTTACTCACTCAAACTAAGTTCAAACGAAACCTAACCTGGAGCCTAAATAAAACCATGGACCTAACCCTAACCCTAGGCGGACACCTCAAGCTAACCCCAAACCTAACCTGACCCTGACGCTAACTCCAACCCTAATACTGAACCGAAAACTAACAGTAGCCCTAAACTTACTCCCTCAAACTAAGTTCAAACCTACCCTAACCTGAAGCCTAAATCAAACCATACACCTAACCCTAACCCTAGGCGGACACCTTAAGCTCAACCCCAAACCTAACCTGACCCTGATGCTTACTCCAACCGTAACAGTTAAACGAAAACTAACAGTAGCCCTAAACTTACTCCCTCAAACTAAGTTCAAACCTATCCTAACCTGAAGCCTAAATCAAACCATACACCTAACCCTAACGCTAGGCGGACACCTTAAGCTCAACCACAACCCTAACCTGACCCTGACGCTAACTCCAACCGTAACAGTTACCCGAAAACTAACAGTAGCCCTAAACTTACTCCCTCCAACTAAGTTCAAACCTAACCTAAACAGAAGCCAAAATCAAACCATACACCTAACCCTAACCCTAGGCGGACACATTAAGATCAACCCCGACCCTAACGCTAACTCCAACCGTAACACTGAACCGAAAACTAACAGCAGCCCTAAACTAACTCCGTCAATCTAAGTTCAAACTTAACCTAACCTGAAGCCTAACTCAAACCATAGACCTAACCCTAAACCTAGGCGGACACCTGAAGCTCAACCACAACCCTAACCTGACCCTGACACTATCTCCAACCAAAACACTGAACCGAAAACTAACCGTAGCCCTAAACTTACTCACTCAAACTAAGTTCAATTGTAACCTATCCTGAAGCCTAAATCAAACCACAGACCTAACCCTAACCCTAGGCGGACACCTTAAGCTCAACTCCAACACTAACCTGACCCTGACGGTGTCTCCAACCATTACACTGAACCAAAAACTAACAGTAGACCTAAAGTTACTCACTCAAACTAAGTTCAAACGTAACCTAACCTGGAGCCTAAATAAAACCATGGACCTAACCCTAACCCTAGGCGGACACCTCAAGTTAACCCCAAACCTAACCTGACCCTGACGCTAACTCCAACCCTAATACTGAACCGAAAACTAACAGTAGCCCTTAACTTACTCCCTCAAACTAAGTTCAAACCTAACCTAACCTGAAGCCTAAATCAAAACATACACCTAACCCTAACCCTAGGCGGACACCTTAAGCTCAACCCTAAACCTAACCTGACCCTGATGCTTACTCCAACCGTAACAGTTAAACGAAAACTAACAGTAGCCCTAAACTGTCTCCCTCAAACTAAGTTCAAACCTAACCTAAACTGAAGCCTAACTCAAACAATAGACCTAACCCTAAACCTAGGCGGACACCTTAAGCTTAACCCCAAGCGAACCTGACCCTGAGATTAAATCCAACCGTAACACTGAACCGAAAACTAACAGTAGCCCTAAACTTACTCCCTCAAACTAAGTTCAATCCTAAATTAACCTGAAGCCTAAATGAAACCATAGTACTAACCCGAACCCTAGGCGGACACCTTATGCTTAACCCCCACCCTAACCTAACCCTGATGCTTACTCCAACCGTAACATTTAAACGAAAACTAACAGTAGCCCTAAACTTACTCCCTCAAACTAAGTTCAAACATTACCTAACCTGAAGCCTAAATCAAACCATACAACTAACCCTAACCCTAGGCGGACACCTTAAGCTCAACCCCAAACCTAACCTGACCCTGACGCTTACTCCACCCGTAACACTTAACCGAAAACTAACAGTAGCCCTAAACTTACTCCCTCAAACTACGTTCAAACATAACCTAATTTGGGGCCTAAATCAAACCATACACCTAACCCTAACCCTAGGCGGACACCTTAAGCTCAACCCCAACCCTAACCTGGCCCTGACGCTAACTCCAACCGTAACAATTACCCGAAAACTAACAGTAGCCCTAAACTTACTGCCTCAAACTAAGTTCAAACCTAACCTAACCTGAAGCCTAAATGAAACCATAGACCTAACCCTAACCCTAGGCGGACACTTTATGCTTAACCCCCAACCTAACCTGAACCTGATGCTTACTCCAACAGTAACAGTTAAACGAAAACTAACAATAGCCCTGAACTTACTCATTCAAACTAAGTTCAAACCTAACCTAACCTGAAGCCTAAATAAAACCATACACCTAACCCTAACCCTAGGCAGACACCTGAAGCTCAAACCCAAACCTAACCTGACCCTCACGCTAACTCCAACCGTAACACTGAACCTAAAACTAACAGTAGCCCTAAACTTACTCCCTAAAACTAAGTTCAAACCTAACCTAACCTGAGGCCTATCTCAAACCATAGACCTAACCCTAACCCTAGGCGGACACCTGAAGCTCAACCCCAACCCTAACCTGACCCTGACGCTATCTCCAACCGTAACACTGAACCGAAAACTAACAGTAGCCCTAAACTTACTCCCTCAAACTAACTTCAAACCTAACCTATCCTGAAGCCTAACTCAAACCACAGACCTAACCCTAACCCTAGGCGGACACCTTAAGCTCAACCCCAACCCTAACTGTACCCTCATGCTAACTCCAAACGTAACACTGAACCGAAAACTAACAGTAGCCCTAAACTTACTCCCTCAAACTAAGTTCAATCCTAAATTAACCTGAATCCTAAATGAAACCATACACCTAACCCTATCCCTAAGCGGACACCTTATGCTTAACCCCCACCCTAACTCCAACTGTAACAGTTAACCGAAAACTAACAGTAGCCCTAAACTTACTCCCTGAAACTAACTTCAAACCTAACCTAAACTGAAGCCTAAATCAAACCATACACCTAACCCTAACCCTAGGCGGACACCTTAAGCTCAACCCCAACCCTAACCTGACCTCCCGGCTAACTCCAACCATATCACTGAACCGAAAACTAAGAGTAGCCCTAAACTTACTCACTCAAACTAAGTTCAAACCTAACCTAACCTGAAGCCTAACTCAAATCATAGACCTAACCCTAACAATAGGCGGACACCTGAAGCTCAACCCCAACACTAACCTGACCCTGACGCGATCTCCAACCGTAACACTGAACCGAAAACTAACAGTAGCCCTAAACTTACTCACTCAAAGTAAGTTCAAACGTAACCTAACCTGGAGCCTAAATCAAACCATGGACCTAACCCTAACCATAGGCGGACACCTCAAGCTAACCCCAAACCTAACCTGACCCTGACGCTAACTCCAACCATAATACTGAACCGAAAACTAACAGTAGCCCTAAACTTACTCCCTCAAACTAAGTTCAAACCTAACCTAACCTGAAGCCTAAATCAAACCATACACCTAACCCTAATCCTAGGCGGACACCTTAACTTCAACCCCAAACCTAACCTGACCCTGACGCTTACTCCAACTGTAACAGTTAACTGAAAACTAACAGTAGCCCTAAACTTACTCCCTCAAACTAAGTTCAAACATAACCTAACCTGAAGCCTAAATCAAACCGTTCACCTAACCCTAACACTAGGCAGACACCTTAAGCTCAACCCCAACCCTAACCTGGCCGTGACGCTAACTCCAACCGTAACAGTTACCAGAAAACTAACAGTTGCCCTAAACTTACTCCCTCAAACTAACTTCAAACCTAACCTAACCTGAAGCCTAAATGAAACCATAGACCTAACCGTAACCCTAGGCAGATACCTTATGCTTAACCCCCACCCTAACCTGACCCTGACGCTTACTCCAACCGTAACAGTTAAACGAAAACTAACAGTAGTCCTAAACTTATTCCCTCAATCTAAGTTCAAACCTAACCTAACCTGAAGCCTAAATCAAACCAAACACCTAACCCTAAACCTAAGCGGACACCTGAAGCTCAAACCCAAACCTAACCTGACCCTCACGCTAACTCTAACCGTAACACTGAACCTAAAACTAACAGTAGCCCTAAACTTACTCCCTAAAACTAAGTTCAAACCTAACCTAACCTGAAGCCTATCTCAAACCATAAACCTAACCCTAACCCTAGGCGGACACCTGAAGCTCAACCCCAAACCTAACCTGACCCTGACGCTTACTCCAACTGTAACAGTTAACCAAAAACTAATAGTAGCCCTAAACTTACTCCGTGAAACTAACTTCAAACCTAACCTAACCTGAAGCCTAAATCAAACCATACACCTAACCCTAACCCTAGGCGGACACCTTAAGCTCAACGCCAACCCTAACCTGACCTCCCAGCTAACTCCAACCATATCACAGAACCGAAAACTAAGAGTAGCCCTAAACTTACTCCCACAAACTAAGTTCAATCCTAACCTAACCTGAAGCCTAAATGAAACCATAGACCTAACCCTAACCCTAGGCGGACACCTTATGGTTAACCCCCACCATAACCTGACCCTGACGCTTACTCCAATCGTAACAGTTAAACGAAAACTAACAGTAGCCCGAAACTTACTCCCTTAAACTAAGTTCAAACCTATCATAACCTGAAGCCTAAATCAACCCATACACCTAACACTAACCCTAGGCGGATACCTTAAGCTCAACCCCAAACCTAACCTGACCCTGACACTTACACCAACAGTAACAGTTAGCCGAAAACTAACAGTAGCCCTAAACTGACTCCCTCAAACTAAGTTCAAACCTAACCTAACTTGAAGGCTAAATGAAACCATAGACCTAAACCTAACCCTAGGCCGACACCTTATGCTTAACCCCAACACTAACCTGACCCTGACGCTTACTCCAACTGTAACAGTTAACCGAAAACTAACAGTAGCCCTAAACTTACTCTCTGAAACTAACTTCAAACCTAACCTAACCTGAAGCCTAAATCAAACCATACACCTAACCCTAACACTAGGCGTACACCTTAAGCTCCACCCCTACCCTACCTGACCCTGACACTAAGTCCAACCGTAACAGTTACCCGAAAACTAAAAGTAGCCCTAAACTTACTACCTCAAATAAGTTCAAACCTAACTTAACCTGAAGCCTAACTCAAACAATAGACCTAACCCTAACCCTAGGCGGACACCTTAAGCTTGACCCCAACCCTAACCTGACCCTGAGGCTAAATTCAACCGTAACACTGAACCAAAAAATACAATAGGCCTAAACTTACTCCCTCAAACTAAGTTCAAACCTAACCTAACCTGAAGCCTAACTCAAACCATAGACCTAACCCTAACCCTAGGCGGATACCTGAATCTCAACCCCAACCCTAACTTGACCATGACGCTATCTCCAACCGTAACACTAAACCGAAAACTAACAGTAGCCCTAAACTTACTCGCTCAAACTAAGTTCAAACCTAACCTAACCTGAAGTCTAACTCAAATCATAGACCTAACCCTAACAATAGGCGGACACCTGAAGCTCAACCCCAACCCTAACCTGACCCTGACGCTATCTCCAACCGTAACACTGAACCGAAAACTAACAGTAGCCCTAATCTTACTCCCTCAGACTAAGTTCAAACCTATCCTAACCTGAAGCATAACTCAAACCATAGACCTAACCCTAACCCTAGGCGGACACCTGAAGCTCAACCACAACCCTAACCTGACCCTGACGATATCTCCAACCGTAACAATGAACCGAAAACTAAGAGTAGCCCTAAACTTACTCCCTCAAACTAAGTTCAAACCTAACCTAACCTGAAGCCTATCTCAAACCGCAGACCTAACCATAACCCTACGAGGACACCTTAAGCTTAACCACAAACGAACCTGATCCTGAGGTTAAATCCAACCGTAACACTGAACCGAAACTAACAGTAGCCCTAAATTAACTCCCTCAAACTAAGTTCAATCCTAACCTAACCTGAAGCCTAAATGAAACCATAGTCCTAACCCGAACCCTAGGCGGACACCTTATGCTTAACCCCCACCCTAACCTAACCCTGACGCTAACTCCAACCGTAACAGTTAAACGAAAACTAACAGTAGCCCTAAACTTACTCCCTCAAACTAAGTTCAAACATAACCTAACCTGAAGCCTAAATCAAACCATACAACTAACCCTAACCCTAGGCGGACACCTTAAGCTCAACCCCAACCCTAACCTGGACCTGACGCTCACTGCAACAGTAACAGTTACGCGAAAACTAACAGTAGCCCTAAACTTACTCCCTCAAACTAACTTCAATCCTAACCTAACTTGAAGCCTAACTCAAACCATAGTCCTAACCCTAACCCTAAGCGGACACCTGAAACTCAACCACAACCCTAACCAGACCCTGACGCTATCTCCAACCGTAAGACTGAACCGAAAACTAACAGTAGCCCTAAACTTACTCCCTCAAACTAAGTTCAAACCTAACCTAACCTGAAGCCTAACTCAATCCACAGACCTAACCCTAACCCTAGGCGGACACCTTAAGCTCAACCCCAACCCTAAGCTGGACCCTCATGCTAACTCCAAACGTAACACTGAACCGAAAACTAACAGTAGCCCTAAACTTACTCCCTCAAACTAAGTTCAATCCTAACCTAACCTGAAGCCTAAATGAAACTATACACCTAACCCTAAGCCTAGGCGGACACCTTATCCTTAACCCCCACCCTAACATGACCCTGACGCTTACTCCAACTGTAAGAGTTAACCGAAAACTAACAGTAGCCCTAAACTTACTCCCTGAAACTAACTTCAAACCTAACCTAACCTGAAGCCTAACTCAAATCATAGACCTAACCCTAACCCAAGGCGGACACCGTAAGCTCAACCCCAACCCTAACCGGACACTCACGCTAACTCCAAATGTAACACTGAACCAAAAACTAACAGTAGCCCTAAACTTACTCCCTCAAACTAAGTTTAAACCTAACCTAACCTGAAGCCTAACTCAAATCATAGACCTAACCCTAACAATAGGCGGACACCTGAAGCTCAACCCCAACCCTAACCTGACCCTGACGCTATCTCCAACCGTAACACTGAACCGAAAACTAACAGTAGCCCTAAACTTACTCCTTCAAACTAAGTTCAAACCTAACCTAACCTGAAGTCTAACTCAAACCACAGACCTAACCCTAACCCTAGGCGGACACCTTAAGCTCAACCCCAACCCTAACCTGACCCTCACGCTAACTCCATCCGTTACACTGAACCGAAAAATAACAGTAGCCCTAAACTTACTCCCTCAAACTAAGTTTAAATCTAACATAACCTGAAGCCTAACTCAAACAATAGACCTAACCCTAACCCTAGGCAGACGCCTTAAGCTTAACCCCAACCCTAACCTGACCCTGAGGCTAAATCCAACCGTAACACTGAACCGAAAACTAACAGTAGCCCTAAACTTACTCCCTCAAACTAAGTTCAATCCTAACCTAACCTGAAGCCTAAATGAAACCATAGACCTAACCCTAACCCTAGGCGGACACCTTATGCTTAACCCCCACCCTAACCTGACCCTGACGCTTACTCCAACCGTAACAGTTAAACGAAAACTAACAGTAGCCCTAAACTTACTCCCTCAAACTAAGTTCAAACCTAACCTAACCTGAAGCATAAATCAAACCATACACCTAACCCTAACCCTAGGCGGACACCTTAAGCTCAACCCCAACCCTAACCTGACCTCCCGGCTAACTCCAACCATATCACTGAACCGAAAACTAAGAGTAGCCCTAAACTTACTCACTCAAACTAAGTTCAAACCTAACCTAACCTGAAGCCTAACTCAAATCATAGACCTAACCCTAACAATAGGCGGACACCTGAAGCTCAACCCCAAACCTAACCTAACCCTGACGCTATCTCCAACCGTAACACTGAACCGAAAACTAACAGTAGCCCTAAACTTACTCTGTCAAACTAAGTTCAAACGTAACCTAACATGAAGCCTAAATCCATCCACAGACCTAAGCCTAACCCAAGGCGGACACCTTAAGCTCCACTCCAACCCTAACCTGACCCTGACGCTATCTCCAACCGTAACACTGAACCGAAAACTAACAATAGCCCTAAACTTACTCACTCAAAGTAAGTTCAAACGTAACCTAACCTGGAGCCTAAATCAAACCATGGACCTAACCCTAACCCTAGGCAGACACCTCAAGCTAACCCCAAACCTAACCTGACCCTGACGCTAACTCCAACCATAATACTGAACCGAAAACTAACAGTAGCCCTAAACTTACTCCCTCAAACTAAGTTCAAACCTAACCTAACCTGAAGCCTAAATCAAACCATACACCTAACCCTAAACCTAGGCGGACACCTTAACTTCAACCCCAAACCTAACCTGACCCTGACGCTTACTCCAACTGTAACAGTTAACTGAAAACTAACAGTAGCCCTAAACTTACTCACTCAAACTAAGTTCAAACATAACCTAACCTGAAGCCTAAATCAAACCGTTCACCTAACCCTAACCCTAGGCGGACACCTTAAGCTCAACCCCAACCCTAACCTGACCCTGACGCTAACTCCAACCTTAACAGTTACCTGAAAACTAACAGTAGCCCTAAACTTACTCCCTCAAACTAAGTTCAAACCTAACCTAACCAGAAGCCAAAATCAAACCATACAACTAACCCTAACCCTAGGCGGACACCTTAAGCTCAACCCCAACCCTAACCTGACCCTCACGCTAACTCCAACCGTAACACTGAACCGAAAACTAACAGTAGCCCTAAACTTACTCCCTCAAACTACGTTCAAACCTAACCTAACCTGAACCCTATCTCAAACCACAGACCTAAACCTAACCCTAGGTGGACACCTTAAGCTCAACCCCAACCCTAACCAGACACTGACGCTAACTCCAAATGTAACACTGAACCAAAAA
Source organism: Tupaia tana (assembly GCA_026018925.1). Taxonomy (NCBI): domain Eukaryota; kingdom Metazoa; phylum Chordata; class Mammalia; order Scandentia; family Tupaiidae; genus Tupaia; species Tupaia tana. The sequence continues at coordinate 2,535,951 of JAKSZU010000034.1, read as the reverse complement.
CAAACCGTAGCCATAAACTTACTCCCTCAAACTAAGTTCAAACCTAACCTAACCTGCAGCCTAAATCAAACCATACACCTAACCCAAACCCTAGGCGGACACCTTAAGCTCAACCCCAAACCTAACCTGACCCTGACGCTTACTCCAACCGTAACAGTTAACCGAAAACTAACAGTAGCCCTGAACTTACACCCTCAAACTAAGTTCAAACCTAATCTAACCTGAAGCCTAACTCAAACCATAGACCTAACCCTAACCCTAGGCGGACACCTGAAGCTCAACCCCAACCCTAACCTGACCCTGACGCTATCTCCAACCGTAACACTGAACCGAAAACTAACAGTAGCCCTAAACTTACTCCCTCAAACTAATTTCAAACCTAACCTAACCTGAAGCCTAACTCAAACCACAGACCTAACGCTAACCCTAGGCGGACACCTTAAGCTCAACCCCAACCCTAACCTGACCCTCACGCTAACTCCAACCGTAACACTGAACCGAAAACTAACAGTAGCCCTAAACTTACTCCCTCAAACTAAGTTCAAACCTAACCTAACCTGAAGCCTAACTCAAACAATAGACCTAACCCTAACCCTAGGCGCACACCTTAAGCTTGACCCCAACCCTAACCTGACCCTTAGGCTAAACTCATCCGTAACACTGAACCGAAAAATAAAATAGGCCTAAACTTACTCCCTCAAACTAAGTTCAAACCTAACGTAACCTGAATCCTATCTCAAACCATAGACCTAACCCTAACCATAGGCGGACACCAGAATCTCAACCCCAACCCTAACTAGACCATGACGCTATCTCCAACCTTAACACTGAACCGAAAACTAACAGTAGCCCTAAAATTACTCCCTCAAACTAAGTTCAAACCTAACCTAACCTGAAGCCTAACTCAAACCACAAACCTAACCCTAACCCTAGGTGGACACCTTAAGCTCAACCCCAACCCTACCCAGACCCTCATGCTAACTCCAAACGTAACACTGAACCGAAAACTAACAGTAGCCCTAAACTTACTCCCTCAAACTAAGTTCAATGCTAACCTAATCTGAAGCCTAAATGAAACCATAGACCTAACCCTAACCCTAGGCGGACTCCTTATGCTTAACCCCCACCCTAACCTGACCCTGATGCTTACTCCAACTGTAACAGTTAACCGAAAACTAACAGTAGCCCTAAACTTACTCCCTGAAACTAACTTCAAACCTAACCTAACCTGAAGCCTTAATCAAACCATACACCTAACCCTAACCCTAGGCGGACACCTTATGCTTAACCCCCACTCTAACCTGACCCTGATGCTAACTCCAACCGTAACAGTTACCCGAAAACTAACAGTAGCCCTAAACTTACTCCCTCAAACTAAGTTCAAACCTAACCTAACCAGAAGCCAAAATCAAACCATACACCTAACCCTAACCCTAGGCGGACACCTGAAGCTCAACCACAACCCTAACCTTACCCTCACGCTAACTCCAACCGTAACACTGAACCTAAAACTAACAGTAGCCCTAAACTTACTCCCTAAAATTAAGTTCAAACCTAACCTAACCTGAAGCCTATCTCAAACCATAGACCTAACCCAAACCCTAGGTGGACACCTGAAGCTCAACCCCAAACCTAAGCTGACCCTGACGCTATCTCCAACCGTAACACTGAACCGAAAACTAACAGTAGCTGTAAACTTACTCACTCAAACTAAGTTCAAACCTAACCTAACCTGAAGCCTAACTGAAACCACAGACCTAACCCTAACCCTAGGCCTAAACCTTAAGCTCAACCCCAACCCTAACCTGACCCTCATGCTAACTCCAAACGTAACACTGAACCAAAAACTAACAGTAGCCCTATACTTACTCCCTCAAACTAAGTTCAAACTTAACCTAACCAGAAGCCAAAATCAAACCATACACCTAACCATAACCCTAGGCGAACACCTTAAGCTCAACCCCAACCCTAACCTGACCCTCACGCTAACTCCAACCGTAACACTGAACCGAAAAATAACAGTAGCCCTAATCTTACTCCGTCAAACTAAGTTCAATCCTAACCTAACCTGAAGCCTAAATGAAACCATAGTCCTAACCCTAACCCTAGGCGGACACCTTATGCTTAACACCCACCCTAACCTAACCCTGACGCTTACTCCAACCGTAACAGTTAAACGAAAACTAACAGTAGTGCTAAACTTACTCCTTCAAACTAAGTTCAAACATAACCTAACCTGAAGCCTAAATCAAACCATACACCTAACCCTAACCCTAGGCGGACACCTTAAGCTCAACCCCAACCCTAACCTGACCTCCAGGCTAACCCCAACCATATCACTGAACCGAAAACTAAGAGTAGTCCTAAACTTACTCGCTCAAACTAAGTTCAAACCTAACCTAACCTGAAGCCTAACTCAAATCATAGACCTAACCCTAACAATAGGCCGACACCTGAACTTCAACCCCAACCCTAACCTGACCCTGACGCTATCTCCAACCGTAACACTGAACCGAAAACTAACAGTAGCCATAAACTTACTCACTCAAACTAAGTTCAAACCTAACCTAACCTGAAGCCTAACTGAAACCACAGACCTAACCCTAACCCTAGGCGGACACCTTAAGCTCAACCCCAACACTTACCGGACCCTCATGCTAACTCCAAACGTAACACTGAACCAAAAACTAACAGGAGCCCTAAACTTACTCCCTCAAACTAAGTTCAATCCTAACCTAACCTGAAGCCTAAATGAAACCATAGACCTAAACCTAACCCTAGGCGGACACCTTATGCTTAACCCCAACACTAACCTGACCCTGATGCTTACTCCAACTGTAACAGTTAACCGAAAACTAACAGTAGCTCTAAACTTACTCCCTGAAACTAACTTCAAACCTAACCTAACCTGAAGCCTAAATCAAACCATACACCTAACCGTAACACTAGGCGTACACCTTAAGCTCAACCCCAACCCTAACTGACCCTGACGCTAACTCCAACCGTAACAGTTACCCGAAAACTAAAAGTAGCCCTAAACTTAATCCCTCAAACTAAGTTCAAACCTAACCTAACCTGAAGCCTAACTCTAACAATAGACCTAACCCTAACCCTAGGCGGACACCTTAAGCTTGACCCCAACCCTAACCTGACCCTGAGGCTAAATTTAACCGTAACACTGAACCAAAAAATACAATAGGCCTAAACTTACTCCCTCAAACTAAGTTCAAACCTAACCTAACCTGAAGCCTAACTCAAACCATAGACCTAACCCTAAACCTAGGCGGATACCTGAATCTCAACGCCAACCCTAACTTGACCATGACGCTATCTCCAACTGTAACACTAAACCGAAAACTAACAGTAGCCCTATACTTACTCGCTCAAACTAAGTTCAAACCTAACCTAACCTGAAATCTAAATCAAATCATAGACCTAACCCTAACAATAGGCGGACACCTGAAGCTCAACCCCAACCCTAACCTGACCCTGACGCTATCTCCAACCGTAACACTGAACTGAAAACTAACAGTAGCCCTAATCTTACTCCCTCAGTCTATGTTCAAACCTAACCTAACCTGAAGCATAACTCAAACCATAGACATAACCCTAACCCTAGGCGGACACCTGAAGCTCAACCACAACCCTAACCTGACCCTGACGATATCTCCAACTGTAACACTGAACCAAAAACTAAGAGTAGCCCTAAACTTACTCCCTCAAACTAAGTTCAAACCTAACCTAACCTGAAGCCTATCTCAAACCGCAGACCTAACCATAACCCTAGGCGGACACCTTAAGCTTAACCCCAAACGAACCTGACCCTGAGGTTAAATCCAACGATAACACTGAACCGAAACGAACAGTAGCCCTAAATCAACTCCCTCAAACTAAGTTCAATCCTAACCTAACCTGAAGCCTAAATGAAACCATAGTCCTAACCCGAACCCTAGGCGGACACCTTATGCTTAACCCCCACCCTAACCTAACCGTGACGCTAAGTCCAACCGTAACAGTTACACGAAAACTAACAGTAGCCCTAAACTTACTCCCTCAAACTAAGTTCAATCCTAACCTAACCTGAAGACTAAATGAAGCCATAGACCTAACCCTAACCCTAGGCGGACACCTTATGCTTAACCCCCACCCTAACCTGACCCTGACGCTTACTCCAACTGTAACAGTTAACCGAAAACTAACAGTAGCCCTAAACTTACTCCCTGAAACTAACTTCAAACCTAACCTAATCTGAATCCTTAATCAAACCATACACCTAACCCTAACCCTAGGCAGAAACCTTATGCTTAACCCCCACTCTAACCTGACCCTGATGCTAACTCCAACCGTAACAGTTACCTGAAAACTAACAGTAGCCCTGAACTTACACCCTCAAACTAAGTTCAAACCTAACCTTACCTGAAGCCTAACTCAAACAATAGACCTAACCCTAACCCTAGGCGCACACCTTAAACTTGACCCCAACCCTAACCTGACCCTTAGGCTAAACTCATCCGTAATACTGAACCGAAAAATACAATAGGCCTAAACTTACTCCCTCAAACTAAGTTCAAACCTAACGTAACCTGAAGCCTAACTCAAACCGTAGACCTAACCCTAACCCTAGGCGGACACCTAAATCTCAACCCCAACCCTAACTAGACCATGACGCTATCTCGAACCTTAACACTGAACCGAAAACTAACAGTAGCCCTAAAATTACTGCCTCAAACTAAGTTCAAACCTAACCTAACCTGAAGCCTAACTCAAACCACAAACCTAACCCTAACCCTAGGCGGACACCTTAAGCTCAACCCCAACCCTAACCGGACCCTCATGCTAACTCCAAACGTAACACTGAACCGAAAACTAACAGTAGCCCTAAACTTACTCCCTCAAACTAAGTTCAATCCTAACCTAACCTGAAGCCTAAATGAAACCATAGACCTAACCCTAACCCGAGGCGTACACCTTATGCTTAACCCCCACCCTAACCTGACCCTGACGCTTACTCCAACTGTAACAGTTAACCGAAAACTAACAGTAGCCCTAAACTTACTCCCTGAAACTAACTTCAAACCTAACCTAACCTGAAGCCTTAATCAAACCATACACCTAACCCTAACCCTAGGCAGATACCTTATGCTTAACCCCCACTCTAACCTGACCCTGATGCTAACTCCAACCGTAACAGTTACCCGAAAACTAACAGTAGCCCTAAACTTACTCCCTCAAACTAAGTTCAAACCTAACCTAACCAGAAGCCAAAATCAAACCATACACCTAACCCTAACCCTAGGCGGACACCTGAAGCTGAACCACAACCCTAACCTTACCCTCACGCTAACTCCAACCGTAACACTGAACCTAAAACTAACAGTAGCCCTAAACTTACTCCCTAAAATTAAGTTCAAACCTAACCTAACCTGAAGCCTATCTCAAACCATAGACCTAACCCTAACCCTAGGCGGACACCTGAAGCACAACCCCAAACCTAAGCTGACCCTGACGCTATCTCCAACCGTAACACTGAACCGAAAACTAACAGTAGCCGTAAACTTACTCACTCAAACTAAGTTCAAACCTAACCTAACCTGAAGCCTAACTGAAACCACAGACCTAACCCTAACCCTAGGCCTAAACCTTAAGCTCAACCCCAACCCTAACCTGACCCTCATGCTAACTCCAAACGTAACACTGAACCAAAAACTAACAGTAGCCCTATACTTACTCCCTCAAACTAAGTTCAATCCTAACCTAACCTGAAGCCTAAATGAAACAATAGACCTAAACCTAACCCTAGGCGGACACTTTATGCTTAACCCCAACCCTAACCTGACCCTGATGCTTACTCCAACTGTAACAGTTAACCGAAAACTAACAGTAGCCCTAAACTTACTCTCTGAAACTAACTTCAAACCTAACCTAACCTGAAGCCTCAATCAAACCATACACCTAACCCTAACACTAGGCGGACACCTTAAGCTCAACCCCAACCATAACTGACCCTGACGCTAATCCAACCGTAACAGTTACCCGAAAACTAACAGTAGCCCTAAACTTACTCCCTCAAACTAAGTTCAAACTTAACCTAACCAGAAGCCAAAATCAAACCATACACCTAACCATAACCCTAGGCGAACACCTTAAGCTCAACCCCAACCCTAACCTGACCCTCACGCTAACTCCAACCGTAACACTGAACCGAAAACTAACAGTAGCCCTAATCTTACTCCCTCAAACTAAGTTCAATCCTAACCTAACCTGAAGCCTAAATGAAACCATAGTCCTAACCCTAACCCTAGGCGGACACCTTATGCTTAACCCCCACCCTAACCTAACCCTGACGCTTACTCCAACCGTAACAGTTAAACGAAAACTAACAGTAGCCCTAAACTTACTCCCTCAAACTAAGTTCAAACATAACCTAACCTGAAGCCTAAATCAAACCATACACCTAACCCTAACCCTAGGCGGACACCTTAAGCTCAACCCCAACCCTAACCTGACCTCCAGGCTAACCCCAACCATATCACTGAACCGAAAACTAAGAGTAGTCCTAAACTTACTCGCTCAAACTAAGTTCAAACCTAACCTAACCTGAAGCCTAACTCAAACCATAGACCTAACCCTAACCCTAGGCGGACACCTGAATCTCAACCCCAACCCTAACTTGTCCCTGACGCTATCTTCAACCGTAACACTGACCCGAAAACTAACAGTAGCCCTAAACTTACTCCTTCAAACTAAGTTCAAACCTAACCTAACCTGAAGTCTAACTCAAACCACAGACCTAACCCTAACCCTAGGCGGACACCTTAAGCTCAACCCCAACCCTAACCAGACCCTCACGCTAACTCCAACCGTAACACTGAACCGAAAACTAACAGTAGCCCTAAACTTACTCCCTCAAACTAAGTTCAAACCTAACATAACCTGAAGCCTAACTCAAACCATAGACCTAACCCTAACCCTAGGCGGACACCTTAAGCTTAACCCCAAACCTAACCTGACCCTGAGGCTAAATCGAACCGTAACACTGAACCAAAAACTAACAGTAGCCCTAAACTTACACCCTCAAACTAAGTTCAATCCTAACCTAACCTGAAGCCGAAATGAAACCATAGACCTAAACCTAACCCTAGGCGGACACCTTATGCTTAACCCCCACCCTAACCTGACCCTGAGGCTTACTCCAACCGTAACAGTTAAACGAAAATTAACAGTAGCCCTAAACTTACTGCCTCAAACTAAGTTCAAACCTAACCTAACCTGAAGCCTAAATCAAACCATACACCTAACCCTAACCCTAGGCCTACACCTTAAGCTCAACCCCAAACCACACCTGACCCTGACGCTTACTCCAACCGTAACAGTTAACCGAAAACTAACAGTAGCCCTAAACTGACTCCCTCAAACTAAGTTCAAAACTAACCTAACCTTAAGCCTAAATCAAATCATAGACCTAACCCTAACCCTAGGCGGACACCTTATGTTTAACCCCCACCCTACCCTGACCCTGATGCTTACTCCAACTGTAACAGTTAACCGAAAACTAACAGTAGCCCTAAACTTACTCCCTCAAACTAACTTCAAACCTAACCTAACCTGAAACCTAAATCAAACCATACACCTAACCCTAACCCTAGGAGGACACCTTAATCTCAACCCCAACCCTAACCTGGCCCTGACGCTAACTCCAACCGTAACAGTTTCCCGAAAACTAACAGTAGCCCTTAACTAATCCCTCAAACTAAGCTCATACCTAACCTAACCTGAAGCCTAAATCAAACCATACACCTAACCCTAACCCTAGGCGGACAACTTAAGCTCAACCCCAACCTTAACCTGACCTCCAGGCTAATTCCAACCATATCACTGAACCGAAAACTAACAGTAGCCCTAAACTTACTCGCTCAAACTAAGTTCAAACCTAACCTAACCTGAAGCTTAACTCAAACCATAGACCTAATCCTAAGAATAGGCGGACACCTGAAGCTCAACCCCAACCCTAACCTGACCCTGACGCTATCTCCAACCGTTACACTGAACTGAAAACTAACAGTAGCCCTAAACTTACTCACTCAAACTAAGTTCAAACGTAACTTAACCTGGAGCCTAAATCAAACCATGGACCTAACCCTAACCCTAGGCGGACACCTCAAGCTAACCCCAACCCTAACCTGACCCTGACGCTAACTCCAACCATAATACTGAACAGAAAACTAACAGTAGCCCTAAACTTACTCCCTCAAACTAAGTTCAAACCTAACCTAACCTGAAGCGTAAATCAAACCATACACCTAACCCTAACCCTAGGCGGACACCTGAAGCACAACCCCAAACCTAAGCTGACCCTGACGCTATCTCCAACCGTAACACTGAACCGAAAACTAACAGTAGCCGTAAACTTACTCACTCAAACTAAGTTCAAACCTAACCTAACCTGAAGCCTAACTGAAACCACAGACCTAACCCTAACCCTAGGCGGACACCTTAAGCTCAACCCCAACCCTAACCTGACCCTCATGCTAACTCCAAACGTAACACTGAACCAAAAACTAACAGTAGCCCTATACTTACTCCCTCAAACTAAGTTCAATCCTAACCTAATCTGAAGCCTAAATGAAACCATAGACCTAAACCTAACCCTAGGCGGACACTTTATGCTTAACCCCAACCCTAACCTGACCCTGACGCTTACTCCAACTGTAACAGCTAACCGAAAACTAACAGTAGCCCTAAACTTACTCTCTGAAACTAACTTCAAACCTAACCTAACCTGAAGCCTCAATCAAACCATACACCTAACCCTAACACTAGGCGGACACCTTAAGCTCAACCCCAACCATAACTGACCCTGACGCTAATCCAACCGTAACAGTTACCCGAAAACTAACAGTAGCCCTAAACTTACTCCCTCAAACTAAGTTCAAACTTAACCTAACCAGAAGCCAAAATCAAACCATACACCTAACCATAACCCTAGGCGAACACCTTAAGCTCAACCCCAACCCTAACCTGACCCTCACGCTAACTCCAACCGTAACACTGAACCGAAAACTAACAGTAGCCCTAATCTTACTCCCTCAAACTAAGTTCAATCCTAACCTAACCTGAAGCCTAAATGAAACCATAGTCCTAACCCTAACCCTAGGCGGACACCTTATGCTTAACCCCCACCCTAACCTAACCCTGACGCTTACTCCAACCGTAACAGTTAAACGAAAACTAACAGCAGCCCTAAACTTACTCCCTCAAACTAAGTTCAAACATAACCTAACCTGAAGCCTAAATCAAACCATACACCTAACCCTAACCCTAGGCGGACACCTTAAGCTCAACCCCAACCCTAACCTGACCTCCAGGCTAACCCCAACCATATCACTGAACCGAAAACTAAGAGTAGTCCTAAACTTACTCGCTCAAACTAAGTTCAAACCTAACCTAACCTGAAGCCTAACTCAAACCATAGACCTAACCCTAACCCTAGGCGGACACCTGAATCTCAACCCCAACCCTAACTTGTCCCTGACGCTGTCTTCAACCGTAACACTGACCCGAAAACTAACAGTAGCCCTAAACTTACTCCTTCAAACTAAGTTCAAACCTAACCTAACCTGAAGTCTAACTCAAACCACAGACCTAACCCTAACCCTAGGCGGACACCTTAAGCTCAACCCCAACCCTAACCAGACCCTCACGCTAACTCCAACCGTAACACTGAACCGAAAACTAACAGTAGCCCTAAACTTACTCCCTCAAACTAAGTTCAAACCTAACATAACCTGAAGCCTAACACAAACCATAGACCTAACCCTAACCCTAGGCGGACACCTTAAGCTTAACCCCAAACCTAACCTGACCCTGAGGCTAAATCGAACCGTAACACTGAACCAAAAACTAACAGTAGCCCTAAACTTACACCCTCAAACTAAGTTCAATCCTAACCTAACCTGAAGCCGAAATGAAACCATAGACCTAAACCTAACCCTAGGCGGACACCTTATGCTTAACCCCCACCCTAATCTGACCCTGAGGCTTACTCCAACCGTAACAGTTAAACGAAAATTAACAGTAGCCCTAAACTTACTGCCTCAAACTAAGTTCAAACCTAACCTAACCTGAAGCCTAAATCAAACCATACACCTAACCCTAACCCTAGGCCTACACCTTAAGCTCAACCCCAAACCACACCTGACCCTGACGCTTACTCCAACCGTAACAGTTAACCGAAAACTAACAGTAGCCCTAAACTGACTCCCTCAAACTAAGTTCAAAACTAACCTAACCTTAAGCCTAAATCAAACCATACACCTAACCCTAACCCTAGGCGGACACCTTAACTTCAACCCCAAACCTAACCTGACCCTGACGCTTAATCCAACTGTAACAGTTAACTGAAAACTAACAGTAGCCCTAAACTTACTCCCTCAAACTAAGTTCAAACATAACCTAACCTGAAGCGTAAATCAAACCATACACCTAACCCTAACCCTAGGTGGACACCTTAAGTTCAATCCCAACCCTAACCGGACCCTCATGCTAACTCCAAAAGTAACACTGAACCGAAAACTAACAGTAGCCCTAAACTTACTCCTTCAAACTAAGTTCAATCCTAACCTAACCTGAAGCCTAAACGAAACCATACACCTAACCCTAACCCCAGGCGGACACCTTATGCTTTACCCCCACCCTAACCTGACCCTGACGCTTACTCCAACTGTAACAGTTAACCGAAAACTAACAGTAGCCCTAAACTTACTCCATCAAACCAAACCTAACCTAAGCTTAAGCCTAAATGAAACCATACACATAATCCTAACTCAAGGCGGAGACCTTAATCTCATCACCAACCCTAACCTGACCCTGACGCTATCTCCAACCATAACACTGAACCGAAAACTCTCAGTAGCCCTAAACTTACTCCCTCAAACTAAGTTCAAACCTAACCTAACCTGAAGCCTAACTCAAACCACAAACCTAACCCTAACCCTAGGCGGACACCTTAATCTCAACCCCAACCCTAACCGGACCCTCATGCTAACTCCAAACGTAACACTGAACCGACAATTAACAGTAGCCCTAAACTTACTCCCTCAAACTAAGTTCAATCCTAACCTAACCTGAAGCCTAAATGAAACCATAGACCTAACCCTAAACCTTGGTGGACACCTTATACTTAACCCCCACCCTAACCTGACCCTGACGCTTGCACCAACTGTAACAGTTAATCGAAAACTAACAGTAGCCCTAAACTTACTCCCTGAAACTAACTTCAAACCTAACCTAACCTGAAGCCTCAATCCAACCATACACCTTACCCTAACCATAGGCGGACACCTTAAGCTCAAATCCAACCCTAACCTGACCCTGATGCTAACTCCAACCGTAACAGTTACCCGAAAATTAAGAGTAGCCCTAAACTTACTCCCTCAAACTAAGTTCAAACCTAACCTAACCAAAAGCCACAATCAAACCATACACCTAACCCTAACCCTAGGTGGACACCTTAAGCTCAACCCCAACCCTAACCTGACCCTCAGGCTAACTCCAACCGTAACACTGAACCGAAAACTAACAGTAGCCCTAAACTAACTCCATCAAACTAAGTTCAAACCTAACCTAACCTGAAGCCTAACTCAAGCCATAGACCTAACCCTAACCCTAGTCGGACACCTGAAGCTCAACCACAACCCTAACCTGACCCTGACGCTATCTCCAACCGTAACACTGAACCGAAAACTAACAGTAGCCCTAAACTTACTCCCTCAAACTAAGTTCAAACCTAACCTAACCTGAAGCCTATCTCGAACCACAGACCTAACCCTAACCCTAGGCGGACACCGTAAGCTCAACCCCAACCCTAACCGGACACTAACGCTAACTCCAAATGTAACACTGAACCAAAAACTAACAGTAGCCCTAAACTTACTCCCTCAAACTAAGTTCAAACCTAACCTAACCTGAAGCCTAACTCAAATCAGAGACCTAACCCTAACAATAGGCGGACACCTGAAGCTCAACCCCAACCCTAACCTGACCCTGACGCTACCTCCAACCATAACACTGAACCAAAAACTAACAGGAGCCCTAAACTTACTCCTTCAAACTAAGTTCAAACCTAACCTAACCTGAAGTATAACTCAAACCACAGACCTAACCCTAAACCTAGGCGGACACCTTAATCTCAATCCCAAACCTAACCTGACCCACACGCTAACTCCAACCGTAACACTAAACCGAAAACTAACAGTAGCCCTAAACTTACTCCCTCAAACTAAGTTCAAACCTAACATAACCTGAAGCCTAACTCAAACCATAGACCTAACCCTAACCCTAGGCGGACACCTTAAGCTTAACCCCAACCCTAACCTGACCCTGAGGCTAAATCCAACCGTAACACTGAACCGAAAACTAACCGTAGCCCTAAACATACTCCCTAAAACTAAGTTCAATCCTAACCTAACCTGAAGCATAAATGAAACCATAGACCTAACCCTAACCCTAGGCGGACACCTTAGGCTTAACCCCCACCCTAACCTGACCCTGACGCTTACTCCAACCGTAACAGTTAAACGAAAACTAACAGTAGCCCTAAACTTACTCCCTCAAACTAAGTTCAAACCTAACCTAACCTGAAGCCTAAATCAAATCATAGACCTAACCCTAACCCTAGGCGGACACCTTATGCTTAACCCCCACCCTACCCTGACCCTGACGCTTACTCCAACTGTAACAGTTAACCGAAAACTAACAGTAGCCCTAAACTTACTCCCTCAAACTAACTTCAAACCTAACCTAACCTGAAGCCTAAATCAAACCATATCTAACCCTAACCCTAGGCGGACACCTTAATCTCAACCCCAACCCTAAGATGGCCCTGACGCTAACTCCAACCCTAACAGTTTTCCGAAAACTAACAGTAGCCCTAAACTTACTCCCTCAAACTAAGTTCAAACCTAACCTAACCTGAAGCCTAACTCAAACCATACACCTAACCCTAACCCTAGGCGGATACCTGAATCTCAACCCCAACCCTAACTTGACCATGACGCTATCTCCAACTGTAACACTAAACCGAAAACTAACAGTAGCCCTATACTTACTCGCTCAAACTAAGTTCAAACCTAACCTAACCTGAAATCTAACTCAAATCATAGACCTAACCCTAACAGTAGGCGGACACCTGAAGCTCAACCCCAACCCTAACCTGACCCTGACGCTATCTCCAACCGTAACACTGAACTGAAAATTAACAGTAGCCCTAATCTTACTCCCTCAGTCTATGTTCAAACCTAACCTAACCTGAAGCATAACTCAAACCATAGACCTAACCCTAACCCTAGGCGGACACCTGAAGCTCAACCACAACCCTAACCTGACCCTGACGATATCTCCAACCATAACACTGAACCGAAAACTAAGATTAGCCCTAAACTTACTCCCTCAAACTAAGTTCAAACCTAACCTAACCTGAAGCCTAACTCAATCCACAGACCTAACCCTAACCCTAGGCGGACACCTTAAGCTCAACCCCAACCCTAACCGGACCCTCATGCTAACTCCAAACGTAACACTGAACCGAAAACTAACAGTAGCCCTAAACTTACTCCCTCAAACTAAGTTCAATCCTAACCTAACCTGAAGCCTAAATGAAACTATACACCTAACCCTAAGCCTAGGCGGACACCTTATGCTTAACCCCCACCCTAACATGACCCTGACGCTTACTCCAACTGTAAGAGTTAACCGAAAACTAACAGTAGCCCTAAACTTACTCCCTGAAACTAACTTCAAACCTAACCTAACCTGAAGACTAACTCAAATCATAGACCTAACCCTAACCCAAGGCGGACACCGTAAGCTCAACCCCAACCCTAACCGGACACTCACGTTAACTCCAAATGTAACACTGAACCAAAAACTAACAGTAGCCCTAAACTTATTCCCTCAAACTAAGTTCAAACCTAACCTAACCTGAAGCCTAACTCAAATCATAGACCTAACCCTAACAATAGGCGGACACCTGAAGCTCAACCCCAACCCTAACCTGACCCTGACGCTATCTCCAACCGTAACACTGAACCGAAAACTAACAGTAGCCCTAAACTTACTCCTTCAAACTAAGTTCAAACCTAACCTAACCTGAAGTCTAACTCAAACCACAGACCTAACCCTAACCCTAGGCGGACACCTTAAGCTCAACCCCAACCCTAACCTGACCCTCACGCTAACTCCATCCGTTACACTGAACCGAAAACTAACAGTAGCCCTAAACTTACTCCCTCAAACTAAGTTTAAACCTAACATAACCTGAAGCCTAACTCAAACAATAGACCTAACCCTAACCCTAGGCAGACGCCTTAAGCTTAACCCCAACCCTAACCTGACCCTGAGGCTAAATCCAACCGTAACACTGAACCGAAAACTAACAGTAGCCCTAAACTTACTCCCTCAAACTAAGTTCAATCCTAACCTAACCTGAAGCCTAAATGAAACCATAGACCTAACCCTAACCCTAGGCGGACACCTTATGCTTAACCCCCACCCTAACCTGACCCTGACGCTTACTCCAACCGTAACAGTTAAACGAAAACTAACAGTAGCCCTAAACTTACTCCCTCAAACTAAGTTCAAACCTAACCTAACCTGAAGCATAAATCAAACCATACACCTAACCCTAACCCTAGGCGGACACCTTAAGCTCAACTCCAACCCTAACCTGGCCCAGACGCTAACTCCAACCGTAACAGTTTCCCAAACACTAACAGTAGCCCTAAACTTACTCCCTCAAACTAAGTTCAAACCTAACCTAACCTGAAGCCTAATTCAAACCACAGACCTAACCCTAACCCTAGGCGGACACCTTAAGCTCAACCCCAACCCTAACCGTACCCTCATGCTCACTCCAAACGTAACACTGACCCGAAAACTAACAGTAGCCCTAAACTTACTCCCTCAAACTAAGTTCAATCCTAACCTAACCTGAAGCCTAAATGAAACCATACACCTAACCCTATCCCTAGGTGGACACCTTATGCTTAACCCCCACCCTAACCTGACCCTGACGCTTACTCCAACTGTAACAGTTAACCGAAAACTAACAGTAGCCCTAAACTGACTCCCTCAAACTAAGTTCAAACCTAACCTAACCTTAAGCCTAAATCAAATCATAGACCTAACCCTAACCCTAGGCGGACACCTTATGTTTAACCCCCACCCTACACTGACCCTGATGCTTACTCCAACTGTAACAGTTAACCGAAAACTAACAGTAGCCCTAAACTTACTCCCTCAAACTAACTTCAAACCTAACCTAACCTGAAACCTAAATCAAACCATACACCTAACCCTAACCCTAGGAGGACACCTTAATCTCAACCCCAACCCTAACCTGGCCCTGACGCTAACTCCAACCGTAACAGTTTCCCGAAAACTAACAGTAGCCCTTAACTAATCCCTCAAACTAAGCTCATACCTAACCTAACCTGAAGCCTAAATCAAACCATACACCTAACCCTAACCCTAGGCGGACAACTTAAGCTCAACCCCAACCTTAACCTGACCTCCAGGCTAATTCCAACCATATCACTGAACCGAAAACTAAGAGTAGCCCTAAACTTACTCGCTCAAACTAAGTTCAAACCTAACCTAACCTGAAGCCTAACTCAAACCATAGACCTAATCCTAAGAATAGGCGGACACCTGAAGCTCAACCCCAACCCTAAACTGACCCTGACGCTATCTCCAACCGTAACACTGAACTGAAAACTAACAGTAGCCCTAAACTTACTCACTCAAACTAAGTTCAAACGTAACTTAACCTGGAGCCTAAATCAAACCATGGGCCTAAACCTAACCCTAGGCGGACACCTCAAGCTAACCCCAACCCTAACCTGACCCTGACGCTAACTCCAACCATAATACTGAACAGAAAACTAACAGTAGCCCTAAACTTACTCCCTCAAACTAAGTTCAAACCTAACCTAACCTGAAGCCTAAATCAAACCATACACCTAACCCTAACCCTAGGCGGACACCTTAACTTCAACCCCAAACCTAACCTGACCCTGACGCTTAATCCAACTGTAACAGTTAACTGAAAACTAACAGTAGCCCTAAACTTACTCCCTCAAACTAAGTTCAAACATAACCTAACCTGAAGCGTAAATCAAACCATACACCTAACCCTAACCCTAGGTGGACACCTTAAGTTCAATCCCAACCCTAACCGGACCCTCATGCTAACTCCAAAAGTAACACTGAACCGAAAACTAACAGTAGCCCTAAACTTACTCCTTCAAACTAAGTTCAATCCTAACCTAACCTGAAGCCTAAATGAAACCATACACCTAACCCTAACCCAGGGGGACACCTTATGCTTTACCCCAACCCTAACCTGACCCTGACGCTTACTCCAACTGTAACAGTTAACCGAAAACTAACAGTAGCCCTAAACTTACTCCATCAAACCAAACCTAACCTAAGCTTAAGCCTAAATGAAACCATACACATAATCCTAACTCAAGGCGGAGACCTTAATCTCATCACCAACCCTAACCTGACCCTGACGCTATCTCCAACCGTAACACTGAACCGAAAACTCTCAGTAGCCCTAAACTTACTCCCTCAAACTAAGTTCAAACCTAACCTAACCTGAAGCCTAACTCAAACCACAAACCTAACCCTAACCCTAGGCGGACACCTTAATCTTAACCCCAACCCTAACCGGACCCTCATGCTAACTCCAAACGTAACACTGAACCGAAAACTAACAGTAGCCCTAAACTTACTCCCTTAAAACTAAGTTCAATCCTAACCTAACCTGAAGCCTAAATGAAACCATAGACCTAACCCTAACCCTTGGCGGACACCTTATACTTAACCCCCACCCTAACCTGACCCTGACGCTTGCACCAACTGTAACAGTTAATCAAAAACTAACAGTAGCCCTAAACTTACTCCCTGAAACTAACTTCAAACCTAACCTAACCTGAATCCTCAATCCAACCATACACCTTACCCTAACCATAGGGGGACACATTAAGCTCAAATCCAACCCTAACCTGACCCTGATGCTAATTCCAACCGTAACAGTTACCGGAAAACTAAGAGTAGCCCTAAACTTACTCCCTCAAACTAAGTTCAAACCTAACCTAACCTGAAGCCTAAATCAAACCATACACCTAACCCTAACCCTAGGCGGACACCTTAAGCTCAACCCCAACCCTAACCTGACCCTCACGCTAACTCCAACCGTAACACTGAACCGAAAACTAACAGTAGCCCTAAACTAACTCCATCAAACTAAGTTCAAACCTAACCTAACCTGAAGCCTAACTCAAAAAATAGACGTAAGCCTAACCCTAGGCGGACACCTGAAGCTCAACCACAACCCTATCCTGACCCTGACGCTATCTCCAACCGTAACACTGAACCGAAAACTAACAGTAGCCCTAAACTTACTCCCTCAAACTAAGTTCAAACCTAACCTAACCTGAAGCCTATCTCGAACCACAGACCTAACCCTAACCCTAGGCGGACACCGTAAGCTCAACCCCAACCCTAACCGGACACTCACGCTAACTCCAAATGTAACACTGAACCAAAAACTAACAGTAGCCCTAAACTTACTCCCTCAAACTAAGTTCAAACCTAACCTAACCTGAAGCCTAACTCAAATCAGAGACCTAACCCTAACAATAGGCGGACACCTGAAGCTCAACCCCAACCCTAACCTGACCCTGACGCTACCTCCAACCATAACACTGAACCGAAAACTAACAGGAGCCCTAAACTTACTCCTTCAAACTAAGTTCAAACCAAACCTAACCTGAAGTCTAACTCAAACCAGAGACCTAACCCTAAACCTAGGCGGACACCTTAATCTCAATCCCAAACCTAACCTGACCCTCACGCTAACTCCAACCGTAACACTAAACCGAAAACTAACAGTAGCCCTAAACTTACTCCCTCAAACTAAGTTCAAACCTAACATAACCTGAAGCCTAACTCAAACCATAGACCTAACCCTAACCCTAGGCGGACACCTGAATCTCAACCCCAACCCTAACTTGTCCCTGACGCTATCTCCAACCGTAACACTGAACCGAAAACTAACAGTAGCCCTAAACTTATTCCTTCAAACTAAGTTCAAACCTAACCTAACCTGAAGTCTAACTCAAACCACAGACCTAACCCTAACCCTAGGCGTACACCTTAAGCTCAACCCCAACCCTAACCAGACCCTCACGCTAACTCCAACCGTAACACTGAACCGAAAACTAACAGTAGCCCTAAACTTAATCCCTCAAACTAAGTTCAAACCTAACATAACCTGAAGCCTAACTCAAACCATAGACCTAACCCTAACCCTAGGCGGACACCTTAAGCTTAACACCAAACCTAACCTGACCCTGAGGCTAAATCCAACCGTAACACTGAACCAAAAACTAACAGTAGCCCTAAACTTACACCCTCAAACTAAGTTCAATCCTAACCTAACCTGAAGCCTAAATGAAACCATAGACCTAAACCTAACCCTAGGCGGACACCTTATGCTTAACCCCCACCCTAACCTGACCCTGACGCTTACTCCAACTGTAACAGTTAAACGAAAATTAACAGTAGCCCTAAACTTACTCCCTCAAACTAAGTTCAAACCTAACCTAACCTGAAGCCTAAATCAAACCATACACCTAACCCTAACCCTAGGCCTACACCTTAAGCTCAACCCCAAACCACACCTGACCCTTACGTTTACTCCAACCGTAACAGTTAACCGAAAACTAACAGTAGCCCTAAACTGACTCCCTCAAACTAAGTTCAAACCTAACCTAACCTTAAGCCTAAATCAAACCATAGAACTAACCCTAACCCTAGGCGGACACCTTATGTTTAACCCCCACCCTACCCTGACCCTGATGCTTACTCCAACTGTAACAGTTAACCGAAAACTAACAGTAGCCCTAAACTTACTCCCTCAAACTAACTTCAAACCTAACCTAACCTGAAACCTAAATCAAACCATACACCTAACCCTAACCCTAGGCGGACAACTAAAGCTCAACCCCAACCTTAACCTGACCTCCAGGCTAATTCCAACCATATCACTGAACCGAAAACTAAGAGTAGCCCTAAACTTACTCGCTCAAACTAAGTTCAAACCTAACCTAACCTGAAGCCTAACTCAAACCATAGACCTAATCCTAAGAATAGGCGGACACCTGAAGCTCAACCCCAACCCTAACCTGACCCTGACGCTATCTCCAACCGTAACACTGAACTGAAAACTAACAGTAGCCCTAAACTTACTCACTCAAACTAAGTTCAAACGTAACTTAACCTGGAGCCTAAATGAAACCATGGACCTAACCCTAACCCTAGGCGGACACCTTAACTTCATCCCCAAACCTAACCTGACCCTGACGCTTAATCCAACTGTAACAGTTAACTGAAAACTAACAGTAGCCCTAAACTTACTCCCTCAAACTAAGTTCAAACATAACCTAACCTGAAGCGTAAATCAAACCATACACCGAACCCTAACCCTAGGTGGACACCTTAAGTTCAATCCCAACCCTAACCGGACCCTCATGCTAACTCCAAAAGTAACACTGAACCGAAAACTAACAGTAGCCCTAAACTTACTCCTTCAAACTAAGTTCAATCCTAACCTAACCTGAAGCCTAAATGAAACCATACACCTAACCCTAACCCTAGGCGGACACCTTATGCTTTACCCCCACCCTAACCTGACCCTGACGCTTACTCCAACTGTAACAGTTAACCGAAAACTAACAGTAGCCCTAAACTTACTCCATCAAACCAAACCTAACCTAAGCTTAAGCCTAAATGAACCCATACACATAATCCTAACTCAAGGCGGAGACCTTAATCTCATCACCAACCCTAACCTGACCCTGACGCTATCTCCAACCGTAACACTGAACCGAAAACTCTCAGTAGCCCTAAACTTACTCCCTCAAACTAAGTTCAAACCTAACCTAACCTGAAGCCTAACTCAAACCACAAACCTAACCCTAACCCTAGGCGGACACCTTAATCTTAACCCCAACCCTAACCGGACCCTCATGCTAACTCCAAACGTAACACTGAACCGAAAACTAACAGTAGCCCTAAACTTACTCCCTCAAACTACGTTCAATCCTAACCTAACCTGAAGCCTAAATGAAACCATAGACCTAACCCTAACCCTTGGCGGACACCTTATACTTAACCCCCACCCTAACCTGACCCTGACGCTTGCACCAACTGTAACAGTTAATCGAAAACTAACAGTAGCCCCAAACTTACTCCCTGAAACTAACTTCAAACCTAACCTAACCTGAAGCCTCAATCCAACCATACACCTTACCCTAACCATAGGCGGACACCTTAAGCTCAAATCCAACCCTAACCTGACCCTGATGCTAACTCCAACCGTAACAGTTACCCGAAAACTAAGAGTAGCCCTAAACTTACTCCCTCAAACTAAGTTCAAACCTAACCTAACCAAAAGCCACAATCAAACCATACACCTAACCCTAACCCTAGGCGGACACCTTAAGCTCAACCCCAACCATAACCTGACCCTCACGCTAACTCCAACCGTAACACTGAACCGAAAACTAACAGTAGCCCTAAACTAACTCCATCAAACTAAGTTCAAACCTAACCTAACCTGAAGCATAACTCAAACCATAGACCTAACCCTAACCCTAGGCGGACACCTGAAGCTCAACCCCAACCCTAACCTGACCCTCACGCTAACTCCAACCGTAACACTGAACCGAAAACTAACAGTAGCCCTAAACTTACTCCCTCAAACTAAGTTCAAACCTAACCTAACCTGAAGCCTATCTCGAACCACAGACCTAACCCTAACCCTAGGCGGACACCGTAAGCTCAACCCCAACCCTAACCGGACACTCACGCTAACTCCAAATGTAACACTGAACCAAAAACTAACAGTAGCCCTAAACTTACTCCCTCAAACTAAGTTCAAACCTAACCTAACCTGAAGCCTAACTCAAATCAGAGACCTAACCCTAACAATAGGCGGGCACCTGAAGCTCAACCCCAACCCTAACCTGACCCTGACGCTACCTCCAACCATAACACTGAACCGAAAACTAACAGGAGCCCTAAACTTACTCCTTCAAACTAAGTTCAAACCAAACTTAACCTGAAGTCTAACTCAAACCACAGACCTAACCCTAAACCTAGGCGGACACCTTAATCTCAATCCCAAACCTAACCTGACCCTCACGCTAACTCCAACCGTAACACTAAACCGAAAACTAACAGTAGCCCTAAACTTACTCCCTCAAACTAAGTTCAAACCTAACATAACCTGAAGCCTAACTCAAACCATAGACCTAACCCTAACCCTAGGCGGACACCTTAAGCTTAACCCCCACCCTAACCTGACCCTGACGCTTACTACAACCGTAACAGTTAAACGAAAACTAACAGTAGCCCTAAACTTACTCCCTCAAACTAAGTTCAAACCTAACCTAACCTGAAGCCTAAATCAAATCATAGACCTAACCCTAACCCTAGGCGGACACCTTATGCTTAACCCCCACCCTACCCTGACCCTGACGCTTACTCCAACTGTAACAGTTAACCGAAAACTAACAGTAGCCCTAAACTTACTCCCTCAAACTAACTTCAAACCTAACCTAACCTGAAGCCTAAGTCAGACCATACACCTAACCCTAACCCTAGGCGGACACCTTAATCTCAACCCCAACCCTATGATTGCCCTGACGCTATCTCCAACCCTAACAGTTTCCCGAAAACTAACAGTAGCCCTACACTTACTCCCTCAAACTAAGTTCAAACCTAACCTAACCTGAAGCCTAACTCAAATCATAGACCTAACCCTAACAATAGGCGGACACCTGAAGCTCCACCCCAACCCCAACCTAACCCTGACGCTATCTCCAACCGTAACACTGAACCGAAAACTAACAGTAGCCCTAAACTTACTCACTCAAACTAAGTTCAAACGTAACCTAACCTGAAGCCTAAATCAAACCACAGACCTAACCCTAACCCTAGGCGGACACCTTAAGTTCCACTCCAACCCTAACCTGACCCTGACGCTATCTCCAACCGTAACACTGAACCGAAAACTAACAGTAGCCCTAAACTTACTCACTCAAACTAAGTTCAAACGTAACCTAATCGGGAGCCTAAATCAAACCATGGACCTAATCCTAACCCTAGGCGGACACCTCAAGCTAACCCCAACCCTAACCTGACCCTGACGCTAACTCCAACCATAATACTGAACCGAAAACTAACAGTAGCCCTAAACTTACTCCCTCAAACTAAATTCAAACCTAACCTAACCTGAAGCCTAAATCAAACCATACACCTAACGCTAACCCTAGGCGGACACCTTAACTTCAACCCCAAACCTAACCTGACCCTGATGCTTACTCCAACTGTAACAATTAACTGAAAACTAACAGTAGCCCTAAACTTACTCCCTCAAACTAAGTTCAAACATAACCTAACCTGAAGCCTAAAATAAACCATACACCTAACCCTAACCCTAGGCGGACACCTGAAGCTCAAACCCAAACCTAACCTGACCCTCACGCTAACTCCATCCGTAACACTGAACCTAAAACTAACAGTAGCCCTAAACTTACTCCCTAAAACTAAGTTCAAACCTAACCTAACCTGAAGCCTATCTCAAACCATAGACCTAACCCTAACCCTAGGCGGACACCTGAAGTTCAACCCCAAACCTAACCTGACCCTGACGCTCTCTCCAACCGTAACCCTGAACCGAAAACTAACAGTAGCCCTAAACTTACTCCCTCAAACTAAGTTCAAACCTAACCTAACCTGAAGCCTATCTCAAACCACAGACCTAACCCTAAACCTAGGCGGACACCTTATGATTAACCCCCACCCTAACCTGACCCTGACGCTTACTCCAACTGTAACAGTTAACGGAAAACTAACAGTAGCCCTAAACTTACTCCCTGAAACTAACTTCAAACCTAACCTAACCTGAAGCCTAAATCAAACCATACACCTAACCCTAACCCTAGGCGGACACCTTAAGCTCAACCCCAACCCTAACCTGACCTCCCAGCTAACTCCAACCATATCTCTGAACCGAAAACTAAGAGTAGCCCTAAACTTACTCCCACAAACTAAGTTCAATCCTAACCTAACCTGAAGCCTAAATGAAACCATAGACCTAACCCTAACCCTAGGCGGACACCTTATCCTTAACCCCCACCATAACCTGACCCTGACGCTTACTCCAACCGTAACAGTTAAATGAAAGCTAACAGTAGCCCCAAACTTACTCCCTCAAACTAAGTTCAAACCTAACCTAACCTGAAGCCTAAATCAAACCATACACCTAACCCTAACCCTAGGCGGACACCTTAAGCTCAACCCCAAACCGAACCTGACCCTGACGCTTACTCCAACCGTAACAGTTACCCGAAAACTAACAGTATCCCTAAACTGACTCCCACAAACTAAGTTCAAACCTAACCTAACCTGAAGCCTAAATCAAATCATAAACCTAACCCTAACCCTAGGAGGACACCTTAAGCTCAACCCCAACCCTAACCTGACCCTCACGCTAACTCCAACCGTAACACTGAACCGAAAACTAACAGTAGCCCTAAACTTACTCCCTCAAACTAAGTTCAAACCTAACCTAATCTGAAGCCTAACTGAAACAATAGACCTAACCCAACACTAGGCGGACACCTTAAGCTTCACCCCAACCCTAACCTGACCCTGAGGCTAAATTCAACCGTAACACTGAACCAAAAAATCCAATAGGCCTAAACTTACTCCCTCAAACTAAGTTCAAACCTAACCTAACCTGAAGCCTAACTCAAACCATAGACCTAACCGTAACCCTAGGCGGACACCTGAATCTCAACCCCAACCCTAACTTGACCATGACGCTATCTCAAACCGTAACACTAAACCGAAAAGTAACATTAGCCCTAAACTTACTCGCTCAAACTAACTTCAAACCTAACCTAACCTGAAGCCTAACTCACATCATAGACCTAACCCTAACAATAGGCGGACACCTGAAGCTCAACCCCAAACCTAACCTGACCCTGACGCTATCTCCAACCGTAACACTGAACCGAAAACTAACAGTAGCCATAAACTTACTCACGCAAACTAAGTTCAAACGTAACATAACCTGGAGCCTAAATCAAAAAATGGACCTAACCCTAACCCTAGGCGGAAACCTCAAGCTAACCACAACCCTAAACTGACCCTGACGCTAACTCCAACCATAATACTGAACCGAAAACAAACAGTAGCCCTAAACTTACTCCCTCAAACTAAGTTCAAACCTTACCTAACCTGAAGCCTAAATCAAACCATACAACTAACCCTAACGCTAGGCGGACACCTTAATTTCAACACCAAACCTAACCTGACCCTGACGCTTACTCCAACTGTAACAGTTACCCGAAACTAACAGTAGCCCTAAACTTACTCCCTCAAACTAAGTTCAAACCTAACCTAACCTGAAGCCTAAATCAAAACATACACCTAACCCTAAGCCTAGGCGGACACCTGAAGCTCAAACCCAACCCTAACCTGACCCTCACGCTAACTCCAACCGTAACACTGATCCTAAAACTAACAGTAGCCCTAAACTTACTCCCTAAAACTAAGTTCAAACCTAACCTAACCTGAAGCCTATCTCACACCATAGACCTAACCCTAACCCTAGGCGGACACCTGAAGCTCAACCCCAACCCTAACCTGACCCTGACGCTATCTCCAACCGTAACACTGAACCGAAAACTAAGAGTAGCCCTAAAATTACTCCCTCAAACTAAGTTCAAACCTAACCTAACCTGAAGCCTAACTCAAACCACAGACCTAACCCTAACCCTAGACGGACACCTTAATCTCAACCACAACCCTAACCTTGCCCTGACGCTAACTCCAACAATAACAGTTTCCCGAAAACTAACAGTAGCCCTAAACTTACTCCCTCAAACTAAGTTCAAACCTAACTTAACCTGATGCCTAACTCATAAAACAGACCTAACCCTAACCCTAGGCGGACACGTTAAGCTCAACCCCAACCCTAACCGGACCCTCACGCTAACTCCAAACGTAACACTGAACCAAAAACTAACAGTAGCCCTAAACTTACTCCCTCAAACTAAGTTAAAACCTAACCTAACCTGAAGCCTAAATCAAACCATAGACCTAACCCTAACCCAAGGCGGACACCTTATGCTTAAACCCCAGCCTACCCTGACCCTGACGCTTACTCCAACTGTAACAGTTAACCGAAAACTAACAGTAGCCCTAAACTTACTCCCTCAAACTAAGTTCAAACCTAACCTAACCTGAAGCCTATCTCAAACCACAGACCTAACCCTAACACTAGGCGGACACCTTAAGCTCAACCCCAACCCTAACCAGACACTGACGCTAACTCCAAATGTAACACTGAACCAAAAACTAACAGTAGCCCTAAACTTACTCCCTCAAACTAAGTTCAAACCTAACCTAACCTGAAGCCTAAATTAAACCATACACCTAACCCTAACCCTAGGCGGACACCTTAAGCTCAACCCCAAACCTACCCTGACCCTGACGCTTACTCCAACCGTAACAGTTACCCGAAAACTAACAGTATCCCTAAACAGACTCCCACAAACTAAGTTCAAACCTAACCTAACCTGAAGCCTAAATCAAATCATAGACCTAACCCTAACCCTAGAAGGACACCCTAAGCTCAACCCCAACCCTAACCTGACCCTCACGCTAACTCCAACCGTAACACTGAACCGAAAACTAACAGTAACCCTAAACTTGCTCCCTCAAACTAAGTTCAAACCTAACCTAATCTGAAGCCTAACTGTAACAATAGACCTAACCCTAACCCTAGGCGGACACCTTAAGCTCAACACCAACCCTAACCTGACCTCCCAGCTAACTCCAACCATATCACTGAACTGAAAACTAAGAGTAGCCCTAAACTTACTCCCACAAACTAAGTTCAAACCTAACCTAACCTGAAGCCTAAATGAAACCATAGACCTAACCCTAACCCTAGGCGGACACCTTATGCTTAACCCCACCCTAACCTGACCCTGACGCTTACTCCAACTGTAATAGTTAACCGAAAACTAACGGTAGCCCTAAACTTACTCCCTGAAACTAATTTCAAACCTAACCTAACCTGAAGCCTCAATCAAACCATACACCTAACCCTAACCCTAGGCGGACACCTTAAGCTCAACCCCAACCCTAACCTGACCCTGACGCTAACTCCAACCGTAACATTTACCCGAAAACTAACAGTAGCCCTAAACTTACTCCCTCAAACTAAGTTCAAACATAACCTAACCAGAAGCCAAAATCAAACCATAAACCTAACCCTAACCCTAGGCGGACACCTTAAGCTCAACCACAACACTAACCTGACCCTCACGCTAACTCCAACCGTAACACTGAACCGAAAACTAACAGTAGCCCTAAACTTACTCCCTAAAACTAAGTTCAAACCTAACCTAACCTGAAGCATAACTCAAACCATAGACCTAACCCTAACCCTAAGCGGACACCTGAAGCTCAACCACAACCCTAACCTGACCATGACGCTATCTCCAACTGTAACACTGAACCGAAAACTAACAGTAGCCCTAAACTTACTCCCTCAAACTAAGTTCAAACCTAACCTAACCTGAAGCCTATCTCAAACCACAGACCTAACCCTAACCCTAGCCGGACACCGTAAGCTCAACCCCAACCCTTACCGGACACTCACGCTAACTCCAAATGTAACACAGAACCAAAAACTAACAGTAGCCCTAAACTTACTCCCTCAAACTAAGTTCAAACCTAACCTAACCTGAAGCCGAACTCAAATCATAGACCTAACCCTAACCCTATGCGGACACCTGAAGCTCAACCACAACCCTAACTTGACCCTGAAGCTATCTCCAACCGTAACACTGAACCGAAAACTAACAGTAGCCCTAAACTTACTCCTTCAAACTAAGTTCAAACCTAACCTAACCTGAAGTCTAACTCAAACCACAGACCTAACCCTAACCCCAGGCGGACACCTTAAGCTCAACCCCAACCCTAACATGACCCTCACGCTAACTCCCACCGTAACACTGAACCGAAAACTAACAGTAGCCCTAAACTTACTCCCTCAAAGTAAGTTCAAACCTAACATAACCTGAAGCCTAACTCAAACAATAGACCTAACCCTAACCCTAGGCGGACACCTTAAGCTCAACCCCAACCCTAACCGGACCCTCACGCTAACTCCAAACGTAACATTGAACAGAAAACTAACAGTAGCCCTAAACTTACTCCCGCAAACTAAGTTCAATCCTAACCTAACCTGAAGCCTAAATGAAACCATAGACCTAACCCTAACCCTAGGCGGACACCTTATGCTTAACCCCCAACCTAACCTGACCCTGACGCTTACTCCAACCGTAACAGTTATACGAAAACTAACAGTAGCCCTAAACTGTCTCCCTCAAACTAAGTTCAAACCTAACCTAACCTGAAGCCTAACTCAAACAATAGACCTAACCCTAACCCTAGGCGGACACCTTAAGCTTAACCCCTCCCTAACCTGACCCTGAGGCTAAATCGAACCGTAACACTGAACCGAACCTAACAGTGGCCCTAAACTTACTCCCTCAAACTAAGTTCAATCCTAACCTAACCTGAAGCCTAAATGAAACCATAAACCTCACACTAACCCTAGGCGTAAACCTTATGCTTAAGCCCCACCCTAACCTGACTCTGACGCTTACTCCAACCGTAACATTTAAACGAAAACTAACAGTAGCCCTAAACGTACTCCCTCAAACTAAGTTCAAACTTAACCTAACCTGAAGCCTAAATCAAACCATACACCTAACCCTAACCCTAGGCAGACACCTTAAGCTCAACCCCAAACCTAACATGACCCTGACGCTTACTCCAAACGTAAGAGTTAACCGAAAACTAACAGTAGCCCTAAACTGACTCCCTCAAACTAAGTTCAAACATAATCTAACCTGAAGCCCAAATCAAACCATACACCTAACCCTAACCCTAGGCGGACACCTTAAGCTCAACCCCAACCCTAACCTGGCCCTGACGCTAACTCCAACCGTAACACGGAACCTGAAACTAACAGTAGCCCTAAACTTACTCCCTAAAACTAAGTTCAAACCTAAACTACCTGAAGCCTATCTCAAACCATAGACCTAAACCTAACCCTAGGCGGACACCTGAAGCTCAACCCCAACCCTAACCTGACCCTGACGCTATCTCCAACCGTAACACTGAACCGAAAATTAACAGTAGCCCTAAACTTACTCCCTCAATCTAAGTTCAAACCTAACCTAACCTGGAGGCTAACTCAAACCACAGACCTAACCCTAACCCTAGGCGGACACCTTAAGCTCAACCCCAACCCTAACCGGACCCTCATGCTAACTCCAAACGTAACACTGAACCGAAAACTAACAGTAGCCCTAAACTTACTCCCTCAAACTAAGTTCAATCCTAACCTAACCTGAAGCCTAAATGAAACCATACACCTAACCATAACCCTCGGCGGACACCTTATGCCTAACCCCCACCCTAACCTGACCCTGATGCTTACTCCAACTGTAACAGTTAACCGAAAACTAACAGTAGCCCTAAACTTACTCCCTGAAAATAACTTCAAACCTCACCTAACCTGAAGCCTAAATCAAACCATACACCTAACCCTAACCCTAGGCGGACACCTTAAGCTCAACCCCAACCCTAACCTGGCCCATACGCTAACTCCAACCGTAACAGTTACCCGAAAACTAACAGTAGCCCTAAACTTACTGCCTCAAACTAAGTTCAAAGCTAACCTAACCTGAAGCCTAAATGAAACCATAGACCTAACCCTAACCCTAGGCGGACACCTTATGCTTAACCCCCACCCTAACCTGACCCTGACGCTTACTCCAACCGTAACAGTTAAACGAAAACTAACAGTAGCCCTAAACTGTCTCCCTCAAACTAAGTTCAAACCTAACCTAACCTGAAGCCTAACTCAAACAATAGACCTAACCCTAACCCTAGGCGGACACCTTAAGCTTAACCCCAACCCTAACCAGACCCTGAGGCTAAATCGAACCGTAACACTGAACCGAAAACTAACAGTGCCCTAAATTTACTCCCTCAAACTAAGTTCAATCCTAACCTAACCTGAAGCCTAAATGAAACCATAGACCTAACCCTAAACTTAGGCGGACACCTTATGCTTAACCCCCTTCCTAACCTGACCCTGACGCTAACTCCAACCGTAACAGTTAACCGAAAACTAACAGTAGCCCTAAATTTACTCCATCAAACTAACTTCAAACCTAACCTAACCTTAAGCCTAAATGAAACCATACACCTAACCCTAACCCTAGGCGGACACCTTAATCTCAACCCCAACCCTAACCTTGCCCTGACGCTAACTCCAACCATAACAGTTTCCCGAAAACTGACAGTAGCCCTAAACTTACTCCCTCAAACTAAGTTCAATCCTAACCTAACCTGAAGCCTAAATGAAACCATAGACCTAACCCTAACCCTAAGCGGACACCTTATGATTAACCCCCACCCTAACCTGACCCTGACGCTTACTCCAACCGTAACAGTTAAAAGAAAACTAAAAGTAGCTCTAAACTTACTCCCTCAAACTAACTTTAAACCTAACCTAACCTGAAGCCTAAATCAAACCATACACCTAACCCTAACCCTAGGTGGACACCTTAAGCTCAACCCCAAACCTAACCTGGCCCTTACGCTAACTCCAACAGTAACAGTTACCCGAAAAACTAACAGTAGCCCTAAACTTACTCCCTCAAACTAAGTTCAAACCTAACCTAACCTGAAGCCTAACTCAAACCATAGACCTAACCCTAACCCTAGGCGGACACCTGAAACTCAACCACAAACCTAACCAGACCATGACGCTATCTCCAAACGTAACACTGAACCGAAAACTAACAGTAGCCCTAAACTTACAACCTCAAACTAAGTTCAAACCTAACCTAACCTGCAGCCTAACTCAAACCATAGAACTAACCCTAACCCTAGGCGGACACCTGAAGCTCAACCACAACCCTATCCAGATCCTGACGCTATCTCCAACCGTAACACTGAACCGAAAACTAACAGTAGCCCTAAACTCACTCCCTCAAAGTAAGTTCAAACCTAACCTAACCTGAAGCCTAACTCAAACCACAGACCTAACCCTAACCCTAGGCGGACACCTTAAGCTCAACCCCAACCCTAACCTGACAATCACGCTAACTCCAACCGTAACACTGAACCGAAAACTAACAGTATCCCTAAACTTACTCCCTCAAACTACGTTCAAACCTAACCTAACCTGAAGCCTAACTCAAACCATAGACCTAACCCTAACCCTAGGCGGACACCTCAAGCTAACCCCAACGCTAACCTGACTCTGACGCTAACTCCAAACATAATACTGAACAGAAAACTAACAGTAGCCCTAAACTTACTCCCTCAAAATAAGTTCAAGCCTAACCTAACCTGAAGCCTAAATCAAACCATAAACCTAACCCTAACCCTAGGCGGACACCTTAAACTCAATCCCAAACCTAACCTGACCCTGACGCTTACTCCAACCGTAACAGTTAACCGAAAACTAACAGTAGCCCTAAACTTACTCCCTCTAACTAAGTTCAAACATAACCTAACCTGAAGCCTAAATCAAACCTTACACCTAACCGTAACCCTAGGCGGACACCTTAAGCTCAACCCCAACCATAACCTGGCCCTGACGCTAACTCCAATCGTAACAGTTACCTGACAACTAACAGTAGCCCTAAACTTATTCCCTCAAACTAAGTTCAAACCTAAACTAACCTGAAGCCTAAATCAAACCATACACCTAACCCTAACCCTAGACGGACACCTGAAGCTCAACCTCAACACTAACCTGACCCTCACGCTTAGTCTAACCGTAACACTGAACCGAAAACTAACAGTAGCCCTAAACTCACTCCCTCAAACTAAGTTCAAACCTAACCTAACCTGAAGCCTAACTCAAACCACAGACCTAACCCTAACCATAGGCGGACATCTTAAGCTCAACCCCAACCATAACCTGACCCTCACGCTAACTCCAACCATAACACTGAACCGAAAACTAACAGTAGCCCTAAACTTACTCCCTCAAACTGAGTTTAAACCTAACCTAACCTGAAGCCTAAATGAAACCATAGACCTAACCCTAACCCTAGGCGGACAACTTATGCTTAAGCCCCACCCTAACCTGACCCTGAGGCTTACTCCAACTGTAACAGTTAAACGAAAACTAACAGTAGCCCTAAACTTACTCCCTCAAACTAAGTTCAAACCTAACCTAACCTGAAGCCTAAATAAAACCATACACCTATCCCTAACCCTAGGCGGACACCTTAAGCTCAAACACAAACCTAACCTGACCCTGACGCTTACTCCAACCGTAACAGTTAACTGAAAACTAACAGTAGCCCTAAACTGACTCCCTCAAACAAGGTTCAAACCTAACCTAACCTGAAGCCTAAATCAAATCATAGACCTAACCCTA
Organism: Tupaia tana; assembly: GCA_026018925.1. Lineage (NCBI taxonomy): Eukaryota > Metazoa > Chordata > Mammalia > Scandentia > Tupaiidae > Tupaia > Tupaia tana. The sequence continues at coordinate 2,504,324 of JAKSZU010000034.1, read as the reverse complement.
ACCCTAGGCGGACACCTTATGCTTAACCGCCACCCTAACCTGACACTGACGCTTACTCCACCTGTAACAGTTAACCGAAAACTAACAGTAGCCCTAAACTTACTCCCTCAAACTAACTTCAAACCTAACCTAACCTGAAGCCTAAATCAAACCTTACACGTAACCCTAACCCTAGGCGGACACCTTAATCTGAACCCCAACCATAACCTGGCCCTCACGCTAACTCCAACCGTAAAAGTTTCCCGAAAACTAACAGTAAACCTAAACTTACTCCCTCAAACTAAGTTCAAACCTAAACTAACCTGAAGCCTAAATCAAACCATACACCTAACCCTAACCCTACGCGGACACCTTAAGCTCAACCCCATCCCTAACCTGACCTCCAGGCTAACTCCAACCATATCACTGGACCGAAAACTAAGAGTATCCCTAAACTTACTCGCTCAAATTAAGTTCAAACCTAACCTAACCTGAAGCCTAACTCAAATCATAGACATAACCCTAACAATAGGCGGACACCTGAAGCTCAACCCCAACCCTAACCTGACCCTCAAGCTATCTCGAACCGTAACACTGAACCGAAAACTAACAGTAGCCCTAAACTTACTCACTCAAACTAAGTTCAAACGTAACCTAACCTGAAGCCTAAATCAAACCACAGACCTAACCCTAACCCTAGGAAGACACCTTAAGCTCAACTCCAACCCTAACCTGACCCTGATGCTATCTCCAACCATAACACTGAACCGAAAACTAACAGTAGCCCTAACCTTACTCCCTCAAACTAAGTTCAAACCTAACCTAACCTGACGCCTAACTCAAACCATAGACCTAACCCTAACCTTAGGCGGACACCTGAAGTTCAAACCCAACCCTAACCTGAACCTCACGCTAAATCCAACCGTAACACTGAACCGAAAACTAACAGTACCCTAAACTTACTCCCTCAAACTAAGTTCAATCCTAACCTAACCTGAAGCCTAAATGAAACCATGCACCTAACCCTAACCCTAGGCGGACACCTCAAGCTAACCCCAACCCTAACCTGACCCTGACGCTAACTCCAACCATAATACTGAGCCGAAAACTAACAGTAGCCCTAAACTTACTCCCTCAAACTAAGTTCAAACCTAACCTAACCGGAAGCCTAAATCAAACCATACACCTAACCCTAACCCTAGACGGACACCTTAACTTAAACCCCAAACCTAACCTGACCCTAACGCTTACTCCAACTGTAACAGTTATCAAAAAACTAACAGTAGCCCTAAAATTACTCCCTCAAACTAAGTTCAAACATAACCTAACCTGAAGCATAAATCAAACCATACACCTAAACCTAACCCTAGGCGGACACGTTAAGCTCAATCCCAACCCTAACTTGGCCCTGACGCTAACTCAAACCGTAACAGTTACCCGAAAACTAACAGTATCCCTAAACTTACTCCCTCAAACTAAGTTCAAACCTAACCTAACCTGAAGCCTAAATCAAACCATACACCTAACCCTAACCCTAGGCGGACACCTGAAACTCAAACCCAACCTTAACCTGACCCTCACGCTAACTCCAACCGTAACACTGAACCTAAAACTAACAGTAGCCCTAAACTTACTCCCTAAAACTAAGTTCAAACCTAACCTAACCTGAAGCCTAACTCAAACCATAGACCTAACCCTAACCCTAGGCCGACACCTGAAGCTCAACCCAAACCCTAACCTGACCCTGACGCTATCTCCAACCGTAACACTGAACCGAAAAATAACAGTAGCCCTAAACTTACTCCCTAAAACTAAGTTCAAACATAACCTAACCTGAAGCCTAACTCAAATCACAGACCTAACCCTAAACCTAGGCGGACACCTTAAGCTCAACCCCAACCCTAACCGGACCCTAACGCTAACTCCAAACATAACACTGAACTGAAAACTAACAGTAGCTCTAAACTTACTCCCTCAAACCAAGTTCAATCCTAACCTAACCTGAAGCCTAAATGAAACCATAAGCCTAACCCTAACCCTAGGCGGACACCTTATGCTTAACCCCCACCCTAACCTGACCCTGACGCTTACTCCAACCGTTACAGTTAACCGAAAACTAACAGTTGCCCTAAACTTACTCCCTCAAACTAAATTCAATCCTAACCTAACCTGAAACCTAAATGAAACCATAGACCTAACCCTAACACTAGGCGGAAACCTTATGCTTAACCCCCAAACTAACCTGACCCTGACGCTTACTCTAACCATAACAGTTAAACGAAAACTAACAGTAGCCCTAAACTTACTCCCTCAAACTAAGTTCAAACCTAACCTAACCTGAAGCCTAAATCAAACCATACACCTAACCCTAATCCTAGGCAGACACCTTAAGCTCAACCCCAAACCAAACCTGACCCTGGCGCTTACTCCAACCGTAACAGTTAACCGAAAACTAACAGTAGCCCTAAACTGACTCCCTCAAACTAAGTTCAAACCTAACCTAACCTGAAGCCTAACTCAAACCATAGACCTAACCCTAACCCTAGGCGGATCGGACACCTGAAGCTCAAACACAAACCTAACCTGACCCTGACGCTCTCTCCAACCGTAACACTGAACCGAGAACTAACAGTAGCCCTAAACTTATTCCTTCATACTAAGTTCAAACTTAACCTAACCTGAAGCCTAACTCAAACAATAGACCTAACCCTAACCCTACGCAGACACCTTAAGCTTAACCCCAACCCTATCCTGACCCTGAGGCTAAATCCAACCGTAACACTGAACCGAAAACTAACAGTAGCCATAAACTTATTCCCTCAAACTAAATTCAATCCTAACCTAACCTGAAGCCTAAATGAAACCATAGACCTAACCCTAACCCTAGGCCGACACCTTATGGTTAACCCCCACCCTAACCTGACCCTGACGCTTACTCCAACCGAAACAGTTAAACGAAAACTAACAGTAGCCCTAAACTTACTCCCTCAAACTAAGTTCAAACCTATCCTAACCTGAAGCCTAAATCAAACCATACACCTATCCCTAACCCTAGGTGGATACCTTAAGCTCAACCCCAAACCTAACCTGACCCTGACACTTACACCAACCGTAACAGTTAACCGAAAACTAACAGTAGCCCTAAACTGACTCCCTCAAACTAAGTTCAAACCTAACCTATCCTGATGCCTAAATCAAATCTTAGACCTAACCCTAACCCTAGGCGGTCACCTTATGCTTAACCCCCACCCTAACCTGACCCTGACGCTTACTCCAACTGTAACAGTTTCCCGAAAACTAACAGTAGCCCTAAACTTGCTCTCTCAAACTAAGTTCAAACCTAACCTAACCTGAAGCCTAAATCAAACCATACACCTAACCCTAACCCTAGGCGGACACCTTAAGCTCAACCCCAACCCTAACCTGATTTCCAGGCTAACTCCATCCATATCACTGAACCGAAAACTAAGAGTAGCCCTAAACTGACTCCCTCAAACTAAGTTCAAACCTAACCTAACCTGAAGCCTAAATCAAAACTTAGACCTAACCCTAACCCTAGGCGGACACCTCAAGCTAACCCCAACCCTAACCTGACCCTGACGCTAACTCCAAACATAATACTGAACCGAAAACTAACATTAGCCCTAAACTTACTCCCTCAAAATAAGTTCGAACCTAACCTAACCTGAAGCCTAAATCAAACCATACACCTAACCCTAACCCTAGGCGGACAACTTAACTTCAACCCCAAACCTAACCTGAGCCTGACGCTTACTCCAACTGTAACAGTTAACCGAAAACTAACAGTAGCCCTAAACTTACTCCCTCAAACTAAGTTCAAACATAACCTAACCTGAAGCCTAAATCAAACCAAACACCTAACCTTAACCCTAGGCGGACAACTTAAGCTCAACCCCAACCCTACCCTGGCCCTGACGCTAACTCCAACCGTAACAGTTACACGAAAACTAACAGTAGCCCTAAACTTACTCCCTCAAACTAAGTTCAAACCTAACCTAACCTGAAGCCTAAATCAAACCATACACCTAACCCTAAACCTAGGCGGACACATGAAGCTCAAACCCAACCCTAACCTGACCCTCACGCTAACTCCAACCGTAACACTGAACCTAAAACTAACAGTAGCCCTTAACTTACTCCCTCAAACTAAGTTCAATCCTAACTTAACCTGAAGCCTAAATGAAATCATAGACCTAACCCTAACCCTAGGCTTACACCTTATGCTTAACCCCCACCCTAACCTGACCCTGACGCTTACTCCAACTGTAACAGTTAACCGAAAACTAACAGTAGCCCTAAAATTACTCCCTGAAACAAACTTCAAACCTAACCTAACCTGAAGCCTAAATCAAACCATACACCTAACCCTAACCCTAGGCGGACACCTTAAACTCCACCCCAACCCTAAGCGGACCCTCACGCTAACTCCAAAAGTAACACTGAACCGAAAACTAACAGTAGCCATAAATTGACTCGCTCAAACTAAGTTCAATCCTAACCTAACCTGAAGCCTAAATGAAACCATAGACCTAACCCTAACCCTAGCGGACACCTTATGCTTAACCCCCAACCTAACCTGACCCTGACACTTACACCAACCGTAACAGTTAACTGAAAACTAACAGTAGCCCTAAACTGACTCCCTCAAACTAAGTTCAAACCTAACCTAACCTGAAGCCTAAATCAAATCATAGACCTAACCCTAACCCTAGGCGGACACCTTATGCTTAACCCCCACCCTAACCTGACCCTGACGCTTACTCCAACTGTAACAATTAATTGAAAACTAACAGTAGCCCTAAACTTACTCCCTGAAACTAACTTCAAACCTAACCTAACCTGAAGCCTAAATCAAACCATGCACCTAACCCTAACCCTAGGCGGAAACCTTAAGCTCAACCCCAACCCTAACGTGACCCTCACGCTAACGCCAACCGTAATACTGAACCGAAAACTAACAGTACCCCTAAACTTACTCCCTCAAACTAAGTTAAAACCTAACCTAACCTGAAGCCTAACTCAAACCACAGACCTAACCGTAACCCTAAGCGGACACCTTAAGCTTAACCCCAACCCTAACCTGACCCTGAGGCTAAATACAACCGTAACAGTTAACCGAAAACTAACAGTAGCCCTAAACTGACTCGCTCAAACTAAGTTCAATCCTAACCTAACCTGAAGCCTAAATGAAACCATAGACCTAACCCTAACCATAGGCGGACAACTTATGCTTAACACCCACCCTAACCCGACCCTGACGCTTACTCCAACTGTAACAGTTAACTGAAAACTAAAAGTAGCCCTAAACTTACTCCCTCAAACTAAGTTCAAACCTAACCTAATGTGAAGCCTAAATCAAACCATACACCTAACCCTAACCCTAGGCGGACACCTTAAGCTCAACCCCAAACCTAACCTAACCCTGACGCTTACTCCAACCGTAACACTTAACCGAAAACTAACAGTAGCCCTAAACTGACTCCCTCAAACTAAGTTCAAACCTAACCTAACCTGAAGCCTAAATCAAATCATAGACCTAATCCTAACCCTAGACGGACACCTTATGCTTAACCCCCTCCCTAACCTGACCTTGACGCTTACTCCAACTGTAACAATTAACCGAAAACTAACAGTAGCCCTAAACTTTCTCCCTGAAACTAACTTCAAACCTAACCTAACCTGAAGCCTATATCAAACCATGCACCTAACCCTAACCCTAGGCGGACACCTTAAGCTCAATCCCAAACCTAACCTGACCCTGATGCTAACTCCAACCGAAACAGTTACACGAAAACTAACAGTAGCCCTAAACTTACTCCCTCAAACTAAGTTCAAACCTAACCTAACCTGAAGCCTATCTCAAACCATAGACCTAACCCTAACCCTAGGCGGACACCTGAAGCTCAACCCCAACCCTAACCTGACCCTGACGCTTACTCCAACCGTAACACTTAACCGAAAACTAACAGTAGCCCTAAACGTACTCCCTCAAACTAAGTTCAAACAAAACCTAACCTGAAGACTAACTCAAACCATAGACCTAAGCCTAACCCTAGGCGGACACCTTATGCTTAACCCCCAGCCTAACCTGACCCTGACGCTTACTCCAACTTAAACAGTTAACCGAAAACTAACAATAGCCCTAAACTGACTCCCTCAAACTAACTTCAAACATAAGCTAACCTGAAGCCTAAATGAAACCATACACCTAACCCTAAAACTAGGCGGTCACCTTAAGCTCAACCCCAACCCTAACCTGGCCCTGATGCTAACTCCAACTGTAACAGTTACACGAAAACTAACAGTAGCCCTAAACTTACTCCCTCAAACTAAGTTCAAACCTAACCTAACCTGAAGCCTATCTCAAACCATAGACCTAACCCTAACCCTATTCGGACACCTGAAGCTCAACCCCAACCCTAACCTGACCCTGAGGCTATCTCCAACCGTAACACTGAACCGAAAACTAACAGTAGTCCTAAACTTACTCCCTCAAACTAAGTTCAAACCTAACCTAACCGGAAGCCTAACTCAAACCACAGACCTAAACCTAACCCTAGGCGGACACCTTAAGCTCAACCCCAACCCTAACCGGACCCTCATGCTAACTCCAAACGTAACACTGAACCGAAAACTATCAGTAGCCCTAAACTTACTCCCTCAAACTAAGTTCATTCCTAACCTAACCTGAAGCCTAAATGAAACCATACACCTAACCCTAACCCTAGGCGGACACCTTATGCTTAACCCCCCACCCTAACCTGACCCTGACGCTTACTCCAACTGTAACAGTTAACCGAAAACTAACAGTAGCCCTAAACTTACTCCCTGAAACTAACTTCAAACCTAACCTAACCTGAAGCCTGAATCAAACCATACACCTAACCCTAACCCTAGGCGGACACCTTAAGCTCCACCCCAACCCTAACCGGACCCTCACGCTAACTCCAAACGTAACACTGAACCGAAAACTGACAGTAGCCCTAAACTTACTCCCTCAAACTAAGTTCAATCCTAAACTAACCTGAAGCCTAAATGAAACCATAGACCTAACCTTAACCCTAGCGGACACCTTATGCTTAACCCCCAACCTAACCTGACCCTGACACTTACACCAACCGTAACAGTTAACTGAAAACTAACAGTAGCCCCAAACTGACTCCCTCAAACTAAGTTCAAACCTAACCTAACCTGAAGCCTAAATCAAATCATAGACCTAACCCTAACCCTAGGCGGACACCTTATGCTTAACCCCCACTCTAACCTGACCCTGACGCTTACTCCAACTGTAACAATTAACCGAAAACTAACAGTAGCCCTAAACTTACTCCCTGAAACTAACTTCAAACCTAACATAACCTGAAGCCTAAATCAAACCATGCACCTAACACTAACCCTAGGCGGACACCTTAAGCTCAATCCCAACCCTAACCTGGCCCTGACACTAACTCCAACCGTAACAGTTACCCGAAAACTAACAGTACCCCTAAACTTACTCTCTCAAACTAAGTTCAAACCTAACCTAACCAGAGGCCAAAATCAAACCATACACCTAACCCTAACCCTAGGCGGACACATGAAGCTCAAACCCAACCCTAACCTGACCCTCACGCTAACGCCAACCGTGACACTGAACCGAAAACTACCAGTACCCCTAAACTTACTCCCTCAAACTAAGTTCAAACCTAACCTAACCTGAAGCCTAACTCAAACCAAAGACCTAACCCTAACCCTAGGCGGACACCTTAAGCTTAACCCCAACCCTAACCTGACCCTGAGGCTAAATCCAACCGTAACAGTTAAACGAAAACTAACAGTAGGCCTAAACTGACTCGCTCAAACTAAGTTCAATCCTAACCTAACATGAAGCCTAAATGAAACCATAGACCTAACCCTAACCATAGGCGGACAACTTATGCTTAACACCCACCCTAACCTGACCCTGACGCTTACTCCAACTGTAACAGTTAACTGAAAACTAAAAGTAGCCCTAAACTTACTCCCTCAAACTAAGTTCAAACCTAACCTAACCTGAAGCCTAAATCAAACCATTCACCTAACACTAACCCTAGGCTGACACCTTAAGATCAACCCCAAACCTAACCTGACCCTGACGCTTACTCCAACCGTAACACTTAACCGAAAACTAACAGTAGCCCTAAACTGACTCCCTCAAACTATGTTCAAACCTAAACTAACCGGAAGCCTAAATCAAATCATAGACCTAACCCTAACCCTAGGCGGACACCTTATGCTTAAACCCCACCCTAACCTGACCCTGACACTTACTCCAACTTTAACAGTAAACCAAAAACTAACAGTAGCCCTAAACGTACTCCCTCAAACTAAGTTCAAACCTAACCTAACCTGAAGACTAACTCAAACCATAGACCTAAGCCTAACCCTAGGCGGACACCTTATGCTTAACCCCCAGCCTAACCTGACCCTGACGCTTACTCCAACTTAAACAGTTAACTGAAAACTAACAGTAGCCCTAAACTGACTCCCTCAAACTAACTTCAAACCTAAGCTAACCTGAAGCCTAAATGAAACCATACACCTAACGCTAACTCTAGGCGGACACCTGAAGCTCAACCCCAACCCTAACCTGACCCTGACGCTATCTCCAACCGTAACACTGAACCGAAAACTAACAGTAGTCCTAAACATACTCCCTCAAACTAAGTTCAAACCTAACCTAACCTGAAGCCTAACTCAAACCACAGACCTAACCCTAACCCTAGGCGGACACCTTAAGCTTAACCCCCAACCCTAACCAGACCCTGAGGCTAAATCGAACCGTAACACTGAACCGAAAACTAACAGTGCCCTAAATTTACTCCCTCAAACTAAGTTCAATCCTAACCTAACCTGAAGCCTAAATGAAACCATAGACCTAACCCTAAACTTAGGCGGACACCTTATGCTTAACCCCCTTCCTAACCTGACCCTGACGCTAACTCCAACCGTAACAGTTAACCGAAAACTAACAGTAGCCCTAAATTTACTCCATCAAACTAACTTCAAACCTAACCTAACCTTAAGCCTAAATGAAACCATACACCTAACCCTAACCCTAGGCGGACACCTTAATCTCAACCCCAACCCTAACCTTGCCCTGACGCTAACTCCAACCATAACAGTTTCCCGAAAACTGACAGTAGCCCTAAACTTACTCCCTCAAACTAAGTTCAATCCTAACCTAACCTGAAGCCTAAATGAAACCATACACCTAACCCTAACCCTAAGCGGACACCTTATGCTTAACCCCCACCCTAACCTGACCCTGACGCTTACTCCAACCGTAACAGTTAAAAGAAAACTAAAAGTAGCCCTAAACTTACTCCCTCAAACTAACTTTAAACCTAACCTAACCTGAAGCCTAAATCAAACCATACACCTAACCCTAACCCTAGGTGGACACCTTAAGCTCAACCCCAAACCTAACCTGGCCCTTACGCTAACTCCAACAGTAACAGTTACCCGAAAAACTAACAGTAGCCCTAAACTTACTCCCTCAAACTAAGTTCAAACCTAACCTAACCTGAAGCCTAACTCAAACCATAGACCTAACCCTAACCCTAGGCGGACACCTGAAACTCAACCACAAACCTAACCAGACCATGACGCTATCTCCAAACGTAACACTGAACCGAAAACTAACAGTAGCCCTAAACTTACAACCTCAAACTAAGTTCAAACCTAACCTAACCTGCAGCCTAACTCAAACCATAGAACTAACCCTAACCCTAGGCGGACACCTGAAGCTCAACCACAACCCTATCCAGATCCTGACGCTATCTCCAACCGTAACACTGAACCGAAAACTAACAGTAGCCCTAAACTCACTCCCTCAAAGTAAGTTCAAACCTAACCTAACCTGAAGCCTAACTCAAACCACAGACCTAACCCTAATCCTAGGCGGACACCTTAAGCTCAACCCCAACCCTAACCTGACAATCACGCTAACTCCAACCGTAACACTGAACCGAAAACTAACAGTATCCCTAAACTTACTCCCTCAAACTACGTTCAAACCTAACCTAACCTGAAGCCTAACTCAAACCATAGACCTAACCCTAACCCTAGGCGGACACCTCAAGCTAACCCCAACGCTAACCTGACTCTGACGCTAACTCCAAACATAATACTGAACAGAAAACTAACAGTAGCCCTAAACTTACTCCCTCAAAATAAGTTCAAGCCTAACCTAACCTGAAGCCTAAATCAAACCATAAACCTAACCCTAACCCTAGGCGGGACACCTTAAACTCAATCCCAAACCTAACCTGACCCTGACGCTTACTCCAACCGTAACAGTTAACCGAAAACTAACAGTAGCCCTAAACTTACTCCCTCTAACTAAGTTCAAACATAACCTAACCTGAAGCCTAAATCAAACCTTACACCTAACCGTAACCCTAGGCGGACACCTTAAGCTCAACCCCAACCATAACCTGGCCCTGACGCTAACTCCAATCGTAACAGTTACCTGACAACTAACAGTAGCCCTAAACTTATTCCCTCAAACTAAGTTCAAACCTAAACTAACCTGAAGCCTAAATCAAACCATACACCTAACCCTAACCCTAGACGGACACCTGAAGCTCAACCTCAACACTAACCTGTCCCTCACGCTTAGTCTAACCGTAACACTGAACCGAAAACTAACAGTAGCCCTAAACTCACTCCCTCAAACTAAGTTCAAACCTAACCTAACCTGAAGCCTAACTCAAACCACAGACCTAACCCTAACCATAGGCGGACATCTTAAGCTCAACCCCAACCATAACCTGACCCTCACGCTAACTCCAACCATAACACTGAACCGAAAACTAACAGTAGCCCTAAACTTACTCCCTCAAACTGAGTTTAAACCTAACCTAACCTGAAGCCTAAATGAAACCATAGACCTAACCCTAACCCTAGGCGGACAACTTATGCTTAAGCCCCACCCTAACCTGACCCTGAGGCTTACTCCAACCGTAACAGTTAAACGAAAACTAACAGTAGCCCTAAACTTACTCCCTCAAACTAAGTTCAAACCTAACCTAACCTGAAGCCTAAATAAAACCATACACCTATCCCTAACCCTAGGCGGACACCTTAAGCTCAAACACAAACCTAACCTGACCCTGACGCTTACTCCAACCGTAACAGTTAACTGAAAACTAACAGTAGCCCTAAACTGACTCCCTCAAACAAGGTTCAAACCTAACATAACCTGAAGCCTAAATCAAATCATAGACCTAACCCTAACCCTAGGCGGACACCTTATGCTTAACCGCCACCCTAACCTGACACTGACGCTTACTCCACCTGTAACAGTTAACCGAAAACTAACAGTAGCCCTAAACTTACTCCCTCAAACTAACTTCAAACCTAACCTAACCTGAAGCCTAAATCAAACCTTACACGTAACCCTAACCCTAGGCGGACACCTTAATCTGAACCCCAACCATAACCTGGCCCTCACGCTAACTCCAACCGTAAAAGTTTCCCGAAAACTAACAGTAAACCTAAACTTACTCCCTCAAACTAAGTTCAAACCTAAACTAACCTGAAGCCTAAATCAAACCATACACCTAACCCTAACCCTACGCGGACACCTTAAGCTCAACCCCATCCCTAACCTGACCTCCAGGCTAACTCCAACCATATCACTGGACCGAAAACTAAGAGTATCCCTAAACTTACTCGCTCAAATTAAGTTCAAACCTAACCTAACCTGAAGCCTAACTCAAATCATAGACATAACCCTAACAATAGGCGGACACCTGAAGCTCAACCCCAACCCTAACCTGACCCTCAAGCTATCTCGAACCGTAACACTGAACCGAAAACTAACAGTAGCCCTAAACTTACTCACTCAAACTAAGTTCAAACGTAACCTAACCTGAAGCCTAAATCAAACCACAGACCTAACCCTAACCCTAGGAAGACACCTTAAGCTCAACTCCAACCCTAACCTGACCCTGATGCTATCTCCAACCATAACACTGAACCGAAAACTAACAGTAGCCCTAACCTTACTCCCTCAAACTAAGTTCAAACCTAACCTAACCTGACGCCTAACTCAAACCATAGACCTAACCCTAACCTTAGGCGGACACCTGAAGTTCAAACCCAACCCTAACCTGAACCTCACGCTAAATCCAACCGTAACACTGAACCGAAAACTAACAGTACCCTAAACTTACTCCCTCAAACTAAGTTCAATCCTAACCTAACCTGAAGCCTAAATGAAACCATGCACCTAACCCTAACCCTAGGCGGACACCTCAAGCTAACCCCAACCCTAACCTGACCCTGACGCTAACTCCAACCATAATACTGAGCCGAAAACTAACAGTAGCCCTAAACTTACTCCCTCAAACTAAGTTCAAACCTAACCTAACCGGAAGCCTAAATCAAACCATACACCTAACCCTAACCCTAGATGGACACCTTAACTTAAACCCCAAACCTAACCTGACCCTAACGCTTACTCCAACTGTAACAGTTATCAAAAAACTAACAGTAGCCCTAAAATTACTCCCTCAAACTAAGTTCAAACATAACCTAACCTGAAGCATAAATCAAACCATACACCTAAACCTAACCCTAGGCGGACACGTTAAGCTCAATCCCAACCCTAACTTGGCCCTGACGCTAACTCAAACCGTAACAGTTACCCGAAAACTAACAGTATCCCTAAACTTACTCCCTCAAACTAAGTTCAAACCTAACCTAACCTGAAGCCTAAATCAAACCATACACCTAACCCTAACCCTAGGCGGACACCTGAAACTCAAACCCAACCTTAACCTGACCCTCACGCTAACTCCAACCGTAACACTGAACCTAAAACTAACAGTAGCCCTAAACTTACTCCCTAAAACTAAGTTCAAACCTAACCTAACCTGAAGCCTAACTCAAACCATAGACCTAACCCTAACCCTAGGCCGACACCTGAAGCTCAACCCAAACCCTAACCTGACCCTGACGCTATCTCCAACCGTAACACTGAACCGAAAAATAACAGTAGCCCTAAACTTACTCCCTAAAACTAAGTTCAAACATAACCTAACCTGAAGCCTAACTCAAATCACAGACCTAACCCTAAACCTAGGCGGACACCTTAAGCTCAACCCCAACCCTAACCGGACCCTAACGCTAACTCCAAACATAACACTGAACTGAAAACTAACAGTAGCTCTAAACTTACTCCCTCAAACCAAGTTCAATCCTAACCTAACCTGAAGCCTAAATGAAACCATAAGCCTAACCCTAACCCTAGGCGGACACCTTATGCTTAACCCCCACCCTAACCTGACCCTGACGCTTACTCCAACCGTTACAGTTAACCGAAAACTAACAGTTGCCCTAAACTTACTCCCTCAAACTAAGTTCAATCCTAACCTAACCTGAAACCTAAATGAAACCATAGACCTAACCCTAACACTAGGCGGAAACCTTATGCTTAACCTCCAAACTAACCTGACCCTGACGCTTACTCTAACCATAACAGTTAAACGAAAACTAACAGTAGCCCTAAACTTACTCCCTCAAACTAAGTTCAAACCTAACCTAACCTGAAGCCTAAATCAAACCATACACCTAACCCTAATCCTAGGCAGACACCTTAAGCTCAACCCCAAACCAAACCTGACCCTGGCGCTTACTCCAACCGTAACAGTTAACCGAAAACTAACAGTAGCCCTAAACTGACTCCCTCAAACTAAGTTCAAACCTAACCTAACCTGAAGCCTAACTCAAACCATAGACCTAACCCTAACCCTAGGCGGATCGGACACCTGAAGCTCAAACACAAACCTAACCTGACCCTGACGCTCTCTCCAACCGTAACACTGAACCGAGAACTAACAGTAGCCCTAAACTTATTCCTTCATACTAAGTTCAAACTTAACCTAACCTGAAGCCTAACTCAAACAATAGACCTAACCCTAACCCTACGCGGACACCTTAAGCTTAACCCCAACCCTATCCTGACCCTGAGGCTAAATCCAACCGTAACACTGAACCGAAAACTAACAGTAGCCATAAACTTATTCCCTCAAACTAAATTCAATCCTAACCTAACCTGAAGCCTAAATGAAACCATAGACCTAACCCTAACCCTAGGCCGACACCTTATGGTTAACCCCCACCCTAACCTGACCCTGACGCTTACTCCAACCGAAACAGTTAAACGAAAACTAACAGTAGCCCTAAACTTACTCCCTCAAACTAAGTTCAAACCTATCCTAACCTGAAGCCTAAATCAAACCATACACCTATCCCTAACCCTAGGTGGATACCTTAAGCTCAACCCCAAACCTAACCTGACCCTGACACTTACACCAACCGTAACAGTTAACCGAAACTAACAGTAGCCCTAAACTGACTCCCTCAAACTAAGTTCAAACCTAACCTATCCTGATGCCTAAATCAAATCTTAGACCTAACCCTAACCCTAGGCGGTCACCTTATGCTTAACCCCCACCCTAACCTGACCATGACGCTTACTCCAACTGTAACAGTTTCCCGAAAACTAACAGTAGCCCTAAACTTGCTCTCTCAAACTAAGTTCAAACCTAACCTAACCTGAAGCCTAAATCAAACCATACACCTAACCCTAACCCTAGGCGGACACCTTAAGCTCAACCCCAACCCTAACCTGATTTCCAGGCTAACTCCATCCATATCACTGAACCGAAAACTAAGAGTAGCCCTAAACTGACTCCCTCAAACTAAGTTCAAACCTAACCTAACCTGAAGCCTAAATCAAAACTTAGACCTAACCCTAACCCTAGGCGGACACCTCAAGCTAACCCCAACCCTAACCTGACCCTGACGCTAACTCCAAACATAATACTGAACCGAAAACTAACATTAGCCCTAAACTTACTCCCTCAAAATAAGTTCGAACCTAACCTAACCTGAAGCCTAAATCAAACCATACACCTAACCCTAACCCTAGGCGGACAACTTAACTTCAACCCCAAACCTAACCTGAGCCTGACGCTTACTCCAACTGTAACACTTAACCGAAAACTAACAGTAGCCCTAAACTTACTCCCTCAAACTAAGTTCAAACCTAACCTAACCTGAAGCCTAAATCAAACCATACACCTAACCCTAAACCTAGGCGGACACATGAAGCTCAAACCCAACCCTAACCTGACCCTCACGCTAACTCCAACCGTAACACTGAACCTAAAACTAACAGTAGCCCTTAACTTACTCCCTCAAACTAAGTTCAATCCTAACCTAACCTGAAGCCTAAATGAAATCATAGACCTAACCCTAACCCTAGGCTTACACCTTATGCTTAACCCCCACCCTAACCTGACCCTGACGCTTACTCCAACTGTAACAGTTAACCGAAAACTAACAGTAGCCCTAAAATTACTCCCTGAAACAAACTTCAAACCTAACCTAACCTGAAGCCTAAATCAAACCATACACCTAACCCTAACCCTAGGCGGACACCTTAAACTCCACCCCAACCCTAAGCGGACCCTCACGCTAACTCCAAAAGTAACACTGAACCGAAAACTAACAGTAGCCATAAATTGACTCGCTCAAACTAAGTTCAATCCTAACCTAACCTGAAGCCTAAATGAAACCATAGACCTAACCCTAACCCTAGCGGACACCTTATGCTTAACCCCCAACCTAACCTGACCCTGACACTTACACCAACCGTAACAGTTAACTGAAAACTAACAGTAGCCTAAACTGACTCCCTCAAACTAAGTTCAAACCTAACCTAACCTGAAGCCTAAATCAAATCATAGACCTAACCCTAACCCTAGGCGGACACCTTATGCTTAACCCCCACCCTAACCTGACCCTGACGCTTACTCCAACTGTAACAATTAATTGAAAACTAACAGTAGCCCTAAACTTACTCCCTGAAACTAACTTCAAACCTAACCTAACCTGAAGCCTAAATCAAACCATGCACCTAACCCTAACCCTAGGCGGAAACCTTAAGCTCAACCCCAACCCTAACGTGACCCTCACGCTAACGCCAACCGTAATACTGAACCGAAAACTAACAGTACCCCTAAACTTACTCCCTCAAACTAAGTTAAAACCTAACCTAACCTGAAGCCTAACTCAAACCACAGACCTAACCGTAACCCTAAGCGGACACCTTAAGCTTAACCCCAACCCTAACCTGACCCTGAGGCTAAATCCAACCGTAACAGTTAACCGAAAACTAACAGTAGCCCTAAACTGACTCGCTCAAACTAAGTTCAATCCTAACCTAAACTGAAGCCTAAATGAAACCATAGACCTAACCCTAACCCTAGGCGGACAACTTATGCTTAACACCCACCCTAACCCGACCCTGACGCTTACTCCAACTGTAACAGTTAACTGAAAACTAAAAGTAGCCCTAAACTTACTCCCTCAAACTAAGTTCAAACCTAACCTAATGTGAAGCCTAAATCAAACCATACACCTAACCCTAACCCTAGGCGGACACCTTAAACTCAACCCCAAACCTAACCTAACGCTGACGCTTACTCCAACCGTAACACTTAACCGAAAACTAACAGTAGCCCTAAACTGACTCCCTCAAACTAAGTTCAAACCTAACCTAACCTGAAGCCTAAATCAAATCATAGACCTAATCCTAACCCTAGACGGACACCTTATGCTTAACCCCCTCCCTAACCTGACCCTGACGCTTACTCCAACTGTAACAATTAACCGAAAACTAACAGTAGCCCTAAACTTTCTCCCTGAAACTAACTTCAAACCTAACCTAACCTGAAGCCTATATCAAACCATGCACCTAACCCTAACCCTAGGCGGACACCTTAAGCTCAATCCCAAACCTAACCTGACCCTGATGCTAACTCCAACCGAAACAGTTACACGAAAACTAACAGTAGCCCTAAACTTACTCCCTCAAACTAAGTTCAAACCTAACCTAACCTGAAGCCTATCTCAAACCATAGACCTAACCCTAACCCTAGGCGGACACCTGAAGCTCAACCCCAACCCTAACCTGACCCTGACGCTTACTCCAACCGTAACACTTAACCGAAAACTAACAGTAGTCCTAAACGTACTCCCTCAAACTAAGTTCAAACAAAACCTAACCTGAAGACTAACTCAAACCATAGACCTAAGCCTAACCCTAGGCGGACACCTTATGCTTAACCCCCAGCCTAACCTGACCCTGACGCTTACTCCAACTTAAACAGTTAACCGAAAACTAACAATAGCCCTAAACTGACTCCCTCAAACTAACTTCAAACATAAGCTAACCTGAAGCCTAAATGAAACCATACACCTAACCCTAAAACTAGGCGGTCACCTTAAGCTCAACCCCAACCCTAACCTGGCCCTGATGCTAACTCCAACTGTAACAGTTACACGAAAACTAACAGTAGCCTAAACTTACTCCCTCAAACTAAGTTCAAACCTAACCTAACCTGAAGCCTATCTCAAACCATAGACCTAACCCTAACCCTAGGCGGACACCTGAAGATCAACCCCAACCCTAACCTGACCCTGAGGCTATCTCCAACCGTAACACTGAACCGAAAACTAACAGTAGTCCTAAACTTACTCCCTCAAACTAAGTTCAAACCTAACCTAACCGGAAGCCTAACTCAAACCACAGACCTAAACCTAACCCTAGGCGGACACCTTAAGCTCAACCCCAACCCTAACCGGACCCTCATGCTAACTCCAAACGTAACACTGAACCGAAAACTATCAGTAGCCCTAAACTTACTCCCTCAAACTAAGTTCATTCCTAACCTAACCTGAAGCCTAAATGAAACCATAGACCTAACCCTAACCCTAGGCGGACACCTTATGCTTAACCCCCACCCTAACCTGACCCTGACGCTTACTCCAACTGTAACAGTTAACCGAAAACTAACAGTAGCCCTAAACTTACTCCCTGAAACTAACTTCAAACCTAACCTAACCTGAAGCCTGAATCAAACCATACACCTAACCCTAACCCTAGGCGGACACCTAAGCTCCACCCCAACCCTAACCGGACCCTCACGCTAACTCCAAACGTAACACTGAACCGAAAACTGACAGTAGCCCTAAACTTACTCCCTCAAACTAAGTTCAATCCTAAACTAACCTGAAGCCTAAATGAAACCATAGACCTAACCTTAACCCTAGCGGACACCTTATGCTTAACCCCCAACCTAACCTGACCTGACACTTACACCAACCGTAACAGTTAACTGAAAACTAACAGTAGCCCCAAACTGACTCCCTCAAACTAAGTTCAAACCTAACCTAACCTGAAGCCTAAATCAAATCATAGACCTAACCCTAACCCTAGGCGGACACCTTATGCTTAACCCCACTCTAACCTGACCCTGACGCTTACTCCAACTGTAACAATTAACCGAAAACTAACAGTAGCCCTAAACTTACTCCCTGAAACTAACTTCAAACCTAACATAACCTGAAGCCTAAATCAAACCATGCACCTAACACTAACCCTAGGCGGACACCTTAAGCTCAATCCCAACCCTAACCTGGCCCTGACACTAACTCCAACCGTAACAGTTACCCGAAAACTAACAGTACCCCTAAACTTACTCTCTCAAACTAAGTTCAAACCTAACCTAACCAGAGGCCAAAATCAAACCATACACCTAACCCTAACCCTAGGCGGACACATGAAGCTCAAACCCAACCCTAACCTGACCCTCACGCTAACGCCAACCGTGACACTGAACCGAAAACTACCAGTACCCCTAAACTTACTCCCTCAAACTAAGTTCAAACCTAACCTAACCTGAAGACTAACTCAAACCATAGACCTAAGCCTAACCCTAGGCGGACACCTTATGCTTAACCCCCAGCCTAACCTGACCCTGACGCTTACTCCAACTTAAACAGTTAACTGAAAACTAACAGTAGCCCTAAACTGACTCCCTCAAACTAACTTCAAACCTAAGCTAACCTGAAGCCTAAATGAAACCATACACCTAACGCTAACCCTAGGCGGACACCTTAAGCTCAACCCCAACCCTAACCTGGCCCTGATGCTAACTCCAACCGTAACAGTTACACGAAAACTAACAGTAGCCCTAAACTTACTCCCTCAAACTAAGTTCAAACCTAACCTAACCTGAAGCCTATCTCAAACCATAGACCTAACCCTAACTCTAGGCGGACACCTGAAGCTCAACCCCAACCCTAACCTGACCCTGACGCTATCTCCAACCGTAACACTGAACCGAAAACTAACAGTAGTCCCTAAACATACTCCCTCAAACTAAGTTCAAACCTAACCTAACCTGAAGCCTAACTCAAACCACAGACCTAACCCTAACCCTAGGCGGACACCTTAAGCTCAACCCCAACACTAACCGGACCCTCATGCTAACTCCAAACGTAACACTGAACCGAAAACTAACAGTAGCCCTAAACTTACTCCCTCAAACTAAGTTCAATCCTAACCTAACCTGAAGCCTAAATGAAACCATAGACCTAACCCTAACCCTAGGCGGACACCTTATGCTTAACCCCCACCCTAACCTGACACTGACGCTTACTCCAACTGTAACAGTTAACCGAAAACTAACAGTAGACCTAAACTTACTCCCTCAAACTAAGTTCAATCCTAACCTAACCTGAAGCCTAAATGAAACCATAGACCTAACCCTAACGCTAGCGGACACCTTATGCTTAACCCCAAACCTAATCTGACCCTGACACTTACACCAACCGTAACAGTTAACCGAAAACTAACAGTAGCCCTAAACTGACTCCCTCAAACTAAGTTCAAACCTAACCTAACCTGAAGCCTAAATCAAATCATAGACCTAACCCTAACCCTAGGCGGACACCTTATGCTTAACCCCCACCCTAACCTGACCCTGACGCTTACTCCAACTGTAACAATTAACCGAAAACTAACAGTAGCCCTAAACTTACTCCCTCAAACTAAGTTCAATCCTAACCTGAAGCCTAAATGAAACCATAGACCTAACCCTAATCCTAGCGGACACCTTATGCTTAACCCCCAACCTAACCTGACCCTGACGCTTACTCCAACCGTAACAGTTAACCGAAAACTAACAGTAGCCCTAAACTGACTCCCTCAAACTAAGTTCAAACCTAACCTAACCTGAAGCCTAAATCAAACCATGCACCTAACCCTAACCCTAGGCAGACAACTTAAGGTCAATCCCAACCCTTACCTGGCCCTGACGCTAACTCCAACCGTAACAGTTACCCGAAAACGAACAGTACCCCTAAACTTACTCTCTCAAACTAAGTTCAAACCTAACCTAACCAGAAGCCAAAATCAAACCATACACCTAACCCTAACCGTAGGCGGACACCTTAAGCTTAACGCCAACCCTAACCTAACCCTCACGCTAACGCCAACCGTAACACTGAACCGAAAACTAACAGTACCCTAAACTTACTCCCTCAAATTAAGTTCAAACCTATCCTAACCTGAAGCCTAACTCAAACCACAGACCTAACCCTAACCTTAGGAGGACACCTAAAGCTTAACCCCAAACCTAACCTGACCCTGAGGCTAAATCCAAAGGTAACAGTTAACCGAAAACTAACAGTAGCCCTAAACAGACTCGCTCAAACGAAGTTCAATCCTAACCTAACCTGAAGCCTAAATGAAACCATAGACCTAACCCTAACCCTAGGAGGACAACTTATGCTTAACACCCACCCTAACCTGACCCTGACGCTTACTCCAACTGTAACAGTTAACCGAAAACTAAAAGTAGCCCTAAGCTTACTCCCTCAAACTAAGTTCAAACCTAAACTAACCTGAAGCCTAAATCAAATCATAGACCTAACCCTAACCCTAGTCGGACACCTTATGCTTAAACCCCACCATAACCTGACCCTGACACTTACTCCAACTGTAACAGTTAACCAAAAACTAACAGTAGCTCTAAACGTACTCCCTCAAACTAAGTTCAAACCTAAACTAACCTGAAGACTAACTCAAACCATAGACCTAAGCCTATCCCTAGGCGGACACCTTATGCTTAACCCCCACCCTAACCAGACCCTGACGCTTACTCCAACTGTAACAATTAACCGAAAACTAACAGTAGCCCTAAACTTACTCCCTCAAACTAAGTTCAAACCTATCCTAACCTGAAGCCTAAATCAAACCATACACCTATCCCTAACCCTAGGTGGATACCTTAAGCTCAACCCCAAACCTAACCTGACCCTGACACTTACACCAACCGTAACAGTTAACCGAAAACTAACAGTAGCCCTAAACTGACTCCCTCAAACTAAGTTCAAACCTAACCTATCCTGATGCCTAAATCAAATCTTAGACCTAACCCTAACCCTAGGCGGTCACCTTATGCTTAACCCCCACCCTAACCTGACCCTGACGCTTACTCCAACTGTAACAGTTTCCCGAAAACTAACAGTAGCCCTAAACTTGCTCTCTCAAACTAAGTTCAAACCTAACCTAACCTGAAGCCTAAATCAAACCATACACCTAACCCTAACCCTAGGCGGACACCTTAAGCTCAACCCCAACCCTAACCTGATTTCCAGGCTAACTCCATCCATATCACTGAACCGAAAACTAAGAGTAGCCCTAAACTGACTCCCTCAAACTAAGTTCAAACCTAACCTAACCTGAAGCCTAAATCAAAACTTAGACCTAACCCTAACCCTAGGCGGACACCTCAAGCTAACCCCAACCCTAACCTGACCCTGACGCTAACTCCAAACATAATACTGAACCGAAAACTAACATTAGCCCTAAACTTACTCCCTCAAAATAAGTTCGAACCTAACCTAACCTGAAGCCTAAATCAAACCATACACCTAACCCTAACCCTAGGCGGACAACTTAACTTCAACCCCAAACCTAACCTGAGCCTGACGCTTACTCCAACTGTAACACTTAACCGAAAACTAACAGTAGCCCTAAACTTACTCCCTCAAACTAAGTTCAAACCTAACCTAACCTGAAGCCTAAATCAAACCATACACCTAACCCTAAACCTAGGCGGACACATGAAGGTCAAACCCAACCCTAACCTGACCCTCACGCTAACTCCAACCGTAACACTGAACCTAAAACTAACAGTAGCCCTTAACTTACTCCCTCAAACTAAGTTCAATCCTAACTTAACCTGAAGCCTAAATGAAATCATAGACCTAACCCTAACCCTAGGCTTACACCTTATGCTTAACCCCCACCCTAACCTGACCCCTGACGCTTACTCCAACTGTAACAGTTAACCGAAAACTAACAGTAGCCCTAAAATTACTCCCTGAAACAAACTTCAAACCTAACCTAACCTGAAGCCTAAATCAAACCATACACCTAACCCTAACCCTAGGCGGACACCTTAAACTCCACCCCAACCCTAAGCGGACCCTCACGCTAACTCCAAAAGTAACACTGAACCGAAAACTAACAGTAGCCATAAATTGACTCGCTCAAACTAAGTTCAATCCTAACCTAACCTGAAGCCTAAATGAAACCATAGACCTAACCCTAACCCTAGCGGACACCTTATGCTTAACCCCCAACCTAACCTGACCCTGACACTTACACCAACCGTAACAGTTAACTGAAAACTAACAGTAGCCCTAAACTGACTCCCTCAAACTAAGTTCAAACCTAACCTAACCTGAAGCCTAAATCAAATCATAGACCTAACCCTAACCCTAGGCGGACACCTTATGCTTAACCCCCACCCTAACCTGACCCTGACGCTTACTCCAACTGTAACAATTAATTGAAAACTAACAGTAGCCCTAAACTTACTCCCTGAAACTAACTTCAAACCTAACCTAACCTGAAGCCTAAATCAAACCATGCACCTAACCCTAACCCTAGGCGGAAACCTTAAGCTCAACCCCAACCCTAACGTGACCCTCACGCTAACGCCAACCGTAATACTGAACCGAAAACTAACAGTACCCCTAAACTTACTCCCTCAAACTAAGTTAAAACCTAACCTAACCTGAAGCCTAACTCAAACCACAGACCTAACCGTAACCCTAAGCGGACACCTTAAGCTTAACCCCAACCCTAACCTGACCCTGAGGCTAAATACAACCGTAACAGTTAACCGAAAACTAACAGTAGCCCTAAACTGACTCGCTCAAACTAAGTTCAATCCTAACCTAACCTGAAGCCTAAATGAAACCATAGACCTAACCCTAACCATAGGCGGACAACTTATGCTTAACACCCACCCTAACCCGACCCTGACGCTTACTCCAACTGTAACAGTTAACTGAAAACTAAAAGTAGCCCTAAACTTACTCCCTCAAACTAAGTTCAAACCTAACCTAATGTGAAGCCTAAATCAAACCATACACCTAACCCTAACCCTAGGCGGACACCTTAAGCTCAACCCCAAACCTAACCTAACCCTGACGCTTACTCCAACCGTAACACTTAACCGAAAACTAACAGTAGCCCTAAACTGACTCCCTCAAACTAAGTTCAAACCTAACCTAACCTGAAGCCTAAATCAAATCATAGACCTAATCCTAACCCTAGACGGACACCTTATGCTTAACCCCCTCCCTAACCTGACCTTGACGCTTACTCCAACTGTAACAATTAACCGAAAACTAACAGTAGCCCTAAACTTTCTCCCTGAAACTAACTTCAAACCTAACCTAACCTGAAGCCTATATCAAACCATGCACCTAACCCTAACCCTAGGCGGACACCTTAAGCTCAATCCCAAACCTAACCTGACCCTGATGCTAACTCCAACCGAAACAGTTACACGAAAACTAACAGTAGCCCTAAACTTACTCCCTCAAACTAAGTTCAAACCTAACCTAACCTGAAGCCTATCTCAAACCATAGACCTAACCCTAACCCTAGGCGGACACCTGAAGCTCAACCCCAACCCTAACCTGACCCTGACGCTTACTCCAACCGTAACACTTAACCGAAAACTAACAGTAGCCCTAAACGTACTCCCTCAAACTAAGTTCAAACAAAACCTAACCTGAAGACTAACTCAAACCATAGACCTAAGCCTAACCCTAGGCGGACACCTTATGCTTAACCCCCAGCCTAACCTGACCCTGACGCTTACTCCAACTTAAACAGTTAACCGAAAACTAACAATAGCCCTAAACTGACTCCCTCAAACTAACTTCAAACATAAGCTAACCTGAAGCCTAAATGAAACCATACACCTAACCCTAAAACTAGGCGGTCACCTTAAGCTCAACCCCAACCCTAACCTGGCCCTGATGCTAACTCCAACTGTAACAGTTACACGAAAACTAACAGTAGCCCTAAACTTACTCCCTCAAACTAAGTTCAAACCTAACCTAACCTGAAGCCTATCTCAAACCATAGACCTAACCCTAACCCTATTCGGACACCTGAAGCTCAACCCCAACCCTAACCTGACCCTGAGGCTATCTCCAACCGTAACACTGAACCGAAAACTAACAGTAGTCCTAAACTTACTCCCTCAAACTAAGTTCAAACCTAACCTAACCGGAAGCCTAACTCAAACCACAGACCTAAACCTAACCCTAGGCGGACACCTTAAGCTCAACCCCAACCCTAACCGGACCCTCATGCTAACTCCAAACGTAACACTGAACCGAAAACTATCAGTAGCCCTAAACTTACTCCCTCAAACTAAGTTCATTCCTAACCTAACCTGAAGCCTAAATGAAACCATACACCTAACCCTAACCCTAGGCGGACACCTTATGCTTAACCCCCACCCTAACCTGACCCTGACGCTTACTCCAACTGTAACAGTTAACCGAAAACTAACAGTAGCCCTAAACTTACTCCCTGAAACTAACTTCAAACCTAACCTAACCTGAAGCCTGAATCAAACCATACACCTAACCCTAACCCTAGGCGGACACCTTAAGCTCCACCCCAACCCTAACCGGACCCTCACGCTAACTCCAAACGTAACACTGAACCGAAAACTGACAGTAGCCCTAAACTTACTCCCTCAAACTAAGTTCAATCCTAAACTAACCTGAAGCCTAAATGAAACCATAGACCTAACCTTAACCCTAGCGGACACCTTATGCTTAACCCCCAACCTAACCTGACCCTGACACTTACACCAACCGTAACAGTTAACTGAAAACTAACAGTAGCCCCAAACTGACTCCCTCAAACTAAGTTCAAACCTAACCTAACCTGAAGCCTAAATCAAATCATAGACCTAACCCTAACCCTAGGCGGACACCTTATGCTTAACCCCCACTCTAACCTGACCCTGACGCTTACTCCAACTGTAACAATTAACCGAAAACTAACAGTAGCCCTAAACTTACTCCCTGAAACTAACTTCAAACCTAACATAACCTGAAGCCTAAATCAAACCATGCACCTAACACTAACCCTAGGCGGACACCTTAAGCTCAATCCCAACCCTAACCTGGCCCTGACACTAACTCCAACCGTAACAGTTACCCGAAAACTAACAGTACCCCTAAACTTACTCTCTCAAACTAAGTTCAAACCTAACCTAACCAGAGGCCAAAATCAAACCATACACCTAACCCTAACCCTAGGCGGACACATGAAGCTCAAACCCAACCCTAACCTGACCCTCACGCTAACGCCAACCGTGACACTGAACCGAAAACTACCAGTACCCCTAAACTTACTCCCTCAAACTAAGTTCAAACCTAACCTAACCTGAAGCCTAACTCAAACCAAAGACCTAACCCTAACCCTAGGCGGACACCTTAAGCTTAACCCCAACCCTAACCTGACCCTGAGGCTAAATCCAACCGTAACAGTTAAACGAAAACTAACAGTAGGCCTAAACTGACTCGCTCAAACTAAGTTCAATCCTAACCTAACATGAAGCCTAAATGAAACCATAGACCTAACCCTAACCATAGGCGGACAACTTATGCTTAACACCCACCCTAACCTGACCCTGACGCTTACTCCAACTGTAACAGTTAACTGAAAACTAAAAGTAGCCCTAAACTTACTCCCTCAAACTAAGTTCAAACCTAACCTAACCTGAAGCCTAAATCAAACCATTCACCTAACACTAACCCTAGGCTGACACCTTAAGATCAACCCCAAACCTAACCTGACCCTGACGCTTACTCCAACCGTAACACTTAACCGAAAACTAACAGTAGCCCTAAACTGACTCCCTCAAACTATGTTCAAACCTAAACTAACCGGAAGCCTAAATCAAATCATAGACCTAACCCTAACCCTAGGCGGACACCTTATGCTTAAACCCCACCCTAACCTGACCCTGACACTTACTCCAACTTTAACAGTAAACCAAAAACTAACAGTAGCCCTAAACGTACTCCCTCAAACTAAGTTCAAACCTAACCTAACCTGAAGACTAACTCAAACCATAGACCTAAGCCTAACCCTAGGCGGACACCTTATGCTTAACCCCCAGCCTAACCTGACCCTGACGCTTACTCCAACTTAAACAGTTAACTGAAAACTAACAGTAGCCCTAAACTGACTCCCTCAAACTAACTTCAAACCTAAGCTAACCTGAAGCCTAAATGAAACCATACACCTAACGCTAACTCTAGGCGGACACCTGAAGCTCAACCCCAACCCTAACCTGACCCTGACGCTATCTCCAACCGTAACACTGAACCGAAAACTAACAGTAGTCCTAAACATACTCCCTCAAACTAAGTTCAAACCTAACCTAACCTGAAGCCTAACTCAAACCACAGACCTAACCCTAACCCTAGGCGGACACCTTAAGCTTAACCCCAACCCTAACCAGACCCTGAGGCTAAATCGAACCGTAACACTGAACCGAAAACTAACAGTGCCCTAAATTTACTCCCTCAAACTAAGTTCAATCCTAACCTAACCTGAAGCCTAAATGAAACCATAGACCTAACCCTAAACTTAGGCGGACACCTTATGCTTAACCCCCTTCCTAACCTGACCCTGACGCTAACTCCAACCGTAACAGTTAACCGAAAACTAACAGTAGCCCTAAATTTACTCCATCAAACTAACTTCAAACCTAACCTAACCTTAAGCCTAAATGAAACCATACACCTAACCCTAACCCTAGGCGGACACCTTAATCTCAACCCCAACCCTAACCTTGCCCTGACGCTAACTCCAACCATAACAGTTTCCCGAAAACTGACAGTAGCCCTAAACTTACTCCCTCAAACTAAGTTCAATCCTAACCTAACCTGAAGCCTAAATGAAACCATACACCTAACCCTAACCCTAAGCGGACACCTTATGCTTAACCCCCACCCTAACCTGACCCTGACGCTTACTCCAACCGTAACAGTTAAAAGAAAACTAAAAGTAGCCCTAAACTTACTCCCTCAAACTAACTTTAAACCTAACCTAACCTGAAGCCTAAATCAAACCATACACCTAACCCTAACCCTAGGTGGACACCTTAAGCTCAACCCCAAACCTAACCTGGCCCTTACGCTAACTCCAACAGTAACAGTTACCCGAAAAACTAACAGTAGCCCTAAACTTACTCCCTCAAACTAAGTTCAAACCTAACCTAACCTGAAGCCTAACTCAAACCATAGACCTAACCCTAACCCTAGGCGGACACCTGAAACTCAACCACAAACCTAACCAGACCATGACGCTATCTCCAAACGTAACACTGAACCGAAAACTAACAGTAGCCCTAAACTTACAACCTCAAACTAAGTTCAAACCTAACCTAACCTGCAGCCTAACTCAAACCATAGAACTAACCCTAACCCTAGGCGGACACCTGAAGCTCAACCACAACCCTATCCAGATCCTGACGCTATCTCCAACCGTAACACTGAACCGAAAACTAACAGTAGCCCTAAACTCACTCCCTCAAAGTAAGTTCAAACCTAACCTAACCTGAAGCCTAACTCAAACCACAGACCTAACCCTAATCCTAGGCGGACACCTTAAGCTCAACCCCAACCCTAACCTGACAATCACGCTAACTCCAACCGTAACACTGAACCGAAAACTAACAGTATCCCTAAACTTACTCCCTCAAACTACGTTCAAACCTAACCTAACCTGAAGCCTAACTCAAACCATAGACCTAACCCTAACCCTAGGCGGACACCTCAAGCTAACCCCAACGCTAACCTGACTCTGACGCTAACTCCAAACATAATACTGAACAGAAAACTAACAGTAGCCCTAAACTTACTCCCTCAAAATAAGTTCAAGCCTAACCTAACCTGAAGCCTAAATCAAACCATAAACCTAACCCTAACCCTAGGCGGACACCTTAAACTCAATCCCAAACCTAACCTGACCCTGACGCTTACTCCAACCGTAACAGTTAACCGAAAACTAACAGTAGCCCTAAACTTACTCCCTCTAACTAAGTTCAAACATAACCTAACCTGAAGCCTAAATCAAACCTTACACCTAACCGTAACCCTAGGCGGACACCTTAAGCTCAACCCCAACCATAACCTGGCCCTGACGCTAACTCCAATCGTAACAGTTACCTGACAACTAACAGTAGCCCTAAACTTATTCCCTCAAACTAAGTTCAAACCTAAACTAACCTGAAGCCTAAATCAAACCATACACCTAACCCTAACCCTAGACGGACACCTGAAGCTCAACCTCAACACTAACCTGTCCCTCACGCTTAGTCTAACCGTAACACTGAACCGAAAACTAACAGTAGCCCTAAACTCACTCCCTCAAACTAAGTTCAAACCTAACCTAACCTGAAGCCTAACTCAAACCACAGACCTAACCCTAACCATAGGCGGACATCTTAAGCTCAACCCCAACCATAACCTGACCCTCACGCTAACTCCAACCATAACACTGAACCGAAAACTAACAGTAGCCCTAAACTTACTCCCTCAAACTGAGTTTAAACCTAACCTAACCTGAAGCCTAAATGAAACCATAGACCTAACCCTAACCCTAGGCGGACAACTTATGCTTAAGCCCCACCCTAACCTGACCCTGAGGCTTACTCCAACCGTAACAGTTAAACGAAAACTAACAGTAGCCCTAAACTTACTCCCTCAAACTAAGTTCAAACCTAACCTAACCTGAAGCCTAAATAAAACCATACACCTATCCCTAACCCTAGGCGGACACCTTAAGCTCAAACACAAACCTAACCTGACCCTGACGCTTACTCCAACCGTAACAGTTAACTGAAAACTAACAGTAGCCCTAAACTGACTCCCTCAAACAAGGTTCAAACCTAACATAACCTGAAGCCTAAATCAAATCATAGACCTAACCCTAACCCTAGGCGGACACCTTATGCTTAACCGCCACCCTAACCTGACACTGACGCTTACTCCACCTGTAACAGTTAACCGAAAACTAACAGTAGCCCTAAACTTACTCCCTCAAACTAACTTCAAACCTAACCTAACCTGAAGCCTAAATCAAACCTTACACGTAACCCTAACCCTAGGCGGACACCTTAATCTGAACCCCAACCATAACCTGGCCCTCACGCTAACTCCAACCGTAAAAGTTTCCCGAAAACTAACAGTAAACCTAAACTTACTCCCTCAAACTAAGTTCAAACCTAAACTAACCTGAAGCCTAAATCAAACCATACACCTAACCCTAACCCTACGCGGACACCTTAAGCTCAACCCCATCCCTAACCTGACCTCCAGGCTAACTCCAACCATATCACTGGACCGAAAACTAAGAGTATCCCTAAACTTACTCGCTCAAATTAAGTTCAAACCTAACCTAACCTGAAGCCTAACTCAAATCATAGACATAACCCTAACAATAGGCGGACACCTGAAGCTCAACCCCAACCCTAACCTGACCCTCAAGCTATCTCGAACCGTAACACTGAACCGAAAACTAACAGTAGCCCTAAACTTACTCACTCAAACTAAGTTCAAACGTAACCTAACCTGAAGCCTAAATCAAACCACAGACCTAACCCTAACCCTAGGAAGACACCTTAAGCTCAACTCCAACCCTAACCTGACCCTGATGCTATCTCCAACCATAACACTGAACCGAAAACTAACAGTAGCCCTAACCTTACTCCCTCAAACTAAGTTCAAACCTAACCTAACCTGACGCCTAACTCAAACCATAGACCTAACCCTAACCTTAGGCGGACACCTGAAGTTCAAACCCAACCCTAACCTGAACCTCACGCTAAATCCAACCGTAACACTGAACCGAAAACTAACAGTACCCTAAACTTACTCCCTCAAACTAAGTTCAATCCTAACCTAACCTGAAGCCTAAATGAAACCATGCACCTAACCCTAACCCTAGGCGGACACCTCAAGCTAACCCCAACCCTAACCTGACCCTGACGCTAACTCCAACCATAATACTGAGCCGAAAACTAACAGTAGCCCTAAACTTACTCCCTCAAACTAAGTTCAAACCTAACCTAACCGGAAGCCTAAATCAAACCATACACCTAACCCTAACCCTAGATGGACACCTTAACTTAAACCCCAAACCTAACCTGACCCTAACGCTTACTCCAACTGTAACAGTTATCAAAAAACTAACAGTAGCCCTAAAATTACTCCCTCAAACTAAGTTCAAACATAACCTAACCTGAAGCATAAATCAAACCATACACCTAAACCTAACCCTAGGCGGACACGTTAAGCTCAATCCCAACCCTAACTTGGCCCTGACGCTAACTCAAACCGTTAACAGTTACCCGAAAACTAACAGTATCCCTAAACTTACTCCCTCAAACTAAGTTCAAACCTAACCTAACCTGAAGCCTAAATCAAACCATACACCTAACCCTAACCCTAGGCGGACACCTGAAACTCAAACCCAACCTTAACCTGACCCTCACGCTAACTCCAACCGTAACACTGAACCTAAAACTAACAGTAGCCCTAAACTTACTCCCTAAAACTAAGTTCAAACCTAACCTAACCTGAAGCCTAACTCAAACCATAGACCTAACCCTAACCCTAGGCCGACACCTGAAGCTCAACCCAAACCCTAACCTGACCCTGACGCTATCTCCAACCGTAACACTGAACCGAAAAATAACAGTAGCCCTAAACTTACTCCCTAAAACTAAGTTCAAACATAACCTAACCTGAAGCCTAACTCAAATCACAGACCTAACCCTAAACCTAGGCGGACACCTTAAGCTCAACCCCAACCCTAACCGGACCCTAACGCTAACTCCAAACATAACACTGAACTGAAAACTAACAGTAGCTCTAAACTTACTCCCTCAAACCAAGTTCAATCCTAACCTAACCTGAAGCCTAAATGAAACCATAAGCCTAACCCTAACCCTAGGCGGACACCTTATGCTTAACCCCCACCCTAACCTGACCCTGACGCTTACTCCAACCGTTACAGTTAACCGAAAACTAACAGTTGCCCTAAACTTACTCCCTCAAACTAAGTTCAATCCTAACCTAACCTGAAACCTAAATGAAACCATAGACCTAACCCTAACACTAGGCGGAAACCTTATGCTTAACCTCCAAACTAACCTGACCCTGACGCTTACTCTAACCATAACAGTTAAACGAAAACTAACAGTAGCCCTAAACTTACTCCCTCAAACTAAGTTCAAACCTAACCTAACCTGAAGCCTAAATCAAACCATACACCTAACCCTAATCCTAGGCAGACACCTTAAGCTCAACCCCAAACCAAACCTGACCCTGGCGCTTACTCCAACCGTAACAGTTAACCGAAAACTAACAGTAGCCCTAAACTGACTCCCTCAAACTAAGTTCAAACCTAACCTAACCTGAAGCCTAACTCAAACCATAGACCTAACCCTAACCCTAGGCGGATCGGACACCTGAAGCTCAAACACAAACCTAACCTGACCCTGACGCTCTCTCCAACCGTAACACTGAACCGAGAACTAACAGTAGCCCTAAACTTATTCCTTCATACTAAGTTCAAACTTAACCTAACCTGAAGCCTAACTCAAACAATAGACCTAACCCTAACCCTACGCGGACACCTTAAGCTTAACCCCAACCCTATCCTGACCCTGAGGCTAAATCCAACCGTAACACTGAACCGAAAACTAACAGTAGCCATAAACTTATTCCCTCAAACTAAATTCAATCCTAACCTAACCTGAAGCCTAAATGAAACCATAGACCTAACCCTAACCCTAGGCCGACACCTTATGGTTAACCCCCACCCTAACCTGACCCTGACGCTTACTCCAACCGAAACAGTTAAACGAAAACTAACAGTAGCCCTAAACTTACTCCCTCAAACTAAGTTCAAACCTATCCTAACCTGAAGCCTAAATCAAACCATACACCTATCCCTAACCCTAGGTGGATACCTTAAGCTCAACCCCAAACCTAACCTGACCCTGACACTTACACCAACCGTAACAGTTAACCGAAAACTAACAGTAGCCCTAAACTGACTCCCTCAAACTAAGTTCAAACCTAACCTATCCTGATGCCTAAATCAAATCTTAGACCTAACCCTAACCCTAGGCGGTCACCTTATGCTTAACCCCCACCCTAACCTGACCATGACGCTTACTCCAACTGTAACAGTTTCCCGAAAACTAACAGTAGCCCTAAACTTGCTCTCTCAAACTAAGTTCAAACCTAACCTAACCTGAAGCCTAAATCAAACCATACACCTAACCCTAACCCTAGGCGGACACCTTAAGCTCAACCCCAACCCTAACCTGATTTCCAGGCTAACTCCATCCATATCACTGAACCGAAAACTAAGAGTAGCCCTAAACTGACTCCCTCAAACTAAGTTCAAACCTAACCTAACCTGAAGCCTAAATCAAAACTTAGACCTAACCCTAACCCTAGGCGGACACCTCAAGCTAACCCCAACCCTAACCTGACCCTGACGCTAACTCCAAACATAATACTGAACCGAAAACTAACATTAGCCCTAAACTTACTCCCTCAAAATAAGTTCGAACCTAACCTAACCTGAAGCCTAAATCAAACCATACACCTAACCCTAACCCTAGGCGGACAACTTAACTTCAACCCCAAACCTAACCTGAGCCTGACGCTTACTCCAACTGTAACACTTAACCGAAAACTAACAGTAGCCCTAAACTTACTCCCTCAAACTAAGTTCAAACCTAACCTAACCTGAAGCCTAAATCAAACCATACACCTAACCCTAAACCTAGGCGGACACATGAAGCTCAAACCCAACCCTAACCTGACCCTCACGCTAACTCCAACCGTAACACTGAACCTAAAACTAACAGTAGCCCTTAACTTACTCCCTCAAACTAAGTTCAATCCTAACCTAACCTGAAGCCTAAATGAAATCATAGACCTAACCCTAACCCTAGGCTTACACCTTATGCTTAACCCCCACCCTAACCTGACCCTGACGCTTACTCCAACTGTAACAGTTAACCGAAAACTAACAGTAGCCCTAAAATTACTCCCTGAAACAAACTTCAAACCTAACCTAACCTGAAGCCTAAATCAAACCATACACCTAACCCTAACCCTAGGCGGACACCTTAAACTCCACCCC
The DNA here is from genome assembly GCA_026018925.1 of Tupaia tana. Classification (NCBI taxonomy): domain Eukaryota; kingdom Metazoa; phylum Chordata; class Mammalia; order Scandentia; family Tupaiidae; genus Tupaia; species Tupaia tana. Next base: position 2,470,873 of record JAKSZU010000034.1, on the reverse strand, counting down.
AACCCTAAGCGGACCCTCACGCTAACTCCAAAAGTAACACTGAACCGAAAACTAACAGTAGCCATAAATTGACTCGCTCAAACTAAGTTCAATCCTAACCTAACCTGAAGCCTAAATGAAACCATAGACCTAACCCTAACCCTAGCGGACACCTTATGCTTAACCCCCAACCTAACCTGACCCTGACACTTACACCAACCGTAACAGTTAACTGAAAACTAACAGTAGCCCTAAACTGACTCCCTCAAACTAAGTTCAAACCTAACCTAACCTGAAGCCTAAATCAAATCATAGACCTAACCCTAACCCTAGGCGGACACCTTATGCTTAACCCCCACCCTAACCTGACCCTGACGCTTACTCCAACTGTAACAATTAATTGAAAACTAACAGTAGCCCTAAACTTACTCCCTGAAACTAACTTCAAACCTAACCTAACCTGAAGCCTAAATCAAACCATGCACCTAACCCTAACCCTAGGCGGAAACCTTAAGCTCAACCCCAACCCTAACGTGACCCTCACGCTAACGCCAACCGTAATACTGAACCGAAAACTAACAGTACCCCTAAACTTACTCCCTCAAACTAAGTTAAAACCTAACCTAACCTGAAGCCTAACTCAAACCACAGACCTAACCGTAACCCTAAGCGGACACCTTAAGCTTAACCCCAACCCTAACCTGACCCTGAGGCTAAATCCAACCGTAACAGTTAACCGAAAACTAACAGTAGCCCTAAACTGACTCGCTCAAACTAAGTTCAATCCTAACCTAAACTGAAGCCTAAATGAAACCATAGACCTAACCCTAACCCTAGGCGGACAACTTATGCTTAACACCCACCCTAACCCGACCCTGACGCTTACTCCAACTGTAACAGTTAACTGAAAACTAAAAGTAGCCCTAAACTTACTCCCTCAAACTAAGTTCAAACCTAACCTAATGTGAAGCCTAAATCAAACCATACACCTAACCCTAACCCTAGGCGGACACCTTAAACTCAACCCCAAACCTAACCTAACGCTGACGCTTACTCCAACCGTAACACTTAACCGAAAACTAACAGTAGCCCTAAACTGACTCCCTCAAACTAAGTTCAAACCTAACCTAACCTGAAGCCTAAATCAAATCATAGACCTAATCCTAACCCTAGACGGACACCTTATGCTTAACCCCCTCCCTAACCTGACCCTGACGCTTACTCCAACTGTAACAATTAACCGAAAAACTAACAGTAGCCCTAAACTTTCTCCCTGAAACTAACTTCAAACCTAACCTAACCTGAAGCCTATATCAAACCATGCACCTAACCCTAACCCTAGGCGGACACCTTAAGCTCAATCCCAAACCTAACCTGACCCTGATGCTAACTCCAACCGAAACAGTTACACGAAAACTAACAGTAGCCCTAAACTTACTCCCTCAAACTAAGTTCAAACCTAACCTAACCTGAAGCCTATCTCAAACCATAGACCTAACCCTAACCCTAGGCGGACACCTGAAGCTCAACCCCAACCCTAACCTGACCCTGACGCTTACTCCAACCGTAACACTTAACCGAAAACTAACAGTAGTCCTAAACGTACTCCCTCAAACTAAGTTCAAACAAAACCTAACCTGAAGACTAACTCAAACCATAGACCTAAGCCTAACCCTAGGCGGACACCTTATGCTTAACCCCCAGCCTAACCTGACCCTGACGCTTACTCCAACTTAAACAGTTAACCGAAAACTAACAATAGCCCTAAACTGACTCCCTCAAACTAACTTCAAACATAAGCTAACCTGAAGCCTAAATGAAACCATACACCTAACCCTAAAACTAGGCGGTCACCTTAAGCTCAACCCCAACCCTAACCTGGCCCTGATGCTAACTCCAACTGTAACAGTTACACGAAAACTAACAGTAGCCCTAAACTTACTCCCTCAAACTAAGTTCAAACCTAACCTAACCTGAAGCCTATCTCAAACCATAGACCTAACCCTAACCCTAGGCGGACACCTGAAGATCAACCCCAACCCTAACCTGACCCTGAGGCTATCTCCAACCGTAACACTGAACCGAAAACTAACAGTAGTCCTAAACTTACTCCCTCAAACTAAGTTCAAACCTAACCTAACCGGAAGCCTAACTCAAACCACAGACCTAAACCTAACCCTAGGCGGACACCTTAAGCTCAACCCCAACCCTAACCGGACCCTCATGCTAACTCCAAACGTAACACTGAACCGAAAACTATCAGTAGCCCTAAACTTACTCCCTCAAACTAAGTTCATTCCTAACCTAACCTGAAGCCTAAATGAAACCATAGACCTAACCCTAACCCTAGGCGGACACCTTATGCTTAACCCCCACCCTAACCTGACCCTGACGCTTACTCCAACTGTAACAGTTAACCGAAAACTAACAGTAGCCCTAAACTTACTCCCTGAAACTAACTTCAAACCTAACCTAACCTGAAGCCTGAATCAAACCATACACCTAACCCTAACCCTAGGCGGACACCTTAAGCTCCACCCCAACCCTAACCGGACCCTCACGCTAACTCCAAACGTAACACTGAACCGAAAACTGACAGTAGCCCTAAACTTACTCCCTCAAACTAAGTTCAATCCTAAACTAACCTGAAGCCTAAATGAAACCATAGACCTAACCTTAACCCTAGCGGACACCTTATGCTTAACCCCCAACCTAACCTGACCCTGACACTTACACCAACCGTAACAGTTAACTGAAAACTAACAGTAGCCCCAAACTGACTCCCTCAAACTAAGTTCAAACCTAACCTAACCTGAAGCCTAAATCAAATCATAGACCTAACCCTAACCCTAGGCGGACACCTTATGCTTAACCCCCACTCTAACCTGACCCTGACGCTTACTCCAACTGTAACAATTAACCGAAAACTAACAGTAGCCCTAAACTTACTCCCTGAAACTAACTTCAAACCTAACATAACCTGAAGCCTAAATCAAACCATGCACCTAACACTAACCCTAGGCGGACACCTTAAGCTCAATCCCAACCCTAACCTGGCCCTGACACTAACTCCAACCGTAACAGTTACCCGAAAACTAACAGTACCCCTAAACTTACTCTCTCAAACTAAGTTCAAACCTAACCTAACCAGAGGCCAAAATCAAACCATACACCTAACCCTAACCCTAGGCGGACACATGAAGCTCAAACCCAACCCTAACCTGACCCTCACGCTAACGCCAACCGTGACACTGAACCGAAAACTACCAGTACCCCTAAACTTACTCCCTCAAACTAAGTTCAAACCTAACCTAACCTGAAGACTAACTCAAACCATAGACCTAAGCCTAACCCTAGGCGGACACCTTATGCTTAACCCCCAGCCTAACCTGACCCTGACGCTTACTCCAACTTAAACAGTTAACTGAAAACTAACAGTAGCCCTAAACTGACTCCCTCAAACTAACTTCAAACCTAAGCTAACCTGAAGCCTAAATGAAACCATACACCTAACGCTAACCCTAGGCGGACACCTTAAGCTCAACCCCAACCCTAACCTGGCCCTGATGCTAACTCCAACCGTAACAGTTACACGAAAACTAACAGTAGCCCTAAACTTACTCCCTCAAACTAAGTTCAAACCTAACCTAACCTGAAGCCTATCTCAAACCATAGACCTAACCCTAACTCTAGGCGGACACCTGAAGCTCAACCCCAACCCTAACCTGACCCTGACGCTATCTCCAACCGTAACACTGAACCGAAAACTAACAGTAGTCCTAAACATACTCCCTCAAACTAAGTTCAAACCTAACCTAACCTGAAGCCTAACTCAAACCACAGACCTAACCCTAACCCTAGGCGGACACTTAAGCTCAACCCCAACACTAACCGGACCCTCATGCTAACTCCAAACGTAACACTGAACCGAAAACTAACAGTAGCCCTAAACTTACTCCCTCAAACTAAGTTCAATCCTAACCTAACCTGAAGCCTAAATGAAACCATAGACCTAACCCTAACCCTAGGCGGACACCTTATGCTTAACCCCCACCCTAACCTGACACTGACGCTTACTCCAACTGTAACAGTTAACCGAAAACTAACAGTAGACCTAAACTTACTCCCTCAAACTAAGTTCAATCCTAACCTAACCTGAAGCCTAAATGAAACCATAGACCTAACCCTAACGCTAGCGGACACCTTATGCTTAACCCAAACCTAATCTGACCCTGACACTTACACCAACCGTAACAGTTTAACCGAAAACTAACAGTAGCCCTAAACTGACTCCCTCAAACTAAGTTCAAACCTAACCTAACCTGAAGCCTAAATCAAATCATAGACCTAACCCTAACCCTAGGCGGACACCTTATGCTTAACCCCACCCTAACCTGACCCTGACGCTTACTCCAACTGTAACAATTAACCGAAAACTAACAGTAGCCCTAAACTTACTCCCTCAAACTAAGTTCAATCCTAACCTGAAGCCTAAATGAAACCATAGACCTAACCCTAATCCTAGCGGACACCTTATGCTTAACCCCCAACCTAACCTGACCCTGACGCTTACTCCAACCGTAACAGTTAACCGAAAACTAACAGTAGCCCTAAACTGACTCCCTCAAACTAAGTTCAAACCTAACCTAACCTGAAGCCTAAATCAAACCATGCACCTAACCCTAACCCTAGGCAGACAACTTAAGGTCAATCCCAACCCTTACCTGGCCCTGACGCTAACTCCAACCGTAACAGTTACCCGAAAACGAACAGTACCCCTAAACTTACTCTCTCAAACTAAGTTCAAACCTAACCTAACCAGAAGCCAAAATCAAACCATACACCTAACCCTAACCGTAGGCGGACACCTTAAGCTTAACGCCAACCCTAACCTAACCCTCACGCTAACGCCAACCGTAACACTGAACCGAAAACTAACAGTACCCCTAAACTTACTCCCTCAAATTAAGTTCAAACCTATCCTAACCTGAAGCCTAACTCAAACCACAGACCTAACCCTAACCTTAGGAGGACACCTAAAGCTTAACCCCAAACCTAACCTGACCCTGAGGCTAAATCCAAAGGTAACAGTTAACCGAAAACTAACAGTAGCCCTAAACAGACTCGCTCAAACGAAGTTCAATCCTAACCTAACCTGAAGCCTAAATGAAACCATAGACCTAACCCTAACCCTAGGAGGACAACTTATGCTTAACACCCACCCTAACCTGACCCTGACGCTTACTCCAACTGTAACAGTTAACCGAAAACTAAAAGTAGCCCTAAGCTTACTCCCTCAAACTAAGTTCAAACCTAAACTAACCTGAAGCCTAAATCAAATCATAGACCTAACCCTAACCCTAGTCGGACACCTTATGCTTAAACCCCACCATAACCTGACCCTGACACTTACTCCAACTGTAACAGTTAACCAAAAACTAACAGTAGCTCTAAACGTACTCCCTCAAACTAAGTTCAAACCTAAACTAACCTGAAGACTAACTCAAACCATAGACCTAAGCCTATCCCTAGGCGGACACCTTATGCTTAACCCCCACCCTAACCAGACCCTGACGCTTACTCCAACTGTAACAATTAACCGAAAACTAACAGTAGCCCTAAACTTACTCCCTCAAACTAAGTTCAAACCTATCCTAACCTGAAGCCTAAATCAAACCATACACCTATCCCTAACCCTAGGTGGATACCTTAAGCTCAACCCCAAACCTAACCTGACCCTGACACTTACACCAACCGTAACAGTTAACCGAAAACTAACAGTAGCCCTAAACTGACTCCCTCAAACTAAGTTCAAACCTAACCTATCCTGATGCCTAAATCAAATCTTAGACCTAACCCTAACCCTAGGCGGTCACCTTATGCTTAACCCCCACCCTAACCTGACCCTGACGCTTACTCCAACTGTAACAGTTTCCCGAAAACTAACAGTAGCCCTAAACTTGCTCTCTCAAACTAAGTTCAAACCTAACCTAACCTGAAGCCTAAATCAAACCATACACCTAACCCTAACCCTAGGCGGACACCTTAAGCTCAACCCCAACCCTAACCTGATTTCCAGGCTAACTCCATCCATATCACTGAACCGAAAACTAAGAGTAGCCCTAAACTGACTCCCTCAAACTAAGTTCAAACCTAACCTAACCTGAAGCCTAAATCAAAACTTAGACCTAACCCTAACCCTAGGCGGACACCTCAAGCTAACCCCAACCCTAACCTGACCCTGACGCTAACTCCAAACATAATACTGAACCGAAAACTAACATTAGCCCTAAACTTACTCCCTCAAAATAAGTTCGAACCTAACCTAACCTGAAGCCTAAATCAAACCATACACCTAACCCTAACCCTAGGCGGACAACTTAACTTCAACCCCAAACCTAACCTGAGCCTGACGCTTACTCCAACTGTAACACTTAACCGAAAACTAACAGTAGCCCTAAACTTACTCCCTCAAACTAAGTTCAAACCTAACCTAACCTGAAGCCTAAATCAAACCATACACCTAACCCTAAACCTAGGCGGACACATGAAGGTCAAACCCAACCCTAACCTGACCCTCACGCTAACTCCAACCGTAACACTGAACCTAAAACTAACAGTAGCCCTTAACTTACTCCCTCAAACTAAGTTCAATCCTAACCTAACCTGAAGCCTAAATGAAATCATAGACCTAACCCTAACCCTAGGCTTACACCTTATGCTTAACCCCCACCCTAACCTGACCCTGACGCTTACTCCAACTGTAACAGTTAACCGAAAACTAACAGTAGCCCTAAAATTACTCCCTGAAACAAACTTCAAACCTAACCTAACCTGAAGCCTAAATCAAACCATACACCTAACCCTAACCCTAGGCGGACACCTTAAACTCCACCCCAACCCTAAGTGGACCCTCACGCTAACTCCAAAAGTAACACTGAACCGAAAACTAACAGTAGCCATAAATTGACTCGCTCAAACTAAGTTCAATCCTAACCTAACCTGAAGCCTAAATGAAACCATAGACCTAACCCTAACCCTAGCGGACACCTTATGCTTAACCCCCAACCTAACCTGACCCTGACACTTACACCAACCGTAACAGTTAACTGAAAACTAACAGTAGCCCTAAACTGACTCCCTCAAACTAAGTTCAAACCTAACCTAACCTGAAGCCTAAATCAAATCATAGACCTAACCCTAACCCTAGGCGGACACCTTATGCTTAACCCCCACCCTAACCTGACCCTGACGCTTACTCCAACTGTAACAATTAATTGAAAACTAACAGTAGCCCTAAACTTACTCCCTGAAACTAACTTCAAACCTAACCTAACCTGAAGCCTAAATCAAACCATGCACCTAACCCTAACCCTAGGCGGAAACCTTAAGCTCAACCCCAACCCTAACGTGACCCTCACGCTAACGCCAACCGTAATACTGAACCGAAAACTAACAGTACCCCTAAACTTACTCCCTCAAACTAAGTTAAAACCTAACCTAACCTGAAGCCTAACTCAAACCACAGACCTAACCGTAACCCTAAGCGGACACCTTAAGCTTAACCCCAACCCTAACCTGACCCTGAGGCTAAATCCAACCGTAACAGTTAACCGAAAACTAACAGTAGCCCTAAACTGACTCGCTCAAACTAAGTTCAATCCTAACCTAAACTGAAGCCTAAATGAAACCATAGACCTAACCCTAACCCTAGGCGGACAACTTATGCTTAACACCCACCCTAACCCGACCCTGACGCTTACTCCAACTGTAACAGTTAACTGAAAACTAAAAGTAGCCCTAAACTTACTCCCTCAAACTAAGTTCAAACCTAACCTAATGTGAAGCCTAAATCAAACCATACACCTAACCCTAACCCTAGGCGGACACCTTAAACTCAACCCCAAACCTAACCTAACGCTGACGCTTACTCCAACCGTAACACTTAACCGAAAACTAACAGTAGCCCTAAACTGACTCCCTCAAACTAAGTTCAAACCTAACCTAACCTGAAGCCTAAATCAAATCATAGACCTAATCCTAACCCTAGACGGACACCTTATGCTTAACCCCCTCCCTAACCTGACCCTGACGCTTACTCCAACTGTAACAATTAACCGAAAACTAACAGTAGCCCTAAACTTTCTCCCTGAAACTAACTTCAAACCTAACCTAACCTGAAGCCTATATCAAACCATGCACCTAACCCTAACCCTAGGCGGACACCTTAAGCTCAATCCCAAACCTAACCTGACCCTGATGCTAACTCCAACCGAAACAGTTACACGAAAACTAACAGTAGCCCTAAACTTACTCCCTCAAACTAAGTTCAAACCTAACCTAACCTGAAGCCTATCTCAAACCATAGACCTAACCCTAACCCTAGGCGGACACCTGAAGCTCAACCCCAACCCTAACCTGACCCTGACGCTTACTCCAACCGTAACACTTAACCGAAAACTAACAGTAGTCCTAAACGTACTCCCTCAAACTAAGTTCAAACAAAACCTAACCTGAAGACTAACTCAAACCATAGACCTAAGCCTAACCCTAGGCGGACACCTTATGCTTAACCCCCAGCCTAACCTGACCCTGACGCTTACTCCAACTTAAACAGTTAACCGAAAACTAACAATAGCCCTAAACTGACTCCCTCAAACTAACTTCAAACATAAGCTAACCTGAAGCCTAAATGAAACCATACACCTAACCCTAAAACTAGGCGGTCACCTTAAGCTCAACCCCAACCCTAACCTGGCCCTGATGCTAACTCCAACTGTAACAGTTACACGAAAACTAACAGTAGCCCTAAACTTACTCCCTCAAACTAAGTTCAAACCTAACCTAACCTGAAGCCTATCTCAAACCATAGACCTAACCCTAACCCTAGGCGGACACCTGAAGCTCAACCCCAACCCTAACCTGACCCTGAGGCTATCTCCAACCGTAACACTGAACCGAAAACTAACAGTAGTCCTAAACTTACTCCCTCAAACTAAGTTCAAACCTAACCTAACCGGAAGCCTAACTCAAACCACAGACCTAAACCTAACCCTAGGCGGACACCTTAAGCTCAACCCCAACCCTAACCGGACCCTCATGCTAACTCCAAACGTAACACTGAACCGAAAACTATCAGTAGCCCTAAACTTACTCCCTCAAACTAAGTTCATTCCTAACCTAACCTGAAGCCTAAATGAAACCATAGACCTAACCCTAACCCTAGGCGGACACCTTATGCTTAACCCCCACCCTAACCTGACCCTGACGCTTACTCCAACTGTAACAGTTAACCGAAAACTAACAGTAGCCCTAAACTTACTCCCTGAAACTAACTTCAAACCTAACCTAACCTGAAGCCTGAATCAAACCATACACCTAACCCTAACCCTAGGCGGACACCTTAAGCTCCACCCCAACCCTAACCGGACCCTCACGCTAACTCCAAACGTAACACTGAACCGAAAACTGACAGTAGCCCTAAACTTACTCCCTCAAACTAAGTTCAATCCTAAACTAACCTGAAGCCTAAATGAAACCATAGACCTAACCTTAACCCTAGCGGACACCTTATGCTTAACCCCCAACCTAACCTGACCCTGACACTTACACCAACCGTAACAGTTAACTGAAAACTAACAGTAGCCCCAAACTGACTCCCTCAAACTAAGTTCAAACCTAACCTAACCTGAAGCCTAAATCAAATCATAGACCTAACCCTAACCCTAGGCGGACACCTTATGCTTAACCCCCACTCTAACCTGACCCTGACGCTTACTCCAACTGTAACAATTAACCGAAAACTAACAGTAGCCCTAAACTTACTCCCTGAAACTAACTTCAAACCTAACATAACCTGAAGCCTAAATCAAACCATGCACCTAACACTAACCCTAGGCGGACACCTTAAGCTCAATCCCAACCCTAACCTGGCCCTGACACTAACTCCAACCGTAACAGTTACCCGAAAACTAACAGTACCCCTAAACTTACTCTCTCAAACTAAGTTCAAACCTAACCTAACCAGAGGCCAAAATCAAACCATACACCTAACCCTAACCCTAGGCGGACACATGAAGCTCAAACCCAACCCTAACCTGACCCTCACGCTAACGCCAACCGTGACACTGAACCGAAAACTACCAGTACCCCTAAACTTACTCCCTCAAACTAAGTTCAAACCTAACCTAACCTGAAGACTAACTCAAACCATAGACCTAAGCCTAACCCTAGGCGGACACCTTATGCTTAACCCCCAGCCTAACCTGACCCTGACGCTTACTCCAACTTAAACAGTTAACTGAAAACTAACAGTAGCCCTAAACTGACTCCCTCAAACTAACTTCAAACCTAAGCTAACCTGAAGCCTAAATGAAACCATACACCTAACGCTAACCCTAGGCGGACACCTTAAGCTCAACCCCAACCCTAACCTGGCCCTGATGCTAACTCCAACCGTAACAGTTACACGAAAACTAACAGTAGCCCTAAACTTACTCCCTCAAACTAAGTTCAAACCTAACCTAACCTGAAGCCTATCTCAAACCATAGACCTAACCCTAACTCTAGGCGGACACCTGAAGCTCAACCCCAACCCTAACCTGACCCTGACGCTATCTCCAACCGTAACACTGAACCGAAAACTAACAGTAGTCCTAAACATACTCCCTCAAACTAAGTTCAAACCTAACCTAACCTGAAGCCTAACTCAAACCACAGACCTAACCCTAACCCTAGGCGGACACCTTAAGCTCAACCCCAACACTAACCGGACCCTCATGCTAACTCCAAACGTAACACTGAACCGAAAACTAACAGTAGCCCTAAACTTACTCCCTCAAACTAAGTTCAATCCTAACCTAACCTGAAGCCTAAATGAAACCATAGACCTAACCCTAACCCTAGGCGGACACCTTATGCTTAACCCCCACCCTAACCTGACACTGACGCTTACTCCAACTGTAACAGTTAACCGAAAACTAACAGTAGACCAAAACTTACTCCCTCAAACTAAGTTCAATCCTAACCTAACCTGAAGCCTAAATGAAACCATAGACCTAACCCTAACGCTAGCGGACACCTTATGCTTAACCCCAAACCTAATCTGACCCTGACACTTACACCAACCGTAACAGTTAACCGAAAACTAACAGTAGCCCTAAACTGACTCCCTCAAACTAAGTTCAAACCTAACCTAACCTGAAGCCTAAATCAAATCATAGACCTAACCCTAACCCTAGGCGGACACCTTATGCTTAACCCCCACCCTAACCTGACCCTGACGCTTACTCCAACTGTAACAATTAACCGAAAACTAACAGTAGCCCTAAACTTACTCCCTCAAACTAAGTTCAATCCTAACCTGAAGCCTAAATGAAACCATAGACCTAACCCTAATCCTAGCGGACACCTTATGCTTAACCCCCAACCTAACCTGACCCTGACGCTTACTCCAACCGTAACAGTTAACCGAAAACTAACAGTAGCCCTAAACTGACTCCCTCAAACTAAGTTCAAACCTAACCTAACCTGAAGCCTAAATCAAACCATGCACCTAACCCTAACCCTAGGCAGACAACTTAAGGTCAATCCCAACCCTTACCTGGCCCTGACGCTAACTCCAACCGTAACAGTTACCCGAAAACGAACAGTACCCCTAAACTTACTCTCTCAAACTAAGTTCAAACCTAACCTAACCAGAAGCCAAAATCAAACCATACACCTAACCCTAACCGTAGGCGGACACCTTAAGCTTAACGCCAACCCTAACCTAACCCTCACGCTAACGCCAACCGTAACACTGAACCGAAAACTAACAGTACCCCTAAACTTACTCCCTCAAATTAAGTTCAAACCTATCCTAACCTGAAGCCTAACTCAAACCACAGACCTAACCCTAACCTTAGGAGGACACCTAAAGCTTAACCCCAAACCTAACCTGACCCTGAGGCTAAATCCAAAGGTAACAGTTAACCGAAAACTAACAGTAGCCCTAAACAGACTCGCTCAAACGAAGTTCAATCCTAACCTAACCTGAAGCCTAAATGAAACCATAGACCTAACCCTAACCCTAGGAGGACAACTTATGCTTAACACCCACCCTAACCTGACCCTGACGCTTACTCCAACTGTAACAGTTAACCGAAAACTAAAAGTAGCCCTAAGCTTACTCCCTCAAACTAAGTTCAAACCTAAACTAACCTGAAGCCTAAATCAAATCATAGACCTAACCCTAACCCTAGTCGGACACCTTATGCTTAAACCCCACCATAACCTGACCCTGACACTTACTCCAACTGTAACAGTTAACCAAAAACTAACAGTAGCTCTAAACGTACTCCCTCAAACTAAGTTCAAACCTAAACTAACCTGAAGACTAACTCAAACCATAGACCTAAGCCTATCCCTAGGCGGACACCTTATGCTTAACCCCCACCCTAACCAGACCCTGACGCTTACTCCAACTGTAACAATTAACCGAAAACTAACAGTAGCCCTAAACTTACTCCCTGAAACTAACTTCAAACCTAACCTAACCTGAAGCCTAAATCAAACCATGCACCTAACCCTAACCCTAGGCGGACACCTTAAGCTCAATCCCAACCCTAAACTGGCCCTGACGCTAACTCCAACCGTAACAGTTACCCGAAAACTAACAATACCCCTAAACTTACTCTCTCAAACTAAGTTCAAACCTAACCTAACCAGAGGCCAAAATCAAACCATACACCTAACCCTAACCCTAGGCGGAAACCTTAAGCTCAACCCCAACCCTAACCTGACCCTCACGCTAACGCCAACCGTAACACTGAACCGAAAAATAACAGTACCCCTAAACTTACTCCCTCAAACTAAGTTCAAACCTAACCTAACCTGAAGCCTAAATCAAACCATGCACCTAACCCTAACCCTAGGCGGACACCTTAAGCTCCACCCCAACCCTAACCGGACCCTCACGCTAACTCCAAACGTAACACTGAACGGAAAACTAACAGTAGCCCTAAACTTACTCCCTCAAACTAAGTTCAATCCTAACCTGAAGCCTAAATGAAACCATAGACCTAACCCTAACCCTAGCGGACACCTTATGCTTAACCCCCAAACTAACCTGACCCTGACGCTTACTCCAACCGTAACAGTTAACCGAAAACTAACAGCAGCCCTAAACTGACTCCCTCAAACTAAGTTCAAACCTAACCTAACCTGAAGCCTAAATCAAATAATAGACCTAACCCTAACCCAAGGCGGACACCTTATGCTTAACCCCCACCCTAACCTGACCCTGACGCTTACTCCAACTGTAACAATTAACCGAAAACTAACAGTAGCCCTAAACTTTCTCCCTGAAACTAACTTCAAACCTAACCTAACCTGAAGCCTATATCAAACCATGCACCTAACCCTAACCCTAGGCGGACACCTTAAGCTCAATCCCAAACCTAACCTGGCCCTGACGCTAACTCCAACTGTAACAGTTACCCGAAAACTAACAGTACCCCTAAACTTACTCTCTCAAACTAAGTTCAAACCTAACCTAACGAGAAGCCAAAATCAAACCATACACCTCACCCTAACCCGAGGCGGACACCTTAAGCTCAACCCCAACCCTAACCTGACCCTCACGCTAACGCCAACCGTATCCCTGAACCGAAAACTAACAGTACCCCTAAACATACTCCCTCAAACTAAGTTCAAACCTAACCTAACGTGAAGCCTAACTCAAACAACAGACCTAACCCTAACCGTAGGCAGACACCTTAAGTTCAACCCCAACCCTAACCTGAACGTCACTCTAATTCCAACCGTAACACTGAACCGAAAACTAACAGTAGCCCTAAACTTATTCCTTCATACTAAGTTTAAACTTAACCTAACCTGAAGCCTAACTCAAACAATAGACCTAACCCTAACCCTAGGCGGACACCTTAAGCTTAACCCCAACCCTATCCTGACCCTGAGGCTAAATCCAACCGTAACACTGAACCGAAAACTAACAGTAGCCATAAACATATTCCCTCAAACTAAATTCAATCCTAACCTAACCCGAAGCCTAAATGAAACCATAGACCTAACCCTAACCCTAGGCGGACACCTTATGGTTAACCCCCACCCTAACCTGACCCTGACGCTTACTCCAACCGTAACAGTTAAAGAAAACTAACAGTAGCCCTAAACTTAGTCCCTCAAACTCAGTTCAAACCTATCCTAACCTGAAGCCTAAATCAAACCATACACCTATCCCTAACCCTAGGCGGATACCTTAAGCTCACCCCAAACCTAACCTGACCCTGACGCTTACTCCAACTGTAACAGTTTCCCGAAAACTACCAGTAGCCCTAAACTTGCTCTCTCAAACTAAGTTCAAACCTAACCTAACCTGAAGCCTAAATCAAACCATACACCTAACCCTAACCCTAGGCGGACACCTTAAGCTCAACCCCAACCCTAACCTGACTTCCAGGCTAACTCCATCCATATCACTGAACCGAAAACTAAGAGTAGCCCTAAACTGACTCCCTCAAACTAAGTTCAAACCTAACCTAACCTGAAGCCTAAATCAAATCTTAGACCTAACCCTAACCCTAGGCGGACACCTTAAGCTCAACTCCAACCCTAAACTGACCCTGACGCTATCTCCAACCGTAACACTGAACCGAAAACTTACAGTAGTCCTAAACTTACTCCCTCAAACTAAGTTCGAACCTAACCTAACCTGAAGCCTAAATCAAACCATACACCTAACCCTAACCCTAGGCGGACAACTTAACTTCAACCCCAAACCTAACCTGACCCTGACGCTTACTCCAACTGTAACAGTTAACCGAAAACTAACAGTAGCCCTAAACTTACTCCTTCAAACTAAGTTCAAACATAACCTAACCTGAAGCCTAAATCAAACCAAACACCTAACCTTAACCCTAGGTGGACAACTTAAGCTCAACCCCAACCCTAACCTGGCTCTGACGCTAACTCCAACCGTAACAATTACACGAAAACTAACAGTAGCCCTAAACTTACTCCCTCAAACTAAGTTCAAACCTAACCTAACCTGAAGCCTAAATCAAACCATACACCTAACCCTAACCCTAGGCGGACACATGAAGCTCAAACCCAACCCTAACCTGACCCTCACGCTAACTCCAACTGTAACAGTTAACCGAAAACTAACAGTAGCCCTAAACTTACTCCCTGAAACTAACTTCAAACCTAACCTAACCTGAAGCCTAAATCAAACCATACACCTAACCCTAACCCTAGGCGGACACCTTAAACTCCACCCCAACCCTAAGCGGACACTCACGCTAACTCCAAACGTAACACTGAACCGAAAACTAACAGTAGCCATAAACTTACTCCCTCAAACTAAGTTCAATCCTAACCTAACCTGAAGCCTAAATGAAACCATAGACCTAACCCTAACCCTAGCGGACACCTTATGCTTAACCACCAAACCTAACCTGACCCTGACACTTACACCAACCGTAACAGTTAACCGAAAACTAACAGTAGCCCTAAACTGACTCCCTCAAACTAAGTTCAAACCTAACCTAACCTGAAGCCTAAATCAAATCATAGACCTAACCCTAACCCTAGGCGGACACCTTATGCTTAACACCCACCCTAACCTGACCCTGACGCTTACTCCAACTGTAACAATTAACGGAAAACTAACAGTAGCCCTAAACTTACTCCCTGAAACTAACTTCAAACCTAACCTAACCTGAAGCCTAAATCAAACCATGCACCTAATTCTAACCCTAGGCGGACACCTTAAGCTCAATCCCAACCCTAACCTGGCCCTGACGCTAACTCCAACCGTAACAGTTACCCGAAAAATAACAGTACCCCTAAACTTACTCTCTCAAACTAAGTTCAAACCTAACCTAACCAGAGGCCAAAATCAAACCATACACCTAACCCTAACCCTAGGCAGAAACCTTAAGCTCAACCCCAACCCTAAACTGACCCTCACGCTAACGCCAACCGTAACACTGAACCGAAAACTACCAGTACCCCTAAACTTACTCCCTCAAACTAAGTTCAAACCTAACCTAACCTGAAGCCTAACTCAAACCAAAGACCTAACCCTATCCCTAGGCGGACACTTTAACCTTAACCCCAACCCTAACCTGACCCTGAGGCTAAATCCAACCGTAACAGTTAACCGAAAACTAATAGTAGCCCTAAACTGACTCGCTCAAACTAAGTTCAATCCTAACCTAACCTGAAGCCTAAATGAAACCATAGACCTAACCCTAACCCTAGGCGGACAACTTATGCTTAACACCCACCCTAACCTGACCCTGACGCTTACTCCAACTGTAACAGTTAACTGAAAACTAAAAGTAGCCCTAAACTTACTCCCTCAAACTAAGTTCAAACCTAACCTAACCTGAAGCCTAAATCAAATCATAGACCTAACCCTAACCCTAGGCGGACACCTTATGCTTAAACCCCACCCTAACCTGACCCTGACACTTACTCCAACTGTAACAGTAAACCAAAAACTAACAGTAGCCCTAAACGTACTCCCTCAAACTAAGTTCAAACTTAACCTAACCTGAAGACTAACTCAAACCATAGACCTAAGCCTAACCCTAGGCAGACACCTTATGCTTAACACCCAGCCTAACCTGACCCTGACGCTTACTCCAACTTAAACAGTTAACCGAAAACTAACAGTAGCCCTAAACTGACTCCCTCAAACTAACTTCAAACCTAAGCTAACCTGAAGCCTAAATGGAACCATACACCTAACCCTAACCCTAGGCGGTCACCTTAAGCTCAACCCCAACCCTAACCTGGCCCTGATGCTAACTCCAAACGTAACAGTTACAAGAAAACTAACAGTAGCCCTAAACTTACTTCCTCAAACTAAGTTCAAACCTAACCTAACCTGAAGCCTATCTCAAACCATAGACCTAACCCTAACCCTAGGCGGACACCTGAAGCTCAACCCCAACCCTAACCTGACCCTGACGCTATCTCTAACCGTAACACTGAACTGAAAACCAACAGTAGTCCTAAACTTACTCCCTCAAACTAAGTTCAAACCTAACCTAACCTGAAGCCTAACTCAAACCACAGACCTAACCCTAACCCTAGGCGGACACCTTAAGGTCAACCCCAACCCTAACCGGACCCTCATGCTAACTCCAAACGTAACACTGAACCGAAAACTAACAATAGCCCTAAACTTACTCCCTCAAACTAAGTTCAATCCTAGCCTAACCTGAAGCCTAAATGAAACCATAGACCTAACCCTAAACCTAGGCGGACACCTTATGCTTAACCCCCACCCTAACCTGACCCTGACGCTTACTCCAACTGTAACAGTTAACCGAAAACTAACAGTAGCCCTAAACTTACTCCCTGAAACTAACTTCAAACCTAACCTAACCTGAAGCCTAAATCAAACCATACACCTAACCCTAACCCTAGGCGGACACCTTAAGCTCCACCCCACCCCTAACCGGACCCTCACGCTAACTCCAAACGTAACACTGAACCGAAAACTAACAGTAGCCATAAACTTACTCCCTCAAACTAAGTTCAATCCTAACCTAACCTGAAGCCTAAATGAAACCATAGACCTAACCCTAACCCTAGCGGACACCTTATGCTTAACCCCCAACCTAACCTGACCCTGACACTTACACCAACCGTAACAGTTAACCGAAAACTAACAGTAGCCCTAAACTGACTCCCTCAAACTAAGTTCAAACCTAACCTAACCTGAAGCCTAAATCAAATCATAGACCTAACCCTAACCCTAGGCGGACACGTTATGCTTAACCCCCACCCTAACCTGACCCTGACGCTTACTCCAACTGTAACAATTAACCGAAAACTAACAGTACCCCTAAACTTACTCCCTGAAACTAACTTAAAACCTAACCTAACCTGAAGCCTAAAGCAAACCATGCACCTAACCCTAACCCTAGGCGGACACCTTAAGCTCAATCCCAACCCTAACCTGGCCCTGACGCTAACTCCAACCGTAACAGTTACCCGAAAACTAACAGTACCCCTAAACTTACTCTCTCAAACTAAGTTCAAACCTAACCTAACCAGAGGCCAAAATCAAACCATACACCTAACCCTAACCCTAGGCGGAAACCTTAAGCTCAACCCCAACCCTAACGTGACCCTCAGGCTAACGCCAACCATAACACTGAACAGAAAACTAACAGTACCCCTAAACTTACTCCCTCAAACTAAGTTCAAACCTAACCTAACCTGAAGCCTAAATCAAACCATACACCTAACCCTAACCCTAGGCGGACACCTTAAGCTCAACCCCAAACCTAACCTGACCCTGACGCTTACTCCAACCGTAACACTTAACCGAAAACTAACAGTAGCCCTAAACTGACTCCCTCAAACTAAGTTCAAACCTAAACTAACCTGAAGCCTAAATCAAATCAAAGACCTAACCCTAACCCTAGGCGGACACCTTATGCTTAAACCCCACCCTAACCTGACCCTGACACTTACTCCAACTGTAACAGTTAACCAAAAACTAACAGTAGCCCTAAACGTACTCGCTCAAACTAAGTTCAAACCTAACCTAACCTGAAGACTAACTAAAACCATAGATCTAAGCCTAACCCTAGGCGGACACCTTATGCTTAACCCCCAGCCTAACCTGACCCTGAGGCTTACTCCAACTTAAACAGTTAACCGAAAACTAACAGTAGCCCTAAACTGACTCCCTCAAACTTACTTCAAACCTAAGCTAACCTGAAGCCTAAATGAAACCATACACCTAACCCTAACCCTAGGCGGTCACCTTAAGCTCAACCCCAACCCTAACATGGCCCTGATGCTAACTCCAACCGTAACAGTTACACGAAAACTAACAGTAGCCCTAAACTTACTCCCTCAAACTAAGTTCAAACCTAACCTAACCTGAAGCCTATCTCAAACCATAGACCTAACCCTAACCCTAGGCGGACACCTGAAGCTCAACCCCAACCCTAACCTGACCCTGACGCTTACTCCAACCGTAACACTTAACCGAAAACTAACAGTAGCCCTAAACGTACTCCCTCAAACTAAGTTCAAACAAAACCTAACCTGAAGACTAACTCAAACCATAGACCTAAGCCTAACCCTAGGCGGACACCTTATGCTTAACCCCCAGCCTAACCTGACCCTGACGCTTACTCCAACTTAAACAGTTAACCGAAAACTAACAATAGCCCTAAACTGACTCCCTCAAACTAACTTCAAACATAAGCTAACCTGAAGCCTAAATGAAACCATACACCTAACCCTAAAACTAGGCGGTCACCTTAAGCTCAACCCCAACCCTAACCTGGCCCTGGTGCTAACTCCAACTGTAACAGTTACACGAAAACTAACAGTAGCCCTAAACTTACTCCCTCAAACTAAGTTCAAACCTAACCTAACCTGAAGCCTATCTCAAACCATAGACCTAACCCTAACCCTAGGCGGACACCTGAAGCTCAACCCCAACCCTAACCTGACCCTGAGGCTATCTCCAACCGTAACACTGAACCGAAAACTAACAGTAGTCCTAAACTTACTCCCTCAAACTAAGTTCAAACCTAACCTAACCGGAAGCCTAACTCAAACCACAGACCTAAACCTAACCCTAGGCGGACACCTTAAGCTCAACCCCAACCCTAACCGGACCCTCATGCTAACTCCAAACGTAACACTGAACCGAAAACTATCAGTAGCCCTAAACTTACTCCCTCAAACTAAGTTCATTCCTAACCTAACCTGAAGCCTAAATGAAACCATAGACCTAACCCTAACCCTAGGCGGACACCTTATGCTTAACCCCCACCCTAACCTGACCCTGACGCTTACTCCAACTGTAACAGTTAACCGAAAACTAACAGTAGCCCTAAACTTACTCCCTGAAACTAACTTCAAACCTAACCTAACCTGAAGCCTGAATCAAACCATACACCTAACCCTAACCCTAGGCGGACACCTTAAGCTCCACCCCAACCCTAACCGGACCCTCACGCTAACTCCAAACGTAACACTGAACCGAAAACTGACAGTAGCCCTAAACTTACTCCCTCAAACTAAGTTCAATCCTAAACTAACCTGAAGCCTAAATGAAACCATAGACCTAACCTTAACCCTAGCGGACACCTTATGCTTAACCCCCAACCTAACCTGACCCTGACACTTACACCAACCGTAACAGTTAACTGAAAACTAACAGTAGCCCCAAACTGACTCCCTCAAACTAAGTTCAAACCTAACCTAACCTGAAGCCTAAATCAAATCATAGACCTAACCCTAACCCTAGGCGGACACCTTATGCTTAACCCCCACTCTAACCTGACCCTGACGCTTACTCCAACTGTAACAATTAACCGAAAACTAACAGTAGCCCTAAACTTACTCCCTGAAACTAACTTCAAACCTAACATAACCTGAAGCCTAAATCAAACCATGCACCTAACACTAACCCTAGGCGGACACCTTAAGCTCAATCCCAACCCTAACCTGGCCCTGACACTAACTCCAACTGTAACAGTTACCCGAAAACTAACAGTACCCCTAAACTTACTCTCTCAAACTAAGTTCAAACCTAACCTAACCAGAGGCCAAAATCAAACCATACACCTAACCCTAACCCTAGGCGGACACATGAAGCTCAAACCCAACCCTAACCTGACCCTCACGCTAACGCCAACCGTGACACTGAACCGAAAACTACCAGTACCCCTAAACTTACTCCCTCAAACTAAGTTCAAACCTAACCTAACCTGAAGCCTAACTCAAACCAAAGACCTAACCCTAACCCTAGGCGGACACCTTAAGCTTAACCCCAACCCTAACCTGACCCTGAGGCTAAATCCAACCGTAACAGTTAAACGAAAACTAACAGTAGGCCTAAACTGACTCGCTCAAACTAAGTTCAATCCTAACCTAACATGAAGCCTAAATGAAACCATAGACCTAACCCTAACCATAGGCGGACAACTTATGCTTAACACCCACCCTAACCTGACCCTGACGCTTACTCCAACTGTAACAATTAACTGAAAACTAAAAGTAGCCCTAAACTTACTCCCTCAAACTAAGTTCAAACCTAACCTAACCTGAAGCCTAAATCAAACCATTCACCTAACACTAACCCTAGGCTGACACCTTAAGATCAACCCCAAACCTAACCTGACCCTGACGCTTACTCCAACCGTAACACTTAACCGAAAACTAACAGTAGCCCTAAACTGACTCCCTCAAACTATGTTCAAACCTAAACTAACCGGAAGCCTAAATCAAATCATAGACCTAACCCTAACCCTAGGCGGACACCTTATGCTTAAACCCCACCCTAACCTGACCCTGACACTTACTCCAACTTTAACAGTAAACCAAAAACTAACAGTAGCCCTAAACGTACTCCCTCAAACTAAGTTCAAACCTAACCTAACCTGAAGACTAACTCAAACCATAGACCTAAGCCTAACCCTAGGCGGACACCTTAAGCTTAACCCCCAGCCTAACCTGACCCTGACGCTTACTCCAACTTAAACAGTTAACTGAAAACTAACAGTAGCCCTAAACTGACTCCCTCAAACTAACTTCAAACCTAAGCTAACCTGAAGCCTAAATGAAACCATACACCTAACGCTAACCCTAGGCGGACACCTTAAGCTCAACCCCAACCCTAACCTGGCCCTGATGCTAACTCCAACCGTAACAGTTACACGAAAACTAACAGTAGCCCTAAACTTACTCCCTCAAACTAAGTTCAAACCTAACCTAACCTGAAGCCTATCTCAAACCATAGACCTAACCCTAACTCTAGGCGGACACCTGAAGCTCAACCCCAACCCTAACCTGACCCTGACGCTATCTCCAACCGTAACACTGAACCGAAAACTAACAGTAGTCCTAAACATACTCCCTCAAACTAAGTTCAAACCTAACCTAACCTGAAGCCTAACTCAAACCACAGACCTAACCCTAACCCTAGGCGGACACCTTAAGCTTAACCCCAACCCTAACCAGACCCTGAGACTAAATCGAACCGTAACACTGAACCGAAAACTAACAGTGCCCTAAATTTACTCCCTCAAACTAAGTTCAATCCTAACCTAACCTGAAGCCTAAATGAAACCATAGACCTAACCCTAAACTTAGGCGGACACCTTATGCTTAACCCCCTTCCTAACCTGACCCTGACGCTAACTCCAACCGTAACAGTTAACCGAAAACTAACAGTAGCCCTAAATTTACTCCATCAAACTAACTTCAAACCTAACCTAACCTTAAGCCTAAATGAAACCATACACCTAACCCTAACCCTAGGCGGACACCTTAATCTCAACCCCAACCCTAACCTTGCCCTGACGCTAACTCCAACCATAACAGTTTCCCGAAAACTGACAGTAGCCCTAAACTTACTCCCTCAAACTAAGTTCAATCCTAACCTAACCTGAAGCCTAAATGAAACCATAGACCTAACCCTAACCCTAAGCGGACACCTTATGCTTAACCCCCACCCTAACCTGACCCTGACGCTTACTCCAACCGTAACAGTTAAAAGAAAACTAAAAGTAGCCCTAAACTTACTCCCTCAAACTAACTTTAAACCTAACCTAACCTGAAGCCTAAATCAAACCATACACCTAACCCTAACCCTAGGTGGACACCTTAAGCTCAACCCCAAACCTAACCTGGCCCTTACGCTAACTCCAACAGTAACAGTTACCCGAAAAACTAACAGTAGCCCTAAACTTACTCCCTCAAACTAAGTTCAAACCTAACCTAACCTGAAGCCTAGCTCAAACCATAGACCTAACCCTAACCCTAGGCGGACACCTGAAACTCAACCACAAACCTAACCAGACCATGACGCTATCTCCAAACGTAACACTGAACCGAAAACTAACAGTAGCCCTAAACTTACAACCTCAAACTAAGTTCAAACCTAACCTAACCTGCAGCCTAACTCAAACCATAGAACTAACCCTAACCATAGGCGGACACCTGAAGCTCAACCACAACCCTATCCAGATCCTGACGCTATCTCCAACCGTAACACTGAACCGAAAACTAACAGTAGCCCTAAACTCACTCCCTCAAAGTAAGTTCAAACCTAACCTAACCTGAAGCCTAACTCAAACCACAGACCTAACCCTAATCCTAGGCGGACACCTTAAGCTCAACCCCAACCCTAACCTGACAATCACGCTAACTCCAACCGTAACACTGAACCGAAAACTAACAGTATCCCTAAACTTACTCCCTCAAACTACGTTCAAACCTAACCTAACCTGAAGCCTAACTCAAACCATAGACCTAACCCTAACCCTAGGCGGACACCTCAAGCTAACCCCAACGCTAACCTGACTCTGACGCTAACTCCAAACGTAACACTGAACCGAAAACTGACAGTAGCCCTAAACTTACTCCCTCAAACTAAGTTCAATCCTAACCTAACCTGAAGCCTAAATGAAACCATAGACCTAACCCTAACCCTAGGCGGACACCTTATGCTTAACCCCCACCCTAACCTGACACTGACGCTTACTCCAACTGTAACAGTTAACCGAAAACTAACAGTAGACCTAAACTTACTCCCTCAAACTAAGTTCAATCCTAACCTAACCTGAAGCCTAAATGAAACCATAGACCTAACCCTAACGCTAGCGGACACCTTATGCTTAACCCCAAACCTAATCTGACCCTGACACTTACACCAACCGTAACAGTTAACCGAAAACTAACAGTAGCCCTAAACTGACTCCCTCAAACTAAGTTCAAACCTAACCTAACCTGAAGCCTAAATCAAATCATAGACCTAACCCTAACCCTAGGCGAACACCTTATGCTTAACCCCCACCCTAACCTGACCCTGACGCTTACTCCAACTGTAACAATTAACCGAAAACTAACAGTAGCCCTAAACTTACTCCCTCAAACTAAGTTCAATCCTAACCTGAAGCCTAAATGAAACCATAGACCTAACCCTAATCCTAGCGGACACCTTATGCTTAACCCCCAACCTAACCTGACCCTGACGCTTACTCCAACCGTAACAGTTAACCGAAAACTAACAGTAGCCCTAAACTGACTCCCTCAAACTAAGTTCAAACCTAACCTAACCTGAAGCCTAAATCAAACCATGCACCTAACCCTAACCCTAGGCAGACAACTTAAGGTCAATCCCAACCCTTACCTGGCCTTGACGCTAACTCCAACCGTAACAGTTACCCGAAAACGAACAGTACCCCTAAACTTACTCTCTCAAACTAAGTTCAAACCTAACCTAACCAGAAGCCAAAATCAAACCATACACCTAACCCTAACCGTAGGCGGACACCTTAAGCTTAACGCCAACCCTAACCTAACCCTCACGCTAACGCCAACCGTAACACTGAACCGAAAACTAACAGTACCCCTAAACTTACTCCCTCAAATTAAGTTCAAACCTATCCTAACCTGAAGCCTAACTCAAACCACAGACCTAACCCTAACCTTAGGAGGACACCTAAAGCTTAACCCCAAACCTAACCTGACCCTGAGGCTAAATCCAAAGGTAACAGTTAACCGAAAACTAACAGTAGCCCTAAACAGACTCGCTCAAACGAAGTTCAATCCTAACCTAACCTGAAGCCTAAATGAAACCATAGACCTAACCCTAACCCTAGGAGGACAACTTATGCTTAACACCCACCCTAACCTGACCCTGACGCTTACTCCAACTGTAACAGTTAACCGAAAACTAAAAGTAGCCCTAAGCTTACTCCCTCAAACTAAGTTCAAACCTAAACTAACCTGAAGCCTAAATCAAATCATAGACCTAACCCTAACCCTAGTCGGACACCTTATGCTTAAACCCCACCATAACCTGACCCTGACACTTACTCCAACTGTAACAGTTAACCAAAAACTAACAGTAGCTCTAAACGTACTCCCTCAAACTAAGTTCAAACCTAAACTAACCTGAAGACTAACTCAAACCATAGACCTAAGCCTATCCCTAGGCGGACACCTTATGCTTAACCCCCACCCTAACCAGACCCTGACGCTTACTCCAACTGTAACAATTAACCGAAAACTAACAGTAGCCCTAAACTTACTCCCTGAAACTAACTTCAAACCTAACCTAACCTGAAGCCTAAATCAAACCATGCACCTAACCCTAACCCTAGGCGGACACCTTAAGCTCAATCCCAACCCTAAACTGGCCCTGACGCTAACTCCAACCGTAACAGTTACCCGAAAACTAACAATACCCCTAAACTTACTCTCTCAAACTAAGTTCAAACCTAACCTAACCAGAGGCCAAAATCAAACCATACACCTAACCTTAACCCTAGGCGGAAACCTTAAGCTCAACCCCAACCCTAACCTGACCCTCACGCTAACGCCAACCGTAACACTGAACCGAAAACTAACAGTACCCCTAAACTTACTCCCTCAAACTAAGTTCAAACCTAACCTAACCTGAAGCCTAAATCAAACCATGCACCTAACCCTAACCCTAGGCGGACACCTTAAGCTCCACCCCAACCCTAACCGGACCCTCACGCTAACTCCAAACGTAACACTGAACGGAAAACTAACAGTAGCCCTAAACTTACTCCCTCAAACTAAGTTCAATCCTAACCTGAAGCCTAAATGAAACCATAGACCTAACCCTAACCCTAGCGGACACCTTATGCTTAACCCCCAAATTAACCTGACCCTGACGCTTACTCCAACCGTAACAGTTAACCGAAAACTAACAGCAGCCCTAAACTGACTCCCTCAAACTAAGTTCAAACCTAACCTAACCTGAAGCCTAAATCAAATAATAGACCTAACCCTAACCCAAGGCGGACACCTTATGCTTAACCCCCACCCTAACCTGACCCTGACGCTTACTCCAACTGTAACAATTAACCGAAAACTAACAGTAGCCCTAAACTTTCTCCCTGAAACTAACTTCAAACCTAACCTAACCTGAAGCCTATATCAAACCATGCACCTAACCCTAACCCTAGGCGGACACCTTAAGCTCAATCCCAAACCTAACCTGGCCCTGACGCTAACTCCAACTGTAACAGTTACCCGAAAACTAACAGTACCCCTAAACTTACTCTCTCAAACTAAGTTCAAACCTAACCTAACGAGAAGCCAAAATCAAACCATACACCTCACCCTAACCCGAGGCGGACACCTTAAGCTCAACCCCAACCCTAACCTGACCCTCACGCTAACGCCAACCGTATCCCTGAACCGAAAACTAACAGTACCCCTAAACATACTCCCTCAAACTAAGTTCAAACCTAACCTAACGTGAAGCCTAACTCAAACAACAGACCTAACCCTAACCGTAGGCAGACACCTTAAGTTCAACCCCAACCCTAACCTGAACGTCACGCTAATTCCAACCGTAACACTGAACCGAAAACTAACAGTAGCCCTAAACTTATTCCTTCATACTAAGTTTAAACTTAACCTAACCTGAAGCCTAACTCAAACAATAGACCTAACCCTAACCCTAGGCGGACACCTTAAGCTTAACCCCAACCCTATCCTGACCCTGAGGCTAAATCCAACCGTAACACTGAACCGAAAACTAACAGTAGCCATAAACATATTCCCTCAAACTAAATTCAATCCTAACCTAACCTGAAGCCTAAATGAAACCATAGACCTAACCCTAACCCTAGGCGGACACCTTATGGTTAACCCCCACCCTAACCTGACCCTGACGCTTACTCCAACCGTAACAGTTAAAGAAAACTAACAGTAGCCCTAAACTTAGTCCCTCAAACTCAGTTCAAACCTATCCTAACCTGAAGCCTAAATCAAACCATACACCTATCCCTAACCCTAGGCGGATACCTTAAGCTCACCCCAAACCTAACCTGACCCTGACGCTTACTCCAACTGTAACAGTTTCCCGAAAACTACCAGTAGCCCTAAACTTGCTCTCTCAAACTAAGTTCAAACCTAACCTAACCTGAAGCCTAAATCAAACCATACACCTAACCCTAACCCTAGGCGGACACCTTAAGCTCAACCCCAACCCTAACCTGACTTCCAGGCTAACTCCATCCATATCACTGAACCGAAAACTAAGAGTAGCCCTAAACTGACTCCCTCAAACTAAGTTCAAACCTAACCTAACCTGAAGCCTAAATCAAATCTTAGACCTAACCCTAACCCTAGGCGGACACCTTAAGCTCAACTCCAACCCTAAACTGACCCTAACGCTATCTCCAACCGTAACACTGAACCGAAAACTTACAGTAGTCCTAAACTTACTCCCTCAAACTAAGTTCGAACCTAACCTAACCTGAAGCCTAAATCAAACCATACACCTAACCCTAACCCTAGGCGGACAACTTAACTTCAACCCCAAACCTAACCTGACCCTGACGCTTACTCCAACTGTAACAGTTAACCGAAAACTAACAGTAGCCCTAAACTTACTCCTTCAAACTAAGTTCAAACATAACCTAACCTGAAGCCTAAATCAAACCAAACACCTAACCTTAACCCTAGGTGGACAACTTAAGCTCAACCCCAACCCTAACCTGGCTCTGACGCTAACTCCAACCGTAACAATTGCACGAAAACTAACAGTAGCCCTAAACTTACTCCCTCAAACTAAGTTCAAACCTAACCTAACCTGAAGCCTAAATCAAACCATACACCTAACCCTAACCCTAGGCGGACACATGAAGCTCAAACCCAACCCTAACCTGACCCTCACGCTAACTCCAACCGTAACACTGAACCTAAAACTAACAGTAGCCCTAAACTTACTCCCTCAAACTAAGTTCAATCCTAACCTAACCTGAATCCTCAATGAAACCATAGACCTAACCCTAACCCTAGGCTTACACCTTATGCTTAACCCCCACCCTAACCTGACCCTGACGCTTACTCCAACTGTAACAGTTAACCGAAAACTAACAGTAGCCCTAAACTTACTCCCTGAAACTAACTTCAAACCTAACCTAACCTGAAGCCTAAATCAAACCATACACCTAACCCTAACCCTAGGCGGACACCTTAAACTCCACCCCAACCCTAAGCGGACACTCACGCTAACTCCAAACGTAACACTGAACCGAAAACTAACAGTAGCCATAAACTTACTCCCTCAAACTAAGTTCAATCCTAACCTAACCTGAACCTAAATGAAACCATAGACCTAACCCTAACCCTAGCGGACACCTTATGCTTAACCCCCAACCTAACCTGACCCTGACACTTACACCAACCGTAACAGTTAACCGAAAACTAACAGTAGCCCTAAACTGACTCCCTCAAACTAAGTTCAAACCTAACCTAACCTGAAGCCTAAATCAAATCATAGACCTAACCCTAACCCTAGGCGGACACCTTATGCTTAACACCCACCCTAACCTGACCCTGACGCTTACTCCAACTGTAACAATTAACCGAAAACTAACAGTAGCCCTAAACTTACTCCCTGAAACTAACTTCAAACCTAACCTAACCTGAAGCCTAAATCAAACCATGCACCTAATTCTAACCCTAGGCGGACACCTTAAGCTCAATCCCAACCCTAACCTGGCCCTGACGCTAACTCCAACCGTAACAGTTACCCGAAAAATAACAGTACCCCTAAACTTACTCTCTCAAACTAAGTTCAAACCTAACCTAACCAGAGGCCAAAATCAAACCATACACCTAACCCTAACCCTAGGCGGAAACCTTAAGCTCAACCCCAACCCTAAACTGACCCTCACGCTAACGCCAACCGTAACACTGAACCGAAAACTAACAGTACCCCTAAACTTACTCCCTCAAACTAAGTTCAAACCTAACCTAACCTGAAGCCTAAATCAAACCATACACCTAACCCTAACCCTAGGCGGACACCTTAAGCTCAACCCCAAACCTAACCTGACCCTGACGCTTACTCCAACCGTAACACTTAACCGAAAACTAACAGTAGCCCTAAACTGACTCCCTCAAACTAAGTTCAAACCTAAACTAACCTGAAGCCTAAATCAAATCAAAGACCTAACCCTAACCCTAGGCGGACACCTTATGCTTAAACCCCACCCTAACCTGACCCTGACACTTACTCCAACTGTAACAGTTAACCAAAAACTAACAGTAGCCCTAAACGTACTCGCTCAAACTAAGTTCAAACCTAACCTAACCTGAAGACTAACTAAAACCATAGATCTAAGCCTAACCCTAGGCGGACACCTTATGCTTAACCCCCAGCCTAACCTGACCCTGAGGCTTACTCCAACTTAAACAGTTAACCGAAAACTAACAGTAGCCCTAAACTGACTCCCTCAAACTTACTTCAAACCTAAGCTAACCTGAAGCCTAAATGAAACCATACACCTAACCCTAACCCTAGGCGGTCACCTTAAGCTCAACCCCAACCCTAACATGGCCCTGATGCTAACTCCAACCGTAACAGTTACACGAAAACTAACAGTAGCCCTAAACTTACTCCCTCAAACTAAGTTCAAACCTAACCTAACCTGAAGCCTATCTCAAACCATAGACCTAACCCTAACCCTAGGCGGACACCTGAAGCTCAACCCCAACCCTAACCTGACCCTGACGCTATCTCCAACCGTAACACTGAACCGAAAACTAACAGTAGTCCTAAACTTACTCCCTCAAACTAAGTTCAAACCTAACCTAACCTGAAGCCTAACTCAAACCACAGACCTAACCCTAACCCTAGGCGGACACCTTAAGCTCAACCCCAACCCTAACCGGACCCTCATGCTAACTCCAAACGTAACAATGAACCGAAAACTAACAGTAGCCCTAAACTTACTCCCTCAAACTAAGTTCAATCCTAACCTAACCTGAAGCCTAAATGAATCCATAGACCTAACCCTAACCCTAGGCGGACACCTTATACTTAACCCCAACCCTAACCTGACCCTGACGCTTACTCCAACTGTAACAGTTAACCGAAAACTAACAGTAGCCCTAAACTTACTCCCTGAAACTAACTTCAAACCTAACCTAACCTGAAGCCTAAATCAAACCATACACCTAACCCTAACCCTAGGCGGACACCTTAAGCTCCACCCCAACCCTAACCGGACCCTCACGCTAACTCCAAACGTAACACTGAACCGAAAACTGACAGTAGCCCTAAACTTACTCCCTCAAACTAAGTTCAATCCTAACCTAACCTGAAGCCTAAATGAAACCATAGACCTAACCCTAACCCTAGCGGACACCTTATGCTTAACCCCCAACCTAACCTGACCCTGACACTTACACCAACCGTAACAGTTAACCGAAAACTAACAGTAGCCCTAAACTGACACCCTCAAACTAAGTTCAAACCTAACCTAACCTGAAGCCTAAATCAGATCATAGACCTAACCCTAACCCTAGGCGGACACCTTATGCTTAACCCCCACCCTAACCTGACCCTGACGCTTACTCCAACTGTAACAATTAACCGAAAACTAACAGTAGCCCTAAACTTACTCCCTGAAACTAACTTCAAACCTAACCTAACCTGAAGCCTAAATCAAACCATGCACCTAACCCTAACCCTAGGCGGACACCTTAAGCTCAATCCCAACCCTAACCTGGCCCTGACGCTAACTCCAACCGTAACAGTTACCCGAAAACTAACAGTACCCCTAAACTTACTCTCTCAAACTAAGTTCAAACCTAACCTAACCAGGCCAAAATCAAACCATACACCTAACCCTAACCCTAGGCGGAAACCTTAAGCTCAACCCCAACCCTAACGTGACCCTCAGGCTAACGCCAACCGTAACACTGAACCGAAAACTAACAGTACACCTAAACTTACTCCCTCAAACTAAGTTCAAACCTAACCTAACCTAAAGCCTAAATCAAACCATACACCTAACCCTAACCCTAGGCGGACACCTTAAGCTCAACCCCAAACCTAACCTGACCCTGACGCTTACTCCAACCGTAACACTTAACCGAAAACTAACAGTAGCCCTAAACTGACTCCCTCAAACTAAGTTCAAACCTAAACTAACCTGAAGCCTAAATCAAATCAAAGACCTAACCCTAACCCTAGGCGGACACCTTATGCTTAAACCCCACCCTAACCTGACCCTGACGCTTACTCCAACTGTAACAGTTAACCGAAAACTAACAGTAGCCCTAAACTGACTCCCTCAAACTAAGTTCAAACCTTACCTAACCTGAAGCCTAAATGAAACCATACACCTAACCCTAACCCTAGGCGGACACCTTAAGCTCAACCCCAACCCTAACCTGGCCCTGATGATAACTCCAATAGTAACAGTTACACGAAGACTAACAGTAGCCCTAAACTTACTCCCTCAAACTAAGTTCAAACCTAACCTAACCTGAAGCCTATCTCAAACCATAGACCTAACCCTAACCCTGGGCGGACACCTGAAGCTCAACCCCAACCATAACCTGACCCTGACGCTATCTCCAACCGTAACACTGAACCGAAAACTAACTGTAGTCCTAAACTTACTCCCTCAAACAAAGTTCAAAGCTAACCTAACATGAAGCCTAACTCAAACCACAGACCTAACCCTAACCCTAGGTGGACACCTTAAGCTCAACCCCAAACATAACCGGACCCTCATGCTAACTCCAAACGTAACACTGAACTGAAAACTGACAGTAGCCCTAAACTTACTCCCTCAAACTAAGTTCAATCCTAACCTAACCTGAAGCCTAAATGAAACCATAGGCCTAACCCTAACCCTAGGCGGACACCTTATGCTTAACCCCCACCCTAACCTGACCCTGACGCTTACTCCAACTGTAACAGTTAACCGAAAACTAACAGTAGCCCTAAACTTACTCCCTGAAACTAAGTTCAATCCTAACCTAACCTGAAGCCTAAATGAAACCATAGACCTAACCCTAACCCTAGCGGACACCTTATGCTTAACCCCCAACCTAACCTGACCCTGACGCTTACTCCAACCGTAACAGTTAACCGAAAAATAACATTAGCCCTAAACTGACTCCCGCAACCTAAGTTCAAACCTAACCTAACCTGAAGCCTAAATCAAATCATAGACCTAACCCTAACCCTAGGCGGACACCTTATGCTTAACCCCCACCCTAACCTGACCCTGACGCTTACTCCAACTGTAACAATTAACCGAAAACTAACAGTAGCCCTAAACTTACTCCCTGAAACTAACTTCAAACCTAACCTAACCTGAAGCCTAAATCAAACCATGCACCTAACCCTAACCCTAGGCAGCCACCTTAAGCTCAATCCCAACCCTAACCTGGCCCTGACGCTAACTCCAACCGTAACAGTTACCCGAAAACGAACAGTACCCCTAAACTTACTCTCTCAAACTAAGTTCAAACCTTACCTAACCAGAAGCCAAAATCAAACCATACACCTAACCCTAACCGTAGGCGGACACCTTAAGCTTAACCCCAACCCTAACCTGACCCTCACGCTAATGCCAACCGTAACACTGAACCGAAAACTAACAGTACCCCTAAACTTACTCCCTCAAATTAAGTTCAAACCTAACCTAACCTGAAGCCTAACTCAAACCACAGACTTAACCCTAACCCTAGGCGGACACCTAAAGCTTAACCCCAACACTAACCTGACCCTGAGGCTAAATCCAAACGTAACAGTTAACCGAAAACTAACAGTAGCCCTAAACAGACTCGCTCAAACTAAGTTCAATCCTAACCTAACCTGAAGCCTAAATGAAACCATAGACCTAACCCTAACCCTAGGCTGACACCTTATGCTTAACCCCCACCCTAACCTGACCCTGACGATTACTCCAACTGTAACAGTTAACCGAAAACTAACAGTAGCCCTAAACTTACTCCCTGAAACTAACTTCAAACCTAACCTAACCTGAAGCCTAAATCAAACCATGCACCTAACCCTAACCCTAGGCGGACACCTTAAGCTCAATCCCAACCCTAACCAGGCCCTGACGCTAACTCCAAACGTAACAGTTACCCGAAAACTAACAGTACCCCTAAACTTACTCTCTCAAACTAATTTCAAACCTAACCTAACCAGAAGCCAAAATCAAACCATACACCTAACTCTAACCCTAGGTGGACACCTTAAGCTCAACCCCAACCCTAACCTGACCCTCAGGCTAACGCCAACCATAACACTGAACCGAAAACTAACAGTACCCCTAAACTTACTCCCTCAAACTAAGTTCAAACCTAACCTAACCTGAAGCCTAACTCAAACCACAGACCTAACCGTAACCCTAGGCGGACACCTTAAGCTTAACCCCAACCCTAACCTGACCCTGAGGCTAAATCCAACCGTAACAGTTAACCGAAAACTAACAGTAGCCCTAAACTGACTCGCTCAAACTAAGTTCAATCCTAACCTAACCTGAAGCCTAAATGAAACCATAGACCTAACCCTAACCCTAGGCGGACAACTTATGCTTAACACCCACCTTAACCTGACCCTGACGCTTACTCCAACTATAACAGTTAACCGAAAACTAAAAGTAGCCCTAAACTTACTCCCTCAAACTAAGTTCAAACCTAACCTAACCTGAAGCCTAAATCAAACCATACACCTAACCCTAACCCTAGGCGGACACCTTAAGCTCAACCCCAAACCTAACCTGACCCTGACGCTTACTCCAACCGTAACACTTAACCGAAAACTAACAGTAGCCCTAAACTGACTCCCTCAAACTAAGTTCAAACCTAAACTAACCTGAAGCCTAAATCAAATCATAGACATAACCCTAACCCAAGGCGGACACCTTATGCTTAAACCCCACCATAACCTGACCCTGACACTTACTCCAACTGTAACAGTTAACCGAAAACTAACAGTAGCTCTAAACGTACTCCCTCAAACTAAGTTCAAACCTAACCTAACCTGAAGACTAACTCAAACCATAGACCTAAGCCTCACCCTAGGCGGACACCTTATGCTTAACCCCCAGCCTAACCTGACCCTGACGCTTACTCCAACTTAAACAGTTAACCGAAAACTAACAGTAGCCCTAAACTGACTCCCTCAAACTAACTTCAAACCTAACCTAACCTGAAGCCTAAATGAAACCATAGACCTAACCCTAACCCTAGGCGGACACCTTAAGCGCAACCCCAACCCTAACCTGGCCCTGACGCTATCTCCAACCGTAACACTGAACCGAAAACTAACAGTAGTCCTAAACTTACTCCCTCAAACTAATTTCAAACCTAACCTAACCTGAAGCCTATCTCAAACCACAGACCTAACCCTAACCCTAGGCGGACACCTTAAGCTCAACCCCAACCCTAACCGGACCCTCATGCTAACTCCAAACGTAACACTGAACCGAAAACTAACAGTTGCCCTAAACTTACTCTCTCAAACTAAGTTCAATCCTAACCTAACCTGAAGCCTAAATGAAACCATAGACCTAACCCTAACCCTAGGCTGACACCTTATGCTTAACCCCCACCCTAACCTGACCCTGACGATTACTCCAACTGTAACAGTTAACCGAAAACTAACAGTAGCCCTAAACTTACTCCCTGAAACTAACTTCAAACCTAACCTAACCTGAAGCCTAAATCAAACCATGCACCTAACCCTAACCCTAGGCGGACACCTTAAGCTCAATCCCAACCCTAACCAGGCCCTGACGCTAACTCCAAACGTAACAGTTACCCGAAAACTAACAGTACCCCTAAACTTACTCTCTCAAACTAATTTCAAACCTAACCTAACCAGAAGCCAAAATCAAACCATACACCTAACCCTAACCCTAGGTGGACACCTTAAGCTCAACCCCAACCCTAACCTGACCCTCAGGCTAACGCCAACCATAACACTGAACCGAAAACTAACAGTACCCCTAAACTTACTCCCTCAAACTAAGTTCAAACCTAACCTAACCTGAAGCCTAACTCAAACCACAGACCTAACCGTAACCCTAGGCGGACACCTTAAGCTTAACCCCAACCCTAACCTGACCCTGAGGCTAAATCCAACCGTAACAGTTAACCGAAAACTAACAGTAGCCCTAAACTGACTCGCTCAAACTAAGTTCAATCCTAACCTAACCTGAAGCCTAAATGAAACCATAGACCTAACCCTAACCCTAGGCGGACAACTTATGCTTAACACCCACCTTAACCTGACCCTGACGCTTACTCCAACTATAACAGTTAACCGAAAACTAAAAGTAGCCCTAAACTTACTCCCTCAAACTAAGTTCAAACCTAACCTAACCTGAAGCCTAAATCAAACCATACACCTAACCCTAACCCTAGGCGGACACCTTAAGCTCAACCCCAAACCTAACCTGACCCTGACGCTTACTCCAAACGTAACACTTAACCGAAAACTAACAGTTGCCCTAAACTTACTCCCTCAGACTAAGTTCAAACCTAACCTAACCTGAAGCCTAAATCAAACCATAACACCTAACCCTAACCTTAGGCAGACACCTTAAGCTCAACCCCAAACCTAACCTGACCCTGACGCTTACTCCAACCGTAACAGTTAACCGAAAACTAACAGTAGCCCTAAACTGACTCCCTCAAACTAAGTTCAAACCTAACCTAACCTGAAGCCTAAATCAAACCATACACCTAACCCTAACCCTAGGTGGACACCTTAAGCTCAACCCCAACCCTAACCTGACCTCCAGGCTAACTACAACCATATCACTGAACCGAAAACTAAGAGTAGCCCTAAACTTACTCGCTCAAACTAAGTTCAAACCTAACCTAACCTGAAGCCTAACTCAAATCATAGACTTAACCCTAACAATAGTCGGACACCTGAAGCTCAACCCCAACCCTAACCTGACCCTGACGCTATCTCCAACCGTAACACTAAACCGAAAACTAACAGTAGCCCTAAACGTACTCTCTCAAACTAAGTTCAAACCTAACCTAACCTGAAGACTAACTCAAACCATAGACCTAAGCCTAACCCTAGGCGGACATCTTATGCTTAACCCCCAGCCTAACCTGACACTGACACTTACTCCAACTGTAACAGTTAACCGAAAACTAACAGTAGCCCTAAACTGACTCCCTCAAACTAACTTCAAACCTAACCTAACCTGAAGCCTAAATGAAACCATACACCTAACCCTAACCCTAGGCGGACACCTTAAGCTCAACCCCAACCCTAACCTGGCCCTGATGCTAACTCCAACCGTAACAGTTACACGAATACTAACAGTAGCCCTAAACTTACTCCCTGAAACTAAGTTCAAACCTAACCTAACCTGAAGCCTATCTCAAACCATAGACCTAACCCTAACCCTAGGCGTACACCTGAAGCTCAACCCCAACCCTAACCTGACCCTGACGCTATCTCCAACCGTAACACTGAACCGAAAACTAACAGTAGCCCTACACTTACTCCCTCAAACTAAGTTCAAACGTAACCTAACCTGGAGCCTAAATCAAACCATGGACCTAACCCTAACCCTAAGCGGACACCTCAAGCTAACCCCAACCCTAATCTGACTCTGACGCTAACTCCAAACATAATACTGAACCGAAAACTAACAGTAGCCCTAAACATACTCCCTCAAACTAAGTTCAAACCTAACCTAACCTGAAGCCTAAATCAAACCATACACCTAACCCTAACACTAGGCGGAAACCTTAAGCTCAACCCCAACCCTAACCTGACCCTGACGCTAACTCCAACCGAAACAGTTACCAGAAAACTAACAGTAGCCCTAAACTTACTCGCTCAAACTAAGTTCAAACCTAACCTACCAGAAGCCAAAATCAAACCATACACCTAACCCTAACCCTAGACGGACACCTTAAGCTCAACCCCAACCCTAACCTGACCCTGACGCTAACTCCAACCGTAACAGTTACCAGAAAACTAACAGTAGCCCTAAACTTACTCGCTCAAACTAAGTTCAAACCTAACCTACCAGAAGCCAAAATGAAACCATACACCTAACCCTAACACTAGACGGACACTTTAAGCTCAACCCCAACCCTAACCTGAACCTCACGCTAACTCCAACCGTAACACTGAACCGAAAACTAACAGTAGCCCTAATTTTACTCCCTCAAACTAAGTTCAATCCTAACCTAACCTAAAGCCTAAATGAAACCATAGACCTAACACTAACCCTAGGCGGACACCTTATGCTTAACCCCCACCCTAACCTAATCCTGACGCTTACTCCAACCTTAACACTTAAACGAAAACTAACAGTAGCCCTAAACTTACTCCCTCAAACTAAGTTCAAACCTAACCTAACCTGAAGCCTAACTCAAATCACAGACCTAACCCTAACCCTAGGCGGACACCTTAATCTCAACACCAACCCTAACCGGACCCTCACGCTAACTCCAAATGTAACACTGAACCGAAAACTAACAGTAGCCCTAAACTTACTCCCTCAAACTAAGTTCAATCCTAACCTAACCTGAAGCCTAAATGAAACCATAGACCTAACCCTAACCCTAGGCGGACACCTTATGCTTAAACCTCACCCTAACCTGACCCTGAAGCTTACTCCAACCGTAACAGTTAAACGAAAACTAACAGTTGCCCTAAACTTACTCCCTCAGACTAAGTTCAAACCTAACCTAACCTGAAGCCTAAATCAAACCATAACACCTAACCCTAACCTTAGGCAGACACCTTAAGCTCAACCCCAAACCTAACCTGACCCTGACGCTTACTCCAACCGTAACAGTTAACCGAAAACTAACAGTAGCCCTAAACTGACTCCCTCAAACTAAGTTCAAACCTAACCTAACCTGAAGCCTAAATCAAACCATACACCTAACCCTAACCCTAGGTGGACACCTTAAGCTCAACCCCAACCCTAACCTGACCTCCAGGCTAACTACAACCATATCACTGAACCGAAAAATAAGAGTAGCCCTAAACTTACTCGCTCAAACTAAGTTCAAACCTAACCTAACCTGAAGCCTAACTCAAATCATAGACTTAACCCTAACAATAGTCGGACACCTGAAGCTCAACCCCAACCCTAACCTGACCCTGACGCTATCTCCAACCGTAACACTAAACCGAAAACTAACAGTAGCCCTAAACTTACTCACTCAAACTAAGTTCAAACGGAACCTAACCTGAAGCCTAAATCAAACCACAGACCTAACCCTAACCCTAGGCGGACACCTTAAGCTCCACTCCTACCCTAACCTGACCCTGACGCTATCTCCAACCGTAACACTGAACCGAAAACTAACAGTAGTCCTAAACTTACTCACTCAAACTAAGTTCAAACGTAACCTAACCTGGAGCCTAAATGAAACCATGGACCTAACCCTAACCCTAGGCAGACACCTCAAGCTAACCCCAACCCTAACCTGACCCTGACGCTAACTCCAACCATAATACTGAACCGAAAACTAACAGAAGCCCTAAACTTACTCCTTCAAACTAAGTTCAAACCTAACCTAACCTGAAGCCTAAATCAAACCATAAACCTAACCCTAACACTAGGCGGAAACCTTAAGCTCAACCACAACCCTAACCTGACCCTGACGCTAACTCCAACCGTAACAGTTACCAGAAAACTAACAGTAGCCCTAAACTTAATCCCTCAAGCTAAGTTCAAACCTAACCTAACCAGAAGCCAAAATCAAACCATACACCTAAACCTAACCCTAGGCGGACACCTTAAGCTCAACCCCAACCCTTACCTGACCCTCACGCTATCTCCAACCATAACACTGAACCGAAAACTAACAGTAGCCCTAATTTTACTCCCTCAGACTAAGTTCAAACCTAACCTAACCTGAAGCCTAAATCAAACCATACACCTAACCCTAACCCAAGGCGGACACCTTAAGCTTAACCCCAACCCTAACCTGACCCTGAGGCTAAATCCAACCGTAACACTGAACCGAAAATACAATAGGCCTAAACTTACTCCCTCAAACTAAGTACAAACCTAACCTAACCTGAAGCCTAACTCAAACCATAGACCTACCCCTAGCCCTAGGCGGACACCTGAATCTCAACCCCAACCCTAACTTGACCCTGACGCTATCTCCAACCGTAACACTGAACCGAAAACTAACAGTAGCCCTAAACTTAGTCCCTCAAACTAAGTTCAATCCTAACCTAACCTGAAGCCTAAATGAAACCATAGACCTAACCCTACCCTAGGCGGACACCTTATGCTTAACCCCCACCCTAACCTGACCCTGACGCTTACTCCAACTGTAACAGTTAACCGAAAACTAACAGTAGCCCTAAACGTACTCTCTCAAACTAAGTTCAAACCTAACCTAACCTGAAGACTAACTCAAACCATAGACCTAAGCCTAACCCTAGGCGGACACCTTATGCTTAACCCCCAGCCTAACCTGACACTGACGCTTACTCCAACTGTAACAGTTAACCGAAAACTAACAGTAGCCCTAAACTGACTCCCTCAAACTAACTTCAAACCTAACCTAACCTGAAGCCTAAATGAAACCATACACCTAACCCTAACCCAAGGCGGACACCTTAAGCTCAACCCCAACCCTAACCTGGCCCTGATGCTAACTCCAACCGTAACAGTTACACGAAAACTAACAGTAGCCCTAAACTTACTCCCTGAAACTAAGTTCAAACCTAACCTAACCTGAAGCCTATCTCAAACCATAGACCTAACCCTAACCCTATGCGGACACCTGAAGCTCAACCCCAACCCTAACCTGACCCTGATGCTATCTCCAACCGTAACACTGAACCGAAAACTAACAGTATCCCTAAACTTACTCCCTCAAACTAAGTTCAAACGTAACCTAACCTGGAGCCTAAATCAAACCATGGACCTAACCCTAACCCTAAGCGGACACCTCAAGCTAACCCCAACCCTAACCTGACCCTGACACTAACTCCAAACATAATACTGAACCGAAAACTAACAGTAGCCCTAAACTTACTCCCTCAAACTAAGTTCAAACCTAACCTAACCTGAAGCCTAAATCAAACCATACACCTAACCCTACACTAGGCGGAAACCTTAAGCTCAACCCCAACCCTAACCTGACCCTGACGCTAACTCCAATCGAAACAGTTACCAGAAAACTAACAGTAGCCCTAAACTTACTCGCTCAAACTAAGTTCAAACCTAACCTACCAGAAGCCAAAATCAAACCATACACCTAACCCTAACCCTAGACGGACACCTTAAGCTCAACCCCAACCCTAACCTGACCCTGACGCTAACTCGAACCGTAACAGTTACCAGAAAACTAACAGTGGCCCTAAACTTACTCGCTCAAACTAAGTTCAAACCTAACCTAACCTAAAGCCTAAATGAAACCATAGACCTAACACTAACTCTAGGCGGACACCTTTTGCTTAACCCCCACCCTAACCTAATCCTGACGCTTACTCCAAACTTAACACTTAAACGAAAACTAACAGTAGCCCTAAACTTACT
This sequence comes from Tupaia tana, assembly GCA_026018925.1. NCBI lineage: Eukaryota > Metazoa > Chordata > Mammalia > Scandentia > Tupaiidae > Tupaia > Tupaia tana. Next base: position 2,430,539 of record JAKSZU010000034.1, on the reverse strand, counting down.
CCCTCAAACTAAGTTCAAACCTAACCTAACCTGAAGCCTAAATCAAACCATACACCTAACCCTAACCCTAGGCGGACACCTTAAGCTCAACCCCAAACCTAACCTGACCCTGACGCTTACTCCAACCGTAACACTTAACCGAAAACTAACAGTAGCCCTAAACTTACTGCCTCAAACTAAGTTCAAACCTAAACTAACCTGAAGCCTAAATCAAAGCATACACCTAACCCTAACCCTAGGCGGACACCTGAAGTTCAAACCCAACCCTAACCTGACCCTCACGCTAACTCCCACCGTAACACTGAACCGAAAACTAACAGTAGCCCTAAACTTACTCCCTCAAACTAAGTTCAAACCTAACCTAACCTGAAGCCTAACTCAAATCACAGACCTAACCCTAATCCTAGGCGGACACCTTAATCTCAACACCAACCCTAACCGGACCCTCACGCTAACTCCCAACGTAACACTGAACCGAAAACTAACAGTAGCCCTAAACTTACTCCCTCAAACTAAGTTCAATCCTAACCTAACCTGAAGCCGAAATGAAACCATAGACCTAACCCTAACCCTAGGCGGACACCTTATGCTTAACCCCCACCCTAACCTGACCCTGAAGCTTACTCCAACCGTAACAGTTAAATGAAAACTAACAGTTGCCCTAAACTTACTCCCTCAGACTAAGTTCAAACCTAACCTAACCTGAAGCCTAAATCAAACCATAACACCTAACCCTAACCTTAGGCAGACACCTTAAGCTCAACCCCAAACCTAACCTGACCCTGACACTTACTCCAACCGTAACAGTTAACCGAAAACTAACAGTAGCCCTAAACTGACTCCCTCAAACTAAGTTCAAACCTAACCTAACCTGAAGCCTAAATCAAACCATACACCTAACCCTAACCCTAGGTGGACACCTTAAGCTCAACCCCAACCCTAACCTGACCTCCAGGCTAACTACAACCATATCACTGAACCGAAAACTAAGAGTAGCCCTAAACTTACTCGCTCAAACTAAGTTCAAACCTAACCTAACCTGAAGCCTAACTCAAATCATAGACTTAACCCTAACAATAGTCGGACACCTGAAGCTCAACCCCAACCCTAACCTGACCCTGACGCTATCTCCAACCGTAACACTAAACCGAAAACTAACAGTAGCCCTAAACTTACTCAAACTAAGTTCAAACGGAACCTAACCTGAAGCCTAAATCAAACCACAGACCTAACCCTAACCCTAGGCGGACACCTTAAGCTCCACTCCTACCCTAACCTGACCCTGACGCTATCTCCAACCGTAACACTGAACCGAAAACTAACAGTAGTCCTAAACTTACTCACTCAAACTAAGTTCAAACGTAACCTAACCTGGAGCCTAAATGAAACCATGGACCTAACCCTAACCCTAGGTAGACACCTCAAGCTAACCCCAACCCTAACCAGACCCTGACGCTAACTCCAACCATAATACTGAACCGAAAACTAACAGAAGCCCTAAACTTACTCCTTCAAACTAAGTTCAAACCTAACCTAACCTGAAGCCTAAATCAAACCATAAACCTAACCCTAACACTAGGCGGAAACCTTAGCTCAACCACAACCCTAACCTGACCCTGACGCTAACTCCAACCGTAACAGTTACCAGAAAACTAACAGTAGCCCTAAACTTAATCCCTCAAACTAAGTTCAAACCTAACCTAACCAGAAGCCAAAATCAAACCATACACCTAAACCTAACCCTAGGCGGACACCTTAAGCTCAACCCCAACCCTAACCTGACCCTCACGCTATCTCCAACCGTAACAGTGAACCGAAAACTAACAGTAGCCCTAATTTTACTCCCTCAGACTAAGTTCAAACCTAACCTAACCTGAAGCCTAAATCAAACCATACACCTAACCCTAACCCAAGGCGGACACCTTAAGCTTAACCCCAACCCTAACCTGACCCTGAGGCTAAATCCAACCGTAACACTGAACCGAAAAATACAATAGGCCTAAACTTACTCCCTCAAACTAAGTACAAACCTAACCTAACCTTAAGCCTAACTCAAACCATAGACCTACCCCTAGCCCTAGGCGGACACCTGAATCTCAACCCCAACCCTAACTTGACCCTGACGCTATCTCCAACCGTAACACTGAACCGAAAACTAAGAGTAGCCCTAAACTTAGTCCCTCAAACTAAGTTCAATCCTAACCTAACCTGAAGCCTAAATGAAACCATAGACCTAACCCTACCCTAGGCGGACACCTTATGCTTAACCCCCACGCTAACCTGACCCTGACGCTTACTCCAACTGTAACAGTTAACCGAAAACTAACAGTAGCCCTAAACGTACTCTCTCAAACTAAGTTCAAACCTAACCTAACCTGAAGACTAACTCAAACCATAGACCTAAGCCTAACCCTAGGCGGACATCTTATGCTTAACCCCCAGCCTAACCTGACACTGACACTTACTCCAACTGTAACAGTTAACCGAAAACTAACAGTAGCCCTAAACTGACTCCCTCAAACTAACTTCAAACCTAACCTAACCTGAAGCCTAAATGAAACCATACACCTAACCCTAACCCTAGGCGGACACCTTAAGCTCAACCCCAACCCTAACCTGGCCCTGATGCTAACTCCAACCGTAACAGTTACACGAATACTAACAGTAGCCCTAAACTTACTCCCTGAAACTAAGTTCAAACCTAACCTAACCTGAAGCCTATCTCAAACCATAGACCTAACCCTAACCCTAGGCGTACACCTGAAGCTCAACCCCAACCCTAACCTGACCCTGACGCTATCTCCAACCGTAACACTGAACCGAAAACTAACAGTAGCCCTACACTTACTCACTCAAACTAAGTTCAAACGTAACCTAACCTGGAGCCTAAATCAAACCATGGACCTAACCCTAACCCTAAGCGGACACCTCAAGCTAACCCCAACCCTAATCTGACCCTGACGCTAACTCCAAACATAATACTGAACCGAAAACTAACAGTAGCCCTAAACATACTCCCTCAAACTAAGTTCAAACCTAACCTAACCTGAAGCCTAAATCAAACCATACACCTAACCCTAACACTAGGCGGAAACCTTAAGCTCAACCCCAACCCTAACCTGACCCTGACGCTAACTCCAACCGAAACAGTTACCAGAAAACTAACAGTAGCCCTAAACTTACTCGCTCAAACTAAGTTCAAACCTAACCTACCAGAAGTCAAAATCAAACCATACACCTAACCCTAACCCTAGACGGACACCTTAAGCTCAACCCCAACCCTAACCTGACCCTGACGCTAACTCCAACCGTAACAGTTACCAGAAAACTAACAGTAGCCCTAAACTTACTCGCTCAAACTAAGTTCAAACCTAACCTACCAGAAGCCAAAATGAAACCATACACCTAACCCTAACACTAGACGGACACTTTAAGCTCAACCCCAACCCTAACCTGAACCTCACGCTAACTCCAACCGTAACACTGAACCGAAAACTAACAGTAGCCCTAATTTTACTCCCTCAAACTAAGTTCAATCCTAACCTAACCTAAAGCCTAAATGAAACCATAGACCTAACACTAACCCTAGGCGGACACCTTATGCTTAACCCCCACCCTAACCTAATCCTGACGCTTACTCCAACCTTAACACTTAAACGAAAACTAACAGTAGCCCTAAACTTACTCCCTCAAACTAAGTTCAAACCTAACCTAACCTGAAGCCTAAATCAAACCATACACCTAACCCTAACCCTAGGCGGACACCTTAAGCTCAACCCCAAACCTAACCTGACCCTGACGCTTACTCCAACCGTAACACTTAACCGAAAACTAACAGTAGCCCTAAACTTACTGCCTCAAACTAAGTTCAAACCTAACCTAACCTGAAGCCTAAATCAAAGCATACACCTAACCCTAACCCTAGGTGGACACCTTAAGCTCAACCCCAACCCTAACCTGAACCTCACGCTAACTCCAACCGTAACACTGAACCGAAAACTAACAGTAGCCCTAAACTTACTCCCTCAAACTAAGTTCAAACCTAACCTAACCTGAAGCCTAAATCAAACCATACACCTAACCCTAACCCTAGGCCGACACCTTAAGCTCAACCCCAAACCTAACCTGACCCTGACGCTTACTCCAACCGTAACACTTAACCGAAAACTAACAGTAGCCCTAAACTTACTGCCTCAAACTAAGTTCAAACCTAAACTAACCTGAAGCCTAAATCAAAGCATACACCTAACCCTAACCCTAGGCGGACACCTGAAGTTCAAACCCAACCCTAACCTGACCCTCACGCTAACTCCCACCGTAACACTGAACCGAAAACTAACAGTAGCCCTAAACTTACTCCCTCAAACTAAGTTCAAACCTAACCTAACCTGAAGCCTAACTCAAATCACAGACCTAACCCTAACCCTAGGCGGACACCTTAATCTCAACACCAACCCTAACCGGACCCTCACGCTAACTCCCAACGTAACACTGAACCGAAAACTAACAGTAGCCCTAAACTTACTCCCTCAAACTAAGTTCAATCCTAACCTAACCTGAAGCCGAAATGAAACCATAGACCTAACCCTAACCCTAGGCGGACACCTTATGCTTAACCCCCACCCTAACCTGACCCTGAAGCTTACTCCAACCGTAACAGTTAAATGAAAACTAACAGTTGCCCTAAACTTACTCCCTCAGACTAAGTTCAAACCTAACCTAACCTGAAGCCTAAATCAAACCATAACACCTAACCCTAACCTTAGGCAGACACCTTAAGCTCAACCCCAAACCTAACCTGACCCTGACGCTTACTCCAACCGTAACAGTTAACCGAAAACTAACAGTAGCCCTAAACTGACTCCCTCAAACTAAGTTCAAACCTAACCTAACCTGAAGCCTAAATCAAACCATACACCTAACCCTAACCCTAGGTGGACACCTTAAGCTCAACCCCAACCCTAACCTGACCTCCAGGCTAACTACAACCATATCACTGAACCGAAAATTAAGAGTAGCCCTAAACTTACTCGCTCAAACTAAGTTCAAACCTAACCTAACCTGAAGCCTAACTCAAATCATAGACTTAACCCTAACAATAGTCGGACACCTGAAGCTCAACCCCAACCCTAACCTGACCCTGACGCTATCTCCAACCGTAACACTAAACCGAAAACTAACAGTAGCCCTAAACTTACTCAAACTAAGTTCAAACGGAACCTAACCTGAAGCCTAAATCAAACCACAGACCTAACCCTAACCCTAGGCGGACACCTTAAGCTCCACTCCTACCCTAACCTGACCCTGACGCTATCTCCAACCGTAACACTGAACCGAAAACTAACAGTAGTCCTAAACTTACTCACTCAAACTAAGTTCAAACGTAACCTAACCTGGAGCCTAAATGAAACCATGGACCTAACCCTAACCCTAGGTAGACACCTCAAGCTAACCCCAACCCTAACCAGACCCTGACGCTAACTCCAACCATAATACTGAACCGAAAACTAACAGAAGCCCTAAACTTACTCCTTCAAACTAAGTTCAAACCTAACCTAACCTGAAGCCTAAATCAAACCATAAACCTAACCCTAACACTAGGCGGAAACCTTAAGCTCAACCACAACCCTAACCTGACCCTGACGCTAACTCCAACCGAAACAGTTACCAGAAAACTAACAGTAGCCCTAAACTTAATCCCTCAAACTAAGTTCAAACCTAACCTAACCAGAAGCCAAAATCAAACCATACACCTAAACCTAACCCTAGGCGGACACCTTAAGCTCAACCCCAACCCTAACCTGACCCTCACGCTATCTCCAACCGTAACACTGAACCGAAAACTAACAGTAGCCCTAATTTTACTCCCTCAGACTAAGTTCAAACCTAACCTAACCTGAAGCCTAAATCAAACCATACACCTAACCCTAACCCAAGGCGGACACCTTAAGCTTAACCCCAACCCTAACCTGACCCTGAGGCTAAATCCAACCGTAACACTGAACCGAAAAATACAATAGGCCTAAACTTACTCCCTCAAACTAAGTACAAACCTAACCTAACCTGAAGCCTAACTCAAACCATAGACCTACCCCTAGCCCTAGGCGGACACCTGAATCTCAACCCCAACCCTAACTTGACCCTGACGCTATCTCCAACCGTAACACTGAACCGAAAACTAACAGTAGCCCTAAACTTAGTCCCTCAAACTAAGTTCAATCCTAACCTAACCTGAAGCCTAAATGAAACCATAGACCTAACCCTACCCTAGGCGGACACCTTATGCTTAACCCCCACCCTAACCTGACCCTGACGCTTACTCCAACTGTAACAGTTAACCGAAAACTAACAGTAGCCCTAAACGTACTCTCTCAAACTAAGTTCAAACCTAACCTAACCTGAAGACTAACTCAAACCATAGACCTAAGCCTAACCCTAGGCGGACATCTTATGCTTAACCCCCAGCCTAACCTGACACTGACACTTACTCCAACTGTAACAGTTAACCGAAAACTAACAGTAGCCCTAAACTGACTCCCTCAAACTAACTTCAAACCTAACCTAACCTGAAGCCTAAATGAAACCATACACCTAACCCTAACCCTAGGCGGACACCTTAAGCTCAACCCCAACCCTAACCTGGCCCTGATGCTAACTCCAACCGTAACAGTTACCAGAAAACTAACAGTAGCCCTAAACTTACTCGCTCAAACTAAGTTCAAACCTAACCTACCAGAAGCCAAAATCAAACCATACACCTAACCCTAACCCTAGACGGACACCTTAAGCTCAACCCCAACCCTAACCTGACCCTGACGCTAACTCCAACCGTAACAGTTACCAGAAAACTAACAGTAGCCCTAAACTTACTCGCTCAAACTAAGTTCAAACCTAACCTACCAGAAGCCAAAATCAAACCATACACCTAACCCTAACACTAGACGGACACTTTAGCTCAACCCCAACCTTAACCTGAACCTCACGCTAACTCCAACCGTAACACTGAACCGAAAACTAACAGTAGCCCTAATTTTACTCCCTCAAACTAAGTTCAATCCTAACCTAACCTAAAGCCTAAATGAAACCATAGACCTAACACTAACCCTAGGCGGACACCTTATGCTTAACCCCCACCCTAACCTAATCCTGACGCTTACTCCAACCTTAACACTTAAACGAAAACTAACAGTAGCCCTAAACTTACTCCCTCAAACTAAGTTCAAACCTAACCTAACCTGAAGCCTAAATCAAACCATACACCTAACCCTAACCCTAGGCGGACACCTTAAGCTCAACCCCAAACCTAACCTGACCCTGACGCTTACTCCAACCGTAACACTTAACCGAAAACTAACAGTAGCCCTAAACTTACTGCCTCAAACTAAGTTCAAACCTAACCTAACCTGAAGCCTAAATCAAAGCATACACCTAACCCTAACCCTAGGCGGACACCTGAAGTTCAAACCCAACCCTAACCTGACCCTCACGCTAACTCCCACCGTAACACTGAACCGAAAACTAACAGTAGCCCTAAACTTACTCCCTCAAACTAAGTTCAAACCTAACCTAACCTGAAGCCTAACTCAAATCACAGACCTAACCCTAACCCTAGGCGGACACCTTAATCTCAACACCAACCCTAACCGGACCCTCACGCTAACTCCAAACGTAACACTGAACCGAAAACTAACAGTAGCCCTAAACTTACTCCCTCAAACTAAGTTCAATCCTAACCTAACCTGAAGCCTAAATGAAACCATAGACCTAACCCTAACCCTAGGCGGACACCTTATGCTTAAACCCCACCCTAACCTGACCCTGAAGCTTACTCCAACCGTAACAGTTAAACGAAAACTAACAGTTGCCCTAAACTTACTCCCTCAGACTAAGTTCAAACCTAACCTAACCTGAAGCCTAAATCAAACCATAACACCTAACCCTAACCTTAGGCAGACACCTTAAGCTCAACCCCAAACCTAACCTGACCCTGACGCTTACTCCAACCGTAACAGTTAACCGAAAACTAACAGTAGCCCTAAACTGACTCCCTCAAACTAAGTTCAAACCTAACCTAACCTGAAGCCTAAATCAAACCATACACCTAACCCTAACCCTAGGTGGACACCTTAAGCTCAACCCCAACCCTAACCTGACCTCCAGGCTAACTACAACCATATCACTGAACCGAAAACTAAGAGTAGCCCTAAACTTACTCGCTCAAACTAAGTTCAAACCTAACCTAACCTGAAGCCTAACTCAAATCATAGACTTAACCCTAACAATAGTCGGACACCTGAAGCTCAACCCCAACCCTAACCTGACCCTGACGCTATCTCCAACCGTAACACTAAACCGAAAACTAACAGTAGCCCTAAACTTACTCACTCAAACTAAGTTCAAACGGAACCTAACCTGAAGCCTAAATCAAACCACAGACCTAACCCTAACCCTAGGCGGACACCTTAAGCTCCACTCCTACCCTAACCTGACCCTGACGCTATCTCCAACCGTAACACTGAACCGAAAACTAACAGTAGTCCTAAACTTACTCACTCAAACTAAGGTCAAATGTAACCTAACCTGGAGCCTAAATGAAACCATGGACCTAACCCTAACCCTAGGCAGACACCTCAAGCTAACCCCAAACCTAACCTGACCCTGACGCTAACTCCAACCATAATACTGAACCGAAAACTAACAGAAGCCCTAAACTTACTCCTTCAAACTAAGTTCAAACCTAACCTAACCTGAAGCCTAAATCAAACCATAAACCTAACCCTAACACTAGGCGGAAACCTTAAGCTCAACCACAACCCTAACCTGACCCTGACGCTAACTCCAACCGTAACAGTTACCAGAAAACTAACAGTAGCCCTAAACTTAATCCCTCAAACTAAGTTCAAACCTAACCTAACCAGAAGCCAAAATCAAACCATACACCTAAACCTAACCCTAGGCGGACACCTTAAGCTCAACCCCAACCCTAACCTGACCCTCACGCTATCTCCAACCGTAACACTGAACCGAAAAATAACAGTAGCCCTAATTTTACTCCCTCAGACTAAGTTCAAACCTAACCTAACCTGAAGCCTAAATCAAACCATACACCTAACCCTAACCCAAGGCGGACACCTTAAGCTTAACCCCAACCCTAACCTGACCCTGAGGCTAAATCCAACCGTAACACTGAACCGAAAAATACAATAGGCCTAAACTTACTCCCTCAAACTAAGTACAAACCTAACCTAACCTTAAGCCTAACTCAAACCATAGACCTACCCCTAGCCCTAGGCGGACACCTGAATCTCAACCCCAACCCTAACTTGACCCTGAGGCTAAATCCAACCGTAACACTGAACCGAAAACTAACAGTAGCCCTAAACTTAGTCCCTCAAACTAAGTTCAATCCTAACCTAACCTGAAGCCTAAATGAAACCATAGACCTAACCCTACCCTAGGCGGACACCTTATGCTTAACCCCCACCCTAACCTGACCCTGACGCTTACTCCAACTGTAACAGTTAACCGAAAACTAACAGTAGCCCTAAACGTACTCTCTCAAACTAAGTTCAAACCTAACCTAACCTGAAGACTAACTCAAACCATAGACCTAAGCCTAACCCTAGGCGGACACCTTATGCTTAACCCCCAGCCTAACCTGACACTGACACTTACTCCAACTGTAACAGTTAACCGAAAACTAACAGTAGCCCTAAACTGACTCCCTCAAACTAACTTCAAACCTAACCTAACCTGAAGCCTAAATGAAACCATACACCTAACCCTAACCCTAGGCGGACACCTTAAGCTCAACCCCAACCCTAACCTGGCCCTGATGCTAACTCCAACCGTAACAGTTACACGAATACTAACAGTAGACCTAAACTTACTCCCTGAAACTAAGTTCAAACCTAACCTAACCTGAAGCCTATCTCAAACCATAGACCTAGCCCTAACCCTAGGCGTACACCTGAAGCTCAACCCCAACCCTAACCTGACCCTGACGCTATCTCCAACCGTAACACTGAACCGAAAACTAACAGTAGCCCTACACTTACTCCCTCAAACTAAGTTCAAACGTAACCTAACCTGGAGCCTAAATCAAACCATGGACCTAACCCTAACCCTAAGCGGACACCTCAAGCTAACCCCAACCCTAATCTGACCCTGACGCTAACTCCAAACATAATACTGAACCGAAAACTAACAGTAGCCCTAAACATACTCCCTCAAACTAAGTTCAAACCTAACCTAACCTGAAGCCTAAATCAAACCATACACCTAACCCTAACACTAGGCGGAAACCTTAAGCTCAACCCCAACCCTAACCTGACCCTGACGCTAACTCCAACCGAAACAGTTACCAGAAAACTAACAGTAGCCCTAAACTTACTCGCTCAAACTAAGTTCAAACCTAACCTAACCTGAAGCCTAAATCAAAGCAAACACCTAACCCTAACCCTAGGCGGACACCTGAAGTTCAAACCCAACCCTAACCTGACCCTCACGCTAACTCCCACCGTAACACTGAACCGAAAACTAACAGTAGCCCTAAACTTACTGCCTCAAACTAAGTTCAAACCTAACCTAACCTGAAGCCTAAATCAAAGCAAACACCTAACCCTAACCCTAGGCGGACACCTGAAGTTCAAACACAACCCTAACCTGACCCTCACGCTAACTCCCACCGTAACACTGAACCGAAAACTAACAGTAGCCCTAAACTTACTCCCTCAAACTAAGTTCAAACCTAACCTAACCTGAAGCCTAACTCAAATCACAGACCTAAACCTAACCCTAGGCGGACACCTTAATCTCAACACCAACCCTAAGCGGACCCTCACGCTAACTCCAAACGTAACACTGAACCGAAAACTAACAGTAGCCCTAAACTTACTCCCTCAAACTAAGTTCAATCCTAACCTAACCTGAAGCCTAAATGAAACCATAGACCTAACCCTAACCCTAGGCGGACACCTTATGCTTAACCCCCACCCTAACCTGACCCTGAAGCTTACTCCAACCGTAACAGTTAAACGAAAACTAACAGTTGCCCTAAACTTACTCCCTCAGACTAAGTTCAAACCTAACCTAACCTGAAGCCTAAATCAAACCATAACACCTAACCCTAACCCTAGGCAGACACCTTAATCTCAACCCCAAACCTAACCTGACCCTGACGCTTACTCCAACCGTAACAGTTAACCGAAAACTAACAGTAGCCCTAAACTGACTCCCTCAAACTAAGTTCAAACCTAACCTAACCTGAAGCCTAAATCAAACCATACACCTAACCCTAACCGTAGGTGGACACCTTAAGCTCAACCCCAACCCTAACCTGACCTCTAGGCTAACTACAACCATATCACTGAACCGAAAAATAAGAGTAGCCCTAAACTTACTCGCTCAAACTAAGTTCAAACCTAACCTAACCTGAAGCCTAACTCAAATCATAGACTTAACCCTAACAATAGTCGGACACCTGAAGCTCAACCCCAACCCTAACCTGACCCTGACGCTATCTCCAACCGTAACACTAAACCGAAAACTAACAGTAGCCCTAAACTTACTCACTCAAACTAAGTTCAAACGGAACCTAACCTGAAGCCTAAATCAAACCACAGACCTAACCCTAACCCTAGGCGGACACCTTAAGCTCCACTCCTACCCTAACCTGACCCTGACGCTATCTCCAACCGTAACACTGAACCGAAAACTAACAGTAGTCCTAAACTTACTCACTCAAACTAAGTTCAAACGTAACCTAACCTGGAGCCTAAATGAAACCATGGACCTAACCCTAACCCTAGGCGGACACCTCAAGCTAACCCCAACCCTAACCTGACCCTGACGCTAACTCCAACCATAATACTGAACCGAAAACTAACAGAAGCCCTAAACTTACTCCTTCAAACTAAGTTCAAACCTAACCTAACCTGAAGCCTAAATCAAACCATAAACCTAACCCTAACACTAGGCGGAAACCTTAAGCTCAACCACAACCCTAACCTGACCCTGACGCTAACTCCAACCGTAACAGTTACCAGAAAACTAACAGTAGCCCTAAACTTAATCCCTCAAACTAAGTTCAAACCTAACCTAACCAGAAGCCAAAATCAAACCATACACCTAAACCTAACCCTAGGCGGACACCTTAAGCTCAACCCCAACCCTAACCTGACCCTCACGCTATCTCCAACCGTAACACTGAACCGAAAACTAACAGTAGCCCTAATTTTACTCCCTCAGACTAAGTTCAAACCTAACCTAACCTGAAGCCTAAATCAAACCATACACCTAACCCTAACCCAAGGCGGACACCTTAAGCTTAACCCCATCCCTAACCTGACCCTGAGGCTAAATCCAACCGTAACACTGAACCGAAAAATACAATAGGCCTAAACTTACTCCCTCAAACTAAGTACAAACCTAACCTAACCTGAAGCCTAACTCAAACCATAGACCTACCCCTAGCCCTAGGCGGACACCTGAATCTCAACCCCAACCCTAACTTGACCCTGACGCTATCTCCAACCGTAACACTGAACCGAAAACTAACAGTAGCCCTAAACTTAGTCCCTCAAACTAAGTTCAATCCTAACCTAACCTGAAGCCTAAATGAAACCATAGACCTAATCCTACCCTAGGCGGACACCTTATGCTTAACCCCCACCCTAACCTGACCCTGACGCTTACTCCAACTGTAACAGTTAACCGAAAACTAACAGTAGCCCTAAACGTACTCTCTCAAACTAAGTTCAAACCTAACCTAACCTGAAGACTAACTCAAACCATAGACCTAAGCCTAACCCTAGGCGGACACCTTATGCTTAACCCCCAGCCTAACCTGACACTGACGCTTACTCCAACTGTAACAGTTAACCCAAAACTAACAGTAGCCCTAAACTGACTCCCTCAAACTAACTTCAAACCTAACCTAACCTGAAGCCTAAATGAAACCATACACCTAACCCTAACCCAAGGCGGACACCTTAAGCTCAACCCCAACCCTAACCTGGCCCTGATGCTAACTCCAACCGTAACAGTTACACGAAAACTAACAGTAGCCCTAAACTTACTCCCTGAAACTAAGTTCAAACCTAACCTAACCTGAAGCCTATCTCAAACCATAGACCTAACCCTAACCCTATGCGGACACCTGAAGCTCAACCCCAACCCTAACCTGACCCTGATGCTATCTCCAACCGTAACACTGAACCGAAAACTAACAGTAGCCCTAAACTTACTCCCTCAAACTAAGTTCAAACCTAACCTAACCTGAAGCCTAAATCAAACCATACACCTAACCCTACACTAGGCGGAAACCTTAAGCTCAACCCCAACCCTAACCTGACCCTGACGCTAACTCCAATCGAAACAGTTACCAGAAAACTAACAGTAGCCCTAAACTTACTCGCTCAAACTAAGTTCAAACCTAACCTACCAGAAGCCAAAATCAAACCATACACCTAACCCTAACCCTAGACGGACACCTTAAGCTCAACCCCAACCCTAACCTGACCCTGACGCTAACTCCAACAGTAACAGTTACCAGAAAACTAACAGTAGCCCTAAACTTACTCGCTCAAACTAAGTTCAAACCTAACCTACCAGACGCCAAAATCAAACCATACACCTAACCCTAACACTAGACGGACACTTTAAGCTCAACCCCAACCCTAACCTGAACCTCACGCTAACTCCAACCGTAACACTGAACCGAAAACTTACAGTAGCCCTAATTTTACTCCCTCAAACTAAGTTCAATCCTAACCTAACCTAAAGCCTAAATGAAACCATAGACCTAACACTAACCCTAGGCGGACACCTTATGCTTAACCCCCACCCTAACCTAATCCTGACGCTTACTCCAACCTTAACACTTAAACGAAAACTAACAGTAGCCCTAAACTTACTCCCTCAAACTAAGTTCAAACCTAACCTAACCTGAAGCCTAAATCAAACCATACACCTAACCCTAACCCTAGGCGGACACCTTAAGCTCAACCCCAAACCTAACCTGACCCTGACGCTTACTCCAACCGTAACACTTAACCGAAAACTAAAAGTAGCCCTAAACTTACTGCCTCAAACTAAGTTCAAACCTAACCTAACCTGAAGCCTAAATCAAAGCATACACCTAACCCTAACCCTAGGCGGACACCTGAAGTTCAAACCCAACCCTAACCTGACCCTCACGCTAACTCCCACCGTAACACTGAACCGAAAACTAACAGTAGCCCTAAACTTACTCCCTCAAACTAAGTTCAAACCTAACCTAACCTGAAGCCTAACTCAAATCACAGACCTAACCCTAACCCTTGGCGGACACCTTAATCTCAACACCAACCCTAACCGGACCCTCACGCTAACTCCAAACGTAACACTGAACCGAAAACTAACAGTAGCCCTAAACTTACTCCCTCAAACTAAGTTCAATCCTAACCTAACCTGAAGCCTAAATGAAACCATAGACCTAACCCTAAACCTAGGCGGACACCTTATGCTTAAACCCCACCATAACCTGACCCTGAAGCTTACTCCAACCGTAACAGTTAAACGAAAACTAACAGTTGCCCTAAACTTACTCCCTCAGACTAAGTTCAAACCTAACCTAACCTGAAGCCTAAATCAAACCATAACACCTAACCCTAACCTTAGGCAGACACCTTAAGCTCAACCCCAAACCTAACCTGACCCTGACGCTTACTCCAACCGTAACAGTTAACCGAAAACTAACAGTAGCCCTAAACTGACTCCCTCAAACTAAGTTCAAACCTAACCTAACCTGAAGCCTAAATCAAACCATACACCTAACCCTAACCCTAGATGGACACCTTAAGCTCAACCCCAACCCTAACCTGACCTCCAGGCTAACTACAACCATATCACTGAACCGAAAACTAAGAGTAGCCCTAAACTTACTCGCTCAAACTAAGTTCAAACCTAACCTAACCTGAAGCCTAACTCAAATCATAGACTTAACCCTAACAATAGTCGGACACCTGAAGCTCAACCCCAACCCTAACCTGACCCTGACGCTATCTCCAACCGTAACACTAAACCGAAAACTAACAGTAGCCCTAAATTTACTCACTCAAACTAAGTTCAAACGGAACCTAACCTGAAGCCTAAATCAAACCACAGACCTAACCCTAACCCTAGGCGGACACCTTAAGCTCCACTCCTACCCTAACCTGAACCTGACGCTATCTCCAACCGTAACACTGAACCGAAAACTAACAGTAGTCCTAAACTTACTCACTTAAACTAAGTTCAAACGTAACCTAACCTGGAGCCTAAATGAAACCATGGACCTAATCCTAACCCTAGGCGGACACCTCAAGCTAACCCCAACCCTAACCTGACCCTTACGCTAACTCCAACCATAATACTGAACCGAAAACTAACAGAAGCCCTAAACTTACTCCTTCAAACTAAGTTCAAACCTAACCTAACCTGAAGCCTAAATCAAACCATAAACCTAACCCTAACACTAGGCGGAAACCTTAAGCTCAACCACAACCCTAACCTGACCCTGACGCTAACTCCAACCGTAACAGTTACCAGAAAACTAACAGTAGCCCTAAACTTAATCCCTCAAACTAAGTTCAAACCTAACCTAACCAGAAGCCAAAATCAAACCATACACCTAAACCTAACCCTAGGCGGACACCTTAAGCTCAACCCCAACCCTAACCTGACCCTCACGCTATCTCCAACCGTAACACTGAACCGAAAACTAACAGTAGCCCTAATTTTACTCCCTCAGACTAAGTTCAAACCTAACCTAACCTGAAGCCTAAATCAAACCATACACCTAACCCTAACCCAAGGCGGACACCTTAAGCTTAACCCCAACCCTAACCTGACCCTGAGGCTAAATCCAACCGTAACACTGAACCGAAAAATACAATAGGCCTAAACTTACTCCCTCAAACTAAGTACAAACCTAACCTAACCTGAAGCCTAACTCAAACCATAGACCTACCCCTAGCCCTAGGCGGACACCTGAATCTCAACCCCAACCCTAACTTGACCCTGACGCTATCTCCAACCGTAACACTGAACCGAAAACTAACAGTAGCCCTAAACTTAGTCCCTCAAACTAAGTTCAATCCTAACCTAACCTGAACCCTAAATGAAACCATAGACCTAACCCTACCCTAGGCGGACACCTTATGCTGAACCCCCACCCTAACCTGACCCTGACGCTTACTCCAACTTTAACAGTTAACTGAAAACTAACAGTAGCCCTAAACGTACTCTCTCAAACTAAGTTCAAACCTAACCTAACCTGAAGACTAACTCAAACCATAGACCTAAGCCTAACCCTAGGCGGACACCTTATGCTTAACCCCCAGCCTAACCTGACACTGACACTTACTCCAACTGTAACAGTTAACCGAAAACTAACAGTAGCCCTAAACTGACTCCCTCAAACTAACTTCAAACCTAACCTAACCTGAAGCCTAAATGAAACCATACACCTAACCCTAACCCTAGGCGGACACCTTAAGCTCAACCCCAACCCTAACCTGGCCCTGATGCTAACTCCAACCGTAACAGTTACACGAAAACTAACAGTAGCCCTAAACTTACTCCCTGAAACTAAGTTCAAACCTAACCTAACCTGAAGCCTATCTCAAACCATAGACCTAACCCTAACCCTAGGCGTACACCTGAAGCTCAACCCCAACCCTAACCTGACCCTGACGCTATCTCCAACCGTAACACTGAACCGAAAACTAACAGTAGCCCTACACTTACTCCCTCAAACTAAGTTCAAACGTAACCTAACCTGGAGCCTAAATCAAACCATGGACCTAACCCTAACCCTAAGCGGACACCTCAAGCTAACCCCAACCCTAATCTGACCCTGACGCTAACGCCAAACATAATACTGAACCGAAAACTAACAGTAGCCCTAAACTTACTCCCTCAAACTAAGTTCAAACCTAACCTAACCTGAAGCCTAAATCAAACCATACACCTAACCCTAACACTAGGCGGAAACCTTAAGCTCAACCCCAACCCTAACCTGACCCTGACGCTAACTCCAACCGAAACAGTTACCAGAAAACTAACAGTAGCCCTAAACTTACTCGCTCAAACTAAGTTCAAACCTAACCTACCAGAAGCCAAAATAAAACCATACACCTAAACCTAACCCTAGACGGACACCTTAAGCTCAACCCCAACCCTAACCTGACCCTGACGCTAACTCCAACCGTAACAGTTACCAGAAAACTAACAGTAGCCCTAAACTTACTCGCTCAAACTAAGTTCAAACCTAACCTACCAGAAGCCAAAATCAAACCATACACCTAACCCTAACACTAGACGGACACTTTAAGCTCAACCCCAACCCTAACCTGAACCTCACGCTAACTCCAACCGTAACACTGAACCGAAAACTAACAGTAGCCCTAATTTTACTCCCTCAAACTAAGTTCAATCCTAACCTAACCTAAAGCCTAAATGAAACCATAGACCTAACACTAACCCTAGGCGGACAACTTATGCTTAACCCCCACCCTAACCTAACCCTGACGCTTACTCCAACCTTAACACTTAAACGAAAACTAACAGTAGCCCTAAACTTACTGCCTCAAACTAAGTTCAAACCTAACCTAACCTGAAGCCTAAATCAAAGCAAACACCTAACCCTAACCCTAGGCGGACACCTGAAGTTCAAACCCAACCTTAACCTGACCCTCACGCTAACTCCCACCGTAACACTGAACCGAAAACTAACAGTAGCCCTAAACTTACTGCCTCAAACTAAGTTCAAACCTAACCTAACCTGAAGCCTAAATCAAAGCAAACACCTAACCCTAACCCTAGGCGGACACCTGAAGTTCAAACACAACCCTAACCTGACCCTCACGCTAACTCCCACCGTAACACTGAACCGAAAACTAACAGTAGCCCTAAACTTACTCCCTCAAACTAAGTTCAAACCTAACCTAACCTGAAGCCTAACTCAAATCACAGACCTAAACCTAACTCTAGGCGGACACCTTAATCTCAACACCAACCCTAAGCGGACCCTCACGCTAACTCCAAACGTAACACTGAACCGAAAACTAACAGTAGCCCTAAACTTACTCCCTCAAACTAAGTTCAATCCTAACCTAACCTGAAGCCTAAATCAAACCATACACCTAACCCTAACCCTAGATGGACACCTTAAGCTCAACCCCAACCCTAACCTGACCTCCAGGCTAACTACAACCATATCACTGAACCGAAAACTAAGAGTAGCCCTAAACTTACTCGCTCAAACTAAGTTCAAACATAACCTAACCTGAAGCCTAACTCAAATCATAGACCTAACCCTAACAATAGTCGGACACCTGAAGCTCAACCCCAACCCTAACCTGACCCTGACTCTATCTCCAACCGTAACACTAAACCAAAAACTAACAGTAGCCCTAAACTTACTCACTCAAACTAAGTTCAAACGTAAACTTACCTGAAGCCTAAATCAAACCACAGACCTAACCCTCACCCTAGGCAATCACCTTAAGCTCCACTCCAACCCTAACCTGACCCTGACGCTATTTCCAAACGTAACACTGAACCGAAAATTAACAGCAGTCCTAAACTTACTCACTCAAATTAAGTTCAAACGTAACCTAACCTGGAGCCTAAATGAAACCATGGACCTAACCCTAACCCTAGGCGGACACCTCAAGCTATCCCCAACCCTAACCTGACCCTGACGCTAACTCCAACCATAATACTGAACCGAAAACTAACAGAAGCCCTAAACTTACTCCCTCAAACTAAGTTCAAACCTAACCTAACCTGAAGCCTAAATCAAACCATACACCTAACCCTAACACTAGGCGGAAACCTTAAGCTCAACCACAACCCTAACCTGACCCTGACGCTAACTCCAACCGTAAGAGTTACCAGAAAACTAACAGTAGCCCTAAACTTACTCCCTCAAACTAAGTTCAAACCTAACCTAACCAGAAGCCAAAATCAAACCATACACCTAACCCTAACCCTAGGCGGACACCTTAAGCTCAACCCCAACCCTAACCTGGCCCTGACGCTATCTCCAACCGTAACACTGAACCGAAAACTAACAGTAGCCCTAAACTTAGTCCCTCAAACTAAGTTCAATCCTAACCTAACCTGAAGCCTAAATGAAACCATAGACCTAACCCTAACCCTAGGCGGACACCTTATGCTTAACCCCCACCCAAAACTGACCCTGACGCTTACTCCAACTGTAACAGTTAACCGAAAACTAACAATAGCCCTAAACTTCCTGAAACTAACTTCAAAACTAACCTAACCTGAAGCCTAAATCAAACCATACACCTAACCCTAACCCTAGTCGGACACCTTAAGCTCAACCCCAACCCTAACCTGACCTACAGACTAACTCCATCCATATCACTGAACCGAAAACTAAGAGTAGCCCTAAACTTACTCGCTCAAACTAAGTTCAAACGTAACCTAACCTGAAGCCTAACTCAAATCATAGCCCTAACCCTAACAAGAGGAGGACACCTGAAGCTCAATCCCAACCATAACCTGACCCTGACGCTATCTCCAACCGTAACACTGAACCGAAAACTAACAGTAGCCATCAACTTACTCACTCAAACTAAGTTCAAACCTAACCTAACCTGAAGCCTATCTCAAACCACAGACCTAACCCTAACCCTAGGCGGACACCTTAAGCTCAACCCCAACCCTAACCGGACACTCACGCTAACTCCAAATGTAACACTGAACCAAAAACTAACAGTAGCCCTAAACTTACTCCCTCAAACTAAGTTCAAACCTAACCTAACCTGAAGCCTATATCAAACAATAGACCTAACCCTAACCCTAGGCGGACACCTTAAGCTTAACCCCAACCCTAACCTGACCCTGAGGTTAAATCCAACCGTAACACTGAACCGAAAACTAACGGTAGCCCTAAACTTACTCCCTCAAACTAAGTTCAATCCTAACCTAATCTGAAGCCTAAATGAAACCATAGTCCTAAGCCTAACCCTAGGCGGACACCTAATGCTTAACCCCAACCCTAACATAACCCTGACGCTTATTCCAACCATAACAGTTAAACGAAAACTAACAGTAGCCCTAAACTTACTCCCTCAAACTAAGTTCAAACATAACCTAACCTGAAGCCTAAATCAAACCATAAACCTAACCCTAACCCTAGGCGGACACCTTAAGCTCAACCCCAAACCTAACCTGACCCTGACGCTTACTCCACCCGTAACACTTAACCGAAAGCTAACAGTAGCCCTAAATTAACTCCCTCAAACTAAGTTCAAACATAACCTAACCTGGAGCCTAAATCAAACCATACAACTAACCCTAACCCTAGGCAGACACCTTAAGCTCAACCCCAACCCTAACCTGGCCCTGACGCTAACTGCAACCGTAACAGTTACCCGAAAACTAACAGTAGCCCTAAACTTACTCCCTAAAACTAAGTTCAAACCTAACCTAACCAGAAGACAAAATCAAACCATACACCTATCCCTAACCCTAGGCGGACACCTTAAGCTCAACCCCAAACCTAACCTGACCCTCAGGCTAACAACAACCGTAACACTGAACCGAAAACTAACAGTAGCCCTAATTTTACTCAATCAGGCTAAGTTCAAACCTATCCTAACCTGAAGCCTAACTCAAACCATAGACCTAACACTAACCCTAGGCGGACACCTTATGCTTAACCCCCACACTAACCTAACCCTGACGCTTACTCCAACCGTAACACTTAAACGAAAAATAACAGTAGCTCTAAACTTACTCCCTCAAACGAAATTCAAACATAACCTAACCTGAAGCCTAAATCAAACCATACACCTAACCCTAACGCTAGGCGGACACCTTAAGCTTAACCCCCACCCTAACCTGACCCTGAGGCTAAATCCAACCGTAACACTGAACCGAAAAATACAATAGGCCTAAACTTACTCCCTCAAACTAAGTTCAAACCTAACCTAACCTGAAGCCTAACTCAAACCATAGACCTAACCCTAGCCCTAGGCGGATACCTGAATCTCAACCCCAACCCTAACGTGACCCTGACGCTATCTCCAACTGTAACACTGAACCGAAAACTAACAGTACCCCTAAACTTACTCCCTCAAACTAAGTTCAATCCTAACATAACCTGAAGCCTAAATGAAACCATAGACCCAACCCTAACCCTAGGCGGACACCTTAAGCTTAACCCCAACCCTAATCTGACCCTGAGGCTAAATCCAACCGTAACACTGAACCGAAAACTGACAGTAGCCCTAAACTTACTCCCTCAAACTAAGTTCAATCCTAACCTAACCTGAAGCCTAAATGAAATCATAGACCTAACCCTAACCCTAGGCGTACACCTTATGCTTAACCCCCACCCTAACCTGACCCTGACGCTTACTCCAACTGTAACAGTTAACCGAAAACTAACAGTAGCCCTAAACTTCCTGAAACTAACTTCAAACCTAACCTAACCTGAAGCCTAAATCAAACCATACACCTAACCCTAACCCTAGGCGGACACCTTAAGGTCAACCCCAAACCTAACCTGACCTCCAGGCTAACTCCAACCATATCACTGAACCGAAAACTAAGAGTTGCCCTAAACCTACTCGCTCAAACTAAGTCCAAACCTAACCTAACCTGAAGCCTAACTCAAATCATAGACCTAACCCTAACAATAGGCGGACACCTGAAGCTCAACCCCAACCCTAACCTGACCCTGACGCTATCTCCAACCGTAACACTGAACCTAAAACTAACAGTAGCCATAAACTTACTCACTCAAACTAAGTTCAAACCTAACCTAACCTGAAGCCTATCTCAAACCACAGACCTAACCCTAACCCTAGGCGGACACCTTAAGCTCAACGCCAACCCTAACTGGACACTCACGCTAACTCCAAATGTAACACTGAACCAAAAACTAACAGTAGCCCTAAACTTACTCCCTCAAACTAAGTTCAAACCTAACCTAATCTGAAGCCTAAATCAAACAATAGACCTAACCCTAACCCTAGGCGGACACCTTAAGCTCAACCCCAACCCTAACCTGACCCTGACGCTAACTCCAACCGTAAGAGTTACCCGAAAACTAACAGTAGCCCTAAACTTACTCCCTCATAATAAGTTCAACCTAACCTAACCAGAAGCCAAAATCAAACCATACACCTCACCCTAACCCTAGGCGGACACCTTAAGCTCAACCCCAACCCTAACCTGACCCTCACGCTAACTCCAACCGTAACACTGAACCGAACACTAACAGTAGCCCTAAACTAACTCCATCAGACTAAGTTCAAACCTACGTAACCTGAAGCCTAACTCAAACCATAGACCTAACCCTAACCCTAGGCGGACACCTGAAGCTCAACCACAACCCTAACCTGACCCTGACGCTATCTCCAACCGTAACACTGAACCGAAAACTAACAGTAGCCCTAAACTTACTCCCTCAAACTAAGTTCAAATCTAACCTAACCTGAAGCCTATCTCAAACCACAGACCTAACCCTAACCCTAGACGGACACCGTAAGCTAAACCCCAACCCTAACCGGACACTCACGCTAACTCCAAATGTAACACTGAACCAAAAACTAACAGTAGCCCTAAACTTACTCACTCAAACTAAGTTCAAATGTAACCTAACCTGAAGCCTAAATCAAACCACAGACCTAACCCTAACCCTAGGCAGACACCTTAAGCTCAACTCCAACCCTAACCTGACCCTGACGCTATCTCCAACCGTAACACTGAACAGAAAGCGAACAGTAGCCCTAAACTTCCTCACTCAAACTAAGTTCAAACGTAATCTAACCTGGAGCCTAAATCAAACCATGGACCTAACCCTAACCCAAGGTAGACACCTCAAGCTAACGCCAAACATAACCTGACCCTGACGCTAACTCCAACCATAATACTGAACCGAAAACTAACAGTAGCCCTAAACTTACTCCCTCAAACTAAGTTCAAACCTAACCTAACCTGAAGCCTAACTCAAACCACAGACCTAACCCTAACCCTAGGCGGACACCAGAAGCTCCACCCCAACCCTAACCTGACCCTGACGCTATCTCTAACCGTAACACTGAACCGAAAACTAACAGTAGCCCTAAACTTACTCCCTCAAACTTAGTTCAAACCTAACCTAACCTGAAGCCTAACTCAAACCACAGACCTAACCCTAACCCTAGGCGGACACCTTAAGCTCAACCCCAACCCTAACCGGACCCTCATGCTAACTCCAAACGTAACATTGAACCGAAAACTAACAGTAGCCCTAAACTTACTCCCTCAAACTAAGTTCAATCCTAGCCTAACCTGAAGCCTAAATGAAACCATAGACCTAACACTAACCCTAGGCGGACACCTTATGCTTAACCCCCACCCTAACCTGACCCTGACGCTTACTCCAACTGTAACAGTTAAACGAAAATTAACAGTAGCCCTAAACTGTCTCTCTCAAACTAAGTTTAAACCTAACCTAACCTGAAGCCTATCTCAAACAATAGACCTAACCCAAACCTAGGCGGACACCTTAAGCTTAACCCCAACCCAAACCTGACCCTGAGCCTAAATCGAACCGTAACACTGAACCGAAAACTAACAGTGGCCCTAAACTTACTCCCTCAAACTACGTTCAAACCTAACCTAACCTGAAGCCTAAATCGAATCATAGACCTAACCCTATCCCTAGGCGGACACCTTATGCTTAACCCCCACCCTAACCTGCCCCTGACGCTTACTCCAACTGTAACACTAAACCGAAAACTAACAGTAGCCCTAAACTTACTCGCTCAAACTAAGTTCAAACCTAACCTAACCTGAAGCCTAAATCAAATCATAGACCTAACCCTAACAATAGGCAGACACCTGAAGCTCAACCCCAACCCTAACCTGGCCGTGACGCTAAATCCAACCGTAACAGTTACCTGAAAAGTAACAGTAGCCCTAAACTTACTCCCTAAGACTAAGTTCAATCCTAACCTAACCTGAAGCCTAAATGACACCATAGACCTAACCCTAACCCTAGGCGGACAACTTATGTTTAACCCCCACCATAACCTGACCCTGACGCTTACTCCAACTGTAACAGTTAAACGAAAACTAACAGTAGCCCTAAACTTACTCCCTCAAACTAAGTTCCAACCTATCCTAACCTGAAGCCTAAATCAAACCATACACCTAACCCTAACCCTACGCGGATACCTTAAGCTCAACGCCAAACCTAACCTGACCCTGACACTTACACCAACTGTAACAGTTAACCGAAAACTAACAGTAGCCCTAAACTTACTCCCTCAAACTAAGTTCAAACCTAACCTAACCTGAAGCCTAAATCAAATCTTAGACCTAACCCTAACCCTAGGCGGACAACTTATGCTTAACCCCCACCCTAACCTGACCCTGACGCTTACTCCAACTGTAACAGTTAACCGAAAACTAACAGTAGCCCTGAACTTACACCCTCAAAGTAACTTCAAACCTAATCTAACCTGAAGCCTAACTCAAACCATGGACCTAACCCTAAATCTAGGCGGACACCTGAAGCTAAACCCCAACCCAAACCAGACCCTGTCGCTATCTCCAACCATAACACTGAACCGAAAACTAACAGTAGCCCTAAACTTACTCCCTCAAACTAAGTTCAAACCTAACCTAACCTGAAGCCTAACTCAAACCACAGACCTAACCCTAACCCTAGGCGGACACCTTAAGCTCAACCCCAACCCTAACCTGACCCTGACACTTACTCCAACCGTAACAGTTAACCGAAAACTAACAGTAGCCCTAAACTTACTCCATCAAACTAACTTCAAACCTAACCTAACCTTAAGCGTAAATGAAACCATACACATAACCCTAACCCTAGGCGGACACCTTAAGCTCAACTCCAACCCTAACCTGGCCCTGACACTAACTCCAACCGTAACAGTTTCCCGAAAACTAACAGTAGCCCTAAACTTACTCCCTCAAACTAAGTTCAAACCTAACCTAACCTGAAGCCTAAATCAAACCATACACTTAACCCTAACCCTAGGCGGACACCTTAAGCTCAACCCCAACCCTAACCTGGCCCTGACGCTAACTCCAACAGTAACAGTTACCGGAAAACTAAGAGTAGCCCTAAAGTTACTCCCTCAAACTAAGTTCAAACCTAACCTAACCTGAAGCCTAAATCTAACCATACACCGAACCCTAACCCTAGGCGGACACCTTAAACTCAACCCCAACCCTAAAGTGACCCTCACGCTAACTCCAACCGTAACACTGAACCGAAAACTAACAGTAGCCCTAAACTTACTCCCTCAAACTAAGTTCAAACCTAACCTAACCTGAAGCCTAACTCAAACCACAGACCTAACCCTAACCCTAGGCGGACACCTTAAGCTCAACCCCAACCCTAACCTGACCCTGACACTTACTCCAACCGTAACAGTTAACCGAAAACTAACAGTAGCCCTAAACTTACTCCATCAAACTAACTTCAAACCTAACCTAACCTTAAGCGTAAATGAAACCATACACATAACCCTAACCCTAGGCGGACACCCTAAGCTCAACTCCAACCCTAACCTGGCCCTGACACTAACTCCAACCGTAACAGTTTCCCGAAAACTAACAGTAGCCCTAAACTTACTCCCTCAAACTAAGTTCAAACCTAACCTAACCTGAAGCCTAAATCAAACCATACACTTAACCCTAACCCTAGGCGGACACCTTATGCTAAAACTCCACCCTAACCTGTCCCTGACGCTTACTCCAACTGTAACAGTTAACCGAAAACTAACAGTAGCCCTAAACTTACTCCCTCAAACTAAGTTCAAACCTAACCTAACCTGAAGCCTAAATCAAACCATAAACCTAACCCTAACCCTAGGCGGACACCTTAAGCTCAACCCCAACCCTAACCTGGCCCTGACGCTAACTCCAACAGTAACAGTTACCGGAAAACTAAGAGTAGCCCTAAAGTTACTCCCTCAAACTAAGTTCAAACCTAACCTAACCTGAAGCCTAAATCTAACCATACTCCGAACCCTAACCCTAGGCGGACACCTTAAACTCAACCCCAACCCTAAAGTGACCCTCACGCTAACTCCAACCGTAACACTGAACCGAAAACTAACAGTAGCCCTAAACTTACTCCATCAAACTAAGTTCAAACCTAACCTAACCTGAAGCCTAACTCAAACCATAGACCTAACCCTAACCCTAGGCGGACACCTGAAGCTCAACCCCAACCCTAACCTGACCCTGATGCTATCTCCAACCGTAACACTGAACCGAAAACTAACAGTAGCCCTAAACTTACTCCCTCAAACTAAGTTCAAACCTAACCTAACCTGATGCCTAACTCATACCACAGACCTAACCCTAACCCTAGGCGGACACCTTAAGCTCAACCCCAATCCTAACCGGACCCTAACGCTAACTCCAAACGTAACACTGAACCAAAAACTAACAGTAGCCCTAAACTTACTCCCTCAAACTAAGTTCAAACCTAACATAACCTGAAGCCTAACTCAAACAATAGACCTAACCCTAACATTAGGCCGACACCTTAAGCTTAACCCCAACCCTAACCTGACCCTGAGGCTAAATCCAACCGTAACACTGAACCGAAAACTAACAGTAGCCCTAAACTTACTCCCTCAAACTAAGTTCAAACCTAACCTAACCTGAAGCCTAAATCAAACAATAGACCTAACCATAACCCTAGGCCGACACCTTAAGCTTAACCCCAAACCTAACCTGACCCTGAGTTTAAATGCAAACGTAACACTGAACCAAAAACTAACAGTAGCCCTAAACTTACTCCCTCAAACTAAGTTCAATCCTAACCTAACCTAAATCCTAAATGAAACCATAGACCTAACCCAAACCCTAGGCGGACACCTTATGCTTAAACCCCACCCTAACCTAACCCTGACGCTTACTCCAACTGTAACACTTAAACGAAAACTAACAGTAGCCCTAAACTTACACCCTCAAACTAAGTTCAAACCTTTCCTAACCTGAAGCCTAAATCAAAACATACACCTAACCCTAACCCTAGGCGAACAACTTAAGCTCAACCCGAAACCTAACCTGACCCTGACGCTTACTCCAACCGTAACACTTAACCGAAAACTAACAGTAGCCCTAAAATTACTGCCTCAAACTAAGTTCAAACCTAACCTAACCTGAAGCCTAAATCAAACCATACACCTAACCCTAAAAATAGGCGGACACCTGAAGCTCAACCCCAACCCTAACCTGACCCTGATGCTATCTCCAACCGTAACACTGAACCGAAAAATAACAGTAGCCCTAAACTTACTCCCTCAAATTAATTTCAAACCTAACCTAATGTGAAGCCTAACTCAAACCACAGACCTAACCCTAACCCTAGGCGGACACCTTAAGCTCAACCCCAACCCTAACCTGACCCTGACGCTATCTCCAACCGTAACACTGAACCGAAAACTAACAGTAGCCCTAAACATACTCCCTCAAACTAAGTTCAAACCTAACCTAACCTGAAGCCTAAATGAAACCATAGACCTAACCCTAACCCTAGGCTGACACCTTAGGCTTAACCCCCACCCTAACCTGACCCTGACGCTTATTCCAAACATAACAGTTAAACGAAAACTAACAATAGCCCTAAACTTACTCCCTCAAACTAAGTTCAAACCTAACCTAACCTGAGGCCTAAATCAAACCATACACCTAACCCTAACCATAGGCGGACACCTTAAGCTCAACCCCAACCCTAACCTGACCCTCACGCTAAGTCCAACCGTAACACTGAACCGAAAACTACCAGTAGCCCTAAACTTACTATCTCAAACTAAGTTCAAACCTAAACTAACCTAAAGCCTAACTCAAATCATAGACATAACCCTAACAATAGGTGGACACCTGAAGCTCAACCCCAACCCTAACGTGACCCTGACGCTATCTCCAACCGTAACACTGAACCGAAAACTAACAGTAGCCCTAAACTTACTCACTCAAACTAAGTTCAAACGTAACCTAACCTGAAGCCTAAATCAAACCACGGACCTATCCCTAACCCTAGGCGGACACCTTAAGTTCAACTCCAACCCAAACCTGACCCTGATGCTATCTCCAACCGTAACACTGAACCGAAAACTAACAGTAGCCCTAAACTTACTTACTCAAACTAAGTTCAAACGTAACCTAACCTGGAGCCTAAATCAAACCATGGACCTAACCCTAACCCTAGGCGGACACCTCAAGCTAACCCCAACCCTAACCTGACCCTGACGCAAACTCCAACCATAATACTGAACCGAAAACTTACAGTAACCCTAAACTTACTCCCTCAAACTAAGTTCAATCCTAACCTAACCTAAAGCCTAAATGAAACCATAGACCTAACCCTAACCCTAGGCGGACACCTTAAGCTCTACCCCAAACCTAACCTGACCCTGACGCTTACTCCAACCGTAACACTTAACCGAAAACTAACAGTAGCCCTAAACCTACTGCCTCAAACTAAGTTCAAACCTAACCTAACCTGAAGCCTAAATCAAACCATACACCTAACCCTAACCCTAGTCGGACACCTGAAGTTCAAACCCAACCCTAACCTAACCCTCACGCTAACTCCAACCGTAACACTGAACCGAACACTAACAGTAGCCCTAAACTTACTCCCTAAAACTAAGTTCAAACCTAACCTAACCTGAAGCCTAACTCAAACCATAGACCTAACCCTAACCCTAGGCGGACACCTGAATCTCAACCCCAACCCTAACCTGACCCTGATGCTATCTCCAACCGTAACACTGAACCGAAAACTAACAGTAGCCCTAAACTTACTCCCTCAAACTAAGTTCAAACCTAACCTAACCTGAAGCCTAACTCAAACCACAGACCTAACCCTAACCCTAGGCGGACACCTTAAGCTCAAGACCAACCCTAACCGGACCCTCACGCTAACTCCAACCGTAACACTGAACCGAAAACTAACAGTAGCACTAAACTTACTCCCTCAAACTAAGTTCAAACCTCACCTAACCTGAAGCCTAACTCAAACAATAGACCTAACCCTAACCCTAGGCGGACACCTTAAGCTTGACCCCAACCATAACCTGACCCTAAGGCTAAATTCAACCGTAACACTGAACCGAAAAATAAAATAGGCCTAAACTTACTCCCTCAAACTAAGTTCAAACCTAACCTAACCTGAAGCCTAACTCAAAAAATAGACCTAACCCTAACCCTAGGCGGACACCTTAAGCTTAACCCCAACCCTAACCTGACCCTGAGGCTAAATCCAACCGAAACACTGAAACGAAAACTAACAGTAGCCCTAAACTTACTCCCAAAAACTAAGTTCAATCCTAACCTAACCTGAAGCCTAAATGAAACCATAGACCTAACCCTAACCCTAGGCGGACACCTTATGTTTAACCCCCACCCTAACCTGACCCTGACGCTTACTCCAACCGTAACAGTTAAACGAAAACTAACAGTAGCCCTAAACTTACTCCCTCAAACAGAGATCAAACCTAACCTAACCTGAAGCCTAAATCACACCATACACCTAACCCTAACCCTAGGCGGACACCTTAAGCTCAACCCCAAACCTAACCTGACCCTGACGCTTACTCCAACCGTAACAGTTAACCGAAAACTCAGAGTAGCCCTAAACTGACTCCCTCAAACTAAGTTCAAACCTAACCTAACCTAAAGCCTAAATCAAATCATAGACCTAACCCTAACCCTAGGCGGACACCTTATGTTTAACCCCCACCCTACCCTGACCCTGACGCTTACTCCAACTGTAACAGTTAACCGAAAACTAACAGTAGCCCTAAACTTACTCCATCAAACTAAGTTCAAACCTAACCTAACCTGAAGCCTAAATCAAACCAGACACCTTACCCTATCCCTCGGTGGACACCTTAAGCTCAACCCCAATCCTAACCTGACCTCCAGGCTAACTCCAACCTTATCACTGGACCGAAAACTAAGAGTAGCCCTAAACTTACTCGCTCAAACTAAGTTTAAACCTCACCTAACCTGAAGCCTAACTCAAATCATAGACATAACGCTAACAATAGGCGGACACCTGAAGCTCAACCCCAACCCTAACCTGACCCTGACGCTATCTCCAACCGTAACACTGAACCGAAAACTAACAGTAGCCCTAAACATACTCACTCAAACTAAGTTCAAACGTAACCTAACCTGAAGCCTAAATCAAACCACAGACCTAACCCTACCACTAGGCGGACACCTTAAGCTCAACTCCAACCCTAACATGACCCTGATACTATCTCCAACCGTAACACTGAACCGAAAACTAACAGTAGCCCTAAACTTACTCACTCAAACTAAGTTCAAACGTAACCTAACCTGGAGCCTAAATCAAACCATGGATCTAACCCTAAACCTAGACGGACACCTCAAGCTAACCCCAACACTAACCTGACCCTGACGCAAACTCCAAACATAATACTGAACCGAAAACTAACAGTAGCCCTAAACTTACTCCCTCAAACTAAGTTCAATTCTAACCTAACCTTAAGCCTAAATGAAACCATAGACCTAACCCTAACCCTAGGCGGACACCTTATGCTTAACCCAAACCCAAATCTGACCCTGACGCTTACTCCAACTGTAACAGTTAACCGAAAACTAACAGTAGCCCTAAACTTACTCTCTGAAACTAACTTCAAACCTAAGATAACCTGAAGCCTAAATCAAACCATACACCTAACCCTAACACTAGGCAGACACCTTAAGCTCAACCCCAACCCTAACCTGACCCTGACGCTAACTCCAACCGTAACAGTTACCCGAAAACTAACAGTAGCCCTAAACTTACTCCCCCAAACTAAGTTCAAACCTAACCTAACCAGAAGCCAAAATCAAACGATAGACCTAACCCTAACCCTAGGCGAACACGTGAAGCTCAACCACAACCCTAACCTGACCCTGACGCTATCTCCAACCGTAACACTGAACCGAAAACTAACAGTAGCCCTAAACTTACTCCCTCAAACTAAGTTCAAACCTAACCCAACCTGAAGCCTAACTCAAACCACCGACCTAACCCTAACCCTAGGCGGACACCTTAAGCTCAACACCAACCCTAACCGGACCCTCACGCTAACTCCAAACGTAACACTGAACCGAAAACTAACAGTAGCCCTAAACTTACTCCCTCAAACTAAGTTCAATCCTAACCTAACCTGAAGACTAAATGAAACCATAGACCTAACCCTAACCCTAAGCGGACACCTTATGCTTAACCCCCACTATAACCTGACCCTGACGCTTACTCCAACCGTAACAGTTAAACGAAAACTAACAGTAGCCCTAAACTTACTCCCTCAAACTAAGTTCAAACCTAACCTAACCTGAAGCCTAACTCAAACCATAGACCTAACCCTAGCCCTAGGCAGACACCTGAATCTCAACCCCAACCGTAACTTGACCTTGGCGCTATCTCCAACCGTAATACTGAACCGAAAACTAACAGTAGCCCTAAACTTACTCCTTTAAACTAAGTTCAAACCTAACCTAACCTGAAGCCTAACTCAAACCACAGACCTAACCCTAACCCTAGGCGGACACCTTAAGCTCAACCCCAACCCTAACCTGACCTCCCGGCTAACTCCAATCATATCACTGAACCGAAAACTAAGAGTAGCCCTAAACTTACTCCCACAAACTAAGTTCAATCCTAACCTAACCTGAAGCCTAAATGAAACCATAGACCTAACCCTAACCCTAGGCGGACACCTTATGGTTAACCCCCACCCTAACCTGACCCTGATGCTTACTCCAACAGTAACAGTTAAACGAAAACTAACAGTAGCCCTAAACTGACTCCCTCAAACTAAGTTCAAACCTAACCTAACCTGAAGCCTAAATCAAATCTTAGACCTAACCCTAACCCTAGGAGGACACCTTATGCTTAACCCCCTCCCTAACTTGACCCTGACGCTTACTCCAACCGTAACAGTTAACCGAAAATTAACAGTATCCCTAAACTTACTCCCTCAAACTAAGTTCAATCCTAACCTAACCTGAAGCCTTAATGAAACCATAGACCTAACCCTAACCCTAGGCGGACACCTTATGCTTAACCCCCACTCTAACCTGACCCTGACGCTTACTCCAACCGTAACAGTTAAACGAAAACTAACAGTAGCCCAAAACTTACTCCCTCAAACTAAGTTCAAACCTAACCTAACCTGAAGCCTAAATCATACCATACACCTAACCCTAACCCTAGGCGGACACCTTAATCTCAACCCCAACCCTAACCTGGCCCTGACGCTAACTCCAACCGTAACAGTTTCCCGAAAACTAACAGTAGCCCTAAACTTACTCCCTCAAACTAAGTTCAATCCTAACCTAACCTGAAGACTAAATGAAACCATAGACCTAACCCTAACCCTAAGCGGACACCTTATGCTTAACCCCCACTATAACCTGACCCTGACGCTTACTCCAACCGTAACAGTTAAACGAAAACTAACAGTAGCCCTAAACTTACTCCCTCAAACTAAGTTCAAACCTAACCTAACCTGAAGCCTAACTCAAACCATAGACCTAACCCTAGCCCTAGGCAGACACCTGAATCTCAACCCCAACCGTAACTTGACCTTGGCGCTATCTCCAACCGTAATACTGAACCGAAAACTAACAGTAGCCCTAAACTTACTCCTTTAAACTAAGTTCAAACCTAACCTAACCTGAAGCCTAACTCAAACCACAGACCTAACCCTAACCCTAGGCGGACACCTTAAGCTCAACCCCAACCCTAACCTGACCTCCCGGCTAACTCCAATCATATCACTGAACCGAAAACTAAGAGTAGCCCTAAACTTACTCCCACAAACTAAGTTCAATCCTAACCTAACCTGAAGCCTAAATGAAACCATAGACCTAACCCTAACCCTAGGCGGACACCTTATGGTTAACCCCCACCCTAACCTGACCCTGATGCTTACTCCAACAGTAACAGTTAAACGAAAACTAACAGTAGCCCTAAACTGACTCCCTCAAACTAAGTTCAAACCTAACCTAACCTGAAGCCTAAATCAAATCTTAGACCTAACCCTAACCCTAGGAGGACACCTTATGCTTAACCCCCTCCCTAACTTGACCCTGACGCTTACTCCAACCGTAACAGTTAACCGAAAATTAACAGTATCCCTAAACTTACTCCCTCAAACTAAGTTCAATCCTAACCTAACCTGAAGCCTTAATGAAACCATAGACCTAACCCTAACCCTAGGCGGACACCTTATGCTTAACCCCCACTCTAACCTGACCCTGACGCTTACTCCAACCGTAACAGTTAAACGAAAACTAACAGTAGCCCAAAACTTACTCCCTCAAACTAAGTTCAAACCTAACCTAACCTGAAGCCTAAATCATACCATACACCTAACCCTAACCCTAGGCGGACACCTTAATCTCAACCCCAACCCTAACCTGGCCCTGACGCTAACTCCAACCGTAACAGTTTCCCGAAAACTAACAGTAGCCCTAAACTTACTCCCTCAAACTATGTTCAAAACTAACCTAACCTGAAGCCTAAATCAAACCATACACGTAACCCTAACCCTAGGCGGACACCTTAAGCTCAACCCCAACCATAACCTGACCTCCAGGCTAACTCCAACCAAATCACTGAACCGAAAACTAAGAGTAGCCCTAAACTTACTCGCTCAAACTAAGTTCAAACATAACCTAACCTGAAGCCTAACTCAAATCGTAGACCTAACCCTAACAAAAGGCGGACACCTGAAGCTCAACCCCAACCCTAACCTGACCCTGACGCTTTCTCCAACCGTACCAGTTACCCGAAAACTAACAGTAGCCCTAAAGTTACTCCCTCAAACTAAGTTCAAACCTAACCTAACCTGAAGCCTAAATGAAACCATAGACCTAACCCTAACCCTAGGCGGACACCTTATGCTTAACTCCCACCCTAACCTGACCCTGACGCTTACTCCAACCGGAACAGTTAAACGAAAACTAAGAGTAGCCCTAAACTTACTCCCTCAAACTAAGTTCAAACCTAACCTAACCTGAAGCCTAAATCAAACCATACACCTATCCCTAACCCTAGGCGGACACCTGAAGGTCAAACCAAAACCTAACCTGACCCTCACGCTAACTCCAACCGTAACACTGAACCTAAAACTAACAGTAGCTCTAAACTTACTCCCTAAAACAAAGTTCAAACCTAACCTAACCTGAAGCCTATCTCAAACCATAGACCTAACCCTAACCCTAGGCGGACACCTGAAGCTCAACCCCAACCCTAACCTGACCCTGACGCTATCTCCAACCGTAACACTGAACCGAAAACTAACAGTAGACCTAAATTTACTCCCTCAAACTAAGTTGAAACCTAACCTAACCTGAACCTAAATCAAACCATAGACCCAACCCTAACCCTAGGCGGACACCTTATGGTTAACCCCCAACATAACCTGACCCTGATGCTTACTCCAACCGTAACAGTTAACCGAAAACTAACAGTAGCCCTAAACTAACTCCATCAAACTAACTTCAAACCTAACCTAACCTTAAGCCTAAATGAAACCATACAACTCACCCTAACCCTAGGCGGACACCTTAATCTCAACCCCAACCCTAACCTGACCCTGACGCTATCTCCAACCGTAACACTGAACCGAAAACTAACAGTAGCCCTAAACTTACTCCCTCAAACTAAGTTCAAACCTAACCTAACCTGAAGTCTAACTCCAACCACAAACCTAACCCTAACCCTAGGCGGACACCTTAAGCTCAACCCCAACCCTAACCTGACCCTCATGCTAACTTCAAACGTAACACTGAACCGAAAACTAACAGTAGCCCTAAACTTACTCCCTCAAAGTAAGTTCAATCCTAACCTAACCTGAAGCCTAAATGAAACCATAGACCTAAACCTAACCCTAGGCGGAAACCTTATGCTTAACCCCCACCCTAACCTGACCCTGACGCTTACTCCAACTGTAACAGTTAACCGAAAACTAACAGTAGCCCTAAACTTACTCCCTGAAACTAACTTCAAACCTAACCTAACCTGAAGCCTCAATCAAACCATACACCTAACCCTAACCCTAGGCGGACACCTTAAGCTCAACCCCAACCCTAACCTGACCCTGAGGCTAACTCCAACCGTAACAGTTACCCGAAAACTAACAGTAGCCCTAAACTTACTCACTCAAACTAAGTTCAAACCTAACCTAACCTGAAGCCCAACTCAAACCACAGACCTAACCCTAACCCTAGGCGGACACCTTAAGCTCAACCCTAACCCTAACCTGACCTCCAGTTTAACTCCAACCATATCACTGAACCGAAAACTAAGAGTAGCCCTAAACTTACTCGCTCAAACTAAGTTCAAACATAACCTAACCTGAAGCCTAACTGAAATCATAGACCTAACCCTAACAAAAGGCGGACACCTGAAGCTCAACCCCAACCCTATCCTGACCCTGACGCTATCTCCAACCGTAACAGTTACCCGAAAACTACCAGTAGCCCTAAACTTACTCCCTCAAACTAAGTTCAAACCTAACCTAACCTGAAGCCTAAATGAAACCATAGACCTAACCCTAACCCTAGGCGGACACCTTATGCTTAACCCCAAACCTAACCTGACCCTGACGCTTACTCCAACCGTAACAGTTAAACGAAAACTAACAGTAGCCCTAAACTTACTCCCTCAAACTAAGTTCAAACCTAACCTAACCTGAAGCCTAAATCAAACCATACACCTAACCCTAACCCTAGGCGGACACTTGAAGCTCAAACCCAAACCTAACCTGACCCTCACGCTAACTCCAATCGTAACACTGAACCTAAAACTAACAGTAGCCCTAAACTTACTACCTAAAACTAATTTCAAACCTAACCTACCCTGAAGCCTATCTCAAACCATAGACCTAACCCTAACCCTAGGCGGACACCTGAATCTAAATCCCAACCCTAACCTAACCCTGACGCTATCTCCAACCGTAACACTGAACCGAAAACTAACAGTAGCCCTAAACTTACTCCCTCAAACTAAGTTCAAACCTAACCTAACATGAAGCCTAAATCAAACCATACACCTATCCCTAACCCTAGGCGGACACCTGAAGCTCAAACCCAAACCTAACCTGACCCTCACGCTAACTCCAACCGTAACACTGAACCTAAAACTAACAGTACCCCTAAACTTACTCCCTAAAACAAAGTTCAAACCTAACCTAACCTGAAGCCTATCTCAAACCATAGACCTAACCCTAACCCTAGGCGGACACCTGAAGCTCAACCCCAACCCTAACCTGACTCTGACGCTATCTCCAACCGTAACACTGAACCTAAAACTAACAGTAGCCCTAAACTTACACCCTCAAACTACGTTCAATCCTAACCTAACCTGAAGCCTTAATGAAACCATAGACCTAACCCTAACCCTAGGCGGACACGTTATGCTTAACCCCCACCCTAACCTGACCCTGACGCTTACTCCAAACGTAACAGTTAAACGAAAACTAACAGTAGCCCAAAACTTACTCCCTCAAACTAAGTTCAAACCTAACCTAACCTGAAGCCTAAATCATACCATACACCTAACCCTAATCCTAGGCAACACCTTAATCTCAACCCCAACCCTAACCTGGCCCTGACGCTAACTCCAACCGTAACAGTTTCCCGAAAACTAACAGTAGCCCTAAACTTACTCCCTCAAACTAACTTCAAAACTAACCTAACCTGAAGCCTAAATCAAACCATACACGTAACCCTAACCCTAGGCGGACACCTTAAGCTCAACCCCAACCCTAACCTGACCTCCAGTTTAACTCCAACCATATCACTGAACGGAAAAATAAGAGTAGCCCTAAAATTACTCGCTCAAACTAAGTTCAAACATAACCTAACCTGAAGCCTAACTCAAATCATAGACCTAACCCTAACAAAAGGCGGACACCTGAAGCTCAACCCCAACCCTATCCTGACCCTGACGCTATCTCCAACCGTAACAGTTACCCGAAAACTACCAGTAGCCCTAAACTTACTCCCTCAAACTAAGTTCAAACCTAACCTAACCTGAAGCCTAACTCAAACCACAGACCTAACCCTAACCCTAGGCGGACACCTTAAACTCAACACCAACCCTAACCGGACCCTCACGCTAACTCCAAACGTAACACTGAACCGAAAACTAACAGTAGCCCTAAACTTACTCCCTCAAACTAAGTTCAATCCTAACCTAACCTGATGACTAAATGAAACCATAGACCTAACCATAACCCTAGGCGGACAACTTATGCTTAACCCCCACTCTAACCTGACCCTGACGCTTACTCCAACCGTAACAGTTAAACGAAAACTAACAGTAGCCCTAAACTTACTCCCTCAAACTAAGTTCAAACCTAACCTAACCTGAAGCCTAACTCAAACCATAGACCTAACCCTAGCCCTAGGCGGACACCTGAATCTCAACCCCAACCGTAACTTGACCTTGACGCTATCTCGAACCGTAACACTGAATCGAAAACTAACAGTAGCCCTAAACTTACTCCTTTAAACTAAGTTCAAAACTAACCTAACCTGAAGTCTAACTCAAACCACAGACCTAACCCTAACCCTAGGCGGACACCTTAAGCTCAACCCCAACCCTAACCTGACCCTCACGCTAACTCCAACCGTAACACTGAACCGAAAACTAACCGTAGCCCTAAACTTACTGCCTCAAACTAAGTTCAAACCTAACACAACCTGAAGCCTAACTCAAACAATAGACCTAACCCAAACCCTAGGCGGACACCTTAAGCTTAACCCCAACCCTAACCTGACCCTGAGGCTAAATCCAACCGTAACACTGAACCGAAATTAACGGTAGCCCTAAACTTACACCCTCAAACTACGTTCAATCCTAACCTAACCTGAAGCCTTAATGAAACCATAGACCTAACCCTAACCCTAGGCGGACACGTTATGCTTAACCCCCACCCTAACCTGACCCTGACGCTTACTCCAAACGTAACAGTTAAACGAAAACTAACAGTAGCCCAAAACTTACTCCCTCAAACTAAGTTCAAACCTAACCTAACCTGAAGCCTAAATCATACCATACACCTAACCCTAATCCTAGGCGGACACCTTAATCTCAACCCCAACCCTAACCTGGCCCTGACGCTAACTCCAACCGTAACAGTTTCCCGAAAACTAACAGTAGCCCTAAACTTACTCCCTCAAACTAAGTTCAAAACTAACCTAACCTGAAGCCTAAATCAAACCATACACGTAACCCTAACCCTAGGCGGACACCTTAAGCTCAACCCCAACCCTAACCTGACCTCCAGTTTAACTCCAACCATATCACTGAACGGAAAAATAAGAGTAGCCCTAAAATTACTCGCTCAAACTAAGTTCAAACATAACCTAA
Organism: Tupaia tana; assembly: GCA_026018925.1. Taxonomy (NCBI): domain Eukaryota; kingdom Metazoa; phylum Chordata; class Mammalia; order Scandentia; family Tupaiidae; genus Tupaia; species Tupaia tana. Next base: position 2,392,090 of record JAKSZU010000034.1, on the reverse strand, counting down.
CCTGAAGCCTAACTCAAATCATAGACCTAACCCTAACAAAAGGCGGACACCTGAAGCTCAACCCCAACCCTATCCTGACCCTGACGCTATCTCCAACCGTAACAGTTACCCGAAAACTACCAGTAGCCCTAAACTTACTCCCTCAAACTAAGTTCAAACCTAACCTAACCTGAAGCCTAAATGAAACCATAGACCTAACCCCAACCCTAGGCGGACACCTTATGCTTAACCCCAAACCTAACCTGACCCTGACGCTTACTCCAACAGTAACAGTTAAACGAAAACTAACAGTAGCCCTAAACTTACTCCCTCAAACTAAGTTCAAACCTAACCTAACCTGAAGCCTAAATCAAACCATACACCTAACCCTAACCCTAGGCGGACACTTGAAGCTCAAACCCAAACCTAACCTGACCCTCACGCTAACTCCAATCGTAACACTGAACCTAAAACTAACAGTAGCCCTAAACTTACTACCTAAAACTAAGTTCAAACCTAACCTAACCTGAAGCCTATCTCAAACCATAGACCTAACCCTAACCCTAGGCGGACACCTGAATCTAAACCCCAACCCTAACCTGACCCTGACGCTATCTCCAACCGTAACACTGAACCGAAAACTAACAGTAGCCCTAAACTTACTCCCTCAAACTAAGTTCAAACCTAACCTAACCTGAAGCCTAAATCAAACCATACACCTATCCCTAACCCTAGGCGGACACCTGAAGCTCAAACCCAAACCTAACCTGACCCTCACGCTAACTCCAACCGTAACACTGAACCTAAAACTAACAGTACCCCTAAACTTAATCCTTAAAACAAAGTTCAAACCTAACCTAACCTGAAGCCTATCTCAAACCATAGAACTAACCCTAACCCTAGGCGGACACCTGAAGCTCAACCCCAACCCTAACCTGACCCTGACGCTATCTCCAACCGTAACACTGAACCGAAAACTAACAGTAGCCCTAAACTTACTCCCTCAAACTAAGTTCAAACCTAGCCTAACCTGAACCTAAATCAAACCATACACCTAACCCTAACCCTAGGCAGACACCTTAAGCTCAACCCCAACCCTAACCTGACCTCCCGGCTAACTCCAATCATATCACTGAACCGAAAACTAAGAGTAGCCCTAAACTTACTCCCACAAACTAAGTTCAATCCTAACCTAACCTGAAGCCTAAATGAAACCATAGACCTAACCCTAACCCTAGGCGGACACCTTATGGTTAACCCCAACCATAACCTGACCCTGATGCTTACTCCAACTGTAACAGTTAAACGAAAACTAACAGTAGCCCTAAACTTACTCCCTCAAACTAATTTAAACCTATCCTAACCTGAAGCCTAAATCAAACCATACACCTAACACTAACCCTAGGCGTATACCTTAAGCTCAACCCCAAAACTAACCTGACCCTGACACTTACACCAACAGTAACATTTAACCGAAAACTAACAGTAGCCCTAAACTGACTCCCTCAAACTAAGTTCAAACCTAACCTAACCTGAAGCCTAAATCAAATCTTAGACCTAACCCTAACCCTAGGCGGACACCTTATGCTTAACCCCCTACCTAACTTGACCCTGACGCTTACTCCAACCGTAACAGTTAACCGAAAATTAACAGTAGCCCTAAACTTACTCCCTCAAACTAAGTTCAATCCTAACCTAACCTGAAGCCTTAATGAAACCATAGACCTAACCCTAACCCTAGGCGGACACCTTATGCTTAACCCCCACCCTAACCTGACCCTGACGCTTACTCCAACCGTAACAGTTAAACGAAAACTAACAGTAGCACAAAACTTACTCCCTCAAACTAAGTCAAACCCAACCTAACCTGAAGCCTAAATCATACCATACACCTAACCCTAACCCTAGGCTGACACCTTAATCTCAACCCCAACCCTAACCTGGCCCTGACGCTAACTCCAACCGTAACAGTTTCCCGAAAACTAACAGTAGCCCTAAACTTACTCCCTCAAACTAAGTTCAAACCTAACCTAACCGATAGCCTAAATCAAACCATACACGTAACCCTAACCCTAGGCGGACACCTTAAGCTCAACCCCAACCCTAACCTGACCTCCAGGCTAACTCCAACCATATCACTGAACCGAAAACTAAGAGTACCCCTAAACTTACTCGCTCAAACTAAGTTCAAACATAACCTAACCTGAAGCCTAACTCAAATCGTAGACCTAACCCTAACAAAGGGCGGACACCTGAAGCTCAACCCCAACCCTAACCTGACCCTGACGCTATCTCCAACCGTAACAGTTACCCGAAAACTAACAGTAGCCCTAAACTTACTCCCTCAAACTAAGTTCAAACCTAACCTAACCTGAAGCCTAAATGAAACCATAGACCTAACCCTAACCCCAGGCGGACACCTTATGCTTAACCCCCACCCTAACCTTACCCTGACGCTTACTCCAACTGTAACAGTTAAACGAAAACTAACAGTAGCCCTAAACTTACTCCCTCAAACTAAGTTCAAACCTAACCTAACCTGAAGCCTAAATCAAACCATACACATAACCCTAACCCTAGGCGGACGCTTGAAGCTCAAACCCAAACCTAACCTGACCTTCACGCTAACTCCAATCGTAACACTGAACCTAAAACTAACAGTAGCCCTAAACTTACTCCCTAAAACTAAGTTCAAACCTAACCTAACCTGAAGCCTATCTCAAACCATAGATCTAACCCTAACCCTAGGCAGACACCTGAATCTCAACCCCAACCCTAAACTGACCCTGACGCTATCTCCAACCGTAACACTGAACCGAAAACTAACAGTAGCCCTAAACTTACTCCCTCAAACTAAGTTCAAACCTAACCTAACCTGAAGCCTAAATCAAACCATACACCTATCCCTAACCCTAGGCGGACACCTGAAGCTCAAACCCAAACCTAACCTGACCCTCACGCTAACTCCAACCGTAACACTGAACCTAAAACTAACAGTAGCCCTAAACTTACTCCCTAAAACAAAGTTCAAACCTAACCTAACCTGAAGCCTATCTCAAACCATAGACCTAACCCTAACCCTAGGCGGACACCTGAAGCTCAACCCCAACCCTAACTTGACCCTGACGCTATCTCCAACCGTAACACTGAACAGAAAACTAACAGTAGACCTAAACTTACTCCCTCAAACTAAGTTCAAACCTAACCTAACCTGAACCTAAATCAAACTATACACCTAACCCTAACCCTAGGCAGACACCTTAAGCTCAACCCCAACCCTAACCTGACCTTCCGGCTAACTCCAATCATATCACTGAACCGAAAACTAAGAGTAGCCCTAAACTTACTCCCACAAACTAAGTTCAATCCGAACCTAACCTGAAGCCTAAATGAAACCATAGACCTAACCCTAACCCTAGGCGGACACCTTATGGTTAACGACCACCATAACCTGACCCTGATGCTTACTCCAACCGTAACAGTTAAACGAAAACTAACAGTAGCCCTAAACTTACTCCCTCAAACTAAGTTCAAACCTATCCTAACCTGAAGCCTAAATCAAACAATACACCTAACACTAACCCTAGGCGTATACCTTAAGCTCAACCCCAAAACAAACCTGACCCTGACACTTACACCAACAGTAACAGTTAACCGAAAACTAACAGTAGCCCTAAACTGACTCCCTCAAACTAAGTTCAAACCTAACCTAACCTGAAGCCTAAATCAAATCTTAGACCTAACCCTAACCCTAGGCGGACACCTTATGCTTAACCCCCTCCCTAACTTGACCCTGACGCTTACTCCAACTGTAACAGTTAACCGAAAACTAACAGTAGCCCTAAACTTACTCCATCAAACTAACTTCAAACCTAACCTAAACTAAAGCCTAAATGAAACCATACACCTAACCCTAACCCTAGGCGGACACCTTAAGCTCAACCCCAACCCTAACCTGACCCTCATGCTAACTTCAAACGTAACACTGAACCGAAAACTAACAGTAGCCCTAAACTTACTCCCTCAAAGTAAGTTCAATCCTAACCTAACCTGAAGCCTAAATGAAACCATAGAGCTAAACCTAACCCTAGGCGGAAACCTTATGCTTAACCCCCACCCTAACCTGACCCTGACGCTTACTCCAACTGTAACAGTTAACCGAAAACTAACAGTAGCCCTAAACTTACTCCCTGAAACTAACTTCAAACCTAACCTAACCTGAAGCCTCAATCAAACCATACACCTAACCCTAACCCTAGGCGGACACCTTAAGCTCAACCCCAACCCTAACCTGACCCTGAGGCTAACTCCAACCGTAACAGTTACCCGAAAACTAACAGTAGCCCTAAACTTACTCCATCAAACTAAGTTCAAACCTAACCTAACCAGAAGCCAAAATCAAACCATACACCTAACCCTAACCCTAGGCGGACACATTAAGCTCAACCCCAACCCTAACCCGACCCTAACGCTAACTCCAACCGTAACACTGAACCGAAAACTAACAGTAACCCTAAACTAACTCCATCAAACTAAGTTCAAACCTAACCTAACCTGAAGCCTAACTCAAACCATAGACCTAACCCTAACCCTAGGCGGACACCTGAAGCTCAACCAAAACCCTAACCTGACCCTTACGCTATCTCCAACCGTAACACTGAACCGAAAACTAACAGTAGCCCTAAACTTACTCACTCAAACTAAGTTCAAACCTAACCTAACCTGAAGCCTAACTCAAACCACAGACCTAACACTAACCCTAGGCGGACACCTTAAGCTCAACCCCAACCCTAACCTGACCTCCAGTTTAACTCCAACCATATCACTGAACCGAAAACTAAGAGTAGCCCTAAACTTACTCGCTCAAACTAAGTTCAAACATAACCTAACCTGAAGCCTAACTGAAATCATAGACCTAACCCTAACAAAAGGCGGACACCTGAAGCTCAACCCCAACCCTATCCTGACCCTGACGCTATCTCCAACCGTAACAGTTACCCGAAAACTACCAGTAGCCCTAAACTTACTCCCTCAAACTAAGTTCAAACCTAACCTAACCTGAAGCCTAAATGAAACCATAGACCTAACCCTAACCCTAGGCGGACACCTTATGCTTAACCCCAAACCTAACCTGTCCCTGACGCTTACTCCAACCGTAACAGTTAAACGAAAACTAACAGTAGCCCTAAACTTACTCCCTCAAACTAAGTTCAAACCAAACCTAACCTGAAGCCTAAATCAAACCATACACCTAACCCTAACCCTAGGGGGACACTTGAAGCTCAAACCCAAACGTAACCTGACCCTCACGCTAAATCCAATCGTAACACTGAACCTAAAACTAACAGTAGCCCTAAACTTACTACCTAAAACTAATTTCAAACCTAACCTACCCTGAAGCCTATCTCAAACCATAGACCTAACCCTAACCCTAGGCGGACACCTGAATCTAAATCCCAACCCTAACCTAACCCTGACGCTATCTCCAACCGTAACACTGAACCGAAAACTAACAGTAGCCCTAAACTTACTCCCTCAAACTAAGTTCAAACCTAACCTAACATGAAGCCTAAATCAAACCATACACCTATCCCTAACCCTAGGCGGACACCTGAAGCTCAAACCCAAACCTAACCTGACCCTCACGCGAACTCCAACCGTAACACTGAACCTAAAACTAACAGTACCCCTAAACTTACTCCCTAAAACAAAGTTCAAACCTAACCTAACCTGAAGCCTATCTCAAACCATAGACCTAACCCTAACCCTAGGCGGACACCTGAAGCTCAACCCCAACCCTAACCTGACTCTGACGCTATCTCCAACCGTAACACTGAACCTAAAACTAACAGTAGCCCTAAACTTACACCCTCAAACTACGTTCAATCCTAACCTAACCTGAAGCCTTAATGAAACCATAGACCTAACCCTAACCCTAGGCGGACACGTTATGCTTAACCCCCACCCTAACCTGACCCTGACGCTTACTCCAAACGTAACAGTTAAACGAAAACTAACAGTAGCCCAAAACTTACTCCCTCAAACTAAGTTCAAACCTAACCTAACCTGAAGCCTAAATCATACCATACACCTAACCCTAATCCTAGGCGGACACCTTAATCTCAACCCCAACCCTAACCAGGCCCTGACGCTAACTCCAACCGTAACAGTTTCCCGAAAACTAACAGTAGCCCTAAACTTACTCCCTCAAACTAAGTTCAAAACTAACCTAACCTGAAGCCTAAATCAAACCATACACGTAACCCTAACCCTAGGCGGACACCTTAAGCTCAACCCCAACCCTAACCTGACCTCCAGTTTAACTCCAACCATATCACTGAACGGAAAAATAAGAGTAGCCCTAAAATTACTCGCTCAAACTAAGTTCAAACATAACCTAACCTGAAGCCTAACTCAAATCATAGACCTAACCCTAACTCTAGGCGGACACCTGAAGCTCAACCCCAACCCTATCCTGACCCTGACGCTATCTCCAACCGTAACAGTTACCCGAAAACTACCAGTAGCCCTAAACTTACTCCCTCAAACTAAGTTCAAACCTAACCTAACCTGAAGCCTAACTCAAACCACAGACCTAACCCTAACCCTAGGCGGACACCTTAAGCTCAACACCAACCCTAACCGGACCCTCACGCTAACTCCAAACGTAACACTGAACCGAAAACTAACAGTAGCCCTAAACTTACTCCCTCAAACTAAGTTCAATCCTAACCTAACCTGATGACTAAATGAAACCATAGACCTAACCATAACCCTAGGCGGACACCTTATGCTTAACCCCCACTCTAACCTGACCCTGACGCTTACTCCAACCGTAACAGTTAAACGAAAACTAACAGTAGCCCTAAACTTACTCCCTCAAACTAAGTTCAAACCTAACCTAACCTGAAGCCTAACTCAAACCATAGACCTAACCCTAGCCCTAGGCGGACACCTGAATCTCAACCCCAACCGTAACTTGACCTTGACGCTATCTCGAACCGTAACACTGAATCGAAAACTAACAGTAGCCCTAAACTTACTCCTTTAAACTAAGTTCAAACCTAACCTAACCTGAAGTCTAACTCAAACCACAGACCTAACCCTAACCCTAGGCGGACACCTTAAGCTCAACCCCAACCCTAACCTGACCCTCACGCTAACTCCAACCGTAACACTGAACTGAAAACTAACCATAGCCCTAAACTTACTCCCTCAAACTAAGTTCAAACCTAACACAACCTGAAGCCTAACTCAAACAATAGACCTAACCCAAACCCTAGGCGGACACCTTAAGCTTAACCCCAACCCTAACCTGACCCTGAGGCTAAATCCAACCGTAACACTGAACCGAAATTAACAGTAGCCCTAAACTTACACCCTCAAACTACGTTCAATCCTAACCTAACCTGAAGCCTTAATGAAAACATAGACCTAACCCTAACCCTAGGCGGACACGTTATGCTTAACCCCCACCCTAACCTGACCCTGACGCTTACTCCAAACGTAACAGTTAAACGAAAACTAACAGTAGCCCAAAACTTACTCCCTCAAACTAAGTTCAAACCTAACCTAACCTGAAGCCTAAATCATACCATACACCTAACCCTAATCCTAGGCGAACACCTTAATCTCAACCCCAACCCTAACCTGGTCCTGACGCTAACTCCAACCGTAACAGTTTCCCGAAAACTAACAGTAGCCCTAAACTTACTCCCTCAAACTAAGTTCAAAACTAACCTAACCTGAAGCCTAAATCAAACCATACACGTAACCCTAACCCTAGGCGGACACCTTAAGCTCAACCCCAACCCTAACCTGACCTCCAGTTTAACTCCAACCATATCACTGAACGGAAAAATAAGAGTAGCCTTAAAATTACTCGCTCAAACTAAGTTCAAACATAACCTAACCTGAAGCCTAACTCAAATCATAGACCTAACCCTAACAAAAGGCGGACACCTGAAGCTCAACCCCAACCCTATCCTGACCCTGACGCTATCTCCAAGCGTAACAGTTACCCGAAAACTACCAGTAGCCCTAAACTTACTCCCTCAAACTAAGTTCAAACCTAACCTAACCTGAAGCCTAAATGAAACCATAGACCTAACCCTAACCCTAGGCGGACACCTTATGCTTAACCCCAAACCTAACCTGACCCTGAGGCTTACTCCAACAGTAACAGTTAAACGAAAACTAACAGTAGCCCTAAACTTACTCCCTCAAACTAAGTTCAAACCTAACCTAACCTGAAGCCTAAATCAAACCATACACCTAACCCTAACCCTAGGCGGACACTTGAAGCTCAAACCCAAACCTAACCTGACCCTCACGCTAACTCCAATCGTAACACTGAACCTAAAACTAACAGTAGCCCTAAACTTACTACCTAAAACTAACTTCAAACCTAACCTAACCTGAAGCCTATCTCAAACCATAGACCTAACCCTAAACCTAGGCGGACACCTGAATCTAAACCCCAACCCTAACCTGACCCTGACGCTATCTCCAACCGTAACACTGAACCGAAAACTAACAGTAGCCCTAAACTTACTCCCTCAAACTAAGTTCAAACCTAACCTAACCTGAAGCCTAAATCAAACCATACACCTATCCCTAACCCTAGGCGGACACCTGAAGCTCAAACCCAAACCTAACCTGACCCTCACGCTAACTCCAACCGTAACACTGAACCTAAAACTAACAGTACCCCTAAACTTAATCCTTAAAACAAAGTTCAAACCTAACCTAACCTGAAGCCTATCTCAAACCATAGACCTAACCCTAACCCTAGGCGGACACCTGAAGCTCAACCCCAACCCTAACATGACCCTGACGCTATCTCCAACCGTAACACTGAACCGAAAACTAACAGTAGCCCTAAACTTACTCCCTCAAACTAAGTTCAAACCTAGCCTAACCTGAACCTAAATCAAACCATACACCTAACCCTAACCCTAGGCAGACACCTTAAGCTCAACCCCAACCCTAACCTGACCTCCCGGCTAACTCCAATCATATCACTGAACCGAAAACTAAGAGTAGCCCTAAACTTACTCCCACAAACTAAGTTCAATCCTAACCTAACCTGAAGCCTAAATGAAACCATAGACCTCACCCTAACCCTAGGCGTACACCTTATGGTTAACCCCAACCATAACCTGACCCTGATGCTTACTCCAACTGTAACAGTTAAACGAAAACTAAAAGTAGCCCTAAACTTACTCCCTCAAACTAATTTAAACCTATCCTAACCTGAAGCCTAAATCAAACCATACACCTAACACTAACCCTAGGCGTATACCTTAAGCTCAACCGCAAAACTAACCTGACCCTGACACTTACACCAACAGTAACATTTAACCGAAAACTAACAGTAGCCCTAAACTGACTCCCTCAAACTAAGTTCAAACCTAACCTAACCTGAAGCCTAAATCAAATCTTAGACCTAACCCTAACCCTAGGCGGACACCTTATGCTTAACCCCCTACCTAACTTGACCCTGACGCTTACTCCAACCGTAACAGTTAACCGAAAATTAACAGTAGCCCTAAACTTACTCCCTCAAACTAAGTTCAATCCTAACCTAACCTGAAGCCTTAATGAAACCATAGACCTAACCCTAACCCTAGGCGGATACCTTATGCTTAACCCCCACCCTAACCTGACCCTGACGCTTACTCCAACCGTAACAGTTAAACGAAAACTAACAGTAGCCCAAAACTTACTCCCTCAAACTAAGTTCAAACCCAACCTAACCTGAAGCCTAAATCATACCATACACCTAACCCTAACCCTAGGCTGACACCTTAATCTCAACCCCAACCCTAACATGGCCCTGACGCTAACTCCAACCGTAACAGTTTCCCGAAAACTAACAGTAGCCCTAAACTTACTCCCTCAAACTAAGTTCAAAACTAACCTAACCGGAAGCCTAAATCAAACCATACACGTAACCCTAACCCTAGGCGGACACCTTATGCTTAACCCCCTCCCTAACTTGACCCTGACGCTTACTCCAACTGTAACAGTTAACCGAAAACTAACAGTAGCCCTAAACTTACTCCATCAAACTAACTTCAAACCTAACCTAACCTAAAGCCTAAATGAAACCATACACCTAACCCTAACCCTAGGCGGACACCTTAAGCTCAACCCCAACCCTAACCTGACCCTGACGCTATCTCCAACCGTAACACTGAACCGAAAACTAACAGTAGCCCTAAACTTACTCCCTCAAACTAAGTTCAAACCTAACCTAACCTGAAGTCTAACTCCAACCACAAACCTAACCCTAACCCTAGGCGGACACCTTAAGCTCAACCCCAACCCTAACCTGACCCTCATGCTAACTTCAAACGTAACACTGAACCGAAAACTAACAGTAGCCCTATACTTACTCCCTCAAACTAAGTTCAATCCTAACCTAACCTGAAGCCTAAATGAAACCATAGACCTAACCCTAACCCTGGGAGGACACCTTATGCTTAACCCCGACCCTAACCTGACCCTGACGCTTACTCCAACTGTAACAGTTAACCGAAAACTAACAGTAGCCCTAAACTTACTCCCTGAAACTAACTTCAAACCTAACCTAACCTGAAGCCTCAATCAAACCATACACCTAACCCTAACCCTAGGCGGACACCTTAAGCTCAACCCCAACCCTAACCTGACCCTGACGCTAACTCCAACCGTAACAGTTACCCGAAAACTAACAGTAGCCCTAAACTTACTCACTCAAACTAAGTTCAAACCTAACCTAACCAGAAGCCAAAATCAAACCATACACCTAACCCTAACCCTAGGCGGACACATTAAGCTCAACCCCAACCCTAACCCGACCCTAATGCTCACTCCAACCGTAACACTGAACCGAAAACTAACAGTAGCCCTAAACTAAATCCATCAAACTAAGTTCAATCCTAACCTAACCTGAAGCCTAACTCAAACCATAGACCTAACCCTAACCCTAGGCCGACACCTGAAGCTCAACCACAACCCTAACCTGACCCTTACGCTATCTCCAACCGTAACACTGAACCGAAAACTAACAGTAGCCCTAAACTTACTCCCTCAAACTAAGTTCAAACCTAACCTAACCTGAAGCCTATCTCAAACCACAGACCTAACCCTAACCCTAGGCGAACACCGTAAGCTCAACCCCAACCCTAACTGGACACTCACGCTAACTCCAAATGTAACACTGAACCAAAACTAACAGTAGCCCTAAACTTACTCCCTCAAACTAAGTTCAAACCAAACCTAACCTGAAGCCTAACTCAAACCATAGACCTAACCCAAACAATAGGCGGACACCTGAAGCTCAACCCCAACCCTAACCTGACCCTGACGCTATCTCCAACCATAACACTGAACCGAAAACTAACAGTAGCCCTAAACTTACTCACTCAAACTAAGTTCAAATGTAACCTAACCTGAAGCCTAAATCAAACCACAGACCTAACCCTAACCCTAGGCGGACACCTTAAGCTCAACTCCAACCGTAACCTGACCCTGACGCTATCTCCAACCGTAACACTGAACCGAAAACTAACAGTAGCCCTAAACTTACTCACTCAAACTAAGTTCAAACGAAACCTAACCTGGAACGTAAATAAAACCATGGACCTAACCCTAACCCTAGGCGGACACCTCAAGCTAACCCCAAACCTAACCTGACCCTGACACTAACTCCAACCCTAATACTGAACCGAAAACTAACAGTAGCCCTAAACTTACTCCCTCAAACTAAGTTCAAACCTAACCTAACCTGAAGCCTAAATCAAACCATACACCTAACCCTAACCCTAGGCGGACACCTTAAGCTCAACCCCAAACCTAACCGGACCCTGATGCTTACTCCAACCGTAACAGTTAACCGAAGACTAACAGTAGCCCTAAACTGACTCCCTCAAACTAAGTTCATACCTAACCTAACCTGTAGCCTAAATCAAATCATAGACCTAACCCTAACCCTAGGCGGACACCTTATGCTTAACCTCCACCCTAACCTGACCCTGATGCTTACTCCAACTGTAACAGTTAACCGAAAACTAACAGTAGCCCTAAACTTACTCCCTCAAACTAAGTTGAAACCTAACCTAAGCTGAAGCCTAAATCAAACCATAAACCTAACCCTAACTCTAGGCGGAAACCTTAAGCTCAACCCAAAACCTAACGTGGCCCTGACCCTAATTCCAACAGTAACAGTTACCCAAAAACTAAGAGTAGCCCTAAACTTACTCCCTCAAACTAAGTTCAAACCTAACCTAACCTGAAGCCTAAATCTAACCATACACCGAACCCTAACCCTAGGCGGACACCTTAAGCTCAACCCCAACCCTAACGTGACCCTCACGCTAACTCCAACCGTAACACTGAACCGAAAACTAACAGTAGCCCTAAACTTACTCCCTCAAACTACGTACAAACCTAACCGAACCTGAAGCCTAACTCAAACCATAGACCTAACCCTAACCCTAGGCGGACACTCGAAGCTCAACCACAGCCCTAACCTGACCCTGACGCTATCTCCAACCATAACACTGAACCGAAAACTAACAGTAGCCCTAAACTTACTCCCTCAAACTAAGTTCAATCCTAACCTAACCTGAAGCCTAAATGAAACCATAGACCTAACCCTAACCCTAGGCGGACACCTTATTCTTAAACCCCACCCTAACCTGACCCTGACGCTTACTCCAACTGTAACAGTTAACCGAAAACTAACAGTAGCCCTAAACTTACTCCCTGAAACTAACTTCAATCCTAACCTAACCTGAAGCCTCAATCAAACCATACACCTAACCCTAACCCTAGGCGGACACCTTAAGCTCAACCCCAACCCTAACCTGACCCTGACGCTAACTCCAACCATAACAGTTACCCGAAAACTAACAGTAGCCCTAAACTTACTCCCTCAAACTAAGTTCAAACATAACCTAACCAGGAGCCAAAATCAAACCTTACACCTAACCCTAACCCTAGGCGGACACATTAAGCTCAACCCCAAATCTAACCCGACCCAAACGCTAACTCCAACCGTAACACTGAACCGAAAACTAACAGTAGCCCTAAACTAACTCCATCAAACTAAGTTCAAACCTAACCTAACCTGAATCCTAACTCAAACCATAGACCTAACCCTAACCCTAGGCGGACACCTGAAGCTCAACAACAACCCTAACCTGACCCTTACGCTATCTCCAACCGTAACACTGAACCGAAAACTAACAGTAGCCCTAAACTTACTCCCTCAAACTAAGTTCAAACCTAAGCTAACCTGAAGCCTATCTCAAACCACAGACCTAACCCTAACCCTAGGCGGACACTGTAAGCTCAACCCCAACCCTAACCGGACACTCACACTAACTCCAAATGTAACACTGAACCAAAAACTAACAGTAGCCTAAACTTACTCCCTCAAACTAAGTTCAAACCAAACCTAACCTGAAGCCTAACTCAAACCATAGACCTAACCCTAACAGTAGGCGGACAGCTGAAGCTCAACCCTAACCCTAACCTGACCCTCACGTTATCTCCAACCGTAACACTGAACCAAAAACTAACAGTAGCCCTAAACTTACTCACTCAAACTAAGTTCAAATGTAACCTAACCTGAAGCCTAAATCAAACCACAGACCTAACCCTATCCCTAGGCGGACACCTTAAGCTCAACTCCAACCCTAACCTGACCCTGACGCTATCTCCAACCGTAACACTGAACCGAAAACTAACAGTAGCCCTAAACTTACTCACTCAAACTAAGTTCAAACGTAACCTAACCTGGAGCCTAAATAAAACCATGGACCTAACCCTAACCCTAGGCGGACACATCAAGCTAACCCCAAACCTAACCTGACCCTGACGCTAACTCCAACCCTAATACTGAACCGAAAACTAACAGTAGCCCTAAATTTACTCCCTCAAACTAAGTTCAAACCTAACCTAACCTGAAGCCTAAATCAAACCATACACCTAACACTAACCCTAGGCGGACACCTTAAGCTCAACCCCAATCCTAACCTGACCCTGATGCTTACTCCAACCGTAACAGTTAACCGAAGATTAACAGTAGCCCTAAACTAACTCCCTCAAACTAAGTTCATACCTAACCTAACCTGTAGCCTAAATCAAATCATAGACCTAACCCTAACCCTAGGCAGACACCTTATGCTTAACCTCCACCCTAACCTGACCCTGATGCTTTCTCCAACTGTAACAGTTAACCGAAAACTAACAGTAGCCCTAAACTTACTCCCTCAAACTAAGTTGAAACCTAACCTAAGATGAAGCCTAAATCAAACAATAAACCTAACCCTAACCCTAGGCTGAAACCTTAAGCTCAACCCCAACCCTAACCTGGCCCTGACGCTAACTCCAACCGTAACAGTTTCCCGAAAACTAACAGTAGCCCTAAACTTACTCCCTCAAACTAAGTTCAAAACTAACCTAACCTGATGCCTAAATCAAACCATACACGTAACCCTAACCCTAGGCGGACACCTTAAGTTCAACCCCAACCCTAACCTGACCTCCAGTTTAACTCCAACCATATCACTGAACCGAAAACTAAGAGTAGCCCTAAACTTACTCGCTCAAACTAAGTTCAAACATAACCTAACCTGAAGCCTAACTGAAATCATAGACCTAACCCTAACAAAAGGCGGACACCTGAAGCTCAACCCCAACCCTATCCTGACCCTGACGCTATCTCCAACCGTAACAGTTACCCGAAAACTACCAGTAGCCCTAAACTTACTCCCTCAAACTAAGTTCAAACCTAAGCTAACCTGAAGCCTAAATGAAACCATAGACCTAACCCTAACCCTAGGCGGACACCTTATGCTTAACCCCAAACCTAACCTGACCCTGACGCTTACTCCAACCGTAACAGTTAAACGAAAACTAACAGTAGCCCTAAACTTACTCCCTCAAACTAAGTTCAAACCTAACCTAACCTGAAGCCTAAATCAAACCATACACCTAACCCTAACCCTAGGGGGACACTTGAAGCTCAAACCCAAACGTAACCTGACCCTCACGCTAAATCCAATCGTAACACTGAACCTAAAACTAACAGTAGCCCTAAACTTACTACCTAAAACTAATTTCAAACCTAACCTACCCTGAAGCCTATCTCAAACCATAGACCTAACCCTAACCCTAGGCGGACACCTGAATCTAAATCCCAACCCTAACCTAACCCTGACGCTATCTCCAACCGTAACACTGAACCGAAAACTAACAGTAGCCCTAAACTTACTCCCTCAAACTAAGTTCAAACCTAACCTAACATGAAGCCTAAATCAAACCATACACCTATCCCTAACCCTAGGCGGACACCTGAAGCTCAAACCCAAACCTAACCTGACCCTCACGCGAACTCCAACCGTAACACTGAACCTAAAACTAACAGTACCCCTAAACTTACTCCCTAAAACAAAGTTCAAACCTAACCTAACCTGAAGCCTATCTCAAACCATAGACCTAACCCTAACCCTAGGCGGACACCTGAAGCTCAACCCCAACCCTAACCTGACTCTGACGCTATCTCCAACCGTAACACTGAACCTAAAACTAACAGTAGCCCTAAACTTACACCCTCAAACTACGTTCAATCCTAACCTAACCTGAAGCCTTAATGAAACCATAGACCTAACCCTAACCCTAGGCGGACACGTTATGCTTAACCCCCACCCTAACCTGACCCTGACGCTTACTCCAAACGTAACAGTTAAACGAAAACTAACAGTAGCCCAAAACTTACTCCCTCAAACTAAGTTCAAACCTAACCTAACCTGAAGCCTAAATCATACCATACACCTAACCCTAATCCTAGGCGGACACCTTAATCTCAACCCCAACCCTAACCAGGCCCTGACGCTAACTCCAACCGTAACAGTTTCCCGAAAACTAACAGTAGAACTAAACTTACTCCCTCAAACTAAGTTCAAAACTAACCTAACCTGAAGCCTAAATCAAACCATACACGTAACCCTAACCCTAGGCGGACACCTTAAGCTCAACCCCAACCCTAACCTGACCTCCAGTTTAACTCCAACCATATCACTGAACGGAAAAATAAGAGTAGCCCTAAAATTACTCGCTCAAACTAAGTTCAAACATAACCTAACCTGAAGCCTAACTCAAATCATAGACCTAACCCTAACTCTAGGCGGACACCTGAAGCTCAACCCCAACCCTATCCTGACCCTGACGCTATCTCCAACCGTAACAGTTACCCGAAAACTACCAGTAGCCCTAAACTTACTCCCTCAAACTAAGTTCAAACCTAACCTAACCTGAAGCCTAACTCAAACCACAGACCTAACCCTAACCCTAGGCGGACACCTTAAGCTCAACACCAACCCTAACCGGACCCTCACGCTAACTCCAAACGTAACACTGAACCGAAAACTAACAGTAGCCCTAAACTTACTCCCTCAAACTAAGTTCAATCCTAACCTAACCTGATGACTAAATGAAACCATAGACCTAACCATAACCCTAGGCGGACACCTTATGCTTAACCCCCACTCTAACCTGACCCTGACGCTTACTCCAACCGTAACAGTTAAACGAAAACTAACAGTAGCCCTAAACTTACTCCCTCAAACTAAGTTCAAACCTAACCTAACCTGAAGCCTAACTCAAACCATAGACCTAACCCTAGCCCTAGGCGGACACCTGAATCTCAACCCCAACCGTAACTTGACCTTGACGCTATCTCGAACCGTAACACTGAATCGAAAACTAACAGTAGCCCTAAACTTACTCCTTTAAACTAAGTTCAAACCTAACCTAACCTGAAGTCTAACTCAAACCACAGACCTAACCCTAACCCTAGGCGGACACCTTAAGCTCAACCCCAACCCTAACCTGACCCTCACGCTAACTCCAACCGTAACACTGAACCGAAAACTAACCAAAGCCCTAAACTTACTCCCTCAAACTAAGTTCAAACCTAACACAACCTGAAGCCTAACTCAAACAATAGACCTAACCCAAACCCTAGGCGGACACCTTAAGCTTAACCCCAACCCTAACCTGACCCTGAGGCTAAATCCAACCGTAACACTGAACCGAAATTAACAGTAGCCCTAAACTTACACCCTGAAACTACGTTCAATCCTAACCTAACCTGAAGCCTTAATGAAACCATAGACCTAACCCTAACCCTAGGCGGACACGTTATGCTTAACCCCCACCCTAACCTGACCCTGACGCTTACTCCAAACGTAACAGTTAAACGAAAACTAACAGTAGCCCAAAACTTACTCCCTCAAACTAAGTTCAAACCTAACCTAACCTGAAGCCTAAATCATACCATACACCTAACCCTAATCCTAGGCGAACACCTTAATCTCAACCCCAACCCTAACCTGGTCCTGACGCTAACTCCAACCGTAACAGTTTCCCGAAAACTAACAGTAGCCCTAAACTTACTCCCTCAAACTAAGTTCAAAACTAACCTAACCTGAAGCCTAAATCAAACCATACACGTAACCCTAACCCTAGGCGGACACCTTAAGCTCAACCCCAACCCTAACCTGACCTCCAGTTTAACTCCAACCATATCACTGAACGGAAAAATAAGAGTAGCCTTAAAATTACTCGCTCAAACTAAGTTCAAACATAACCTAACCTGAAGCCTAACTCAAATCATAGACCTAACCCTAACAAAAGGCGGACACCTGAAGCTCAACCCCAACCCTATCCTGACCCTGACGCTATCTCCAACCGTAACAGTTACCCGAAAACTACCAGTAGCCCTAAACTTACTCCCTCAAACTAAGTTCAAACCTAACCTAACCTGAAGCCTAAATGAAACCATAGACCTAACCCTAACCCTAGGCGGACACCTTATGCTTAACCCCAAACCTAACCTGACCCTGACGCTTACTCCAACAGTAACAGTTAAACGAAAACTAACAGTAGCCCTAAACTTACTCCCTCAAACTAAGTTCAAACCTAACCTAACCTGAAGCCTAAATCAAACCATACACCTAACCCTAACCCTAGGCGGACACTTGAAGCTCAAACCCAAACCTAACCTGACCCTCACGCTAACTCCAATCGTAACACTGAACCTAAAACTAACAGTAGCCCTAAACTTACTACCTAAAACTAAGTTCAAACCTAACCTAACCTGAAGCCTATCTCAAACCATAGACCTAACCCTAACCCTAGGCGGACACCTGAATCTAAACCCCAACCCTAACCTGACCCTGACGCTATCTCCAACCGTAACACTGAACCGAAAACTAACAGTAGCCCTAAACTTACTCCCTCAAACTAAGTTCAAACCTAACCTAACCTGAAGCCTAAATCAAACCATACACCTATCCCTAACCCTAGGCGGACACCTGAAGCTCAAACCCAAACCTAACCTGACCCTCACGCTAACTCCAACCGTAACACTGAACCTAAAACTAACAGTACCCCTAAACTTAATCCTTAAAACAAAGTTCAAACCTAACCTAACCTGAAGCCTATCTCAAACCATAGACCTAACCCTAACCCTAGGCGGACACCTGAAGCTCAACCCCAACCCTAACATGACCCTGAGGCTATCTCCAACCGTAACACTGAACCGAAAACTAACAGTAGCCCTAAACTTACTCCCTCAAACTAAGTTCAAACCTAGCCTAACCTGAACCTAAATCAAACCATACACCTAACCCTAACCCTAGGCAGACACCTTAAGCTCAACCCCAACCCTAACCTGACCTCCCGGCTAACTCCAATCATATCACTGAACCGAAAACTAAGAGTAGCCCTAAACTTACTCCCACAAACTAAGTTCAATCCTAACCTAACCTGAAGCCTAAATGAAACCATAGACCTCACCCTAACCCTAGGCGTACACCTTATGGTTAACCCCAACCATAACCTGACCCTGATGCTTACTCCAACTGTAACAGTTAAACGAAAACTAACAGTAGCCCTAAACTTACTCCCTCAAACTAATTTAAACCTATCCTAACCTGAAGCCTAAATCAAACCATACACCTAACACTAACCCTAGGCGTATACCTTAAGCTCAACCGCAAAACTAACCTGACCCTGACACTTACACCAACAGTAACATTTAACCGAAAACTAACAGTAGCCCTAAACTGACTCCCTCAAACTAAGTTCAAACCTAACCTAACCTGAAGCCTAAATCAAATCTTAGACCTAACCCTAACCCTAGGCGGACACCTTATGCTTAACCCCCTACCTAACTTGACCCTGACGCTTACTCCAACCGTAACAGTTAACCGAAAATTAACAGTAGCCCTAAACTTACTCCCTCAAACTAAGTTCAATCCTAACCTAACCTGAAGCCTTAATGAAACCATAGACCTAACCCTAACCCTAGGCGGATACCTTATGCTTAACCCCCACCCTAACCTGACCCTGACGCTTACTCCAACCGTAACAGTTAAACGAAAACTAACAGTAGCCCAAAACTTACTCCCTCAAACTAAGTTCAAACCCAACCTAACCTGAAGCCTAAATCATACCATACACCTAACCCTAACCCTAGGCTGACACCTTAATCTCAACCCCAACCCTAACATGGCCCTGACGCTAACTCCAACCGTAACAGTTTCCCGAAAACTAACAGTAGCCCTAAACTTACTCCCTCAAACTAAGTTCAAAACTAACCTAACCGGAAGCCTAAATCAAACCATACACGTAACCCTAACCCTAGGCGGACACCTTATGCTTAACCCCCTCCCTAACTTGACCCTGACGCTTACTCCAACTGTAACAGTTAACCGAAAACTAACAGTAGCCCTAAACTTACTCCATCAAACTAACTTCAAACCTAACCTAACCTAAAGCCTAAATGAAACCATACACCTAACCCTAACCCTAGGCGGACACCTTAAGCTCAACCCCAACCCTAACCTGACCCTGACGCTATCTCCAACCGTAACACTGAACCGAAAACTAACAGTAGCCCTAAACTTACTCCCTCAAACTAAGTTCAAACCTAACCTAACCTGAAGTCTAACTCCAACCACAAACCTAACCCTAACCCTAGGCGGACACCTTAAGCTCAACCCCAACCCTAACCTGACCCTCATGCTAACTTCAAACGTAACACTGAACCGAAAACTAACAGTAGCCCTATACTTACTCCCTCAAACTAAGTTCAATCCTAACCTAACCTGAAGCCTAAATGAAACCATAGACCTAACCCTAACCCTGGGCGGACACCTTATGCTTAACCCCGACCCTAACCTGACCCTGACGCTTACTCCAACTGTAACAGTTAACCGAAAACTAACAGTAGCCCTAAACTTACTCCCTGAAACTAACTTCAAACCTAACCTAACCTGAAGCCTCAATCAAACCATACACCTAACCCTAACCCTAGGCGGACACCTTAAGCTCAACCCCAACCCTAACCTGACCCTGACGCTAACTCCAACCGTAACAGTTACCCGAAAACTAACAGTAGCCCTAAACTTACTCACTCAAACTAAGTTCAAACCTAACCTAACAAGAAGCCAAAATCAAACCATACACCTAACCCTAACCCTAGGCGGACACATTAAGCTCAACCCCAACCCTAACCCGACCCTAATGCTCACTCCAACCGTAACACTGAACCGAAAACTAACAGTAGCCCTAAACTAAATCCATCAAACTAAGTTCAATCCTAACCTAACCTGAAGCCTAACTCAAACCATAGACCTAACCCTAACCCTAGGCCGACACCTGAAGCTCAACCACAACCCTAACCTGACCCTTACGCTATCTCCAACCGTAACACTGAACCGAAAACTAACAGTAGCCCTAAACTTACTCCCTCAAACTAAGTTCAAACCTAACCTAACCTGAAGCCTATCTCAAACCACAGACCTAACCCTAACCCTAGGCGAACACCGTAAGCTCAACCCCAACCCTAACTGGACACTCACGCTAACTCCAAATGAAACACTGAACCAAAACTAACAGTTGCCCTAAACTTACTCCCTCAAACTAAGTTCAAACCAAACCTAACCTGAAGCCTAACTCAAACCATAGACCTAACCCAAACAATAGGCGGACACCTGAAGCTCAACCCCAACCCTAACCTGACCCTGACGCTATCTCCAACCATAACACTGAACCGAAAACTAACAGTAGCCCTAAACTTACTCACTCAAACTAAGTTCAAATGTAACCTAACCTGAAGCCTAAATCAAACCACAGACCTAACCCTAACCCTAGGCGGACACCTTAAGCTCAACTCCAACCCTAACCTGACCCTGACGCTATCTCCAACCGTAACACTGAACCGAAAACTAACAGTAGCCCTAAACTTACTCACTCAAACTAAGTTCAAACGAAACCTAACCTGTAGCCTAAATAAAACCATGGACCTAACCCTAACCCTAGGCGGACACCTCAAGCTAACCCCAAACCTAACCTGACCCTGACACTAACTCCAACCCTAATACTGAACCGAAAACTAACAGTAGCCCTAAACTTACTCCCTCAAACTAAGTTCAAACCTAACCTAACCTGAAGCCTAAATCAAACCATACACCTAACCCTAACCCTAGGCGGACACCTTAAGCTCAACCCCAAACCTAACCTGACCCTGATGCTTACTCCAACCGTAACAGTTAACCGAAGACTAACAGTAGCCCTAAACTGACTCCCTCAAACTAAGTTCATACCTAACCTAACCTGTAGCCTAAATCAAATCATAGACCTAACCCTAACCCTAGGCGGACACCTTATGCTTAACCTCCACCCTAACCTGACCCTGATGCTTACTCCAACTGTAACAGTTAACCGAAAACTAACAGTAGCCCTAAACTTACTCCCTCAAACTAAGTTGAAACCTAACCTAAGCTGAAGCCTAAATCAAACCATAAACCTAACCCTAACTCTAGGCGGAAACCTTAAGCTCAACCCCAAACCTAACGTGGCCCTGACCCTAATTCCAACAGTAACAGTTACCCAAAAACTAAGAGTAGCCCTAAACTTACTCCCTCAAACTAAGTTCAAACCTAACCTAACCTGAAGCCTAAATCTAACCATACACCGAACCCTAACCCTAGGCGGACACCTTAAGCTCAACCCCAACCCTAACGTGACCCTCACGCTAACTCCAACCGTAACACTGAACCGAAAACTAACAGTAGCCCTAAACTTACTCCCTCAAACTACGTACAAACCTAACCGAACCTGAAGCCTAACTCAAACCATAGACCTAACCCTAACCCTAGGCGGACACTCGAAGCTCAACCACAGCCCTAACCTGACCCTGACGCTATCTCCAACCATAACACTGAACCGAAAACTAACAGTAGCCCTAAACTTACTCCCTCAAAACTAAGTTCAATCCTAACCTAACCTGAAGCCTAAATGAAACCATAGACCTAACCCTAACCCTAGGCGGACACCTTATTCTTAACCCCCACCCTAACCTGACCCTGACGCTTACTCCAACTGTAACAGTTAACCGAAAACTAACAGTAGCCCTAAACTTACTCCCTGAAACTAACTTCAATCCTAACCTAACCTGAAGCCTCAATCAAACCATACACCTAACCCTAACCCTAGGCGGACACCTTAAGCTCAACCCCAACCCTAACCTGACCCTGACGCTAACTCCAACCATAACAGTTACCCGAAAACTAACAGTAGCCCTAAACTTACTCCCTCAAACTAAGTTCAAACATAACCTAACCAGGAGCCAAAATCAAACCTTACACCTAACCCTAACCCTAGGCGGACACATTAAGCTCAACCCCAAACCTAACCCGACCCAAACGCTAACTCCAACCGTAACACTGAACCGAAAACTAACAGTAGCCCTAAACTAACTCCATCAAACTAAGTTCAAACCTAACCTAACCTGAATCCTAACTCAAACCATAGACCTAACCCTAACCCTAGGCGGACACCTGAAGCTCAACAACAACCCTAACCTGACCCTTACGCTATCTCCAACCGTAACACTGAACCGAAAACTAACAGTAGCCCTAAACTTACTCCCTCAAACTAAGTTCAAACCTAAGCTAACCTGAAGCCTATCTCAAACCACAGACCTAACCCTAACCCTAGGCGGACACTGTAAGCTCAACCCCAACCCTAACCGGACACTCACACTAACTCCAAATGTAACACTGAACCAAAAACTAACAGTAGCCCTAAACTTACTCCCTCAAACTAAGTTCAAACCAAACCTAACCTGAAGCCTAACTCAAACCATAGACCTAACCCTAACAGTAGGCGGACAGCTGAAGCTCAACCCTAACCCTAACCTGACCCTCACGTTATCTCCAACCGTAACACTGAACCAAAAACTAACAGTAGCCCTAAACTTACTCACTCAAACTAAGTTCAAATATAACCTAACCTGAAGCCTAAATCAAACCACAGACCTAACCCTATCCCTAGGCGGACACCTTAAGCTCAACTCCAACCCTAACCTGACCCTGACGCTATCTCCAACCGTAACACTGAACCGAAAACTAACAGTAGCCCTAAACTTACTCACTCAAACTAAGTTCAAACGTAACCTAACCTGGAGCCTAAATAAAACCATGGACCTAACCCTAACCCTAGGCGGACACATCAAGCTAACCCCAAACCTAACCTGACCCTGACGCTAACTCCAACCCTAATACTGAACCGAAAACTAACAGTAGCCCTAAATTTACTCCCTCAAACTAAGTTCAAACCTAACCTAACCTGAAGCCTAAATCAAACCATACACCTAACACTAACCCTAGGCGGACACCTTAAGCTCAACCCCAATCCTAACCTGACCCTGATGCTTACTCCAACCGTAACAGTTAACCGAAGATTAACAGTAGCCCTAAACTAACTCCCTCAAACTAAGTTCATACCTAACCTAACCTGTAGCCTAAATCAAATCATAGACCTAACCCTAACCCTAGGCAGACACCTTATGCTTAACCTCCACCCTAACCTGACCCTGATGCTTTCTCCAACTGTAACAGTTAACCGAAAACTAACAGTAGCCCTAAACTTACTCCCTCAAACTAAGTTGAAACCTAACCTAAGATGAAGCCTAAATCAAACAATAAACCTAACCCTAACCCTAGGCTGAAACCTTAAGCTCAACCCCAACCCTAACCTGGCCCTGACGCTAACTCCAACCGTAACAGTTTCCCGAAAACTAACAGTAGCCCTAAACTTACTCCCTCAAACTAAGTTCAAAACTAACCTAACCTGATGCCTAAATCAAACCATACACGTAACCCTAACCCTAGGCGGACACCTTAAGTTCAACCCCAACCCTAACCTGACCTCCAGTTTAACTCCAACCATATCACTGAACCGAAAACTAAGAGTAGCCCTAAACTTACTCGCTCAAACTAAGTTCAAACATAACCTAACCTGAAGCCTAACTGAAATCATAGACCTAACCCTAACAAAAGGCGGACACCTGAAGCTCAACCCCAACCCTATCCTGACCCTGACGCTATCTCCAACCGTAACAGTTACCCGAAAACTACCAGTAGCCCTAAACTTACTCCCTCAAACTAAGTTCAAACCTAACCTAACCTGAGCCTAAATGAAACCATAGACCTAACCCTAACCCTAGGCGGACACCTTATGCTTAACCCCAAACCTAACCTGACCCTGACGCTTACTCCAACCGTAACAGTTAAACGAAAACTAACAGTAGCCCTAAACTTACTCCCTCAAACTAAGTTCAAACCTAACCTAACCTGAAGCCTAAATCAAACCATACACCTAACCCTAACCCTAGGCGGACACCTGAAGCTCAAACCCAAACCTAACCTGACCTTCACGCTAACTCCAATCGTAACATTGAACCTAAAACTAACAGTAGCCCTAAACTTACTACCTAAAACTAAGTTCAAACCTAACCTAACCTGAAGCCTATCTCAAACCATAGACCTAACCCTAACCCTAGGCGGACACCTGAATCTAAACCCCAACCCTAACCTGACCCTGACGCTATCTCCAACCGTAACACTGAACCGAAAACTAACAGTAGCCCTAATCTTACTCCCTCAAACTAAGTTCAAACCTAGCCTAACCTGAACCTAAATCAAACCATACACCTAACCCTAACCCTAGGCAGACACCTTAAGCTCAACCCCAACCCTAACCTGACCTCCCGGCTAACTCCAATCATATCACTGAACCGAAAACTAAGAGTAGCCCTAAACTTACTCCCACAAACTAAGTTCAATTCTAACCTAACCTGAAGCCTAAATGAAACCATAGACCTAACCCTAACCCTAGGCGGACACCTTATGGTTAACCCCCACCATAACCTGACCCTGATGCTTACTCCAACCGTAACAGTTAAACGAAAACTAACAGTAGCCCTAAACTTACTCCCTGAAACTAAGTTCAAACCTATCCTAACCTGAAGCCTAAATCAAACCATACACCTAACACTAACCCTAGGCGTATACCTTAAGCTCAACCCCAAAACTAACCTGACCCTGACACTTACACCAACAGTAACAGTTAACCGAAAACTAACAGTAGCCCTAAACTGACTCCCTCAAACTAAGTCCAAACCTAACCTAACCTGAAGCCTAAATCAAATCTTAGACCTTACCCTAACCCTAGGCGGACACCTTATGCTTATCCCCCTCCCTAACTTGACCCTGACGCTTACTCCAACCGTAACAGTTAACCAAAAATTAACAGTAGCCCTGAACTTACTCCCTCAAACTAAGTTCAATCCTAACCTAACCTGAAGCCTTAATGAAACCATAGACCTAACCCTAACCCTAGGCGGACACCCTATGCTTAACCCCCACCCTAACCTGACCCTGACGCTTACTCCAACCGTAACAGTTAAACGAAAACTAACAGTAGCCCAAATCTTACTCCCTCAAACTAAGTTCAAACCTAACCTAACCTGAAGCCTAAATCATACCATACACCTAACCCTAACCCTAGGCTGACACCTTAATCTCAACCCCAACCCTAACCTGGCCCTGACGCTAACTCCAACCGTAACAGTTTCCCGAAAACTAACAGTAGCCCTAAACTTACTCCCTCAAACTAAGTTCAGAACTAACCTAACCTGAAGCATAAATCAAACCATACACGTAACCCTAACCCTAGGCGGACACCTTAAGCTCAACCCCAACCCTAACCTGACCTCCAGGCTAACTCCAACCATATCACTGAACCGAAAACTAAGAGTAGCCCTAAACTTACTCGCTCAAACTAAGTTCAAACATAACCTAACCTGAAGCCTAACTCAAATCGTAGACCTAACCCTAACAAAGGGCGGACACCTGAAGCTCAACCCCAACCCTAACCTGACCCTGACGCTATCTCCAACCGTAACAGTTACCCAAAAACTAACAGTAGCCCTAAACTTACTCCCTCAAACTAAGTTCAAACCTAACCTAACCTGAAGCCTAAATGAAACCATAGACCTAACCCAAACCCTAGGCGGACACCTTATGCTTAACCCCCACCCTAACCTGACCCTGACGCTTACTCCAACCGTAACAGTTAAACGAAAACTAACAGTAGCCCTAAACTTACTCACTCAAAGTAAGTTCAAACGTAATGTAACCTGAAGCCTAAATCAAACCACAGCCCTAACCCTAACCCTAGGCGGACACCTTAAGCTCCACTCCAACCCTAACCTGACCCTGACGCTATCTCCAACTGTAACACTGAACCGAAAACTAACAGTAGCCCTAAAATTACTTACTCAAACTAAGTTCAAACGTAACCTAACCTGGAGCCTAAATCAAACCATGGACCTAAACCTAACCCTAGGTGGACTCCTCAAGCTAACCCCAACCCTAACCTGACCCTGACGCTAACTACAACAATAATACTGAACAGAAAACTAACAGTAGTCCTAAACTTACTCCCTCAAACTAAGTTCAAACCTAACCTAACCTGAAGCCTAAATCAAACCATACACTTAACCCTAACCCGAGGCGGACACCTTAACTTCAACGCCATACCTAACCTTACCCTGACGTTTACTCCAACTGTAACACTTAACTGAAAACTAACAGTAGCCCTAAACTTACTAACTCAAACTAAGTTCAAACATAACCTAACCTGAAGCCTAAATCAAACCATACACCTAACCCTAACCCTAGGCGGACACCTTAAGCTCAACCCCAACCCAAACATGGCCGTGACGCTAACTCCAACCGTAACAGTTACCCGAAAACTAACAGTAGCCCTAAACTTACTCCCTCAAACTAAGTTCAAACCTAACCTAACCTGAAGCCTAAATCAAACCATACACCTAACCCTAACCCTAGGCGGACACCTGAAGCTCAAACCCAAACCTAACCTGACCCTCACGCTAACTCTAACCGTAACACTGAACCTAAAACTAACAGTAGCCCTAAACTTACTCTCTAAAACTAAGTTCAAACCTAACCTAACCTGAAGCCTTTCTCAAACCATAGACCTAACCCTAACCCTAGGCGGACACCTGAAGCTCAACCCCAACCCTAACCTGACCCTGAAGCTACCTCCAACCGTAACACTGAACTGAAAACTAACAGTAGCCCTAAACATACTCCCTCAAACTAAGTTCAATCCTAACCTAACCTGAAGCCTAAATGAAACCATACACCTAACCCTAAACCTAGGCGGACACCTTATGCTTAACCCCCACCCTAACCTGACCCTGACGCTTACTCCAATTGTAACAGTTAACCGAAAACTAACAGTAGCCCTAAACTTACTCCCTGAAACTAACTTCAAACCTAACCTAACCTGACGCCTAAATCAAACCATACACCTAATCCTAACCCTAGGCGGACACCTTAAGCTCAACCCCAACCCTAACCTGACCTCCCAGCTAAATCCTACCATATCACAGAACCGAAAACTAAGAGTAGCCCTAAACTTACTCCCTCAAACTAAGTTCAAACCTATCCTAACCTGAAGCCTAAATCAAACCATACACCTAACACTAACCCTAGGCGGATACCTTAAGCTCAACCCCAAACCTAACCTGACCCTGACACTTACACCAACAGTAACAGTTAACCGAAAACTAACAGTAGCCCTAAACTGACTGCCTCAAACTAAGTTCAACCCTAACCTAACCTGAAGCCTAAATCAAATCTTAGACCTAACCCTAACCCTAAGCGGACACCTTATGCTTAACCCCCCACCCTAACCTGACCCTGACGCTTACTCCAACCGTAACAGTTAACTGAAAACTAACAGTAGCCCTAAAGTTACTCCATCAAACTAACTTCAAACCTAACCTAACCTTAAGCATAAATGAAACCATACACCTAACCCTAACCCTAGGCGGACACCTTAATCTCAACCCCCACCCTAACCTGACTCTGACGCTTACTCCAACTGTAACAGTTAACCGAAAACTAACAGGAGCCCTAAACTTACTCCCTGAAACTAACTTCAAACCTAACCTAACCTGAAGCCTCAATCAAACCATACACCTAACCCTAACCCTAGGCGGACACCTTAAGCTCAACCACAACCCTAACCTGACCCTGATGCTAACTCCAACTGTAACAGTTACCCGAAAACTAACAGTAGCCCTAAACTTACTCCCTCAAACTAAGTTCAAACCTAACCTAACCAGAATCCAAAATCAAACCATACACCTAACCCTAACCCTAGGCGGACACTTTAAGCTCAACCCCAACCCTAACCCGACCCTAACGCTAACTCCAACCGTAACACTGAACCGAAAACTAACAGTAGCCCTAAACTAACTCCATCAAACTAAGTTCAAACCTAACCTAAACTGAAGCCTAACTCAAACCATAGACCTAACCATAACCCTAGGCGGAAACCTGAAGCTCAAGCACAACCCTAACCTGACCCTTACACTATCTCCAACCGTAACACTGAACGGAAAACTAACAGTAGCCCTAAACTTACTCCCTCAAACTAAGTTCAAAGCTAACCTAACCTGAAGCCTATCTCAAACCACAGACCTAACCCTAACCCTAGGTGGACACCGTAAGCTCAACCCCAACCCTAACCGGACACTCACACTAACTCCAATGTAACACTGAACCAAAAACTAACAGTAGCCCTAAACTTACTCCCTCAAACTAAGTTCAAACCAAACCTAACCTGAAGCCTAACTCAAACCATAGACCTAACCCTAACAATAGGCGGACACCTGAAGCTCAACCCCAACCCTAACCTGACCCTGACGCTATCTCCAACCGTAACACTGAACCGAAAACTAACAGTAGCCCTAAACTTACTCACTCAAACTAAGTTCAAATGTAACCTAACCTGAAGCCTAAATCCAACCACAGACCTAACCCTAACCCTAGGCGGACACCTTAAGCTCAACTCCAACCCTAACCTGACCCTGACGCTATCTCCAACCGTAACACTGAACCGAAAACTAACAGTAGCCCTAAAGTTACTCTCTCAAACTAAGTTCAATCCTAACCTAACCTGAAGCCTACATCAAACCATACACCTAACCCTAACCCTAGGCGGACACCTTAAGCTCAACCCCAACCCTAACCTGACCTCCAGGCTAACTCCAACCATATCACTGAACCTAAAACTAAGAGTAGTCCTAAACTTACTCGCTCAAACTAAGTTCAAACCTAACCTAACCTGAAGCCTAACTCTAATCACAGACCTAACCCTAACAATAGGCGGACACCTGAAGCTCATCCCCAACCCTAACCTGACCCTGACACTATCTCCAACCTTAACACTGAACCGAAAACTAACAGTAGCCATAAACTTACTCACTCAAACTAAGTTCAAACCTAACCTAACCTGAAGCCTAACTGAAACCACAGACCTAACCCTAACCCTAGGCGGACACCTTAAGCTCAACCCCAACCCTAACCGGACCCTAATGCTAACTCCAAACGTAACACTGAACCAAAAACTAACAGTAGCCCTAAACTTACTCCGTCAAACTAAGTTCAATCCTAACCTAACCTGAAGCCTAAATGAAACCATAGACCTAAACCTAACCCTAGGCGGACACCTTTTGCTTAACCCCAACCCAAACCTGACCCTGACGCTTACTCCAACTGTAACAGTTAACCGAACACTAACAGTAGCCCTAGACTTACTCTGTGAAACTAACTTCAAACCTAACCTAACCTGAAGCCTAAATCAAACCATACACCTAACCCTAACACTAGGCGGACACCTTAAGCTCAACCCCAACCCTAACTGAACCTGACGCTAACTCCAACCGTAACAGTTACCCGAAAACTAACAGTAGCCCTAAACTTACTCCCTCAAACTAAGTTCAAACCTAACCTAACCTGAAGCCTATCTCAAACCACACACCTAACCCTAACCCTAGGCGGACACCGTAAGCTCAACCCCAACCCTAACCGGTCACTCAGGCTAACTCCAAATGTAACACTGAACCAAAAACTAACAGTAGCCCTAAACTTACTCCCTCAAACTAAGTTCAAACCAAACCTAACCTGAAGCCTAACTCAAACCATAGACCTAACCCTAACACTAGGCGGACACCTTAAGCTCAACCCCAACCCTAACCTGAACCTGACGCTAACTCCAACCGTAACAGTTACCCGAAAACTAACAGTAGCCCTAAACTTACTCCCTCAAACTAAGTTCAAACCTAACCTAACCAGAAGCCAAAATCAAACCATACACCTAACCCTAACCCTAGGCGGACACCTTAAGCTCAACCACAACCCTAACCTTAACCGCACGCTAACTCCAACCGTAAAACTTAACCTAAAACTAACAGTAGCCCTAAACTTACTCCCTAAAACTAAGTTCAAACCTAACCTAACCTGAAGCCTATCTCAAATCATAGACCTAACCCTAACCCTAGGCGGACAACTGAAGCTACACTCCAACCCTAACCTGACCCTGACGCTATCTCCAACCGTAACACTGAACCGAAAACTAACAGTAGCCCTAAACTTACTCCCTTAAATTAAGTTCAGACCTAACCTAACCTGAAGCCTAAATCAAACCATACACCTAACCCTAACCCTAGGCGGACACCTGAAGCTCAAACCCAAACCTAACCTGACCCTCACGCTAACGCCAACAGTAACACTGAACCTAAAACTAACAGTAGCCCTAAACTTACTCCCTAAAACTAAGTTCAAACCTAACCTAACCTGAAGCCTATCTCAAACCACAGACCTAACCCTAACCCTAGGCGGACACCGTAAGCTCAACCCCAACCCTAACCGGACACTCACGCTAACTCCAAATGTAACACTGAACCAAAAACTAACAGTAGCCCTAAACTTACTCCCTCAAACTAAGTTCAAACCAAACCTAACCTGAAGCCTAACTCAAACCATAGACCTAACCCTAACAATAGGCGGACACCTGAAGCTCAACCCAAACCCTAACCTGACCCTGACGCTATCTCCAACCGTAACACTGAACCGAAAACTAACAGTAGCCCTAAACTTACTCACTCAAACTAAGTTCAAATGTACCCTAACCTGAAGCCTAAATCAAACCACAGACCTAACCCTAACCCTAGGCGGACACCTTAAGCTCAACTCCAACCCTAACCTGACCATGACGCTATCTCCAACCGTAACACTGAACCGAAAACTAACAGTAGCCCTAAACTTACTCACTCAAACTAAGTTCAAACGTAACCTAACCTGGAGCCTAAATCAAACCATGGACCTAACCCTAACCCTAGGCGGACACCTCAAGCTAACCCCAAACCTAACCTGACCCTGACGCTAACTCCAACGCTAATACTGAACAGAAAACTAACAGTAGCCCTAAACTTACTCCCTCAAACTAAGTTCAAACCTAACCTAACCTGAAGCCTAAATCAAACCATACACCTAACCCTAACCATAGGCGGACAGCTTAAGCTCAACCCTAAACCTAACCTGACCCTGATGCTTACTCCAACCGTAACAGTTAACCGAAGACTAACAGTAGCCCTAAACTGACTCCCTCAAACTAAGTTCATACCTAACCTAACCTGTAGCCTAAATCAAATCATAGACCTAACCCTAACACTAGGCGGACACCTTAAGCTCAACCCCAACCCTAACCTGACCTCCAGGCTAACTCCAACCATATCACTGAACCGAAAACTAAGAGTAGTCCTAAACTTACTCGCTCAAACTAAGTTCAAACCTAACCTAACCTGAAGCGTAACTCAAATCATAGACCTAACCCTAACAATAGGCGGACACCTGAAGCTCAACCCCAACCCTAACCTGACCCTGACGCTATCTCCAACCGTAACACTGAACCGAAAACTAACAGTAGCCATAAACTTACTCACTCAAACTAAGTTCAAACCTAACCTAACCTGAAGCCTAACTGAAACCACAGACCTAACCCTAACCCTAGGCGGACACCTTAAGCTCAACCCCAACCCTAACTGGACCCTCATGCTAACTCCAAGCGTAACACTGAACCAAAAACTAACAGTAGCCCTAAACTTACTCCCTCAAACTAAGTTCAATCCTAACCTAACTTGAAGCCTATCTCAAACCATAGACCTAACCCTAACCCTAGGCGGACACCTGAAGCTCAACCCCAACCCTAACCTGACCCTGACGCTATCTCCAACCGTAACACTGAACTGAAAACTAACAGTAGCCCTAAAATTACTCCCTCAAACTAAGTTCAAACCTAACCTAACCTGAAGCCTAACTCAAACCACAGACCTAAACCTAACCCTAGGCGGACACCTTAAGCTCAACCCCAACCCTACCCGGACCCTCATGCTAACTCCAAACGTAACACTGAACCAAAAACTAACAGTAGCCCTAAATTTACTCCCTCAAACTAAGTTCAATCCTAACCTAACTTGAAGCCTAAATGAAACCATAAACCTAAACCTAACCCTAGGCGGACACTTTATGCTTAACCCCAACCCTAACCTGACCCTGACGCTTACTCCAACTGTAACAGTTAACCGAAAACTAACAGTAGCCTTAGACTTACTCTCTGAAACTAACTTCAAACCTAACCTAACCTGAAGCCTAAATCAAACCATACACCTAACCCTAACACTAGGCGGACACCTTAAGCTCAACCCCAACCCTAACTGACCCTGAGGCTAACTCCAACCGTAATAGTTACCCGAAAACTAACAGTAGCCCTAAACTTATTCCCTCAAACTAAGTTCAAACCTAACCTAACCTGAAGCCTATCTCAAACCACAGACCTAACCCTAACCCTAGGCGGACACCGTAAGCTCAACCCCAACCCTAACCGGACACTCACGCTTACTCCAAATGTAACACTGAACCAAAAACTAACAGTAGCCCTAAACTTACTCCCTCAAACTAAGTTCAAACCAAACCTAACCTGAAGCCTAACTCAAACCATAGACCTAACCCTGACAATAGGCGGACACCTGAAGCTCAACCCCAACCCTAACCTGACCCTGACGCTATCTCCAACCGTAACACTGAACCGAAAACTAACAGTAGCCCTAAACTTACTCACTCAAACTAAGTTCAAATGTAACCTAACCTGAAGCCTAAATCAAACCACAGACCTAACCCTAACCCTAGGCGGACACCTTAAGCTCAACTCCAACCCTAACCTGACCAGGACGCTATCTCCAACCGTAACACTGAACCGAAAACTAACAGTAGCCCTAAACTTACTCTCTGAATCGAACTTCAAACCTAACCTAACCTGAAGCCTAAATCAAACCATACACCTAACCCTAACACTAGGCGGACACCTTAAGCTCAACCCCAACCCTAACTGACCCTGATGCTAACTCCAACCGTAACAGTTACCCGAAAACTAACAGTAGCCCTAAACTTACTCCCTCAAACTAAGTTCAAACCTAACCTAACCTGAAGCCTATCTCAAACCACACACCTAACCCTAATCCTAGGCGGACACCGTAAGCTCAACCCCAACCCTAACCGGACACTCATGCTAACTCCAAATGTAACACTGAACCAAAAACTAACAGTAGCCCTAAACTTACTCCCTCAAACTAAGTTCAAACCAAACCTAACCTGAAGCCTAACTCAAACCATAGACCTAACCCTAACCCTAGGCCGACACCTGAAGCTCAACCCCAACCCTAACCTGACCCTGACGCTATCTCCAACCGTAACACTGAACCGAAAACTAACAGTAGCCCTAAACTTACTCACTCAAACTAAGTTCAAATGTAACCTAACCTGAAGCCTAAATCAAACCACAGACCTAACCCTAACCCTAGGCGGACACCTTAAGCTCAACTCCAACCCTAACCTGACCCTGACGCTATCTCCAACCGTAACACTGAACCGAAAACTAACAGTAGCCCTAAACTTACTCACTCAAACTAAGTTCAAACGTAACCTAACCTGGAGCCTAAATCAAACCGTGGACCTAACCCTAACCCTTGGCGGACACCTCAAGCTAACCCCAAACCTAACCTGACCCTGACGCTAACTCCAACCCTAATACTGAACAGAAAACTAACAGGAGCCCTAAACTTACTCCCTGAAACTAACTTCAAACCTAACCTAACCTGAAGCCTCAATCAAACCATACACCTAACCCTAACCCTAGGCGGACACCTTAAGCTCAACCCCAACCCTAACTGGACCCTCATGCTAACTCCAAGCGTAACACTGAACCAAAAACTAACAGTAGCCCTAAACTTACTCCCTCAAACTAAGTTCAATCCTAACCTAACTTGAAGCCTATCTCAAACCATAGACCTAACCCTAACCCTAGGCGGACACATGAAGCTCAACCCCAACCCTAACCTGACCCTGACGCTATCTCCAACCGTAACACTGAACTGAAAACTAACAGTAGCCCTAAAATTACTCCCTCAAACTAAGTTCAAACCTAACCTAACCTGAAGCCTAACTCAAACCACAGACCTAAACCTAACCCTAGGCGGACACCTTAAGCTCAACCCCAACCCTACCCGGACCCTCATGCTAACTCCAAACGTAACACTGAACCAAAAACTAACAGTAGCCCTAAATTTACTCCCTCAAACTAAGTTCAATCCTAACCTAACTTGAAGCCTAAATGAAACCATAAACCTAAACCTAACCCTAGGCGGACACTTTATGCTTAACCCCAACCCTAACCTGACCCTGACGCTTACTCCAACTGTAACAGTTAACCGAAAACTAACAGTAGCCTTAGACTTACTCTCTGAAACTAACTTCAAACCTAACCTAACCTGAAGCCTAAATCAAACCATACACCTAACCCTAACACTAGGCGGACACCTTAAGCTCAACCCCAACCCTAACTGACCCTGAGGCTAACTCCAACCGTAATAGTTACCCGAAAACTAACAGTAGCCCTAAACTTATTGCCTCAAACTAAGTTCAAACCTAACCTAACCTGAAGCCTATCTCAAACCACAGACCTAACCCTAACCCTAGGCGGACACCGTAAGCTCAACCCCAACCCTAACCGGACACTCACGCTAACTCCAAATGTAACACTGAACCAAAAACTAACAGTAGCCCTAAACTTACTCCCTCAAACTAAGTTCAAACCAAACCTAACCTGAAGCCTAACTCAAACCATAGACCTAACCCTGACAATAGGCGGACACCTGAAGCTCAACCCCAACCCTAACCTGACCCTGACGCTATCTCCAACCGTAACACTGAACCGAAAACTAACAGTAGCCCTAAACTTACTCACTCAAACTAAGTTCAAATGTAACCTAACCTGAAGCCTAAATCAAACCACAGACCCAACCCTAACCCTAGGCGGACACCTTAAGCTCAACTCCAACCCTAACCTGACCAGGACGCTATCTCCAACCGTAACACTGAACCGAAAACTAACAGTAGCCCTAAACTTACTCTCTGAATCTAACTTCAAACCTAACCTAACCTGAAGCCTAAATCAAACCATACACCTAACCCTAACACTAGGCGGACACCTTAAGCTCAACCCCAACCCTAACTGACCCTGACGCTAACTCCAACCGTAACAGTTACCCGAAAACTAACAGTAGCCCTAAACTTAGTCCCTCAAACTAAGTTCAAACCTAACCTAACCTGAAGCCTATCTCAAACCACACACCTAACCCTAATCCTAGGCGGACACCGTAAGCTCAACCCCAACCCTAACCGGACACTCATGCTAACTCCAAATGTAACACTGAACCAAAAACTAACAGTAGCCCTAAACTTACTCCCTCAAACTAAGTTCAAACCAAACCTAACCTGAAGCCTAACTCAAACCATAGACCTAACCCTAACCCTAGGCGGACACCTGAAGCTCAACCCCAACCCTAACCTGACCCTGACGCTATCTCCAACCGTAACACTGAACCGAAAACTAACAGTAGCCCTAAACTTACTCACTCAAACTAAGTTCAAATGTAACCTAACCTGAAGCCTAAATCAAACCACAGACCTAACCCTAACCCTAGGCGGACACCTTAAGCTCAACTCCAACCCTAACCTGACCCTGACGCTATCTCCAACCGTAACACTGAACCGAAAACTAACAGTAGCCCTAAACTTACTCACTCAAACTAAGTTCAAACGTAACCTAACCTGGAGCCTAAATCAAACCATGGACCTAACCCTAACCCTTGGCGGACACCTCAAGCTAACCCCAAACCTAACCTGACCCTGACGCTAACTCCAACCCTAATACTGAACAGAAAACTAACAGGAGCCCTAAACTTACTCCCTGAAACTAACTTCAAACCTAACCTAACCTGAAGCCTCAATCAAACCATACACCTAACCCTAACACTAGGCGGACACCTTAAGCTCAACCCCAACCCTAACCTGAACCTGACGCTAACTCCAACCGTAACAGTTACCCGAAAACTAACAGTAGCCCTAAACTTACTCCCTCAAACTAAGTTCAAACCTAACCTAACCTGAAGCCTAAATGAAACCATAAACCTAAACCTAACCCTAGGCAGACACTTTATGCTTAACCCCAACCCTAACCTGACCCTGACGCTTACTCCAACTGTAACAGTTAACCGAAAACTAACAGTAGCCTTAGACTTACTCTCTGAAACTAACTTCAAACCTAACCTAACCTGAAGCCTAAATCAAACCATACACCTAACCCTAACACTAGGCGGACACCTGAAGCTCAACCCCAACCCTAACCTGACCCTGACGCTATCTCCAACCGTAACACTGAACCGAAAACTAACAGTAGCCCTAAACTTACTCACTCAAACTAAGTTCAAATGTAACCTAACCTGAAGCCTAAATCAAACCACAGACCTAACCCTAACCCTAGGCGGACACCTTAAGCTCAACTCCAACCCTAACCTGACCCTGACGCTATCTCCAACCGTAACACTGAACCGAAAACTAACAGTAGCCCTAAACTTACTCACTCAAACTAAGTTCAAACGTAACCTAACCTGGAGCCTAAATCAAACCATGGACCTAACCCTAACCCTTGGCGGACACCTCAAGCTAACCCCAAACCTAACCTGACCCTGACGCTAACTCCAACCCTAATACTGAACAGAAAACTAACAGGAGCCCTAAACTTACTCCCTAAAACTAACTTCAAACCTAACCTAACCTGAAGCCTCAATCAAACCATACACCTAAACCTAACACTAGGCGGACACCTTAAGCTCAACCCCAACCCTAACCTGAACCTGACGCTAACTCCAACCGTAACAGTTACCCGAAAACTAACAGTAGCCCTAAACTTACTCCCTCAAACTACGTTCAAACCTAACCTAACCAGAAGCCAAAATCAAACCATACACCTAACCCTAACCCTAGGCGGACACCTTAAGCTCAACCACAACCCTAACCTTAACCTCACGCTAACTCCAACCGTAACACTGAACCGAAAACTAAAAGTAGCCCTAAACTTACTCCAACAAACTAAGTTCAAACCAAACCTAACCTGAAGCCTAACTCAAACCATAGACCTAACCCTAACAATAGGCGGACACCTGAAGCTCAACCCGAACCCTAACCTGACCCTGACGCTATCTCCAACCAAAACACTGAACCGAAAACTAACCGTAGCCCTAAACTTACTCACTCAAACTAAGTTCAAACGTAACCTAACCTGGAGCCTAAATCAAACCATGGACCTAACCCTAACCCTTGGCGGACACCTCAAGCTAACCCCAAACCTAACCTGACCCTGACGCTAACTCCAACCCTAATACTGAACAGAAAACTAACAGGAGCCCTAAACTTACTCCCTGAAACTAACTTCAAACCTAACCTAACCTGAAGCCTCAATCAAACCATACACCTAACCCTAACCCTAGGCGGACACCTTAAGCTCAACCCCAACCCTAACTGGACCCTCATGCTAACTCCAAGCGTAACACTGAACCAAAAACTAACAGTAGCCCTAAACTTACTCCCTCAAACTAAGTTCAATCCTAACCTAACTTGAAGCCTATCTCAAACCACAGACCTAACCCTAACCCTAGGCGGACACATGAAGCTCAACCCCAACCCTAACCTGACCCTGACGCTATCTCCAACCGTAACACTGAACTGAAAACTAACAGTAGCCCTAAAATTACTCCCTCAAACTAAGTTCAAACCTAACCTAACCTGAAGCCTAACTCAAACCACAGACCTAAACCTAACCCTAGGCGGACACCTTAAGCTCAACCCCAACCCTACCCGGACCCTCATGCTAACTCCAAACGTAACACTGAACCAAAAACTAACAGTAGCCCTAAATTTACTCCCTCAAACTAAGTTCAATCCTAACCTAACTTGAAGCCTAAATGAAACCATAAACCTAAACCTAACCCTAGGCGGACACTTTATGCTTAACCCCAACCCTAACCTGACCCTGACGCTTACTCCAACTGTAACAGTTAACCGAAAACTAACAGTAGCCTTAGACTTACTCTCTGAAACTAACTTCAAACCTAACCTAACCTGAAGCCTAAATCAAACCATACACCTAACCCTAACACTAGGCGGACACCTTAAGCTCAACCCCAACCCTAACTGACCCTGAGGCTAACTCCAACCGTAATAGTTACCCGAAAACTAACAGTAGCCCTAAACTTATTCCCTCAAACTAAGTTCAAACCTAACCTAACCTGAAGCCTATCTCAAACCACAGACCTAACCCTAACCCTAGGCGGACACCGTAAGCTCAACCCCAACCCTAACCGGACACTCACGCTAACTCCAAATGTAACACTGAACCAAAAACTAACAGTAGCCCTAAACTTACTCCCTCAAACTAAGTTCAAACCAAACCTAACCTGAAGCCTAACTCAAACCATAGACCTAACCCTGACAATAGGCGGACACCTGAAGCTCAACCCCAACCCTAACCTGACCCTGACGCTATCTCCAACCGTAACACTGAACCGAAAACTAACAGTAGCCCTAAACTTACTCACTCAAACTAAGTTCAAATGTAACCTAACCTGAAGCCTAAATCAAACCACAGACCCAACCCTAACCCTAGGCGGACACCTTAAGCTCAACTCCAACCCTAACCTGACCAGGACGCTATCTCCAACCGTAACACTGAACCGAAAACTAACAGTAGCCCTAAACTTACTCTCTGAATCTAACTTCAAACCTAACCTAACCTGAAGCCTAAATCAAACCATACACCTAACCCTAACACTAGGCGGACACCTTAAGCTCAACCCCAACCCTAACTGACCCTGACGCTAACTCCAACCGTAACAGTTACCCGAAAACTAACAGTAGCCCTAAACTTAGTCCCTCAAACTAAGTTCAAACCTAACCTAACCTGAAGCCTATCTCAAACCACACACCTAACCCTAATCCTAGGCGGACACCGTAAGCTCAACCCCAACCCTAACCGGACACTCATGCTAACTCCAAATGTAACACTGAACCAAAAACTAACAGTAGCCCTAAACTTACTCCCTCAAACTAAGTTCAAACCAAACCTAACCTGAAGCCTAACTCAAACCATAGACCTAACCCTAACCCTAGGCGGACACCTGAAGCTCAACCCCAACCCTAACCTGACCCTGACGCTATCTCCAACCGTAACACTGAACCGAAAACTAACAGTAGCCCTAAACTTACTCACTCAAACTAAGTTCAAATGTAACCTAACCTGAAGCCTAAATCAAACCACAGACCTAACCCTAACCCTAGGCGGACACCTTAAGCTCAACTCCAACCCTAACCTGACCCTGACGCTATCTCCAACCGTAACACTGAACCGAAAACTAACAGTAGCCCTAAACTTACTCACTCAAACTAAGTTCAAACGTAACCTAACCTGGAGCCTAAATCAAACCATGGACCTAACCCTAACCCTTGGCGGACACCTCAAGCTAACCCCAAACCTAACCTGACCCTGACGCTAACTCCAACCCTAATACTGAACAGAAAACTAACAGGAGCCCTAAACTTACTCCCTGAAACTAACTTCAAACCTAACCTAACCTGAAGCCTCAATCAAACCATACACCTAACCCTAACACTAGGCGGACACCTTAAGCTCAACCCCAACCCTAACCTGAACCTGACGCTAACTCCAACCGTAACAGTTACCCGAAAACTAACAGTAGCCCTAAACTTACTCCCTCAAACTAAGTTCAAACCTAACCTAACCTGAAGCCTAAATGAAACCATAAACCTAAACCTAACCCTAGACGGACACTTTATGCTTAACCCCAACCCTAACCTGACCCTGACGCTTACTCCAACTGTAACAGTTAACCGAAAACTAACAGTAGCCTTAGACTTACTCTCTGAAACTAACTTCAAACCTAACCTAACCTGAAGCCTAAATCAAACCATACACCTAACCCTAACACTAGGCGGACACCTGAAGCTCAACCCCAAACCTAACCTGACCCTGACGCTATCTCCAACCGTAACACTGAACCGAAAACTAACAGTAGCCCTAAACTTACTCACTCAAACTAAGTTCAAATGTAACCTAACCTGAAGCCTAAATCAAACCACAGACCTAACCCTAACCCTAGGCGGACACCTTAAGCTCAACTCCAACCCTAACCTGACCCTGACGCTATCTCCAACCGTAACACTGAACCGAAAACTAACAGTAGCCCTAAACTTACTCACTCAAACTAAGTTCAAACGTAACCTAACCTGGAGCCTAAATCAAACCATGGACCTAACCCTAACCCTTGGCGGACACCTCAAGCTAACCCCAAACCTAACCTGACCCTGACGCTAACTCCAACCCTAATACTGAACAGAAAACTAACAGGAGCCCTAAACTTACTCCCTAAAACTAACTTCAAACCTAACCTAACCTGAAGCCTCAATCAAACCATACACCTAAACCTAACACTAGGCGGACACCTTAAGCTCAACCCCAACCCTAACCTGAACCTGACGCTAACTCCAACCGTAACAGTTACCCGAAAACTAACAGTAGCCCTAAACTTACTCCCTCAAACTACGTTCAAACCTAACCTAACCAGAAGCCAAAATCAAACCATACACCTAACCCTAACCCTAGGCGGACACCTTAAGCTCAACCACAACCCTAACCTTAACCTCACGCTAACTCCAACCGTAACACTGAACCGAAAACTAAAAGTAGCCCTAAACTTACTCCAACAAACTAAGTTCAAACCAAACCTAACCTGAAGCCTAACTCAAACCATAGACCTAACCCTAACAATAGGCGGACACCTGAAGCTCAACCCGAACCCTAACCTGACCCTGACACTATCTCCAACCAAAACACTGAACCGAAAACTAACCGTAGCCCTAAACTTACTCACTCAAACTAAGTTCAATTGTAACCTAACCTGAAGACTAAATCAAACCACAGACCTAACCCTAACCCTAGGCGGACACCTTAAGCTCAACTCCAACACTAACCTGACCCTGACGGTGTCTCCAACCATTACACTGAACCAAAAACTAACAGTAGACCTAAAGTTACTCACTCAAACTAAGTTCAAACGTAACCTAACCTGGAGCCTAAATAAAACCATGGACCTAACCCTAACCCTAGGCGGACACCTCAAGCTAACCCCAAACCTAACCTGACCCTGACGCTAACTCCAACCCTAATACTGAACCGAAAACTAACAGTAGCCCTTAACTTACTCCCTCAAACTAAGTTCAAACCTAACCTAACCTGAAGCCTAAATCAAAACATACACCTAACCCTAACCCTAGGCGGACACCTTAAGCTCAACCCCAAACCTAACCTGACCCCGATGCTTACTCCAACCGTAACAGTTAACCAAAAACTAACAGTAGCCCTAAACTGACTCCCTCAAACTAAGTTCAAACCTAACCTAACCTGTAGCCTAAATCAAATCATAGACCTAACCCTAACCCTAGGCGGACACCTTATGCTTAACCTCCACCCTAACCTGACCCTGACGGTTACTCCAACTGTAACAGTTACCCGAAAATTAACAGTAGCCCTAACCTTACTCCCTCAAACTAAGTTCAAACCTAACCTAACCTGAAGCCTAAATCTAACCATACACCGAACACTAACCCTAGGCGGACACCTTAAGCTCAACCCCAACCCTAACGTGACCCTCACGCTAACTCCAACCGTAACACTGAACCGAAAACTGACAGTAGCCCTAAACTTACTCCCTCAAACTAAGTTCAAACCTAACCGAACCTGAAGCCTAACTCAAACCATAGACCTAACCCTAACCCTAGGCGGACACTCGAAGCTCAACCAAAGCCCTAACCTGACCCTGACGCTATCTCCAACCGTAACACTGAACCGAAAATTAACAGTATCCCTAAACTTACTCCCTCAAACTAAGTTCAATCCTAACCTTACCTGAAGCCTAAATGAAACCATAGACCTAACCCTAACCCTAGGCGGACACCTTATGCTTAACCCCCAACCTATCCTGACCCTGACTCTTACTCCAACTGTAACAGTTAACCAAAAACTAACAGTAGCCCTAAACTTACTCCCTGTAACTAACTTCAAACGTAACCTAACCTGAAGCCTAAATCAAACCATACACCTAACCCTAACCCTAGGCGGACACCTTAAGCTCAACACCAACCCTAACCTGACCTCCAGGCTAACTCCAACCATATCACTGAACCTAAAACTAAGAGTAGTCCTAAACTTACTCGCTCAAACTAAGTTCAAACCTAACCTAACCTGTAGCCTAACTCAAATCATAGACCTAACCCTAACAATAGGCGGACACCTGAAGCTCATCCCCAACCCTAACCTGACCCTGACGCTATCTCCAACCGTAACACTCAACCGAAAACTAACAGTAGCCATAAACTTACTCACTCAAACTAAGTTCAAACCTAACCTAACCTGAAGCCTAACTGAAACCACAGACCTAACCCTAACCCTAGGCGGACACCTTAAGCTCAACCCCAACCCTAACCGGACCCTCATGCTAACTCCAAACGTAACACTGAACCAAAAACTAACAGTAGCCCTAAACTTACTCCCTCAAACTAAGTTCAATCCTAACCTAACCTGAAGCCTAAATGAAACAATAGACCTAACCCTAACCCTAGGCGGACACCTTAAGCTTAACCCCAAGCGAACCTGACCCTGAGGTTAAATCCAACTGTAACACTGAACCGAAAACTAACAGTAGCCCTAAACTTACTCCCTCAAACTAAGTTCAATCCTAACCTAACCTGAAGCCTAAATGAAACCATAGTACTAACCCGAACCCTAGGCGGACACCTTATGCTTAACCCCCACCCTAACCTAACCCTGACGCTTACTCCAACCGTAACAGTTAAACGAAAACTAACAGTAGCCCTAAATTTACTCCCTCAAACTAAGTTCAAACATTACCTAACCTGAAGCCTAAATCAAACCATACAACTAACCCTAACCCTAGGCGGACACCTTAAGCTCAACCCCAAATCTAACCTGACCCTGACGCTTACTCCACCCGTAACACTTAACCGAAAACTAACACTAGCCCTAAACTTACTCCCTCAAACTACGTTCAACCGTAACCTAATTTGGGGCCTAAATCAAACCATACAACTAACCCTAACCCTAGGCGGACACCTTAAGCTCAACCCCAACCCTAACCTGGCCCTGACGCTAACTCCAACCGTAACAATTACCCGAAAAACTAACAGTAGCCCTAAACTTACTGCCTCAAACTAAGTTCAAACCTAACCTAACCTGAAGCCTAAATCAAACCATACACCTAACCCTAACCCTAGGCGGACACCTGAAGTTCAAACCCAACCCTAACCTGATCCTCACGCTAACTCACTCGTAACACTGAACCGAAAACTAACATTAGCCCTAAACTTACTCCCTAAAACTAAGTTCAAACCTAACCTAACCTGAAGCCTAACTCAAACCTTAGACCTAACCCTAACCGTAGGCGGAAACCTGAAGCTCAACCCCAACCCTAACCTGACCCTGTCGCTATCTCCAACCGTAACACTGAACCGAAAACTAACAGTAGCCCTAAACTTACACCCTCAAACTAAGTTCAAACCTAACCTAACCTGAAGCCTAACTCAAACCACAGACCTAACCCTAACCCTAGGCGGACACCTTAAGCTCAACCCCAACCCTAACCGGACCCTCATGCTAACTCCAAACGTAACATTGAACCGAAAACTAACAGTACCCCTAAACTTACTCCCTCAAACTAAGTTCAATCCTAACCTAACCTGAAGCCTAAATGAAACCATAG
Source organism: Tupaia tana (assembly GCA_026018925.1). Taxonomy (NCBI): domain Eukaryota; kingdom Metazoa; phylum Chordata; class Mammalia; order Scandentia; family Tupaiidae; genus Tupaia; species Tupaia tana. Next base: position 2,347,581 of record JAKSZU010000034.1, on the reverse strand, counting down.
ACCTAACCCTAACCCTAGGCGGACACCTTATGCTTAACCCCCACCCTAACCTGAACCTGATGCTTACTCCAACCGTAACAGTTAAACGAAAACTAACAGTTGCCCTAAACTGTCTCCCTCAAACTAAGTTCAAACCTAACCTAACCTGAAGCCTAACTCAAACAATAGACCTAACCCTAACCCTAGGCGGACACCTTAAGCTTAACCCCAAGCGAACCTGACCCTGAGGTTAAATCCAACCGTAACACTGAACCGAAAACTAACAGTAGCCCTAAACTTACTCCCTCAAACTAAGTTCAATCCTAAATTAACCTGAAGCCTAAATGAAACCATAGTACTAACCCGAACCCTAGGCGGACACCTTATGCTTAACCCCCACCCTAACCTAACCCTGACGCTTACTCCAACCGTAACACTTAACCGAAAACTAACAGTAGCCCTAAACTTACTCCCTCAAACTACGTTCAAACATAACTTAATTTGGGGCCTAAATCAAACCATACACCTAACCCTAACCCTAGGCGGACACCTTAAGCTCAACCCCAACCCTAACCTGGCCCTGACGCTAACTCCAACCGTAACAATTACCCGAAAACTAACAGTAGCCCTAAACTTAGTGCCTCAAACTAAGTTCAAACCTAACCTAACCTGAAGCCTAAATGAAACCATAGACCTAACCCTAACCCTAGGCGGACACTTTATGCTTAACCCCCAACCTAACCTGAACCTGATGCTTACTCCAACAGTAACAGTTAAACGAAAACTAACAGTAGCCCTGAACTTACTCATTCAAACTAAGTTCAAACCTAACCTAACGTGAAGCCTAAATCAAACCATACACCTAACCCTAACCCTAGGCAGACACCTTAAGGTCAACCACAACCCTAACCTTAACCTCACGCTAACTCCAACCGTAACACTGAACCGAAAACTAAAAGTAGCCCTAAACTTACTCCAACAAAACTAAGTTCAAACCAAACCTAACCTGAAGCCTAACTCAAACCATAGACCTAACCCTAACAATAGGCGGACACCTGAAGCTCAACCCGAACCCTAACCTGACCCTGACACTATCTCCAACCAAAACACTGAACCGAAAACTAACCGTAGCCCTAAACTTACTCACTCAAACTAAGTTCAAACGTAACCTAACCTGGAGCCTAAATCAAACCATGGACCTAACCCTAACCCTTGGCGGACACCTCAAGCTAACCCCAAACCTAACCTGACCCTGACGCTAACTCCAACCCTAATACTGAACAGAAAACTAACAGGAGCCCTAAACTTACTCCCTGAAACTAACTTCAAACCTAACCTAACCTGAAGCCTCAATCAAACCATACACCTAACCCTAACCCTAGGCGGACACCTTAAGCTCAACCCCAACCCTAACTGGACCCTCATGCTAACTCCAAGCGTAACACTGAACCAAAAAACTAACAGTAGCCCTAAACTTACTCCCTCAAACTAAGTTCAATCCTAACCTAACTTGAAGCCTATCTCAAACCATAGACCTAACCCTAACCCTAGGCGGACACATGAAGCTCAACCCCAACCCTAACCTGACCCTGACGCTATCTCCAACCGTAACACTGAACTGAAAACTAACAGTAGCCCTAAAATTACTCCCTCAAACTAAGTTCAAACCTAACCTAACCTGAAGCCTAACTCAAACCACAGACCTAAACCTAACCCTAGGCGGACACCTTAAAGCTCAACCCCAACCCCTACCCGGACCCTCATGCTAACTCCAACGTAACACTGAACCAAAAACTAACAGTAGCCCTAAATTTACTCCCTCAAACTAAGTTCAATCCTAACCTAACTTGAAGCCTAAATGAAACCATAAACCTAAACCTAACCCTAGGCGGACACTTTATGCTTAACCCCAACCCTAACCTGACCCTGACGCTTACTCCAACTGTAACAGTTAACCGAAAACTAACAGTAGCCTTAGACTTACTCTCTGAAACTAACTTCAAACCTAACCTAACCTGAAGCCTAAATCAAACCATACACCTAACCCTAACACTAGGCGGACACCTTAAGCTCAACCCCAACCCTAACTGACCCTGAGGCTAACTCCAACCGTAATAGTTACCCGAAAACTAACAGTAGCCCTAAACTTATTCCCTCAAACTAAGTTCAAACCTAACCTAACCTGAAGCCTATCTCAAACCACAGACCTAACCCTAACCCTAGGCGGACACCGTAAGCTCAACCCCAACCCTAACCGGACACTCACGCTAACTCCAAATGTAACACTGAACCAAAAACTAACAGTAGCCCTAAACTTACTCCCTCAAACTAAGTTCAAACCAAACCTAACCTGAAGCCTAACTCAAACCATAGACCTAACCCTGACAATAGGCGGACACCTGAAGCTCAACCCCAACCCTAACCTGACCCTGACGCTATCTCCAACCGTAACACTGAACCGAAAACTAACAGTAGCCCTAAACTTACTCACTCAAACTAAGTTCAAATGTAACCTAACCTGAAGCCTAAATCAAACCACAGACCCAACCCTAACCCTAGGCGGACACCTTAAGCTCAACTCCAACCCTAACCTGACCAGGACGCTATCTCCAACCGTAACACTGAACCGAAAACTAACAGTAAGCCCTAAACTTACTCTCTGAATCTAACTTCAAACCTAACCTAACCTGAGCCTAAATCAAACCATACACCTAACCCTAACACTAGGCGGACACCTTAAGCTCAACCCCAACCCTAACTGACCCTGACGCTAACTCCAACCGTAACAGTTACCCGAAAACTAACAGTAGCCCTAAACTTACTCCCTCAAACTAAGTTCAAACCTAACCTAACCTGAAGCCTATCTCAAACCACACACCTAACCCTAATCCTAGGCGGACACCGTAAGCTCAACCCCAACCCTAACCGGACACTCATGCTAACTCCAAATGTAACACTGAACCGAAAACTAACAGTAGCCCTAAACTTACTCACTCAAAACTAAGTTCAAACGTAACCTAACCTGGAGCCTAAATCAAACCATGGACCTAACCCTAACCCTTGGCGGACACCTCAAGCTAACCCCAAACCTAACCTGACCCTGACGCTAACTCCAACCCTAATACTGAACAGAAAACTAACAGGAGCCCTAAACTTACTCCCTGAAACTAACTTCAAACCTAACCTAACCTGAAGCCTCAATAAAACCATACACCTAACCCTAACACTAGGCGGACACCTTAAGCTCAACCCCAACCCTAACCTGAACCTGACGCTAACTCCAACCGTAACAGTTACCCGAAAACTAACAGTAGCCCTAAACTTACTCCCTCAAACTAAGTTCAAACCTAACCTAACCTGAAGCCTAAATGAAACCATAAACCTAAACCTAACCCTAGGCGGACACTTTATGCTTAACCCCAACCCTAACCTGACCCTGACGCTTACTCCAACTGTAACAGTTAACCGAAAACTAACAGTAGCCTTAGACTTACTCTCTGAAACTAACTTCAAACCTAACCTAACCTGAAGCCTAAATCAAACCATACACCTAACCCTAACACTAGGCGGACACCTGAAGCTCAACCCCAACCCTAACCTGACCCTGACGCTATCTCCAACCGTAACACTGAACCGAAAACTAACAGTAGCCCTAAACTTACTCACTCAAACTAAGTTCAAATGTAACCTAACCTGAAGCCTAAATCAAACCACAGACCTAACCCTAACCCTAGGCGGACACCTTAAGCTCAACTCCAACCCTAACCTGACCCTGACGCTATCTCCAACCGTAACACTGAACCGAAAACTAACAGTAGCCCTAAACTTACTCACTCAAACTAAGTTCAAACGTAACCTAACCTGGAGCCTAAATCAAACCATGGACCTAACCCTAACCCTTGGCGGACACCTCAAGCTAACCCCAAACCTAACCTGACCCTGACGCTAACTCCAACCCTAATACTGAACAGAAAACTAACAGGAGCCCTAAACTTACTCCCTAAAACTAACTTCAAACCTAACCTAACCTGAAGCCTCAATCAAACCATACACCTAAACCTAACACTAGGCGGACACCTTAAGCTCAACCCCAACCCTAACCTGAACCTGACGCTAACTCCAACCGTAACAGTTACCCGAAAACTAACAGTAGCCCTAAACTTACTCCCTCAAACTACGTTCAAACCTAACCTAACCAGAAGCCAAAATCAAACCATACACCTAACCCTAACCCTAGGCGGACACCTTAAGCTCAACCACAACCCTAACCTTAACCTCACGCTAACTCCAACCGTAACACTGAACCGAAAACTAAAAGTAGCCCTAAACTTACTCCAACAAACTAAGTTCAAACCAAACCTAACCTGAAGCCTAACTCAAACCATAGACCTAACCCTAACAATAGGCGGACACCTGAAGCTCAACCCGAACCCTAACCTGACCCTGACACTATCTCCAACCAAAACACTGAACCGAAAACTAACCGTAGCCCTAAACTTACTCACTCAAACTAAGTTCAAACGTAACCTAACCTGGAGCCTAAATCAAACCATGGACCTAACCCTAACCCTTGGCGGACACCTCAAGCTAACCCCAAACCTAACCTGACCCTGACGCTAACTCCAACCCTAATACTGAACAGAAAACTAACAGGAGCCCTAAACTTACTCCCTGAAACTAACTTCAAACCTAACCTAACCTGAAGCCTCAATCAAACCATACACCTAACCCTAACCCTAGGCGGACACCTTAAGCTCAACCCCAACCCTAACTGGACCCTCATGCTAACTCCAAGCGTAACACTGAACCAAAAACTAACAGTAGCCCTAAACTTACTCCCTCAAACTAAGTTCAATCCTAACCTAACTTGAAGCCTATCTCAAACCACAGACCTAACCCTAACCCTAGGCGGACACATGAAGCTCAACCCCAACCCTAACCTGACCCTGACGCTATCTCCAACCGTAACACTGAACTGAAAACTAACAGTAGCCCTAAAATTACTCCCTCAAACTAAGTTCAAACCTAACCTAACCTGAAGCCTAACTCAAACCACAGACCTAAACCTAACCCTAGGCGGACACCTTAAGCTCAACCCCAACCCTACCCGGACCCTCATGCTAACTCCAAACGTAACACTGAACCAAAAACTAACAGTAGCCCTAAATTTACTCCCTCAAACTAAGTTCAATCCTAACCTAACTTGAAGCCTAAATGAAACCATAAACCTAAACCTAACCCTAGGCGGACACTTTATGCTTAACCCCAACCCTAACCTGACCCTGACGCTTACTCCAACTGTAACAGTTAACCGAAAACTAACAGTAGCCTTAGACTTACTCTCTGAAACTAACTTCAAACCTAACCTAACCTGAAGCCTAAATCAAACCATACACCTAACCCTAACACTAGGCGGACACCTTAAGCTCAACCCCAACCCTAACTGACCCTGAGGCTAACTCCAACCGTAATAGTTACCCGAAAACTAACAGTAGCCCTAAACTTATTCCCTCAAACTAAGTTCAAACCTAACCTAACCTGAAGCCTATCTCAAACCACAGACCTAACCCTAACCCTAGGCGGACACCGTAAGCTCAACCCCAACCCTAACCGGACACTCACGCTAACTCCAAATGTAACACTGAACCAAAAACTAACAGTAGCCCTAAACTTACTCCCTCAAACTAAGTTCAAACCAAACCTAACCTGAAGCCTAACTCAAACCATAGACCTAACCCTGACAATAGGCGGACACCTGAAGCTCAACCCCAACCCTAACCTGACCCTGACGCTATCTCCAACCGTAACACTGAACCGAAAACTAACAGTAGCCCTAAACTTACTCACTCAAACTAAGTTCAAATGTAACCTAACCTGAAGCCTAAATCAAACCACAGACCCAACCCTAACCCTAGGCGGACACCTTAAGCTCAACTCCAACCCTAACCTGACCAGGACGCTATCTCCAACCGTAACACTGAACCGAAAACTAACAGTAGCCCTAAACTTACTCTCTGAATCTAACTTCAAACCTAACCTAACCTGAAGCCTAAATCAAACCATACACCTAACCCTAACACTAGGCGGACACCTTAAGCTCAACCCCAACCCTAACTGACCCTGACGCTAACTCCAACCGTAACAGTTACCCGAAAACTAACAGTAGCCCTAAACTTAGTCCCTCAAACTAAGTTCAAACCTAACCTAACCTGAAGCCTATCTCAAACCACACACCTAACCCTAATCCTAGGCGGACACCGTAAGCTCAACCCCAACCCTAACCGGACACTCATGCTAACTCCAAATGTAACACTGAACCAAAAACTAACAGTAGCCCTAAACTTACTCCCTCAAACTAAGTTCAAACCAAACCTAACCTGAAGCCTAACTCAAACCATAGACCTAACCCTAACCCTAGGCGGACACCTGAAGCTCAACCCCAACCCTAACCTGACCCTGACGCTATCTCCAACCGTAACACTGAACCGAAAACTAACAGTAGCCCTAAACTTACTCACTCAAACTAAGTTCAAATGTAACCTAACCTGAAGCCTAAATCAAACCACAGACCTAACCCTAACCCTAGGCGGACACCTTAAGCTCAACTCCAACCCTAACCTGACCCTGACGCTATCTCCAACCGTAACACTGAACCGAAAACTAACAGTAGCCCTAAACTTACTCACTCAAACTAAGTTCAAACGTAACCTAACCTGGAGCCTAAATCAAACCATGGACCTAACCCTAACCCTTGGCGGACACCTCAAGCTAACCCCAAACCTAACCTGACCCTGACGCTAACTCCAACCCTAATACTGAACAGAAAACTAACAGGAGCCCTAAACTTACTCCCTGAAACTAACTTCAAACCTAACCTAACCTGAAGCCTCAATCAAACCATACACCTAACCCTAACACTAGGCGGACACCTTAAGCTCAACCCCAACCCTAACCTGAACCTGACGCTAACTCCAACCGTAACAGTTACCCGAAAACTAACAGTAGCCCTAAACTTACTCCCTCAAACTAAGTTCAAACCTAACCTAACCTGAAGCCTAAATGAAACCATAAACCTAAACCTAACCCTAGACGGACACTTTATGCTTAACCCCAACCCTAACCTGACCCTGACGCTTACTCCAACTGTAACAGTTAACCGAAAACTAACAGTAGCCTTAGACTTACTCTCTGAAACTAACTTCAAACCTAACCTAACCTGAAGCCTAAATCAAACCATACACCTAACCCTAACACTAGGCGGACACCTGAAGCTCAACCCCAAACCTAACCTGACCCTGACGCTATCTCCAACCGTAACACTGAACCGAAAACTAACAGTAGCCCTAAACTTACTCACTCAAACTAAGTTCAAATGTAACCTAACCTGAAGCCTAAATCAAACCACAGACCTAACCCTAACCCTAGGCGGACACCTTAAGCTCAACTCCAACCCTAACCTGACCCTGACGCTATCTCCAACCGTAACACTGAACCGAAAACTAACAGTAGCCCTAAACTTACTCACTCAAACTAAGTTCAAACGTAACCTAACCTGGAGCCTAAATCAAACCATGGACCTAACCTAACCCTTGGCGGACACCTCAAGCTAACCCCAAACCTAACCTGACCCTGACGCTAACTCCAACCCTAATACTGAACAGAAAACTAACAGGAGCCCTAAACTTACTCCCTAAAACTAACTTCAAACCTAACCTAACCTGAAGCCTCAATCAAACCATACACCTAAACCTAACACTAGGCGGACACCTTAAGCTCACCCCAACCCTAACCTGAACCTGACGCTAACTCCAACCGTAACAGTTACCCGAAAACTAACAGTAGCCCTAAACTTACTCCCTCAAACTACGTTCAAACTAACCTAACCAGAAGCCAAAATCAAACCATACACCTAACCCTAACCCTAGGCGGACACCTTAAGCTCAACCACAACCCTAACCTTAACCTCACGCTAACTCCAACCGTAACACTGAACCGAAAACTAAAAGTAGCCCTAAACTTACTCCAACAAACTAAGTTCAAACAAACCTAACCTGAAGCCTAACTCAAACCATAGACCTAACCCTAACAATAGGCGGGACACCTGAAGCTCAACCCGAACCCTAACCTGACCCTGACACTATCTCCAACCAAAACACTGAACCGAAAACTAACCGTAGCCCTAAACTTACTCACTCAAACTAAGTTCAATTGTAACCTAACCTGAAGACTAAATCAAACCACAGACCTAACCCTAACCCTAGGCGGACACCTTAAGCTCAACTCCAACACTAACCTGACCCTGACGGTGTCTCCAACCATTACACTGAACCAAAAACTAACAGTAGACCTAAAGTTACTCACTCAAACTAAGTTCAAACGTAACCTAACCTGGAGCCTAAATAAAACCATGGACCTAACCCTAACCCTAGGCGGACACCTCAAGCTAACCCCAAACCTAACCTGACCCTGACGCTAACTCCAACCCTAATACTGAACCGAAAACTAACAGTAGCCCTTAACTTACTCCCTCAAACTAAGTTCAAACCTAACCTAACCTGAAGCCTAAATCAAAACATACACCTAACCCTAACCCTAGGCGGACACCTTAAGCTCAACCCCAAACCTAACCTGACCCCGATGCTTACTCCAACCGTAACAGTTAACCAAAAACTAACAGTAGCCCTAAACTGACTCCCTCAAACTAAGTTCAAACCTAACCTAACCTGTAGCCTAAATCAAATCATAGACCTAACCCTAACCCTAGGCGGACACCTTATGCTTAACCTCCACCCTAACCTGACCCTGACGGTTACTCCAACTGTAACAGTTACCCGAAAATTAACAGTAGCCCTAACCTTACTCCCTCAAACTAAGTTCAAACCTAACCTAACCTGAAGCCTAAATCTAACCATACACCGAACACTAACCCTAGGCGGACACCTTAAGCTCAACCCCAACCCTAACGTGACCCTCACGCTAACTCCAACCGTAACACTGAACCGAAAACTGACAGTAGCCCTAAACTTACTCCCTCAAACTAAGTTCAAACCTAACCGAACCTGAAGCCTAACTCAAACCATAGACCTAACCCTAACCCTAGGCGGACACTCGAAGCTCAACCAAAGCCCTAACCTGACCCTGACGCTATCTCCAACCGTAACACTGAACCGAAAATTAACAGTATCCCTAAACTTACTCCCTCAAACTAAGTTCAATCCTAACCTTACCTGAAGCCTAAATGAAACCATAGACCTAACCCTAACCCTAGGCGGACACCTTATGCTTAACCCCCAACCTATCCTGACCCTGACTCTTACTCCAACTGTAACAGTTAACCAAAAACTAACAGTAGCCCTAAACTTACTCCCTGTAACTAACTTCAAACGTAACCTAACCTGAAGCCTAAATCAAACCATACACCTAACCCTAACCCTAGGCGGACACCTTAAGCTCAACACCAACCCTAACCTGACCTCCAGGCTAACTCCAACCATATCACTGAACCTAAAACTAAGAGTAGTCCTAAACTTACTCGCTCAAACTAAGTTCAAACCTAACCTAACCTGTAGCCTAACTCAAATCATAGACCTAACCCTAACAATAGGCGGACACCTGAAGCTCATCCCCAACCCTAACCTGACCCTGACGCTATCTCCAACCGTAACACTCAACCGAAAACTAACAGTAGCCATAAACTTACTCACTCAAACTAAGTTCAAACCTAACCTAACCTGAAGCCCTAACTGAAACCACAGACCTAACCCTAACCCTAGGCGGACACCTTAAGCTCAACCCCAACCCTAACCGGACCCTCATGCTAACTCCAAACGTAACACTGAACCAAAAACTAACAGTAGCCCTAAACTTACTCCCTCAAACTAAGTTCAATCCTAACCTAACCTGAAGCCTAAATGAAACAATAGACCTAACCCTAACCCTAGGCGGACACCTTAAGCTTAACCCAAGCGAACCTGACCCTGAGGTTAAATCCAACTGTAACACTGAACCGAAAACTAACAGTAGCCCTAAACTTACTCCCTCAAACTAAGTTCAATCCTAACCTAACCTGAAGCCTAAATGAAACCATAGTACTAACCCGAACCCTAGGCGGACACCTTATGCTTAACCCCCACCCTAACCTAACCCTGACGCTTACTCCAACCGTAACAGTTAAACGAAAACTAACAGTAGCCCTAAATTTACTCCCTCAAACTAAGTTCAAACATTACCTAACCTGAAGCCTAAATCAAACCATACAACTAACCCTAACCCTAGGCGGACACCTTAAGCTCAACCCCAAATCTAACCTGACCCTGACGCTTACTCCACCCGTAACACTTAACCGAAAACTAACACTAGCCCTAAACTTACTCCCTCAAACTACGTTCAACCGTAACCTAATTTGGGGCCTAAATCAAACCATACAACTAACCCTAACCCTAGGCGGACACCTTAAGCTCAACCCCAACCCTAACCTGGCCCTGACGCTAACTCCAACCGTAACAATTACCCGAAAACTAACAGTAGCCCTAAACTTACTGCCTCAAACTAAGTTCAAACCTAACCTAACCTGAAGCCTAAATCAAACCATACACCTAACCCTAACCCTAGGCGGACACCTGAAGTTCAAACCCAACCCTAACCTGATCCTCACGCTAACTCACTCGTAACACTGAACCGAAAACTAACATTAGCCCTAAACTTACTCCCTAAAACTAAGTTCAAACCTAACCTAACCTGAAGCCTAACTCAAACCTTAGACCTAACCCTAACCGTAGGCGGAAACCTGAAGCTCAACCCCAACCCTAACCTGACCCTGTCGCTATCTCCAACCGTAACACTGAACCGAAAACTAACAGTAGCCCTAAACTTACACCCTCAAACTAAGTTCAAACCTAACCTAACCTGAAGCCTAACTCAAACCACAGACCTAACCCTAACCCTAGGCGGACACCTTAAGCTCAACCCCAACCCTAACCGGACCCTCATGCTAACTCCAAACGTAACATTGAACCGAAAACTAACAGTACCCCTAAACTTACTCCCCTCAAACTAAGTTCAATCCTAACCTAACCTGAAGCCTAAATGAAACCATAGACCTAACCCTAACCCTAGGCGGACACCTTATGCTTAACCCCCACCCTAACCTGAACCTGATGCTTACTCCAACCGTAACAGTTAAACGAAAAACTAACAGTTGCCCTAAACTGTCTCCCTCAAACTAAGTTCAAACCTAACCTAACCTGAAGCCTAACTCAAACAATAGACCTAACCCTAACCCTAGGCGGACACCTTAAGCTTAACCCCAAGCGAACCTGACCCTGAGGTTAAATCCAACCGTAACACTGAACCGAAAACTAACAGTAGCCCTAAACTTACTCCCTCAAACTAAGTTCAATCCTAAATTAACCTGAAGCCTAAATGAAACCATAGTACTAACCCGAACCCTAGGCGGACACCTTATGCTTAACCCCCACCCTAACCTAACCCTGACGCTTACTCCAACCGTAACACTTAACCGAAAACTAACAGTAGCCCTAAACTTACTCCCTCAAACTACGTTCAAACATAACTTAATTTGGGGCCTAAATCAAACCATACACCTAACCCTAACCCTAGGCGGACACCTTAAGCTCAACCCCAACCCTAACCTGGCCCTGACGCTAACTCCAACCGTAACAATTACCCGAAAACTAACAGTAGCCCTAAACTTAGTGCCTCAAACTAAGTTCAAACCTAACCTAACCTGAAGCCTAAATGAAACCATAGACCTAACCCTAACCCTAGGCGGACACTTTATGCTTAACCCCCAACCTAACCTGAACCTGATGCTTACTCCAACAGTAACAGTTAAACGAAAACTAACAGTAGCCCTGAACTTACTCATTCAAACTAAGTTCAAACCTAACCTAACGTGAAGCCTAAATCAAACCATACACCTAACCCTAACCCTAGGCAGACACCTTAAGGTCAACCACAACCCTAACCTTAACCTCACGCTAACTCCAACCGTAACACTGAACCGAAAACTAAAAGTAGCCCTAAACTTACTCCAACAAACTAAGTTCAAACCAAACCTAACCTGAAGCCTAACTCAAACCATAGACCTAACCCTAACAATAGGCGGACACCTGAAGCTCAACCCGAACCCTAACCTGACCCTGACACTATCTCCAACCAAAACACTGAACCGAAAACTAACCGTAGCCCTAAACTTACTCACTCAAACTAAGTTCAAACGTAACCTAACCTGGAGCCTAAATCAAACCATGGACCTAACCCTAACCCTTGGCGGACACCTCAAGCTAACCCCAAACCTAACCTGACCCTGACGCTAACTCCAACCCTAATACTGAACAGAAAACTAACAGGAGCCCTAAACTTACTCCCTGAAACTAACTTCAAACCTAACCTAACCTGAAGCCTCAATCAAACCATACACTAACCCTAACCCTAGGCGGACACCTTAAGCTCAACCCCAACCCTAACTGGACCCTCATGCTAACTCCAAGCGTAACACTGAACCAAAAACTAACAGTAGCCCTAAACTTACTCCCTCAAACTAAGTTCAATCCTAACCTAACTTGAAGCCTATCTCAAACCATAGACCTAACCCTAACCCTAGGCGGACACATGAAGCTCAACCCCAACCCTAACCTGACCCTGACGCTATCTCCAACCGTAACACTGAACTGAAAACTAACAGTAGCCCTAAAATTACTCCCTCAAACTAAGTTCAAACCTAACCTAACCTGAAGCCTAACTCAAACCACAGACCTAAACCTAACCCTAGGCGGACACCTTAAGCTCAACCCCAACCCTACCCGGACCCTCATGCTAACTCCAAACGTAACACTGAACCAAAAACTAACAGTAGCCCTAAATTTACTCCCTCAAACTAAGTTCAATCCTAACCTAACTTGAAGCCTAAATGAAACCATAAACCTAAACCTAACCCTAGGCGGACACTTTATGCTTAACCCCAACCCTAACCTGACCCTGACGCTTACTCCAACTGTAACAGTTAACCGAAAACTAACAGTAGCCTTAGACTTACTCTCTGAAACTAACTTCAAACCTAACCTAACCTGAAGCCTAAATCAAACCATACACCTAACCCTAACACTAGGCGGACACCTTAAGCTCAACCCCAACCCTAACTGACCCTGAGGCTAACTCCAACCGTAATAGTTACCCGAAAACTAACAGTAGCCCTAAACTTATTCCCTCAAACTAAGTTCAAACCTAACCTAACCTGAAGCCTATCTCAAACCACAGACCTAACCCTAACCCTAGGCGGACACCGTAAGCTCAACCCCAACCCTAACCGGACACTCACGCTAACTCCAAATGTAACACTGAACCAAAAACTAACAGTAGCCCTAAACTTACTCCCTCAAACTAAGTTCAAACCAAACCTAACCTGAAGCCTAACTCAAACCATAGACCTAACCCTGACAATAGGCGGACACCTGAAGCTCAACCCCAACCCTAACCTGACCCTGACGCTATCTCCAACCGTAACACTGAACCGAAAACTAACAGTAGCCCTAAACTTACTCACTCAAACTAAGTTCAAATGTAACCTAACCTGAAGCCTAAATCAAACCACAGACCCAACCCTAACCCTAGGCGGACACCTTAAGCTCAACTCCAACCCTAACCTGACCAGGACGCTATCTCCAACCGTAACACTGAACCGAAAACTAACAGTAGCCCTAAACTTACTCTCTGAATCTAACTTCAAACCTAACCTAACCTGAAGCCTAAATCAAACCATACACCTAACCCTAACACTAGGCGGACACCTTAAGCTCAACCCCAACCCTAACTGACCCCTGACGCTAACTCCAACCGTAACAGTTACCCGAAAACTAACAGTAGCCCTAAACTTACTCCCTCAAACTAAGTTCAAACCTAACCTAACCTGAAGCCTATCTCAAACCACACACCTAACCCTAATCCTAGGCGGACACCGTAAGCTCAACCCCAACCCTAACCGGACACTCATGCTAACTCCAAATGTAACACTGAACCGAAAAACTAACAGTAGCCCTAAACTTACTCACTCAAACTAAGTTCAAACGTAACCTAACCTGGAGCCTAAATCAAACCATGGACCTAACCCTAACCCTTGGCGGACACCTCAAGCTAACCCCAAACCTAACCTGACCCTGACGCTAACTCCAACCCTAATACTGAACAGAAAACTAACAGGAGCCCTAAACTTACTCCCTGAAACTAACTTCAAACCTAACCTAACCTGAAGCCTCAATAAAACCATACACCTAACCCTAACACTAGGCGGACACCTTAAGCTCAACCCCAACCCTAACCTGAACCTGACGCTAACTCCAACCGTAACAGTTACCCGAAAACTAACAGTAGCCCTAAACTTACTCCCTCAAACTAAGTTCAAACCTAACCTAACCTGAAGCCTAAATGAAACCATAAACCTAAACCTAACCCTAGGCGGACACTTTATGCTTAACCCCAACCCTAACCTGACCCTGACGCTTACTCCAACTGTAACAGTTAACCGAAAACTAACAGTAGCCTTAGACTTACTCTCTGAAACTAACTTCAAACCTAACCTAACCTGAAGCCTAAATCAAACCATACACCTAACCCTAACACTAGGCGGACACCTGAAGCTCAACCCCAACCCTAACCTGACCCTGACGCTATCTCCAACCGTAACACTGAACCGAAAACTAACAGTAGCCCTAAACTTACTCACTCAAACTAAGTTCAAATGTAACCTAACCTGAAGCCTAAATCAAACCACAGACCTAACCCTAACCCTAGGCGGACACCTTAAGCTCAACTCCAACCCTAACCTGACCCTGACGCTATCTCCAACCGTAACACTGAACCGAAAACTAACAGTAGCCCTAAACTTACTCACTCAAACTAAGTTCAAACGTAACCTAACCTGGAGCCTAAATCAAACCATGGACCTAACCCTAACCCTTGGCGGACACCTCAAGCTAACCCCAAACCTAACCTGACCCTGACGCTAACTCCAACCCTAATACTGAACAGAAAACTAACAGGAGCCCTAAACTTACTCCCTAAAACTAACTTCAAACCTAACCTAACCTGAAGCCTCAATCAAACCATACACCTAAACCTAACACTAGGCGGACACCTTAAGCTCAACCCCAACCCTAACCTGAACCTGACGCTAACTCCAACCGTAACAGTTACCCGAAAACTAACAGTAGCCCTAAACTTACTCCCTCAAACTACGTTCAAACCTAACCTAACCAGAAGCCAAAATCAAACCATACACCTAACCCTAACCCTAGGCGGACACCTTAAGCTCAACCACAACCCTAACCTTAACCTCACGCTAACTCCAACCGTAACACTGAACCGAAAACTAAAAGTAGCCCTAAACTTACTCCAACAAACTAAGTTCAAACCAAACCTAACCTGAAGCCTAACTCAAACCATAGACCTAACCCTAACAATAGGCGGACACCTGAAGCTCAACCCGAACCCTAACCTGACCCTGACACTATCTCCAACCAAAACACTGAACCGAAAACTAACCGTAGCCCTAAACTTACTCACTCAAACTAAGTTCAAACGTAACCTAACCTGGAGCCTAAATCAAACCATGGACCTAACCCTAACCCTTGGCGGACACCTCAAGCTAACCCCAAACCTAACCTGACCCTGACGCTAACTCCAACCCTAATACTGAACAGAAAACTAACAGGAGCCCTAAACTTACTCCCTGAAACTAACTTCAAACCTAACCTAACCTGAAGCCTCAATCAAACCATACACCTAACCCTAACCCTAGGCGGACACCTTAAGCTCAACCCCAACCCTAACTGGACCCTCATGCTAACTCCAAGCGTAACACTGAACCAAAAACTAACAGTAGCCCTAAACTTACTCCCTCAAACTAAGTTCAATCCTAACCTAACTTGAAGCCTATCTCAAACCACAGACCTAACCCTAACCCTAGGCGGACACATGAAGCTCAACCCCAACCCTAACCTGACCCTGACGCTATCTCCAACCGTAACACTGAACTGAAAACTAACAGTAGCCCTAAAATTACTCCCTCAAACTAAGTTCAAACCTAACCTAACCTGAAGCCTAACTCAAACCACAGACCTAAACCTAACCCTAGGCGGACACCTTAAGCTCAACCCCAACCCTACCCGGACCCTCATGCTAACTCCAAACGTAACACTGAACCAAAAACTAACAGTAGCCCTAAATTTACTCCCTCAAACTAAGTTCAATCCTAACCTAACTTGAAGCCTAAATGAAACCATAAACCTAAACCTAACCCTAGGCGGACACTTTATGCTTAACCCCAACCCTAACCTGACCCTGACGCTTACTCCAACTGTAACAGTTAACCGAAAACTAACAGTAGCCTTAGACTTACTCTCTGAAACTAACTTCAAACCTAACCTAACCTGAAGCCTAAATCAAACCATACACCTAACCCTAACACTAGGCGGACACCTTAAGCTCAACCCCAACCCTAACTGACCCTGAGGCTAACTCCAACCGTAATAGTTACCCGAAAACTAACAGTAGCCCTAAACTTATTCCCTCAAACTAAGTTCAAACCTAACCTAACCTGAAGCCTATCTCAAACCACAGACCTAACCCTAACCCTAGGCGGACACCGTAAGCTCAACCCCAACCCTAACCGGACACTCACGCTAACTCCAAATGTAACACTGAACCAAAAACTAACAGTAGCCCTAAACTTACTCCCTCAAACTAAGTTCAAACCAAACCTAACCTGAAGCCTAACTCAAACCATAGACCTAACCCTGACAATAGGCGGACACCTGAAGCTCAACCCCAACCCTAACCTGACCCTGACGCTATCTCCAACCGTAACACTGAACCGAAAACTAACAGTAGCCCTAAACTTACTCACTCAAACTAAGTTCAAATGTAACCTAACCTGAAGCCTAAATCAAACCACAGACCCAACCCTAACCCTAGGCGGACACCTTAAGCTCAACTCCAACCCTAACCTGACCAGGACGCTATCTCCAACCGTAACACTGAACCGAAAACTAACAGTAGCCCTAAACTTACTCTCTGAATCTAACTTCAAACCTAACCTAACCTGAAGCCTAAATCAAACCATACACCTAACCCTAACACTAGGCGGACACCTTAAGCTCAACCCCAACCCTAACTGACCCTGACGCTAACTCCAACCGTAACAGTTACCCGAAAACTAACAGTAGCCCTAAACTTAGTCCCTCAAACTAAGTTCAAACCTAACCTAACCTGAAGCCTATCTCAAACCACACACCTAACCCTAATCCTAGGCGGACACCGTAAGCTCAACCCCAACCCTAACCGGACACTCATGCTAACTCCAAATGTAACACTGAACCAAAAACTAACAGTAGCCCTAAACTTACTCCCTCAAACTAAGTTCAAACCAAACCTAACCTGAAGCCTAACTCAAACCATAGACCTAACCCTAACCCTAGGCGGACACCTGAAGCTCAACCCCAACCCTAACCTGACCCTGACGCTATCTCCAACCGTAACACTGAACCGAAAACTAACAGTAGCCCTAAACTTACTCACTCAAACTAAGTTCAAATGTAACCTAACCTGAAGCCTAAATCAAACCACAGACCTAACCCTAACCCTAGGCGGACACCTTAAGCTCAACTCCAACCCTAACCTGACCCTGACGCTATCTCCAACCGTAACACTGAACCGAAAACTAACAGTAGCCCTAAACTTACTCACTCAAACTAAGTTCAAACGTAACCTAACCTGGAGCCTAAATCAAACCATGGACCTAACCCTAACCCTTGGCGGACACCTCAAGCTAACCCCAAACCTAACCTGACCCTGACGCTAACTCCAACCCTAATACTGAACAGAAAACTAACAGGAGCCCTAAACTTACTCCCTGAAACTAACTTCAAACCTAACCTAACCTGAAGCCTCAATCAAACCATACACCTAACCCTAACACTAGGCGGACACCTTAAGCTCAACCCCAACCCTAACCTGAACCTGACGCTAACTCCAACCGTAACAGTTACCCGAAAACTAACAGTAGCCCTAAACTTACTCCCTCAAACTAAGTTCAAACCTAACCTAACCTGAAGCCTAAATGAAACCATAAACCTAAACCTAACCCTAGACGGACACTTTATGCTTAACCCCAACCCTAACCTGACCCTGACGCTTACTCCAACTGTAACAGTTAACCGAAAACTAACAGTAGCCTTAGACTTACTCTCTGAAACTAACTTCAAACCTAACCTAACCTGAAGCCTAAATCAAACCATACACCTAACCCTAACACTAGGCGGACACCTGAAGCTCAACCCCAAACCTAACCTGACCCTGACGCTATCTCCAACCGTAACACTGAACCGAAAACTAACAGTAGCCCTAAACTTACTCACTCAAACTAAGTTCAAATGTAACCTAACCTGAAGCCTAAATCAAACCACAGACCTAACCCTAACCCTAGGCGGACACCTTAAGCTCAACTCCAACCCTAACCTGACCCTGACGCTATCTCCAACCGTAACACTGAACCGAAAACTAACAGTAGCCCTAAACTTACTCACTCAAACTAAGTTCAAACGTAACCTAACCTGGAGCCTAAATCAAACCATGGACCTAACCCTAACCCTTGGCGGACACCTCAAGCTAACCCCAAACCTAACCTGACCCTGACGCTAACTCCAACCCTAATACTGAACAGAAAACTAACAGGAGCCCTAAACTTACTCCCTAAAACTAACTTCAAACCTAACCTAACCTGAAGCCTCAATCAAACCATACACCTAAACCTAACACTAGGCGGACACCTTAAGCTCAACCCCAACCCTAACCTGAACCTGACGCTAACTCCAACCGTAACAGTTACCCGAAAACTAACAGTAGCCCTAAACTTACTCCCTCAAACTACGTTCAAACCTAACCTAACCAGAAGCCAAAATCAAACCATACACCTAACCCTAACCCTAGGCGGACACCTTAAGCTCAACCACAACCCTAACCTTAACCTCACGCTAACTCCAACCGTAACACTGAACCGAAAACTAAAAGTAGCCCTAAACTTACTCCAACAAACTAAGTTCAAACCAAACCTAACCTGAAGCCTAACTCAAACCATAGACCTAACCCTAACAATAGGCGGACACCTGAAGCTCAACCCGAACCCTAACCTGACCCTGACACTATCTCCAACCAAAACACTGAACCGAAAACTAACCGTAGCCCTAAACTTACTCACTCAAACTAAGTTCAATTGTAACCTAACCTGAAGACTAAATCAAACCACAGACCTAACCCTAACCCTAGGCGGACACCTTAAGCTCAACTCCAACACTAACCTGACCCTGACGGTGTCTCCAACCATTACACTGAACCAAAAACTAACAGTAGACCTAAAGTTACTCACTCAAACTAAGTTCAAACGTAACCTAACCTGGAGCCTAAATAAAACCATGGACCTAACCCTAACCCTAGGCGGACACCTCAAGCTAACCCCAAACCTAACCTGACCCTGACGCTAACTCCAACCCTAATACTGAACCGAAAACTAACAGTAGCCCTTAACTTACTCCCTCAAACTAAGTTCAAACCTAACCTAACCTGAAGCCTAAATCAAAACATACACCTAACCCTAACCCTAGGCGGACACCTTAAGCTCAACCCCAAACCTAACCTGACCCTGATGCTTACTCCAACCGTAACAGTTAACCAAAAACTAACAGTAGCCCTAAACTGACTCCCTCAAACTAAGTTCAAACCTAACCTAACCTGTAGCCTAAATCAAATCATAGACCTAACCCTAACCCTAGGCGGACACCTTATGCTTAACCTCCACCCTAACCTGACCCTGACGGTTACTCCAACTGTAACAGTTACCCGAAAATTAACAGTAGCCCTAACCTTACTCCCTCAAACTAAGTTCAAACCTAACCTAACCTGAAGCCTAAATCTAACCATACACCGAACACTAACCCTAGGCGGACACCTTAAGCTCAACCCCAACCCTAACGTGACCCTCACGCTAACTCCAACCGTAACACTGAACCGAAAACTGACAGTAGCCCTAAACTTACTCCCTCAAACTAAGTTCAAACCTAACCGAACCTGAAGCCTAACTCAAACCATAGACCTAACCCTAACCCTAGGCGGACACTCGAAGCTCAACCAAAGCCCTAACCTGACCCTGACGCTATCTCCAACCGTAACACTGAACCGAAAATTAACAGTATCCCTAAACTTACTCCCTCAAACTAAGTTCAATCCTAACCTTACCTGAAGCCTAAATGAAACCATAGACCTAACCCTAACCCTAGGCGGACACCTTATGCTTAACCCCCAACCTATCCTGACCCTGACTCTTACTCCAACTGTAACAGTTAACCAAAAACTAACAGTAGCCCTAAACTTACTCCCTGTAACTAACTTCAAACGTAACCTAACCTGAAGCCTAAATCAAACCATACACCTAACCCTAACCCTAGGCGGACACCTTAAGCTCAACACCAACCCTAACCTGACCTCCAGGCTAACTCCAACCATATCACTGAACCTAAAACTAAGAGTAGTCCTAAACTTACTCGCTCAAACTAAGTTCAAACCTAACCTAACCTGTAGCCTAACTCAAATCATAGACCTAACCCTAACAATAGGCGGACACCTGAAGCTCATCCCCAACCCTAACCTGACCCTGACGCTATCTCCAACCGTAACACTGAACCGAAAACTAACAGTAGCCATAAACTTACTCACTCAAACTAAGTTCAAACCTAACCTAACCTGAAGCCTAACTGAAACCACAGACCTAACCCTAACCCTAGGCGGACACCTTAAGCTCAACCCCAACCCTAACCGGACCCTCATGCTAACTCCAAACGTAACACTGAACCAAAAACTAACAGTAGCCCTAAACTTACTCCCTCAAACTAAGTTCAATCCTAACCTAACCTGAAGCCTAAATGAAACAATAGACCTAACCCTAACCCTAGGCGGACACCTTAAGCTTAACCCCAAGCGAACCTGACCCTGAGGTTAAATCCAACTGTAACACTGAACCGAAAACTAACAGTAGCCCTAAACTTACTCCCTCAAACTAAGTTCAATCCTAACCTAACCTGAAGCCTAAATGAAACCATAGTACTAACCCGAACCCTAGGCGGACACCTTATGCTTAACCCCCACCCTAACCTAACCCTGACGCTTACTCCAACCGTAACAGTTAAACGAAAACTAACAGTAGCCCTAAATTTACTCCCTCAAACTAAGTTCAAACATTACCTAACCTGAAGCCTAAATCAAACCATACAACTAACCCTAACCCTAGGCGGACACCTTAAGCTCAACCCCAAACCTAACCTGACCCTGACGCTTACTCCACCCGTAACACTTAACCGAAAACTAACACTAGCCCTAAACTTACTCCCTCAAACTACGTTCAACCGTAACCTAATTTGGGGCCTAAATCAAACCATACAACTAACCCTAACCCTAGGCGGACACCTTAAGCTCAACCCCAACCCTAACCTGGCCCTGACGCTAACTCCAACCGTAACAATTACCCGAAAACTAACAGTAGCCCTAAACTTACTGCCTCAAACTAAGTTCAAACCTAACCTAACCTGAAGCCTAAATCAAACCATACACCTAACCCTAACCCTAGGCGGACACCTGAAGTTCAAACCCAACCCTAACCTGATCCTCACGCTAACTCACTCGTAACACTGAACCGAAAACTAACATTAGCCCTAAACTTACTCCCTAAAACTAAGTTCAAACCTAACCTAACCTGAAGCCTAACTCAAACCTTAGACCTAACCCTAACCGTAGGCGGAAACCTGAAGCTCAACCCCAACCCTAACCTGACCCTGTCGCTATCTCCAACCGTAACACTGAACCGAAAACTAACAGTAGCCCTAAACTTACACCCTCAAACTAAGTTCAAACCTAACCTAACCTGAAGCCTAACTCAAACCACAGACCTAACCCTAACCCTAGGCGGACACCTTAAGCTCAACCCCAACCCTAACCGGACCCTCATGCTAACTCCAAACGTAACATTGAACCGAAAACTAACAGTACCCCTAAACTTACTCCCTCAAACTAAGTTCAATCCTAACCTAACCTGAAGCCTAAATGAAACCATAGACCTAACCCTAACCCTAGGCGGACACCTTATGCTTAACCCCCACCCTAACCTGAACCTGATGCTTACTCCAACCGTAACAGTTAAACGAAAACTAACAGTTGCCCTAAACTGTCTCCCTCAAACTAAGTTCAAACCTAACCTAACCTGAAGCCTAACTCAAACAATAGACCTAACCCTAACCCTAGGCGGACACCTTAAGCTTAACCCCAAGCGAACCTGACCCTGAGGTTAAATCCAACCGTAACACTGAACCGAAAACTAACAGTAGCCCTAAACTTACTCCCTCAAACTAAGTTCAATCCTAAATTAACCTGAAGCCTAAATGAAACCATAGTACTAACCCGAACCCTAGGCGGACACCTTATGCTTAACCCCCACCCTAACCTAACCCTGACGCTTACTCCAACCGTAACACTTAACCGAAAACTAACAGTAGCCCTAAACTTACTCCCTCAAACTACGTTCAAACATAACTTAATTTGGGGCCTAAATCAAACCATACACCTAACCCTAACCCTAGGCGGACACCTTAAGCTCAACCCCAACCCTAACCTGGCCCTGACGCTAACTCCAACCGTAACAATTACCCGAAAACTAACAGTAGCCCTAAACTTAGTGCCTCAAACTAAGTTCAAACCTAACCTAACCTGAAGCCTAAATGAAACCATAGACCTAACCCTAACCCTAGGCGGACACTTTATGCTTAACCCCCAACCTAACCTGAACCTGATGCTTACTCCAACAGTAACAGTTAAACGAAAACTAACAGTAGCCCTGAACTTACTCATTCAAACTAAGTTCAAACCTAACCTAACGTGAAGCCTAAATCAAACCATACACCTAACCCTAACCCTAGGCGGACACCTTAAGGTCAACCACAACCCTAACCTTAACCTCACGCTAACTCCAACCGTAACACTGAACCGAAAACTAAAAGTAGCCCTAAACTTACTCCAACAAACTAAGTTCAAACCAAACCTAACCTGAAGCCTAACTCAAACCATAGACCTAACCCTAACAATAGGCGGACACCTGAAGCTCAACCCGAACCCTAACCTGACCCTGACACTATCTCCAACCAAAACACTGAACCGAAAACTAACCGTAGCCCTAAACTTACTCACTCAAACTAAGTTCAAACGTAACCTAACCTGGAGCCTAAATCAAACCATGGACCTAACCCTAACCCTTGGCGGACACCTCAAGCTAACCCCAAACCTAACCTGACCCTGACGCTAACTCCAACCCTAATACTGAACAGAAAACTAACAGGAGCCCTAAACTTACTCCCTGAAACTAACTTCAAACCTAACCTAACCTGAAGCCTCAATCAAACCATACACCTAACCCTAACCCTAGGCGGACACCTTAAGCTCAACCCCAACCCTAACTGGACCCTCATGCTAACTCCAAGCGTAACACTGAACCAAAAACTAACAGTAGCCCTAAACTTACTCCCTCAAACTAAGTTCAATCCTAACCTAACTTGAAGCCTATCTCAAACCATAGACCTAACCCTAACCCTAGGCGGACACATGAAGCTCAACCCCAACCCTAACCTGACCCTGACGCTATCTCCAACCGTAACACTGAACTGAAAACTAACAGTAGCCCTAAAATTACTCCCTCAAACTAAGTTCAAACCTAACCTAACCTGAAGCCTAACTCAAACCACAGACCTAAACCTAACCCTAGGCGGACACCTTAAGCTCAACCCCAACCCTACCCGGACCCTCATGCTAACTCCAAACGTAACACTGAACCAAAAACTAACAGTAGCCCTAAATTTACTCCCTCAAACTAAGTTCAATCCTAACCTAACTTGAAGCCTAAATGAAACCATAAACCTAAACCTAACCCTAGGCGGACACTTTATGCTTAACCCCAACCCTAACCTGACCCTGACGCTTACTCCAACTGTAACAGTTAACCGAAAACTAACAGTAGCCTTAGACTTACTCTCTGAAACTAACTTCAAACCTAACCTAACCTGAAGCCTAAATCAAACCATACACCTAACCCTAACACTAGGCGGACACCTTAAGCTCAACCCCAACCCTAACTGACCCTGAGGCTAACTCCAACCGTAATAGTTACCCGAAAACTAACAGTAGCCCTAAACTTATTCCCTCAAACTAAGTTCAAACCTAACCTAACCTGAAGCCTATCTCAAACCACAGACCTAACCCTAACCCTAGGCGGACACCGTAAGCTCAACCCCAACCCTAACCGGACACTCACGCTAACTCCAAATGTAACACTGAACCAAAAACTAACAGTAGCCCTAAACTTACTCCCTCAAACTAAGTTCAAACCAAACCTAACCTGAAGCCTAACTCAAACCATAGACCTAACCCTGACAATAGGCGGACACCTGAAGCTCAACCCCAACCCTAACCTGACCCTGACGCTATCTCCAACCGTAACACTGAACCGAAAACTAACAGTAGCCCTAAACTTACTCACTCAAACTAAGTTCAAATGTAACCTAACCTGAAGCCTAAATCAAACCACAGACCCAACCCTAACCCTAGGCGGACACCTTAAGCTCAACTCCAACCCTAACCTGACCAGGACGCTATCTCCAACCGTAACACTGAACCGAAAACTAACAGTAGCCCTAAACTTACTCTCTGAATCTAACTTCAAACCTAACCTAACCTGAAGCCTAAATCAAACCATACACCTAACCCTAACACTAGGCGGACACCTTAAGCTCAACCCCAACCCTAACTGACCCTGACGCTAACTCCAACCGTAACAGTTACCCGAAAACTAACAGTAGCCCTAAACTTACTCCCTCAAACTAAGTTCAAACCTAACCTAACCTGAAGCCTATCTCAAACCACACACCTAACCCTAATCCTAGGCGGACACCGTAAGCTCAACCCCAACCCTAACCGGACACTCATGCTAACTCCAAATGTAACACTGAACCGAAAACTAACAGTAGCCCTAAACTTACTCACTCAAACTAAGTTCAAACGTAACCTAACCTGGAGCCTAAATCAAACCATGGACCTAACCCTAACCCTTGGCGGACACCTCAAGCTAACCCCAAACCTAACCTGACCCTGACGCTAACTCCAACCCTAATACTGAACAGAAAACTAACAGGAGCCCTAAACTTACTCCCTGAAACTAACTTCAAACCTAACCTAACCTGAAGCCTCAATCAAACCATACACCTAACCCTAACACTAGGCGGACACCTTAAGCTCAACCCCAACCCTAACCTGAACCTGACGCTAACTCCAACCGTAACAGTTACCCGAAAACTAACAGTAGCCCTAAACTTACTCCCTCAAACTAAGTTCAAACCTAACCTAACCTGAAGCCTAAATGAAACCATAAACCTAAACCTAACCCTAGGCGGACACTTTATGCTTAACCCCAACCCTAACCTGACCCTGACGCTTACTCCAACTGTAACAGTTAACCGAAAACTAACAGTAGCCTTAGACTTACTCTCTGAAACTAACTTCAAACCTAACCTAACCTGAAGCCTAAATCAAACCATACACCTAACCCTAACACTAGGCGGACACCTGAAGCTCAACCCCAACCCTAACCTGACCCTGACGCTATCTCCAACCGTAACACTGAACCGAAAACTAACGGTAGCCCTAAACTTACTCACTCAAACTAAGTTCAAATGTAACCTAACCTGAAGCCTAAATCAAACCACAGACCTAACCCTAACCCTAGGCGGACACCTTAAGCTCAACTCCAACCCTAACCTGACCCTGACGCTATCTCCAACCGTAACACTGAACCGAAAACTAACAGTAGCCCTAAACTTACTCACTCAAACTAAGTTCAAACGTAACCTAACCTGGAGCCTAAATCAAACCATGGACCTAACCCTAACCCTTGGCGGACACCTCAAGCTAACCCCAAACCTAACCTGACCCTGACGCTAACTCCAACCCTAATACTGAACAGAAAACTAACAGGAGCCCTAAACTTACTCCCTAAAACTAACTTCAAACCTAACCTAACCTGAAGCCTCAATCAAACCATACACCTAAACCTAACACTAGGCGGACACCTTAAGCTCAACCCCAACCCTAACCTGAACCTGACGCTAACTCCAACCGTAACAGTTACCCGAAAACTAACAGTAGCCCTAAACTTACTCCCTCAAACTACGTTCAAACCTAACCTAACCAGAAGCCAAAATCAAACCATACACCTAACCCTAACCCTAGGCGGACACCTTAAGCTCAACCACAACCCTAACCTTAACCTCACGCTAACTCCAACCGTAACACTGAACCGAAAACTAAAAGTAGCCCTAAACTTACTCCAACAAACTAAGTTCAAACCAAACCTAACCTGAAGCCTAACTCAAACCATAGACCTAACCCTAACAATAGGCGGACACCTGAAGCTCAACCCGAACCCTAACCTGACCCTGACACTATCTCCAACCAAAACACTGAACCGAAAACTAACCGTAGCCCTAAACTTACTCACTCAAACTAAGTTCAATTGTAACCTAACCTGAAGACTAAATCAAACCACAGACCTAACCCTAACCCTAGGCGGACACCTTAAGCTCAACTCCAACACTAACCTGACCCTGACGGTGTCTCCAACCATTACACTGAACCAAAAACTAACAGTAGACCTAAAGTTACTCACTCAAACTAAGTTCAAACGTAACCTAACCTGGAGCCTAAATAAAACCATGGACCTAACCCTAACCCTAGGCGGACACCTCAAGCTAACCCCAAACCTAACCTGACCCTGACGCTAACTCCAACCCTAATACTGAACCGAAAACTAACAGTAGCCCTTAACTTACTCCCTCAAACTAAGTTCAAACCTAACCTAACCTGAAGCCTAAATCAAAACATACACCTAACCCTAACCCTAGGCGGACACCTTAAGCTCAACCCCAAACCTAACCTGACCCTGATGCTTACTCCAACCGTAACAGTTAACCAAAAACTAACAGTAGCCCTAAACTGACTCCCTCAAACTAAGTTCAAACCTAACCTAACCTGTAGCCTAAATCAAATCATAGACCTAACCCTAACCCTAGGCGGACACCTTATGCTTAACCTCCACCCTAACCTGACCCTGACGGTTACTCCAACTGTAACAGTTACCCGAAAACTAACAGTAGCCCTAAACTTACTCCCTCAAACTAAGTTCAAACCTAACCTAACCTGAAGCCTAAATCTAACCATACACCGAACACTAACCCTAGGCGGACACCTTAAGCTCAACCCCAACCCTAACGTGACCCTCACGCTAACTCCAACCGTAACACTGAACCGAAAACTGACAGTAGCCCTAAACTTACTCCCTCAAACTAAGTTCAAACCTAACCGAACCTGAAGCCTAACTCAAACCATAGACCTAACCCTAACCCTAGGCGGACACTCGAAGCTCAACCAAAGCCCTAACCTGACCCTGACGCTATCTCCAACCGTAACACTGAACCGAAAATTAACAGTATCCCTAAACTTACTCCCTCAAACTAAGTTCAATCCTAACCTTACCTGAAGCCTAAATGAAACCATAGACCTAACCCTAACCCTAGGCGGACACCTTATGCTTAACCCCCAACCTATCCTGACCCTGACTCTTACTCCAACTGTAACAGTTAACCAAAAACTAACAGTAGCCCTAAACTTACTCCCTGTAACTAACTTCAAACGTAACCTAACCTGAAGCCTAAATCAAACCATACACCCAACCCTAACCCTAGGCGGACACCTTAAGCTCAACACCAACCCTAACCTGACCTCCAGGCTAACTCCAACCATATCACTGAACCGAAAACTAAGAGTAGTCCTAAACTTACTCGCTCAAACTAAGTTCAAACCTAACCTAACCTGTAGCCTAACTCAAATCATAGACCTAACCCTAACAATAGGCGGACACCTGAAGCTCAACCCCAACCCTAACCTGACCCTGACGCTATCTCCAACCGTAACACTGAACCGAAAACTAACAGTAGCCATAAACTTACTCACTCAAACTAAGTTCAAACCTAACCTAACCTGAAGCCTAACTGAAACCACAGACCTAACCCTAACCCTAGGCGGACACCTTAAGCTCAACCCCAACCCTAACCGGACCCTCATGCTAACTCCAAACGTAACACTGAACCAAAAACTAACAGTAGCCCTAAACTTACTCCCTCAAACTAAGTTCAATCCTAACCTAACCTGAAGCCTAAATGAAACAATAGACCTAACCCTAACCCTAGGCGGACACCTTAAGCTTAAACCCAAGCGAACCTGACCCTGAGGTTAAATCCAACTGTAACACTGAACCGAAAACTAACAGTAGCCCTAAACTTACTCCCTCAAACTAAGTTCAATCCTAACCTAACCTGAAGCCTAAATGAAACCATAGTACTAACCCGAACCCTAGGCGGACACCTTATGCTTAACCCCCACCCGAACCTAACCCTGACGCTTACTCCAACCGTAACAGTTAAACGAAAACTAACAGTAGCCCTAAATTTACTCCCTCAAACTAAGTTCAAACATTACCTAACCTGAAGCCTAAATCAAACCATACAACTAACCCTAACCCTAGGCGGACACCTTAAGCTCAACCCCAAACCTAACCTGACCCTGACGCTTACTCCACCCGTAACACTTAACCGAAAACTAACAGTAGCCCTAAACTTACTCCCTCAAACTACGTTCAACCGTAACCTAATTTGGGGCCTAAATCAAACCATACAACTAACCCTAACCCTAGGCGGACACCTTAAGCTCAACCCCAACCCTAACCTGGCCCTGACGCTAACTCCAACCGTAACAATTACCCGAAAACTAACAGTAGCCCTAAACTTACTGCCTCAAACTAAGTTCAAACCTAACCTAACCTGAAGCCTAAATCAAACCATACACCTAACCCTAACCCTAGGCGGACACCTGAAGTTCAAACCCAACCCTAACCTGATCCTCACGCTAACTCACTCGTAACACTGAACCGAAAACTAACATTAGCCCTAAACTTACTCCCTAAAACTAAGTTCAAACCTAACCTAACCTGAAGCCTAACTCAAACCTTAGACCTAACCCTAACCGTAGGCGGAAACCTGAAGCTCAACCCCAACCCTAACCTGACCCTGTCGCTATCTCCAAACGTAACACTGAACCGAAAACTAACAGTAGCCCTAAACTTACACCCTCAAACTAAGTTCAAACCTAACCTAACCTGAAGCCTAACTCAAACCACAGACCTAACCCTAACCCTAGGCGGACACCTTAAGCTCAACCCCAACCCTAACCGGACCCTCATGCTAACTCCAAACGTAACATTGAACCGAAAACTAACAGTACCCCTAAACTTACTCCCTCAAACTAAGTTCAATCCTAACCTAACCTGAAGCCTAAATGAAACCATAGACCTAACCCTAACCCTAGGCGGACACCTTATGCTTAACCCCCACCCTAACCTGAACCTGATGCTTACTCCAACCGTAACAGTTAAACGAAAACTAACAGTAGCCCTAAACTGTCTCCCTCAAACTAAGTTCAAACCTAACCTAACCTGAAGCCTAACTCAAACAATAGACCTAACCCTAACCCTAGGCGGACACCTTAAGCTTAACCCCAAGCGAACCTGACCCTGAGGTTAAATCCAACCGTAACACTGAACCGAAAACTAACAGTAGCCCTAAACTTACTCCCTCAAACTAAGTTCAATCCTAAATTAACCTGAAGCCTAAATGAAACCATAGTACTAACCCGAACCCTAGGCGGACACCTTATGCTTAACCCCCACCCTAACCTAACCCTGACGCTTACTCCAACCGTAACACTTAACCGAAAACTAACAGTAGCCCTAAACTTACTCCCTCAAACTACGTTCAAACATAACCTAATTTGGGGCCTAAATCAAACCATACACCTAACCCTAACCCTAGGCGGACACCTTAAGCTCAACCCCAACCCTAACCTGGCCCTGACGCTAACTCCAACCGTAACAATTACCCGAAAACTAACAGTAGCCCTAAACTTAGTGCCTCAAACTAAGTTCAAACCTAACCTAACCTGAAGCCTAAATGAAACCATAGACCTAACCCTAACCCTAGGCGGACACTTTATGCTTAACCCCCAACCTAACCTGAACCTGATGCTTACTCCAACAGTAACAGTTAAACGAAAACTAACAGTAGCCCTGAACTTACTCATTCAAACTAAGTTCAAACCTAACCTAACGTGAAGCCTAAATCAAACCATACACCTAACCCTAACCCTAGGCGGACACCTGAAGCTCAACCCCAACCCTAACCTGGCCGTGACGCTAACTCCAACCATAACAGTTACCCGAAAACTAACAGTAGCCCTAAACTTACTCCCTCAAACTAAGTTCAAACCTAACCTAACCTGAAGCCTTAATCAAACCACAGACCTAACCCTAACCCTAGGCGGACACCTTAAGCTCAACCCCAACCCTAACTGTACCCTCATGCTAACTCCAAACGTAACACTGAACCGAAAACTAACAGTAGCCCTAAACTTACTCCCTCAAACTAAGTTCAATCCTAAATTAACCTGAATCCTAAATGAAACCATACACCTAACCCTATCACTAAGCGGACACCTTATGCTTAACCCCCACCCTAACTCCAACTGTAACAGTTAACCGAAAACTAACAGTAGTCCTAAACTTACTCCCTGAAACTAACTTCAAACCTAACCTAACCTGAAGCCTAAATCAAACCATACACCTAACCCTAACCCTAGGCGGACACCTTAAGCTCCACTCCAACCCTAACCTGACCCTGACGCTATCTCCAACCGTAACACTGAACCGAAAACTAACAGTAGCCCTAAACTTACTCACTCAAAGTAAGTTCAAACGTAACCTAACCTGGAGCCTAAATCAAACCATGGACCTAACCCTAACCATAGGCGGACACCTCAAGCTAACCCCAAACCTAACCTGACCCTGACGCTAACTCCAACCATAATACTGAACCGAAAACTAACAGTAGCCCTAAACTTACTCCCTCAAACTAAGTTCAAACCTAACCTAACCTGAAGCCTAAATCAAACCATACACCTAACCCTAACCCTAGGCGGACACCTTAACTTCAACCCCAAACCTAACCTGACCCTGACGCTTACTCCAACTGTAACAGTTAACTGAAAACTAACAGTAGCCCTAAACTTACTCCCTCAAACTAAGTTCAAACATAACCTAACCTGAAGCCTAAATCAAACCGTTCACCTAACCCTAACACTAGGCGGACACCTTAAGCTCAACCCCAACCCTAACCTGGCCGTGACGCTAACTCCAACCGTAACAGTTACCAGAAAACTAACAGTTGCCCTAAACTTACTCCCTCAAACTAACTTCAAACCTAACCTAACCTGAAGCCTAAATGAAACCATAGACCTAACCCTAACCCTAGGCAGATACCTTATGCTTAACCCCCACCCTAACCTGACCCTGACGCTTACTCCAACCGTAACAGTTAAACGAAAACTAACAGTAGTCCTAAACTTATTCCCTCAATCTAAGTTCAAACCTAACCTAACCTGAAGCCTAAATCAAACCAAACACCTAACCCTAACCCTAAGCGGACACCTGAAGCTCAAACCCAAACCTAACCTGACCCTCACGCTAACTCTAACCGTAACACTGAACCTAAAACTAACAGTAGCCCTAAACTTACTCCCTAAAACTAAGTTCAAACCTAACCTAACCTGAAGCCTATCTCAAACCATAAACCTAACCCTAACCCTAGGCGGACACCTGAAGCTCAACCCCAAACCTAACCTGACCCTGACGCTTACTCCAACTGTAACAGTTAACCAAAAACTAATAGTAGCCCTAAACTTACTCCGTGAAACTAACTTCAAACCTAACCTAACCTGAAGCCTAAATCAAACCATACACCTAACCCTAACCCTAGGCGGACACCTTAAGCTCAATGCCAACCCTAACCTGACCTCCCAGCTAACTCCAACCATATCACAGAACCGAAAACTAAGAGTAGCCCTAAACTTACTCCCACAAACTAAGTTCAATCCTAACCTAACCTGAAGCCTAAATGAAACCATAGACCTAACCCTAACCCTAGGCGGACACCTTATGGTTAACCCCCACCATAACCTGACCCTGACGCTTACTCCAATCGTAACAGTTAAACGAAAACTAACAGTAGCCCGAAACTTACTCCCTTAAACTAAGTTCAAACCTTTCATAACCTGAAGCCTAAATCAAACCATACACCTAACACTAACCCTAGGCGGATACCTTAAGCTCAACCCCAAACCTAACCTGACCCTGACACTTACACCAACAGTAACAGTTAACCGAAAACTAACAGTAGCCCTAAACTGACTCCCTCAAACTAAGTTCAAACCTAACCTAACCTGAAGGCTAAATGAAACCATAGACCTAAACCTAACCCTAGGCCGACACCTTATGCTTAACCCCAACACTAACCTGACCCTGACGCTTACTCCAACTGTAACAGTTAACCGAAAACTAACAGTAGCCCTAAACTTACTCTCTGAAACTAACTTCAAACCTAACCTAACCTGAAGCCTAAATCAAACCATACACCTAACCCTAACACTAGGCGTACACCTTAAGCTCCACCCCAACCCTACCTGACCCTGACACTAAGTCCAACCGTAACAGTTACCCGAAAACTAAAAGTAGCCCTAAACTTACTCCCTCAAATAAGTTCAAACCTAACCTAACCTGAAGCCTAACTCAAACAATAGACCTAACCCTAACCCTAGGCGGACACCTTAAGCTTGACCCCAACCCTAACCTGACCCTGAGGCTAAATTCAACCGTAACACTGAACCAAAAAATACAATAGGCCTAAACTTACTCCCTCAAACTAAGTTCAAACCTAACCTAACCTGAAGCCTAACTCAAACCATAGACCTAACCCTAACCCTAGGCGGATACCTGAATCTCAACCCCAACCCTAACTTGACCATGACGCTATCTCCAACCGTAACACTAAACCGAAAACTAACAGTAGCCCTAAACTTACTCGCTCAAACTAAGTTCAAACCTAACCTAACCTGAAGTCTAACTCAAATCATAGACCTAACCCTAACAATAGGCGGACACCTGAAGCTCAACTCCAACCCTAACCTGACCCTGACGCTATCTCCAACCGTAACACTGAACCGAAAACTAACAGTAGCCCTAATCTTACCCCCTCAGACTAAGTTCAAACCTAACCTAACCTGAAGCATAACTCAAACCATAGACCTAACCCTAACCGTAGGCGGACACCTGAAGCTCAACCACAACCCTAACCTGACCCTGACGATATCTCCAACCATAACACTGAACCGAAAACTAAGAGTAGCCCTAAACTTACTCCCTCAAACTAAGTTCAAACCTAACCTAACCAGAAGCCTATCTCAAACCGCAGACCTAACCATAACCCTACGAGGACACCTTAAGCTTAACCACAAACGAACCTGACCCTGAGGTTAAATCCAACCGTAACACTGAACCGAAACTAACAGTAGCCCTAAATTAACTCCCTCAAACTAAGTTCAATCCTAACCTAACCTGAAGCCTAAATGAAACCATAGTCCTAACCCGAACCCTAGGCGGACACCTTATGCTTAACCCCCACCCTAACCTAACCCTGACGCTAACTCCAACCGTAACAGTTAAACGAAAACTAACAGTAGCCCTAAACTTACTCCCTCAAACTAAGTTCAAACATAACCTAACCTGAAGCCTAAATCAAACCATACAACTAATCCTAACCCTAGGCGGACACCTTAAGCTCAACCCCAACCCTAACCTGACCCTGACGCTTACTCCAACCGTAACAGTTAAACGAAAACTAACAGTAGCCCTAAACTGTCTCCCTCAAACTAAGTTCAAACGTAACCTAACCTGAAGCCTAACTCAAACAATAGACCTAACCCTAACCCTAGGCAGACACCTTAAGCTTAACCCCAACCCTAACCTGACCCTGAGGCTAAATCGAACCATAACACTGAACCGAAAACTAACAGTGGCCCTAAACTTACTCCCTCAAACTAAGTTCAATCCTAACCTAACCTGAAGCCTAAATGAAACCATAGACCTAACCCTTACCCTAGGCGGACACCTTATGCTTAACCCCCACCCTAACCTGACCCTGACGCTTACTCCAACCGTAACAGTTAAACGAAAACTAACAGTAGCCCTAAACTTACTCCCTCAAACTAACTTCAAACCTAACCTAACCTGAAGCCTAAATCAAACCATACACCTAACCCTAACCCTAGGCGGACACCTT
This sequence comes from Tupaia tana, assembly GCA_026018925.1. Classification (NCBI taxonomy): domain Eukaryota; kingdom Metazoa; phylum Chordata; class Mammalia; order Scandentia; family Tupaiidae; genus Tupaia; species Tupaia tana. The sequence goes on along the minus strand of JAKSZU010000034.1, from coordinate 2,313,169 downwards.
AAGCTCAACCCCAATCCTAACCTGGACCTGACGCTCACTGCAACAGTAACAGTTACGCGAAAACTAACAGTAGCTCTAAACTTACTCCCTCAAACTAACTTCAATCCTAACCTAACTTGAAGCCTAACTCAAACCATAGTCCTAACCCTAACCCTAAGCGGACACCTGAAACTCAACCACAACCCTAACCAGACCCTGACGCTATCTCCAACCGTAACACTGAACCGAAAACTAACAGTAGCCCTAAACTTACTCCCTCAAACTAAGTTCAAACCTAACCTAACCTGAAGCCTAACTCAATCCACAGACCTAACCCTAACCCTAGGCGGACACCTTAAGCTCAACCCCAACCCTAACCGGACCCTCATGCTAACTCCAAACGTAACACTGAACCGAAAACTAACAGTAGCCCTAAACTTACTCCCTGAAACTAACTTCAAACCTAACCTAACCTGAAGCCTAACTCAAATCATAGACCTAACCCTAACCCAAGGCGGACACCGTAAGCTCAACCCCAACCCTAACCGGACACTCACGCTAACTCCAAATGTAACACTGAACCAAAAACTAACAGTAGCCCTAAACTTACTCCCTCAAACTAAGTTTAAACCTAACCTAACCTGAAGCCTAACTCAAATCATAGACCTAACCCTAACAGTAGGCGGACACCTGAAGCTCAACCCCAACCCTAACCTGACCCTGACGCTATCTCCAACCGTAACACTGAACCGAAAACTAACAGTAGCCCTAAACTTACTCCTTCAAACTAAGTTCAAACCTAACCTAACCTGAAGTCTAACTCAAACCACAGACCTAACCCTAACCCTAGGCGGACACCTTAAGCTCAACTCCAAACCTAACCTGGCCCAGACGCTAACTCCAACCGTAACAGTTTCCCAAAAACTAACAGTAGCCCTAAACTTACACCCTCAAACTAAGTTCAAACCTAACCTAACCTGAAGCCTAATTCAAACCACAGACCTAACCTTAACCCTAGGCGGACACCTTAAGCTCAACCCCAACCCTAACCGTACCCTCATGCTCACTCCAAACGTAACACTGACCCGAAAACTAACAGTAGCCCTAAACTTACTCCCTCAAACTAAGTTCAATCCTAACCTAACCTGAAGCCTAAATGAAACCATACACCTAACCCTATCCCTAGGTGGACACCTTATGCTTAACCCCCACCCTAACCTGACCCTGACACTTACTCCAACTGTAACAGTTAACCGAAAACTAACAGTAGCCCTAAACTTACTCCCTGTAACTAACTTCAAACCTAACCTAACCTGAAACCTAAATCAAACCATACACCTAACCCTAACCCTAGGCGGACACCTTAAGCTCAACCCCAACCCTAACCTGACCTCCCGGCTAACTCCAACCATATCACTGAACCGAAAACTAAGAGTAGCCCTAAACTTACTCACTCAAACTAAGTTCAAACCTAACCTAACCTGAAGCCTAACTCAAATCATAGACCTAACCCTAACAATAGGCGGACACCTGAAGCTCAACCCCAACCCTAACCTGACCCTGACGCTATCTCCAACCGTAACACTGAACCGAAAACTAACAGTAGCCCTAAACTTACTCTGTCAAACTAAGTTCAAACGTAACCTAACATGAAGCCTAAATCAAACCACAGACCTAACCCTAACCCTAGGCGGACACCTTAAGCTCCACTCCAACCCTAACCTGACCCTGACGCTATCTCCAACCGTAACACTGAACCGAAAACTAACAGTAGCCCTAAACTTACTCACTCAAAGTAAGTTCAAACGTAACCTAACCTGGAGCCTAAATCAAACCATGGACCTAACCCTAACCTAGGCGGACACCTCAAGCTAACCCCAAACCTAACCTGACCCTGACGCTAACTCCAACCATAATACTGAACCGAAAACTAACAGTAGCCCTAAACTTACTCCCTCAAACTAAGTTCAAACCTAACCTAACCTGAAGCCAAAATCAAACCATACACCTAACCCTAAACCTAGGCGGACACCTTAACTTCAACCCCAAACCTAACCTGACCCTGACGCTTACTCCAACTGTAACGGTTAACTGAAAACTAACAGTAGCCCTAAACTTACTCCCTCAAACTAAGTTCAAACATAACCTAACCTGAAGCCTAAATCAAACTGTTCACCTAACCCTAACCCTAGGCGGACACCTTAAGCTCAACCCCAACCCTAACCTGACCCTGACGCTAACTCCAACCTTAACAGTTACCCGAAAACTAACAGTAGCCCTAAACTTACTCCCTCAAACTAAGTTCAAACCTAACCTAACCAGAAGCCAAAAACAAACCATACAACTAACCCTAACCCTAGGCGGACACCTTAAGCTCAACCCCAACCCTAACCTGACCCTCACGCTAACTCCAACCGTAACACTGAACCGAAAACTAACAGTAGCCCTAAACTTACTCCCTCAAACTACGTTCAAACCTAACCTAACCTGAACCCTATCTCAAACCACAGACCTAACCCTAACCCTAGGTGGACACCTTAAGCTCAACCCCAACCCTAACCGGACCCTCACGCTAACTCCAAACGTAACACTGAACCAAAAACTAACAGTAGCCCTAAACTTACTCCCTCAAACTAAGTTAAAACCTAACCTAACCTGAAGCCTAACTCAAACAATAGACCTAACCCTAACCCAAGGCGGACACCTTATGCTTAAACCCCAGCCTACTCTGACCCTGACGCTTACTCCAACTGTAACAGTTAACCGAAAACTAACAGTAGCCCTAAACTTACTCCCTCAAACTAAGTTCAAACCTAACCTAACCTGAAGCCTATCTCAAACCACAGACCTAACCCTAACACTAGGCGGACACCTTAAGCTCAACCCCAACCCTAACCAGACACTGACGCTAACTCCAAATGTAACACTGAACCAAAAACTAACAGTAGCCCTAAACTTACTCCCTCAAACTAAGTTCAAACCTAACCTAACCTGAAGCCTAAATGAAACCATAGACCTAACCCTAACCCTAGGCGGACACCTTATGCTTAACCCCACCCTAACCTGACCCTGACGCTTACTCCAACTGTAATAGTTAACCGAAAACTAACGGTAGCCCTAAACTTACTCCCTGAAACTAATTTCAAACCTAACCTAACCTGAAGCCTCAATCAAACCATACACCTAACCCTAACCCTAGGCGGACACCTTAAGCTCAACCCCAACCCTAACCTGACCCTGACGCTAACTCCAACCGTAACATTTACCCGAAAACTAACAGTAGCCCTAAACTTACTCCCTCAAACTAAGTTCAAACATAACCTAACCAGAAGCCAAAATCAAACCATAAACCTAACCCTAACCCTAGGCGGACACCTTAAGCTCAACCACAACCCTAACCTGACCCTCACGCTAACTCCAACCGTAACACTGAACCGAAAACTAACAGTAGCCCTAAACTTACTCCCTAAAACTAAGTTCAAACCTAACCTAACCTGAAGCCTAACTCAAACCATAGACCTAACCCTAACCCTAAGCGGACACCTGAAGCTCAACCACAACCCTAACCTGACCATGACGCTATCTCCAACTGTAACACTGAACCGAAAACTAACAGTAGCAATAAACTTACTCCCTCAAACTAAGTTCAAACCTAACCTAACCTGAAGCCTATCTCAAACCACACACCTAACCCTAACCCTAGCCGGACACCGTAAGCTCAACCCCAACCCTTACCGGACACTCACGCTAACTCCAAATGTAACACTGAACCAAAAACTAACAGTAGCCCTAAACTTACTCCCTCAAACTAAGTTCAAACCTAACCTAACCTGAAGCCGAACTCAAATCATAGACCTAACCCTAACCCTATGCGGACACCTGAAGCTCAACCCCAACCCTAACTTGACCCTGAAGCTATCTCCAACCGTAACACTGAACCGAAAACTAACAGTAGCCCTAAACTTACTCCTTCAAACTAAGTTCAAACCTAACCTAACCTGAAGTCTAACTCAAACCACAGACCTAACCCTAACCCCAGGCGGACACCTTAAGCTCAACCCCAACCCTAACATGACCCTCACGCTAACTCCAACCGTAACACTGAACCGAAAACTAACAGTAGCCCTAAACTTACTCCCTCAAAGTAAGTTCAAACCTAACATAACCTGAAGCCTAACTCAAACAATAGACCTAACCCTAACCCTAGGCGGACACCTTAAGCTCAACCCCAACCCTAACCGGACCCTCACGCTAACTCCAAACGTAACATTGAACAGAAAACTAACAGTAGCCCTAAACTTACTCCCGCAAACTAAGTTCAATCCTAACCTAACCTGAAGCCTAAATGAAACCATAGACCTAACCCTAACCCTAGGCGGACACCTTATGCTTAACCCCCACCCTAACCTGACCCTGACGCTTACTCCAACCGTAACAGTTATACGAAAACTAACAGTAGCCCTAAACTGTCTCCCTCAAACTAAGTTCAAACCTAACCTAACCTGAAGCCTAACTCAAACAATAGACCTAACCCTAACCCTAGGCGGACACCTTAAGCTTAACCCCTCCCTAACCTGACCCTGAGGCTAAATCGAACCGTAACACTGAACCGAACCTAACAGTGGCCCTAAACTTACTCCCTCAAACTAAGTTCAATCCTAACCTAACCTGAAGCCTAAATGAAACCATAAACCTCACACTAACCCTAGGCGTACACCTTATGCTTAAGCCCCACCCTAACCTGACTCTGACGCTTACTCCAACCGTAACATTTAAACGAAAACTAACAGTAGCCCTAAACGTACTCCCTCAAACTAAGTTCAAACTTAACCTAACCTGAAGCCTAAATCAAACCATACAACTAACCCTAACCCTAGGCAGACACCTTAAGCTCAACCCCAAACCTAACATGACCCTGACGCTTACTCCAAACGTAAGAGTTAACCGAAAACTAACAGTAGCCCTAAACTGACTCCCTCAAACTAAGTTCAAACATAATCTAACCTGAAGCCTAAATCAAATTATAGACCTAACCCTAACCCTAGGCGGACACCTTATGCTTAACCCCCACCCTAACCTGACCCTGACGCTTACTCCAACTGTAAGAGTTAACCGAAAACTAACAGTAGCCCTAAACTTACTCCCTCAAACTAACTTCAAAACTAACCTAACCTGAAGCCTAAATCAAACCATACACCTAACCCTAACCCTAGGGGGACACCTTAAGCTCAACCCCAACCCTAACCTGGCCCTGACGCTAACTCCAACCGTAACACGGAACCTGAAACTAACAGTAGCCCTAAACTTACTCCCTAAAACTAAGTTCAAACCTAAACTACCTGAAGCCTATCTCAAACCATAGACCTAAACCTAACCCTAGGCGGACACCTGAAGCTCAACCCCAACCCTAACCTGACCCTGACGCTATCTCCAACCGTAACACTGAACCGAAAATTAACAGTAGCCCTAAACTTACTCCCTCAATCTAAGTTCAAACCTAACCTAACCTGGAGCCTAACTCAAACCACAGACCTAACCCTAACCCTAGGCGGACACCTTAAGCTCAACCCCAACCCTAACCGGACCCTCATGCTAACTCCAAACGTAACACTGAACCGAAAACTAACAGTAGCCCTAAACTTACTCCCGAAAACTAAGTTCAATCCTAACCTAACCTGAAGCCTAAATGAATCCATACACCTAACCATAACCCTCGGCGGACACCTTATGCCTAACCCCCACCCTAACCTGACCCTGATGCTTACTCCAACTGTAACAGTTAACCGAAAACTAACAGTAGCCCTAAACTTACTCCCTGAAACTAACTTCAAACCTAACCTAACCTGAAGCCTAAATCAAACCATACACCTAACCCTAACCCTAGGCGGACACCTTAAGCTCAACCCCAACCCTAACCTGGCCCATACGCTAACTCCAACCGTAACAGTTACCCGAAAACTAACAGTAGCCCTAAACTTACTGCCTCAAACTAAGTTCAAAGCTAACCTAACCTGAAGCCTAAATGAAACCATAGACCTAACCCTAACCCTAGGCGGACACCTTATGCTTAACCCTCACCCTAACCTGACCCTGACGCTTACTCCAACCGTAACAGTTAAACGAAAACTAACAGTAGCCCTAAACTGTCTCCCTCAAACTAAGTTCAAACCTAACCTAACCTGAAGCCTAACTCAAACAATAGACCTAACCCTAACCCTAGGCGGACACCTTAAGCTTAACCCCAACCCTAACCAGACCCTGAGGCTAAATCGAACCGTAACACTGAACCGAAAACTAACAGTGCCCTAAATTTACTCCCTCAAACTAAGTTCAATCCTAACCTAACCTGAAGCCTAAATGAAACCATAGACCTAACCCTAAACTTAGGCGGACACCTTATGCTTAACCCCCTTCCTAACCTGACCCTGACGCTAACTCCAACCGTAACAGTTAACCGAAAACTAACAGTAGCCCTAAATTTACTCCATCAAACTAACTTCAAACCTAACCTAACCTTAAGCCTAAATGAAACCATACACCTAACCCTAACCCTAGGCGGACACCTTAATCTCAACCCCAACCCTAACCTTGCCCTGACGCTAACTCCAACCATAACAGTTTCCCGAAAACTAACAGTAGCCCTAAACTTACTCCCTCAAACTAAGTTCAATCCTAACCTAACCTGAAGCCTAAATGAAACCATAGACCTAACCCTAACCCTAGGCGGACACCTTATGCTTAACCCCCACCCTAACCTGACCCTGACGCTTACTCCAACCGTAACAGTTAAAAGAAAACTAAAAGTAGCCCTAAACTTACTCCCTCAAACTAACTTTAAACCTAACCTAACCTGAAGCCTAAATCAAACCATACACCTAACCCTAACCCTAGGTGGACACCTTAAGCTCAACCCCAAACCTAACCTGGCCCTTACGCTAACTCCAACAGTAACAGTTACCCGAAAAACTAACAGTAGCCCTAAACTTACTCCCTCAAACTAAGTTCAAACCTAACCTAACCTGAAGCCTAACTCAAACCATAGACCTAACCCTAACCCTAGGCGGACACCTGAAACTCAACCACAAACCTAACCAGACCCTGACGCTATCTCCAAACGTAACACTGAACCGAAAACTAACAGTAGCCCTAAACTTACAACCTCAAACTAAGTTCAAACCTAACCTAACCTGCAGCCTAACTCAAACCATAGAACTAACCCTAACCCTAGGCGGACACCTGAAGCTCAACCACAACCCTATCCAGACCCTGACGCTATCTCCAACCGAAACACTGAACCGAAAACTAACAGTAGCCCTAAACTCACTCCCTCAAACTAAGTTCAAACCTAACCTAACCTGAAGCCTAACTCAAACCACAGACCTAACCCTAACCCTAGGCGGACACCTTAAGCTCAACCCCAACCCTAACCTGACAATCATGCTAACTCCAACCGTAACACTGAACCGAAAACTAACAGTATCCCTAAATTTACTCCCTCAAACTACGTTCAAACCTAACCTAACCTGAAGCCTAACTCAAACCATAGACCTAACCCTAACCCTAGGCGGACACCTCAAGCTAACCCCAACGCTAACCTGACTCTGACGCTAACTCCAAACATAATACTGAACAGAAAACTAACAGTAGCCCTAAACTTACTCCCTCAAAATAAGTTCAAGCCTAACCTAACCTGAAGCCTAAATCAAACCATAAACCTAACCCTAACCCTAGGCGGACACCTTAAACTCAATCCCAAACCTAACCTGACCCTGACGCTTACTCCAACCGTAACAGTTAACCGAAAACTAACAGTAGCCCTAAACTTACTCCCTCTAACTAAGTTCAAACATAACCTAACCTGAAGCCTAAATCAAACCTTACACCTAACCGTAACCCTAGGCGGACACCTTAAGCTCAACCCCAACCATAACCTGGCCCTGACGCTAACTCCAATCGTAACAGTTACCTGAAAACTAACAGTAGCCCTAAACTTATTCCCTCAAACTAAGTTCAAACCTAAACTAACCTGAAGCCTAAATCAAACCATACACCTAACCCTAACCCTAGACGGACACCTGAAGCTCAACCTCAACACTAACCTGACCCTCACGCTTAGTCTAACCGTAACACTGAACCGAAAACTAACAGTAGCCCTAAACTCACTCCCTCAAACTAAGTTCAAACCTAACCTAACCTGAAGCCTAACTCAAACCACAGACCTAACCCTAACCATAGGCGGACATCTTAAGCTCAACCCCAACCATAACCTGACCCTCACGCTAACTCCAACCATAACACTGAACCGAAAACTAACAGTAGCCCTAAACTTACTCCCTCAAACTAAGTTTAAACCTAACCTAACCTGAAGCCTAAATGAAACCATAGACCTAACCCTAACCCTAGGCGGACAACTTATGCTTAAGCCCCACCCTAACCTGACCCTGAGGCTTACTCCAACCGTAACAGTTAAACGAAAACTAACAGTAGCCCTAAACTTACTCCCTCAAACTAAGTTCAAACCTAACCTAACCTGAAGCCTAAATAAAACCATACACCTATCCCTAACCCTAGGCGGACACCTTAAGCTCAAACACAAACCTAACCTGACCCTGACGCTTACTCCAACCGTAACAGTTAACTGAAAACTAACAGTAGCCCTAAACTGACACCCTCAAACAAGGTTCAAACCTAACCTAACCTGAAGCCTAAATCAAATCATAGACCTAACCCTAACCCTAGGCGGACACCTTATGCTTAACCGCCACCCTAACCTGACACTGACGCTTACTCCACCTGTAACAGTTAACCGAAAACTAACAGTAGCCCTAAACTTACTCCCTCAAACTAACTTCAAACCTAACCTAACCTGAAGCCTAAATCAAACCTTACACGTAACCCTAACCCTAGGCGGACACCTTAATCTGAACCCCAACCATAACTTGGCCCTCACGCTAACTCCAACCGTAAAAGTTTCCCGAAAACTAACAGTAAACCTAAACTTACTCCCTCAAACTAAGTTCAAACCTAAAGTAACCTGAAGCCTAAATCAAACCATACACCTAACCCTAACCCTACGCGGACACCTTAAGCTCAACCCCATCCCTAACCTGACCTCCAGGCTAACTCCAACCATATCACTGGACCGAAAACTAAGAGTATCCCTAAACTTACTCGCTCAAATTAAGTTCAAACCTAACCTAACCTGAAGCCTAACTCAAATCATAGACATAACCCTAACAATAGGCGGACACCTGAAGCTCAACCCCAACCCTAACCTGACCCTCAAGTTATCTCGAACCGTAACACTGAACCGAAAACTAACAGTAGCCCTAAACTTACTCACTCAAACTAAGTTCAAACGTAATCTAACCTGAAGCCTAAATCAAACCACAGACCTAACCCTAACCCTAGGAAGACACCTTAAGCTCAACTCCAACCCTAACATGACCCTGATGCTATCTCCAACCATAACACTGAACCGAAAACTAACAGTAGCCCTAACCTTACTCCCTCAAACTAAGTTCAAACCTAACCTAACCTGACGCCTAACTCAAACCATAGACCTAACCCTAACCTTAGGCGGACACCTGAAGTTCAAACCCAACCCTAACCTGAACCTCACGCTAAATCCAACCGTAACACTGAACCGAAAACTAACAGTACCCTAAACTTACTCCCTCAAACTAAGTTCAATCCTAACCTAACCTGAAGCCTAAATGAAACCATGCACCTAACCCTAACCCTAGGCGGACACCTCAAGCTAACCCCAACCCTAACCTGACCCTGACGCTAACTCCAACCATAATACTGAGCCGAAAACTAACAGTAGCCCTAAACTTACTCCCTCAAACTAAGTTCAAACCTAACCTAACCGGAAGCCTAAATCAAACCATACACCTAACCCTAACCCTAGACGGACACCTTAACTTAAACCCCAAACCTAACATGACCCTAACGCTTACTCCAACTGTAACAGTTATCAAAAAACTAACAGTAGCCCTAAAATTACTCCCTCAAACTAAGTTCAAACATAACCTAACCTGAAGCCTAAATCAAACCATACACCTAAACCTAACCCTAGGCGGACACGTTAAGCTCAATCCCAACCCTAACTTGGCCCTGACGCTAACTCAAACCGTAACAGTTACCCGAAAACTAACAGTATCCCTAAACTTACTCCCTCAAACTAAGTTCAAACCTAACCTAACCTGAAGCCTAAATCAAACCATACACCTAACCCTAACCCTAGGCGGACACCTGAAACTCAAACACAACCTTAACCTGACCCTCACGCTAACTCCAACCGTAACACTGAACCTAAAACTAACAGTAGCCCTAAACTTACTCCCTAAAACTAAGTTCAAACCTAACCTAACCTGAAGCCTAACTCAAACCATAGACCTAACCCTAACCCTAGGCAGACACCTGAAGCTCAACCCAAACCCTAACCTGACCCTGACGCTATCTCCAACCGTAACACTGAACCGAAAAATAACAGTAGCCCTAAACTTACTCCCTAAAACTAAGTTCAAACATAACCTAACCTGAAGCCTAACTCAAATCACAGACCTAACCCTAAACCTAGGCGGACACCTTAAGCTCAACCCCAACCCTAACCGGACCCTAACGCTAACTCCAAACATAACACTGAACTGAAAACTAACAGTAGCTCTAAACTTACTCCCTCAAACCAAGTTCAATCCTAACTTAACCTGAAGCCTAAATGAAACCATAAGCCTAACCCTAACCCTAGGCGGACACCTTATGCTTAACCCCCACCCTAACCTGACCCTGACGCTTACTCCAACCGTTACAGTTAACCGAAAACTAACAGTTGCCCTAAACTTACTCCCTCAAACTAAGTTCAATCCTAACCTAACCTGAAGCCTAAATGAAACCATAGACCTAACCCTAACACTAGGCGGAAACCTTATGCTTAACCCCCAAACTAACCTGACCCTGACGCTTACTCTAACCATAACAGTTAAACGAAAACTAACAGTAGCCCTAAACTTACTCCCTCAAACTAAGTTCAAACCTAACCTAACCTGAAGCCTAAATCAAACCATACACCTAACCCTAATCCTAGGCAGACAACTTAAGCTCAACCCCAAACCTAACCTGACCCTAGCGCTTACTCCAACCGTAACAGTTAACCGAAAACTAACAGTAGCCCTAAACTGACTCCCTCAAACTAAGTTCAAACCTAACCTAACCTGAAGCCTAACTCAAACCATAGACCTAACCCTAACCCTAGGCGGATCGGACACCTGAAGCTCAAACACAAACCTAACCTGACCCTGACGCTCTCTCCAACCGTAACACTGAACCGAGAACTAACAGTAGCCCTAAACTTATTCCTTCATACTAAGTTCAAACTTAACCTAACCTGAAGCCTAACTCAAACAATAGACCTAACCCTAACCCTACGCGGACACATTAAGCTTAACCCCAACCCTATCCTGACCCTGAGGCTAAATCCAACCGTAACACTGAACCGAAAACTAACAGTAGCCATAAACTTATTCCCTCAAACTAAATTCAATCCTAACCTAACCTGAAGCCTAAATGAAACCATAGACCTAACCCTAACCCTAGGCCGACACCTTATGGTTAACCCCCACCCTAACCTGACCCTGACGCTTACTCCAACCGAAACAGTTAAACGAAAACTAACAGTAGCCCTAAACTTACTCCCTCAAACTAAGTTCAAACCTATCCTAACCTGAAGCCTAAATCAAACCATACACCTATCCCTAACCCTAGGTGGATACCTTAAGCTCAACCTCAAACCTAACCTGACCCTGACACTTACACCACCGTAACAGTTAACCGAAAACTAACAGTAGCCCTAAACTGACTCCCTCAAACTAAGTTCAAACCTAACCTATCCTGATGCCTAAATCAAATCTTAGACCTAACCCTAACCCTAGGCGGTAACCTTATGCTTAACCCCCACCCTAACCTGACCCTGACGCTTACTCCAACTGTAACAGTTTCCCGAAAACTAACAGTAGCCCTAAACTTGCTCTCTCAACTAAGTTCAAACCTAACCTAACCTGAAGCCTAAATCAAACCATACACCTAACCCTAACCCTAGGCGGACACCTTAAGCTCAACCCCAACCCTAACCTGATTTCCAGGCTAACTCCATCCATATCACTGAACCGAAAACTAAGAGTAGCCCTAAACTGACTCCCTCAAACTAAGTTCAAACCTAACCTAACCTGAAGCCTAAATCAAAACTTAGACCTAACCCTAACCCTAGGCGGACACCTTAAGCTCAACTCCAACCCTAAACTGACCCTGACGCAATCTCCAACCGTAACACTGAACCGAAAACTAACAGTAGTCCTAAACTTACTCACTCAAACTAAGTTCAAACGTAACCTAACTTGGAGACTAATTCAAACCATGGACCTTACCCTAACCCTAGGCGGACACCTCAAGCTAACCCCAACCCTAACCTGACCCTGACGCTAACTCCAAACATAATACTGAACCGAAAACTAACATTAGCCCTAAACTTACTCCCTCAAAATAAGTTCGAACCTAACCTAACCTGAAGCCTAAATCAAACCATACACCTAACCCTAACCCTAGGCAGACAACTTAACTTCAACCCCAAACCTAACCTGAGCCTGACGCTTACTCCAACTGTAACAGTTAACCGAAAACTAACAGTAGCCCTAAACTTACTCCCTCAAACTAAGTTCAAACATAACCTAACCTGAAGCCTAAATCAAACCAAACACCTAACCTTAACCCTAGGCGGACAACTTAAGCTCAACCCCAACCCTACCCTGGCCCTGACGCTAACTCCAACCGTAACAGTTACACGAAAACTAACAGTAGCCCTAAACTTACTCCCTCAAACTAAGTTCAAACCTAACCTAACCTGAAGCCTAAATCAAACCATACACCTAACCCTAAACCTAGGCGGACACATGAAGCTCAAACCCAACCCTAACCTGACCCTCACGCTAACTCCAACCGTAACACTGAACCTAAAACTAACAGTAGCCCTTAACTTACTCCCTCAAACTAAGTTCAATCCTAACCTAACCTGAAGCCTAAATGAAATCATAGACCTAACCCTAACCCTAGGCTTACACCTTATGCTTAACCCCCACCCTAACCTGACCCTGACGCTTACTCCAACTGTAACAGTTAACCGAAAACTAACAGTAGCCCTAAAATTACTCCCTGAAACTAACTTCAAACCTAACCTAACCTGAAGCCTAAATCAAACCATACACCTAACCCTAACCCTAGGCGGACACCTTAAACTCCACCCCAACCCAAAGCGGACCCTCACGCTAACTCCAAAAGTAACACTGAACCGAAAACTAACAGTAGCCATAAACTGACTCGCTCAAACTAAGTTCAATCCTAACCTAACCTGAAGCCTAAATGAAACCATAGACCTAACCTTAACCCTAGCGGACACCTTATGCTTAACCCCCAACCTAACCTGACCCTGACACTTACACCAACCGTAACAGTTAACCGAAAACTAACAGTAGCCCTAAACTGACTCCCTCAAACTAAGTTCAAACCTAACCTAACCTGAAGCCTAAATCAAATCATAGACCTAACCCTAACCCTAGGCGGACACCTTATGCTTAACCCCCACCCTAACCTGACCCTGACGCTTACTCCAACTGTAACAATTAACCGAAAACTAACAGTAGCCCTAAACTTACTCCCTGAAACTAACTTCAAACCTAACCTAACCTGAAGCCTAAATCAAACCATGCACCTAACCCTAACCCTTGGCGGACACCTTAAGCTCAATCCCAACCCTAACCTGGCCCTGACGCTAACTCCAACCGTAACAGTTACCCGAAAACTAACACTACCCCTAAACTTACTCTCTCAAACTAAGTTCAAACCTAACCTAACCAGAGGCCAAAATCAAACCATACACCTAACCCTAACCCTAGGCGGAAACCTTAAGCTCAACCCCAACCCTAACGTGACCCTCACGCTAACGCCAACCGTAACACTGAACCGAAAACTAACAGTACCCCTAAACTTACTCCCTCAAACTAAGTTAAAACCTAACCTAACCTGAAGCCTAACTCAAACCACAGACCTAACCGTAACCCTAAGCGGACACCTTAAGCTTAACCCCAACCCTAACCTGACCCTGAGGCTAAATCCAACCGTAACAGTTAACCGAAAACTAACAGTAGCCCTAAACTGACTCGCTCAAACTAAGTTCAATCCTAACCTAACCTGAAGCCTAAATGAAACCATAGACCTAACCCTAACCCTAGGCGGACAACTTATGCTTAACACCCACCCTAACCCGACCCTGACGCTTACTCCAACTGTAACAGTTAACTGAAAACTAAAAGTAGCCCTAAACTTACTCCCTCAAACTAAGTTCAAACCTAACCTAATGTGAAGCCTAAATCAAACCATACACCTAACCCTAACCCTAGGCGGACACCTTAAGCTCAACCCCAAACCTAACCTAACCCTGACGCTTACTCCAACCGTAACACTTAACCGAAAACTAACAGTAGCCCTAAACTGACTCCCTCAAACTAAGTTCAAACCTAACCTAACCTGAAGCCTAAATCAAATCATAGACCTAATCCTAACCCTAGACGGACACCTTATGCTTAACCCCCTCCCTAACCTGACCCTGATGCTTACTCCAACTGTAACAATTAACCGAAAACTAACAGTAGCCCTAAACTTTCTCCCTGAAACTAACTTCAAACCTAACCTAACCTGAAGCCTATATCAAACCATGCACCTAACCCTATCCCTAGGCGGACACCTTAAGCTCAATCCCAAACCTAACCTGGCCCTGATGCTAACTCCAACCGAAACAGTTACACGAAAACTAACAGTAGCCCTAAACTTACTCCCTCAAACTAAGTTCAAACCTAACCTAACCTGAAGCCTATCTCAAACCATAGACCTAACCCTAACCCTAGGCGGACACCTGAAGCTCAACCCCAACCCTAACCTGACCCTGACGCTTACTCCAAACGTAACACTTAACCGAAAACTAACAGTAGCCCTAAACGTACTCCCTCAAACTAAGTTCAAACATAACCTAACCTGAAGACTAACTCAAACCATAGACCTAAGCCTAACCCTAGGCGGACACCTTATGCTTAACCCCCAGCCTAACCTGACCCTGACGCTTACTCCAACTTAAACAGTTAACCGAAAACTAACAGTAGCCCTAAACTGACTCCCTCAAACTAACTTCAAACATAAGCTAACCTGAAGCCTAAATGAAACCATACACCTAACCCTAAAACTAGGCGGTCACCTTAAGCTCAACCCCAACCCTAACCTGGCCCTGATGCTAACTCCAACTGTAACAGTTACACGAAAACTAACAGTAGCCCTAAACTTACTCCCTCAAACTAAGTTCAAACCTAACCTAACCTGAAGCCTATCTCAAACCATAGACCTAACCCTAACCCTAGGCGGACACCTGAAGCTCAACCCCAACCCTAACCTGACCCTGAGGCTATCTCCAACCGTAACACTGAACCGAAAACTAACAGTAGTCCTAAACTTACTCCCTCAAACTAAGTTCAAACCTAACCTAACCGGAAGCCTAACTCAAACCACAGACCTAAACCTAACCCTAGGCGGACACCTTAAGCTCAACCCCAACCCTAACCGGACCCTCATGCTAACTCCAAACGTAACACTGAACCGAAAACTATCAGTAGCCCTAAACTTACTCCCTCAAACTAAGTTCATTCCTAAACTAACCTGAAGCCTAAATGAAACCATAGACCTAACCCTAACCCTAGCGGACACCTTATGCTTAACCCCCAACCTAACCTGACCCTGACACTTACACCAACCGTAACAGTTAACTGAAAACTAACAGTAGCCCCAAACTGACTCCCTCAAACTAAGTTCAAACCTAACCTAACCTGAAGCCTAAATCAAATCATAGACCTAACCCTAACCCTAGGCGGACACCTTATGCTTAACCCCCACCCTAACCTGACCCTGACGCTTACTCCAACTGTAACAATTAACTGAAAACTAACAGTAGCCCTAAACTTACTCCCTGAAACTAACTTCAAACCTAACATAACCTGAAGCCTAAATCAAACCATGCACCTAACACTAACCCTAGGCGGACACCTTAAGCTCAATCCCAACCCTAACCAGGCCCTGACACTAACTCCAACCGTAACAGTTACCCGAAAACTAACAGTACCCCTAAACTTACTCTCTCAAAATAAGTTCAAACCTAACCTAACCAGAGGCCAAAATCAAACCACACACCTAACCCTAACCCTAGGCGGACACATGAAGCTCAAACCCAACCCTAACCTGACCCTCACGCTAACGCCAACCGTAACACTGAACCGAAAACTACCAGTACCCCTAAACTTACTCCCTCAAACTAAGTTCAAACCTAACCTAACCTGAAGCCTAACTCAAACCAAAGACCTAACCCTAACCCTAGGAGGACACCTTAAGCTTAACCCCAACCCTAACCTGACCCTGAGGCTAAATCCAACCGTAACAGTTAAACGAAAACTAACAGTAGGCCTAAACTGACTCGCTCAAACTAAGTTCAATCCTAACCTAACCTGAAGCCTAAATGAAACCATAGACCTAACCCTAACCATAGGCGGACAACTTATGCTTAACACCCACCCTAACCTGACCCTGACGCTTACTCCAACTGTAACAGTTAACTGAAAACTAAAAGTAGCCCTAAACTTACTCCCTCAAACTAAGTTCAAACCTAACCTAACCTGAAGCCTAAATCAAACCATTCACCTAACACTAACCCTAGGCGGACACCTTAAGATCAACCCCAAACCTAACCTGACCCTGACGCTTACTCCAACCGTAACACTTAACCGAAAACTAACAGTAGCCCTAAACTGACTCCCTCAAACTAAGTTCAAACCTAAACTAACCGGAAGCCTAAATCAAATCATAGACCTAACCCTAACCCTAGGCGGACACCTTATGCTTAAACCCCAACCTAACCTGACCCTGACACTTACTCCAACTGTAACAGTAAACCAAAAACTAACAGTAGCCCTAAACGTACTCCCTCAAACTAAGTTCAAACCTAACCTAACCTGAAGACTAACTCAAACCATAGACCTAAGCCTAACCCTAGGCGGACACCTTATGCTTAACCCCCAGCCTAACCTGACCCTGACGCTTACTCCAACTTAAACAGTTAACTGAAAACTAACAGTAGCCCTAAACTGACTCCCTCAAACTAACTTCAAACCTAAGCTAACCTGAAGCCTAAATGAAACCATACACCTAACCCTAACCCTAGGCGGACAGCTTAAGCTCAACCCCAAACCTAACCTGGCCCTGATGCTAACTCCAACCGTAACAGTTACACGAAAACTAACAGTAGCCCTAAACTTACTCCCTCAAACTAAGTTCAAACCTAACCTAACCTGAAGCCTATCTCAAACCATAGACCTAACCCTAACTCTAGGCGGACACCTGAAGCTCAACCCCAACCCTAACCTGACCCTGACGCTATCTCCAACCGTAACACTGAACCGAAAACTAACAGTAGTCCTAAACATACTCCCTCAAACTAAGTTCAAACCTAACCTAACCTGAAGCCTAACTCAAACCACAGACCTAACCCTAACCCTAGGCGGACACCTTAAGCTCAACCCCAACACTAACCGGACCCTCATGCTAACTCCAAACGTAACACTGAACCGAAAACTAACAGTAGCCCTAAACTTACTCCCTCAAACTAAGTTCAATCCTAACCTAACCTGAAGCCTAAATGAAACCATAGACCTAACCCTAACCCTAGGCGGACACCTTATGCTTAACCCCCACCCTAACCTGACCCTGACGCTTACTCCAACTGTAACAGTTAACCGAAAACTAACAGTAGACCTAAACTTACTCCCTCAAACTAAGTTCAATCCTAACCTAACCTGAAGCCTAAATGAAACCATAGACCTAACCCTAATGCTAGCGGACACCTTATGCTTAACCCCAAACCTAATCTGACCCTGACACTTACACCAACCGTAACAGTTAACCGAAAACTAACAGTAGCCCTAAACTGACTCCCTCAAACTAAGTTCAAACCTAACCTAACCTGAAGCCTAAATCAAATCATAGACCTAACCCTAACCCTAGGCGGACACCTTATGCTTAACCCCCACCCTAACCTGACCCTGACGCTTACTCCAACTGTAACAATTAACCGAAAACTAACAGTAGCCCTAAACTTACTCCCTCAAACTAAGTTCAATCCTAACCTGAAGCCTAAATGAAACCATAGACCTAACCCTAACCCTAGCGGACACCTTATGCTTAACCCCCAACCTAACCTGACCCTGACGCTTACTCCAACCGTAACAGTTAACCGAAAACTAACAGTAGCCCTAAACTGACTCCCTCAAACTAAGTTCAAACCTAACCTAACCTGAAGCCTAAATCAAATAATAGACCTAACCCTAACCCTAGGCGGACACCTTATGCTTAACCCCCACCCTAACCTGACCCTGACGCTTACTCCAACTGTAACAATTAACCGAAAACTAACAGTAGCCCTAAACTTTCTCCCTGAAACTAACTTCAAACCTAACCTAACCTGAAGCCTATATCAAACCATGCACCTAACCCTAACCCTAGGCGGACACCTTAAGCTCAATCCCAAACCTAACCTGGCCCTGACGCTAACTCCAACTGTAACAGTTACCCGAAAACTAACAGTACCCCTAAACTTACTCTCTCAAACTAAGTTCAAACCTAACCTAACGAGAAGCCAAAATCAAACCATACACCTCACCCTAACCTGAGGCGGACACCTTAAGCTCAACCCCAACCCTAACCTGACCCTCACGCTAACGCCAACCGTATCCCTGAACCGAAAACTAACAGTACCCCTAAACATACTCCCTCAAACTAAGTTCAAACCTAACCTAACGTGAAGCCTAACTCAAACAACAGACCTAACCCTAACCGTAGGCAGACACCTTAAGTTCAACCCCAACCCTAACCTGAACGTCACGCTAATTCCAACCGTAACACTGAACCGAAAACTAACAGTAGCCCTAAACTTATTCCTTCATACTAAGTTTAAACTTAACCTAACCTGAAGCCTAACTCAAACAATAGACCTAACCCTAACCCTAGGCGGACACCTTAAGCTTAACCCCAACCCTATCCTGACCCTGAGGCTAAATCCAACCGTAACACTGAACTGAAAACTAACAGTAGCCATAAACATATTCCCTCAAACTAAATTCAATCCTAACCTAACCTGAAGCCTAAATGAAACCATAGACCTAACCCTAACCCTAGGCGGACACCTTATGGTTAACCCCCACCCTAACCTGACCCTGACGCTTACTCCAACCGTAACAGTTAAATGAAAACTAACAGTAGCCCTAAACTTACTCCCTCAAACTAAGTTCAAACCTAACCTAACCTGAAGCCTAAATCAAACCATACACCTAACACTAACCCCAGGCGGACACCTTAAGCTCAACCCCAACCCTAACCTGACTTCCAGGCTAACTCCATCCATATCACTGAACCGAAAACTAAGAGTAGCCCTAAACTGACTCCCTCAAACTAAGTTCAAACCTAACCTAACCTGAAGCCTAAATCAAATCTTAGACCTAACCCTAACCCTAGGCGGACACCTTAAGCTCAACTCCAACCCTAAACTGACCCTGAAGCTATCTCCAACCGTAACACTGAACCGAAAACTTACAGTAGTCCTAAACTTACTCCCTCAAACTAAGTTCGAACATAACCTAACCTGAAGCCTAAATCAAACCATACACCTAACCCTAACCCTAGGCGGACAACTTAACTTCAACCCCAAACCTAACCTGACCCTGACGCTTACTCCAACTGTAACAGTTAACCGAAAACTAACAGTAGCCCTAAACTTACTCCCTCAAACTAAGTTCAAACATAACCTAACCTGAAGCCTAAATCAAACCAAACACCTAACCTTAACCCTAGGTGGACAACTTAAGCTCAACCCCAACCCTAACCTGGCCCTGACGCTAACTCCAACCGTAACAGTTACACGAAAACTAACAGTAGCCCTAAACTTACTCCCTCAAACTAAGTTCAAACCTAACCTAACCTGAAGCCTAAATCAAACCATACACCTAACCCTAACCCTAGGCGGACACATGAAGCTCAAACCCAACCCTAACCTGACCCTCACGCTAACTCCAACCGTAACACTGAACCTAAAACTAACAGTAGCCCTAAACTTACTCCCTCAAACTAAGTTCAATCCTAACCTTACCTGAAGCCTCAATGAAACCATAGACCTAACCCTAACCCTAGGCTTACACCTTATGCTTAACCCCCACCCTAACCTGACCCTGACGCTTACTCCAACTGTAACAGTTAACCGAAAACTAACAGTAGCCCTAAACTTACTCCCTGAAACTAACTTCAAACCTAACCTAACCTGAAGCCTAAATCAAACCATACACCTAACCCTAACCCTAGGCGGACACCTTAAACTCCACCCCAACCCTAGGCGGACACTCACGCTTACTCCAAACGTAACACTGAACCGAAAACTAACAGTAGCCATAAACTTACTCCCTCAAACTAAGTTCAATCCAACCTAACCTGAAGCCTAAATCAAATCATAGACCTAACCCTAACCATAGGCGGACACCTTATGCTTAACACCCACCCTAACCTGACCCTGACGCTTACTCCAACTGTAACAATTAACCGAAAACTAACAGTAGCCCTAAACTTACTCCCTGAAACTAACTTCAAACCTAACCTAACCTGAAGCCTAAATCAAACCATGCACCTAATTCTAACCCTAGGCGGACACCTTAAGCTCAATCCCAACCCTAACCTGGCCCTGACGCTAACTCCAACCGTAACAGTTACCCGAAAACTAACAGTACCCCTAAACTTACTCTCTCAAACTAAGTTCAAACCTAACCTAACCAGAGGCCAAAATCAAACAATACACCTAACCCTAACCCTAGGCGGAAACCTTAAGCTCAACCCCAACCCTAACCTGACCCTCACGCTAACGCCAACTGTAACACTGAACCGAAAACTAACAGTACCCCTAAACTTACTCCCTCAAACTAAGTTCAAAGCTAACCTAACCTGAAGCCTAACTCAAACCAAAGACCTAACCCTAACCCTAGGCGGACACCTTAACCTTAACCCCAACCCTAACCTGACCCTGAGGCTAAATCCAACCGTAACAGTTAACCGAAAACTAACAGTAGCCCTAAACTGACTCTCTCAAACTAAGTTCAATCCTAACCTAACCTGAAGCCTAAATGAAACCATAGACCTAACCCTAACCCTAGGCGGACAACTTATGCTTAACACCCACCCTAACCTGACCCTGACGCTTACTCCAACTGTAACAGTTAACTGAAAACTAAAAGTAGCCCTAAACTTACTCCCTCAAACTAAGTTCAAACCTAACCTAACCTGAAGCCTAAATCAAACCATACACCTAACCCTAACCCTAGGCGGACACCTTAAGCTCAACCCCAAACCTAACCTGACCCTGACGCTTACTCCAACCGTAACACTTAACCGAAAACTAACAGTAGCCCTAAACTGACTCCCTCAAACTAACTTCAAACCTAAGCTAACCTGAAGCCTAAATGAAACCATACACCTAACCCTAACCCTAGGCGGACACCTTAAGCTCAACCCCAACCCTAACCTGGCCCTGATGCTAACTCCAACAGTAACAGTTACACGAAAACTAACAGTAGCCCTAAACTTACTCCCTCAAACTAGGTTCAAACCTAACCTAACCTGAAGCCTATCTCAAACCATAGACCTAACCCTAACCCTAGGCGGACACCTGAAGCACAACCCCAACCCTAACCTGACCCTGACGCTATCTCCAACCGTAACACTGAACCGAAAACTAACTGTAGTCCTAAACTTACTCCCTCAAACTAAGTTCAAACCTAACCTAACCCGAAGCCTAACTCAAACCACAGACCTAACCCTAACCCTAGGCGGACACCTTAAGCTCAACCCCAAACATAACCGGACCCTCATGCTAACTCCAAACGTAACACTGAACCGAAAACTAACAGTAGCCCTAAACTTACTCCCTCAAACTAAGTTCAATCCTAACCTAACCTGAAGCCTAAATGAAACCATAGACCTAACCCTAACCCTAGGCGGACACCTTATGCTTAACCCCCACCCTAACCTGACCCTGACGCTTACTCCAACTGGAACAGTTAACCGAAAACTAACAGTAGCCCTAAATTTACTCCCTGAAACTAACTTCAAACCTAACCTAACCTGAAGCCTAAATCAAACCATACACCTACCCCTAACCCTAGGCGGACACCTTAAGCTCCGCCCCAACCCTAACCGGACCCTCACGCTAACTCCAAACGTAACACTGAACCGAAAACTGACAGTAGCCCTAAACTTACTCCCTCAAACTAAGTTCAATCCTAACCTAACCTGAAGCCTAAATGAAACCATAGACCTAACCCTAACCCTAGCGGACACCTTATGCTTAACCCCCAACCTAACCTGACCCTGACGCTTACTCCAACCGTAACAGTTAACCGAAAACTAACAGTAGACCTAAACTGACTCCCTCAAACTAAGTTCAAACCTAACCTAACCTGAAGCCTAAATCAAACCATGCACCTAACCCTAACCCTAGGCAGACAACTTAAGCTCAATCCCAACCCTTACCTGGCCCTGACGCTAACTCCAACCATAACAGTTACCCGAAAACGAACAGTACCCCTAAACTTACTCTCTCAAACTAAGTTCAAACCTAACCTAACCAGAAGCCAAAATCAAACCATACACCTAACCCTAACCGTAGGCGGACACCTTAAGCTTAACGCCAACCCTAACCTGACCCTCACGCTAACGCCAACCGTAACACTGAACCGAAAACTAACAGTACCCCTAAACTTACTCCCTCAAATTAAGTTCAAACCTATCCTAACCTGAAGCCTAACTCAAACCACAGACCTAACCCTAACCTTAGGCGGACACCTAAAGCTTAACCCCAACCCTAACCTGACCCTGAGGCTAAATCCAAACGTAACAGTTAACCGAAAACTAACAGTAGCCCTAAACAGACTCGCTCAAACGAAGTTCAATCCTAACCTAACCTGAAGCCTAAATGAAACCATAGACCTAACCCTAACCCTAGGAGGACAACTTATGCTTAACACCGACCCTAACCTGACCCTGACGCTTACTCCAACTGTAACAGTTAACCGAAAACTAAAAGTAGCCCTAAGCTTACTCCCTCAAACTAAGTTCAAACCTAAACTAACCTGAAGCCTAAATCAAATCATAGACCTAACCCTAACCCTAGTCGGACACCTTATGCTTAAACCCCACCATAACCTGACCCTGACACTTACTCCAACTGTAACAGTTAACCAAAAACTAACAGTAGCTCTAAACGTACTCCCTCAAACTAAGTTCAAACCTAAACTAACCTGAAGACTAACTCAAACCATAGACCTAAGCCTATCCCTAGGCAGACACCTTATGCTTAACCCCCACCCTAACCAGACCCTGACGCTTACTCCAACTGTAACAATTAACCGAAAACTAACAGTAGACCTAAACTTACTCCCTGAAACTAACTTCAAACCTAACCTAACCTGAAGCCTAAATCAAACCATGCACCTAACCCTAACCCTAGGCGGACACCTTAAGCTCAATCCCAACCCTAACCTGGCCCTGACGCTAACTCCAACCGTAACAGTTACCCGAAAACTAACAATACCCCTAAACTTACTCTCTCAAACTAAGTTCAAACCTAACCTAACCAGAGGCCAAAATCAAACCATACACCTAACCCTAACCCTAGGCGGAAACCTTAAGCTCAACCCCAACCCTAACCTGACCCTCACGCTAACGCCAACCGTAACACTGAACCGAAAACTAACAGTACCCCTAAACTTACTCCCTCAAACTAAGTTCAAACCTAACCTAACCTGAAGCCTAAATCAAACCATGCACCTAACCCTAACCCTAGGCGGACACCTTAAGCTCCACCCCAACCCTAACCGGACCCTCACGCTAACTCCAAACGTAACACTGAACGGAAAACTAACAGTAGCCCTAAACTTACTCCCTCAAACTAAGTTCAATCCTAACCTGAAGCCTAAATGAAACCATAGACCTAACCCTAACCCTAGCGGACACCTTATGCTTAACCCCCAACCTAACCTGACCCTGACGCTTACTCCAACCGTAACAGTTAACCGAAAACTAACAGCAGCCCTAAACTGACTCCCTCAAACTAAGTTCAAACCTAACCTAACCTGAAGCCTAAATCAAATAATAGACCTAACCCTAACCCTAGGCGGACACCTTATGCTTAACCCCCACCCTAACCTGACCCTGACGCTTACTCCAACTGTAACAATTAACCGAAAACTAACAGTAGCCCTAAACTTTCTCCCTGAAACTAACTTCAAACCTAACCTAACCTGAAGCCTATATCAAACCATGCACCTAACCCTAACCCTAGGCGGACACCTTAAGCTCAATCCCAAACCTAACCTGGCCCTGACGCTAACTCCAACTGTAACAGTTACCCGAAAACTAACAGTACCCCTAAACTTACTCTCTCAAACTAAGTTCAAACCTAACCTAACGAGAAGCCAAAATCAAACCATACACCTCACCCTAACCCGAGGCGGACACCTTAAGCTCAACCCCAACCCTAACCTGACCCTCACGCTATCGCCAACCGTATCCCTGAACCGAAAACTAACAGTACCCCTAAACATACTCCCTCAAACTAAGTTCAAACCTAACCTAACGTGAAGCCTAACTCAAACAACAGACCTAACCCTAACCGTAGGCAGACACCTTAAGTTCAACCCCAACCCTAACCTGAACGTCACGCTAATTCCAACCGTAACACTGAACCGAAAACTAACAGTAGCCCTAAACTTATACCTTCATACTAAGTTTAAACTTAACCTAACCTGAAGCCTAACTCAAACAATAGACCTAACCCTAACCCTAGGCGGACACCTTAAGCTTAACCCCAACCCTATCCTGACCCTGAGGCTAAATCCAACCGTAACACTGAACCGAAAACTAACAGTAGCCATAAACATATTCCCTCAAACTAAATTCAATCCTAACCAAACCTGAAGCCTAAATGAAACCATAGACCTAACCCTAACCCTAGGCGGACACCTTATGGTTAACCCCCACCCTAACCTGACCCTGACGCTTACTCCAACCGTAACAGTTAAATGAAAACTAACAGTAGCCCTAAACTTAGTCCCTCAAACTAAGTTCAAACCTATCCTAACCTGAAGCCTAAATCAAACCATACACCTATCCCTAACCCTAGGCGGATACCTTAAGCTCACCCCAAACCTAACCTGACCCTGACGCTTACTCCAACTGTAACAGTTTCCCGAAAACTACCAGTAGCCCTAAACTTGCTCTCTCAAACTAAGTTCAAACCCAACCTAACCTGAAGCCTAAATCAAACCATACACCTAACCCTAACCCTAGGCGGACACCTTAAGCTCAACCCCAACCCTAACCTGACTTCCAGGCTAACTCCATCCATATCACTGAACCGAAAACTAAGAGTAGCCCTAAACTGACTCCCTCAAACTAAGTTCAAACCTAACCTAACCTGAAGCCTAAATCAAATCTTAGACCTAACCCTAACCCTAGGCGGACACCTTAAGCTCAACTCCAACCCTAAACTGACCCTGAAGCTATCTCCAACCGTAACACTGAACCGAAAACTTACAGTAGTCCTAAACTTACTCCCTCAAACTAAGTTCGAACCTAACCTAACCTGAAGCCTAAATCAAACCATACACCTAACCCTAACCCTAGGCGGACAACTTAACTTCAACCCCAAACCTAACCTGACCCTGACGCTTACTCCAACTGTAACAGTTAACCGAAAACTAACAGTAGCCCTAAACTTACTCCTTCAAACTAAGTTCAAACATAACCTAACCTGAAGCCTAAATCAAACCAAACACCTAACCTTAACCCTAGGTGGACAACTTAAGATCAACCCCAACCCTAACCTGGCTCTGACGCTAACTCTAACCGTAACAATTACACGAAAACTAACAGTAGCCCTAAACTTACTCCCTCAAACTAAGTTCAAACCTAACCTAACCTGAAGCCTAAATCAAACCATACACCTAACCCTAACCCTAGGCGGACACATGAAGCTCAAACCCAACCCTAACCTGACCCTCACGCTAACTCCCACCGTAACACTGAACCGAAAACTAACAGTAGCCCTAAACTTACTGCCTCAAACTAAGTTCAAACCTAACCTAACCTGAAGCCTAAATCAAAGCAAACACCTAACCCTAACCCTAGGCGGACACCTGAAGTTCAAACACAACCCTAACCTGACCCTCACGCTAACTCCCACCGTAACACTGAACCGAAAACTAACAGTAGCCCTAAACTTACTCCCTCAAACTAAGTTCAAACCTAACCTAACCTGAAGCCTAACTCAAATCACAGACCTAAACCTAACCCTAGGCGGACACCTTAATCTCAACACCAACCCTAACCGGACCCTCACGCTAACTCCAAACGTAACACTGAACCGAAAACTAACAGTAGCCCTAAACTTACTCCCTCAAACTAAGTTCAATCCTAACCTAACCTGAAGCCTAAATGAAACCATAGACCTAACCCTAACCCTAGGCGGACACCTTAAGCTCAACCCCAAACCTAACCTGACCCTGACGCTTACTCCAACCGTAACAGTTAACCGAAAACTAACAGTAGCCCTAAACTGACTCCCTCAAACTAAGTTCAAACCTAACCTAACCTGAAGCCTAAATCAAACCATACACCTAACCCTAACCCTAGGTGGACACCTTAAGCTCAACCCCAACCCTAACCTGACCTCTAGGCTAACTACAACCATATCACTGAACCGAAAACTAAGAGTAGCCCTAAACTTACTCGCTCAAACTAAGTTCAAACCTAACCTAACCTGAAGCCTAACTCAAATCATAGACTTAACCCTAACAATAGTGGGACACCTGAAGCTCAACCCGAACCCTAACCTGACCCTGACGCTATCTCCAACCGTAACACTAAACCGAAAACTAACAGTAGCCCTAAACTTACTCACTCAAACTAAGTTCAAACGGAACCTAACCTGAAGCCTAAATCAAACCACAGACCTAACCCTAACCCTAGGCGGACACCTTAAGCTCCACTCCTACCCTAACCTGACCCTGACGCTTTCTCCAACCGTAACACTGAACCGAAAACTAACAGTAGTCCTAAACTTACTCACTCAAACTAAGTTCAAACGTAACCTAACCTGGAGCCTAAATGAAACCATGGACCTAACCCTAACCCTAGGCGGACACCTCAAGCTAACCCCAACCCTAACCTGACCCTGACGCTAACTCCAACCATAATACTGAACCGAAAACTAACAGAAGCCCTAAACTTACTCCCTCAAACTAAGTTCAAACCTAACCTAACCTGAAGCCTAAATCAAACCATACACCTAACCCTACACTAGGCGGAAACCTTAAGCTCAACCCCAACCCTAACCTGACCCTGACGCTAACTCCAATCGAAACAGTTACCAGAAAACTAACAGTAGCCCTAAACTTAATCCCTCAAACTAAGTTCAAACCTAACCTAACCTGAAGCCTAAATCAAAACATACACCTAACCCTAACCCAAGGCGGACACCTTAAGCTTAACCCCAACCCTAACCTGACCCTCACGCTATCTCCAACCGTAACACTGAACCGAAAACTAACAGTAGCCCTAATTTTACTCCCTCAGACTAAGTTCAAACCTAACCTAACCTGAAGCCTAAATCAAACCATACACCTAACCCTAACCCAAGGCGGACACCTTAAGCTTAACCCCAACCCTAACCTGACCCTGAGGCTAAATCCAACCGTAACACTGAACCGAAAAATACAATAGGCCTAAACTTACTCCCTCAAACTAAGTACAAACCTAACCTAACCTGAAGCCTAACTCAAACCATAGACCTACCCCTAGCCCTAGGCGGACACCTGAATCTCAACCCCAACCCTAACTTGACCCTGACGCTATCTCCAACCGTAACACTGAACCGAAAACTAACAGTAGCCCTAAACTTAGTCCCTCAAACTAAGTTCAATCCTAACCTAACCTGAAGCCTAAATGAAACCATAGACCTAACCCTACCCTAGGCGGACACCTTATGCTGAACCCCCACCCTAACCTGACCCTGACGCTTACTCCAACTGTAACAGTTAACTGAAAACTAACAGTAGCCCTAAACGTACTCTCTCAAACTAAGTTCAAACCTAACCTAACCTGAAGACTAACTCAAACCATAGACCTAAGCCTAACCCTAGGCGGACACCTTATGCTTAACCCCCAGCCTAACCTGACACTGACACTTACTCCAACTGTAACAGTTAACCGAAAACTAACAGTAGCCCTAAACTGACTCCCTCAAACTAACTTCAAACCTAACCTAACCTGAAGCCTAAATGAAACCATACACCTAACCCTAACCCTAGGCGGACACCTTAAGCTCAACCCCAACCCTAACCTGGCCCTGATGCTAACTCCAACCGTAACAGTTACACGAAAACTAACAGTAGCCCTAAACTTACTCCCTGAAACTAAGTTCAAACCTAACCTAACCTGAAGCCTATCTCAAACCATAGACCTAACCCTAACCCTAGGCGTACACCTGAAGCTCAACCCCAACCCTAACCTGACCCTGACGCTATCTCCAACCGTAACACTGAACCGAAAACTAACAGTAGCCCTACACTTACTCCCTCAAACTAAGTTCAAACGTAACCTAACCTGGAGCCTAAATCAAACCATGGACCTAACCCTAACCCTAAGCGGACACCTCAAGCTAACCCCAACCCTAATCTGACCCTGACGCTAACGCCAAACATAATACTGAACCGAAAACTAACAGTAGCCCTAAACTTACTCCCTCAAACTAAGTTCAAACCTAACCTAACCTGAAGCCTAAATCAAACCATACACCTAACCCTAACACTAGGCGGAAACCTTAAGCTCAACCCCAACCCTAACCTGACCCTGACGCTAACTCCAACCGAAACAGTTACCAGAAAACTAACAGTAGCCCTAAACTTACTCGCTCAAACTAAGTTCAAACCTAACCTACCAGAAGCCAAAATCAAACCATACACCTAACCCTAACCCTAGACGGACACCTTAAGCTCAACCCCAACCCTAACCTGACCCTGACGCTAACTCCAACCGTAACAGTTACCAGAAAACTAACAGTAGCCCTAAACTTACTCGCTCAAACTAAGTTCAAACCAAACCTACCAGAAGCCAAAATCAAACCATACACCTAACCCTAACACTAGACGGACACTTTAAGCTCAACCCCAACCCTAACCTGAACCTCACGCTAACTCCAACCGTAACACTGAACCGAAAACTAACATTAGCCCTAATTTTACTCCCTCAAACTAAGTTCAATCCTAACCTAACCTAAAGCCTAAATGAAACCATAGACCTAACACTAACCCTAGGCGGACAACTTATGCTTAACCCACACCCTAACCTAACCCTGACGCTTACTCCAACCTTAACACTTAAACGAAAACTAACAGTAGCCCTAAACTTACTGCCTCAAACTAAGTTCAGACCTAACCTAACCTGAAGCCTAAATCAAAGCAAACACCTAACCCTAACCCTAGGCGGACACCTGAAGCTCAACCCCAACCCTAACCTGACCCTGACTCTATCTCCAACCGTAACACTAAACCGAAAACTAACAGTAGCCCTAAACTTACTCACTCAAACTAAGTTCAAACGTAAACTAACCTGAAGCCTAAATCAAACCACAGACCTAACCCTCACCCTAGGCAATCACCTTAAGCTCCACTCCAACCCTAACCTGACCCTGACGCTATCTCCAAACATAACACTGAACCGAAAATTAACAGTAGTCCTAAACTTACTCACTCAAATTAAGTTCAAACGTAACCTAACCTGGAGCCTAAATGAAACCATGGACCTAACCCTAACCCTAGGCGGACACCTCAAGCTATCCCCAACCCTAAACTGACCGTGACGCTAACTCCAACCATAATACTGAACCGAAAACTAACAGAAGCCCTAAACTTACTCCCTCAAACTAAGTTCAAACCTAACCTAACCTGAAGCCTAAATCAAACCATACACCTAACCCTAACACTAGGCGGAAACCTTAAGCTCAACCACAACCCTAACCTGACCCTGACGCTAACTCCAACCGTAAGAGTTACCAGAAAACTAACAGTAGCCCTAAACTTACTCCCTCAAACTAAGTTCAAACCTAACCTAACGAGAAGCCAAAATCAAACCATACACCTAACCCTAACCCTAGGCGGACACCTTAAGCTCAACCCCAACCCTAACCTGGCCCTGACGCTATCTCCAACCGTAACACTGAACCGAAAACTAACAGTAGCCCTAAACTTAGTCCCTCAAACTAAGTTCAATCCTAACCTAACCTGAAGCCTAAATGAAACCATAGACCTAACCCTAACCCTAGGCGGACACCTTATGCTTAACCCCCACCCTAACCTGACCCTGACGCTTACTCCAACTGTAACAGTTAACCGAAAACTAACAATAGCCCTAAACTTCCTGAAACTAACTTCAAACCTAACCTAACCTGAAGCCTAAATCAAACCATACACCTAACCCTAACCCTAGGCGGACACCTTAAGCTCAACCCCAACCCTAACCTGACCTACAGACTAACTCCATCCATATCACTGAACCGAAAACTAAGAGTAGCCCTAAACTTACTCGCTCAAACTAAGTTCAAACGTAACCTAACCTGAAGCCTAACTCAAATAATAGCCCTAACCCTAACAATAGGAGGACACCTGAAGCTCAATCCCAACCATAACCTGACCCTGACGCTATCTCCAACCGTAACACTGAACCGAAAACTAACAGTAGCCATCAACTTACTCACTCAAACTAAGTTCAAACCTAACCTAACCTGAAGCCTATCTCAAACCACAGACCTAACCCTAACCCTAGGCGGACACCTTAAGCTCAACCCCAACCCTAACCGGACACTCACGCTAACTCCAAATGTAACACTGAACCAAAAACTAACAGTAGCCCTAAACTTACTCCCTCAAACTAAGTTCAAACCTAACCTAACCTGAAGCCTATATCAAACAATAGACCTAACCCTAACCCTAGGCGGACACCTTAAGCTTAACCCCAACCCTAACCTGACCCTGAGGTTAAATCCAACCGTAACACTGAACCGAAAACTAACGGTAGCCCTAAACTTACTCCCTCAAACTAAGTTCAATCCTAACCTAATCTGAAGCCTAAATGAAACCATAGTCCTAAGCCTAACCCTAGGCGGACACCTAATGCTTAACCCCAACCCTAACATAACCCTGACGCTTATTCCAACCATAACAGTTAAACGAAAACTAACAGTAGCCCTAAACTTACTCCCTCAAACTAAGTTCAAACATAACCTAACCTGAAGCCTAAATCAAACCATAAACCTAACCCTAACCCTAGGCGGACACCTTAAGCTCAACCCCAAACCTAACCTGACCCTGACACTTACTCCACCCGTAACACTTAACCGAAAGCTAACAGTAGCCCTAAATTTACTCCCTCAAACTAAGTGCAAACATAACCTAACCTGGAGCCTAAATCAAACCATACAACTAACCCTAAACCTAGGCAGACACCTTAAGCTCAACCCCAACCCTAACCTGGCCCTGACGCTAACTGCAACCGTAACAGTTACCTGAAAACTAACAGTAGCCCTAAACTTACTCCCTAAAACTAAGTTCAAACCTAACCTAACCAGAAGCCAAAATCAAACCATACACCTATCCCTAACCCTAGGCGGACACCTTAAGCTCAACCCCAAACCTAACCTGACCCTCAGGCTAACAACAACCGTAACACTGAACCGAAAACTAAGACTAGCCCTAATTTTACTCAATCAGGCTAAGTTCAAACCTATCCTAACCTGAAGCCTAACTCAAACCATAGACCTAACACTAACCCTAGGCGGACACCTTATGCTTAACCCCCACACTAACCTAACCCTGACGCTTACTCCAACCGTAACACTTAAACGAAAAATAACAGTAGCTCTAAACTTACTCCCTCAAACGAAGTTCAAACATAACCTAACCTGAAGCCTAAATCAAAACATACACCCAACCCTAACCCTAGGCGGACACCTTAAGCTTAACCCCCACACTAACCTGACCCTGAGGCTAAATCCAACCGTAACACTGAACCGAAAAATACAATAGGCCTAAACTTACTCCCTCAAACTAAGTTCAAACCTAACCTAACCTGAAGCCTAACTCAAACCATAGACCTAACCCTAGCCCTAGGCGGATACCTGAATCTCAACCCCAACCCTAACGTGACCCTGACACTATCTCCAACCGTAACACTGAACCGAAAACTAACAGTAGCCCTAAACTTACTCCCTCAAACTAAGTTCAATCCTAACATAACCTGAAGCCTAAATGAAACCATAGACCCAACCCTAACCCTAGGCGGACACCTTAAGCTTAACCCCAACCCTAATCTGACCCTGAGGCTAAATCCAACCTTAACACTGAACCGAAAACTGACAGTAGCCCTAAACTTACTCCCTCAAACTAAGTTCAATCCTAACCTAACCTGAAGCCTAAATGAAATCATAGATCTAACCCTAACCCTAGGCGTACACCTTATGCTTAACCCCCACCCTAACCTGACCCTGACGCTTACTCCAACTGTAACAGTTAACCGAAAACTAACAGTAGCCCTAAACTTCCTGAAACTAACTTCAAACCTAACCTAACCTGAAGCCTAAATCAAACCATACACCTAACCCTAACCCTAGGCGGACACCTTAAGGTCAACCCCAACCCTAACCTGACCTCCAGGCTAACTCCAACCATATCACTGAACCGAAAACTAAGAGTTGCCCTAAACCTACTCGCTCAAACTAAGTCCAAACCTAACCTAACCTGAAGCCTAAATCAAACAATAGACCTAACCCTAACCCTAGGTGGACACGTTAAGCTCAACCCCAACCCTAACCTGACCCTGACGCTAACTCCAACCGTAAGAGTTACCCGAAAACTAACAGTAGCCCTAAACTTACTCCCTCATAATAAGTTCAACCTAACCTAACCAGAAGCCAAAATCAAACCATACACCTCACCCTAACCCTAGGCGGACACCTTAAGCTCAACCCCAACCCTAACCTGACCCTCACGCTAACTCCAACCGTAACACTGAACCGAACACTAACAGTAGCCCTAAACTAACTCCATCAAACTAAGTTCAAACCTAACGTAACCTGAAGCCTAACTCAAACCATAGACCTAACCCTAACCCTAGGTGGACACCTGAAGCTCAACCACAACCCTAACCTGACCCTGATGCTATCTCCAACCGTAACATTGAACCGAAAACTAACAGTAGCCCTAAACTTACTCCCTCAAACTAAGTTCAAATGTAACCTAACCTGAAGCCTAAATCAAACCACAGACCTAACCCTAACCCTAGGCAGACAACTTAAGCTCAACTCCAACCCTAACCTGACCCTGACGCTATCTCCAACCGTAACACTGAACAGAAAGCGAACAGTAGCCCTAAACTTCCTCACTCAAACTAAGTTCAAACGTAATCTAACCTGGAGCCTAAATCAAACCATGGACCTAACCCTAACCCTAGGTAGACACCTCAAGCTAACGCCAAACACAACCTGACCCTGACGCTAACTCCAACCGTAACACTGAACCGAAAACTAACAGTAGCCCTAAACTTACTCCCTCAAAATAAGTTCAATCCTAACCTAACCTGAAGCATAAATGAAACCATAGACCTAACCCTAACCCTAGGCGGACACCTTATGCTTAACCTCCACCCTAACCTGACCCTGACGCTTACTCCAACTGTAACAGTTACCCGAAAACTAACAGTAGCCCTAAACTTACTCCCTCAAACTAAGTTCAAACCTAACCTAACCTGAAGCCTAACTCAAACCACAGACCTAACCCTAACCCTAGGCGGACACCAGAAGCTCCACCCCAACCCTAACCTGACCCTGACGCTATCTCTAACCGTAACACTGAACCGAAAACTAACAGTAGCCCTAAACTTACTCCCTCAAACTTAGTTCAAACCTAACCTAACCTGAAGCCTAACTCAAACCACAGACCTAACCCTAACCCTAGGCGGACACCTTAAGCTCAACCCCAACCCTAACCGGACCCTCACGCTAACTCCAAACGTAACATTGAACCGAAAACTAACAGTAGCCCTAAACTTACTCCCTCAAACTAAGTTCAATCCTAACCTAACCTGAAGCCTAAATGAAACCATAGACCTAACACTAACCCTAGGCGGACACCTTATGCTTAACCCCCACCCTAACCTGACCCTGACGCTTACTCCAACTGTAACAGTTAAACGAAAATTAACAGTAGCCCTAAACTGTCTCTCTCAAACTAAGTTTAAACCTAACCTAACCTGAAGCCTATCTCAAACAATAGACCTAACCCAAACCTAGGCGGACACCTTAAGCTTAACCCCAACCCAAACCTGACCCTGAGCCTAAATCGAACCGTAACACTGAACCGAAAACTAACAGTGGCCCTAAACTTACTCCCTCAAACTACGTTCAAACCTAACCTAACCTGAAGCCTAAATCGAATCATAGACCTAACCCTATCCCTAGGCGGACACCTTATGCTTAACCCCCACCCTAACCTGCTCCTGACGCTTACTCCAACTGTAACACTAAACCGAAAACTAACAGTAGCCCTAAACTTACTCGCTCAAACTAAGTTCAAACCTAACCTAACCTGAAGCCTAAATCAAATCATAGACCTAACCCTAACAATAGGCAGACACCTGAAGCTCAACCCCAACCCTAACCTGGCCGTGACGCTAACTCCAACCGTAACAGTTACCTGAAAAGTAACAGTAGCCCTAAACTTACTCCCTAAAACTAAGTTCAATCCTAACCTAACCTGAAGCCTAAATGACACCATAGACCTAACCCTAACCCTAGGCGGACAACTTATGTTTAACCCCCACCATAACCTGACCCTGACGCTTACTCCAACTGTAACAGTTAAACGAAAACTAACAGTAGCCCTAAACTTACTCCCTCAAACTAAGTTCCAACCTATCCTAACCTGAAGCCTAAATCAAACCATACACCTAACCCTAACCCTACGCGGATACCTTAAGCTCAACGCCAAACCTAACCTGACCCTGACACTTACACCAACTGTAACAGTTTACCGAAAACTAACAGTAGCCCTAAACTTACTCCCTCAAACTAAGTTCAAACCTAACCTAACCTGAAGCCTAAATCAAATCTTAGACCTAACCCTAACCCTAGGCGGACAACTTATGCTTAACCCCCACCCTAACCTGACCCTGACGCTTACTCCAACTGTAACAGTTAACCGAAAACTAACAGTAGCCCTGAACTTACACCCTCAAAGTAACTTCAAACCTAATCTAACCTGAAGCCTAACTCAAACCATGGACCTAACCCTAAATCTAGGCGGACACCTGAAGCTAAACCCAAACCCAAACCAGACCCTGTCGCTATCTCCAACCATAACACTGAACCGAAAACTAACAGTAGCCCTAAACTTACTCCCTCAAACTAAGTTCAAACCTAACCTAACCTGAAGCCTAACTCAAACCACAGACCTAACCCTAACCCTAGGCGGACACCTTAAGCTCAACCCCAACCCTAACCTGACCCTGACACTTACTCCAACCGTAACAGTTAACCGAAAACTAACAGTAGCCCTAAACTTACTCCATCAAACTAACTTCAAACCTAACCTAACCTTAAGCGTAAATGAAACCATACACATAACCCTAACCCTAGGCGGACACCTTAAGCTCAACTCCAACCCTAACCTGGCCCTGACACTAACTCCAACCGTAACAGTTTCCCGAAAACTAACAGTAGCCCTAAACTTACTCCCTCAAACTAAGTTCAAACCTAACCTAACCTGAAGCCTAAATCAAACCATACACTTAACCCTAACCCTAGGCGGACACCTTATGCTAAAACTCCACCCTAACCTGTCCCTGACGCTTACTCCAACTGTAACAGTTACCCGAAAACTAACAGTAGCCCTAAACTTACTCCCTCAAACTAAGTTCAAACCTAACCTAACCTGAAGCCTAACTCAAACCACAGACCTAACCCTAACCCTAGGCGGACACCAGAAGCTCCACCCCAACCCTAACCTGACCCTGACGCTATCTCTAACCGTAACACTGAACCGAAAACTAACAGTAGCCCTAAACTTACTCCCTCAAACTTAGTTCAAACCTAACCTAACCTGAAGCCTAACTCAAACCACAGACCTAACCCTAACCCTAGGCGGACACCTTAAGCTCAACCCCAACCCTAACCGGACCCTCACGCTAACTCCAAACGTAACATTGAACCGAAAACTAACAGTAGCCCTAAACTTACTCCCTCAAACTAAGTTCAATCCTAACCTAACCTGAAGCCTAAATGAAACCATAGACCTAACACTAACCCTAGGCGGACACCTTATGCTTAACCCCCACCCTAACCTGACCCTGACGCTTACTCCAACTGTAACAGTTAAACGAAAATTAACAGTAGCCCTAAACTGTCTCTCTCAAACTAAGTTTAAACCTAACCTAACCTGAAGCCTATCTCAAACAATAGACCTAACCCAAACCTAGGCGGACACCTTAAGCTTAACCCCAACCCAAACCTGACCCTGAGCCTAAATCGAACCGTAACACTGAACCGAAAACTAACAGTGGCCCTAAACTTACTCCCTCAAACTACGTTCAAACCTAACCTAACCTGAAGCCTAAATCGAATCATAGACCTAACCCTATCCCTAGGCGGACACCTTATGCTTAACCCCCACCCTAACCTGCTCCTGACGCTTACTCCAACTGTAACACTAAACCGAAAACTAACAGTAGCCCTAAACTTACTCGCTCAAACTAAGTTCAAACCTAACCTAACCTGAAGCCTAAATCAAATCATAGACCTAACCCTAACAATAGGCAGACACCTGAAGCTCAACCCCAACCCTAACCTGGCCGTGACGCTAACTCCAACCGTAACAGTTACCTGAAAAGTAACAGTAGCCCTAAACTTACTCCCTAAAACTAAGTTCAATCCTAACCTAACCTGAAGCCTAAATGACACCATAGACCTAACCCTAACCCTAGGCGGACAACTTATGTTTAACCCCCACCATAACCTGACCCTGACGCTTACTCCAACTGTAACAGTTAAACGAAAACTAACAGTAGCCCTAAACTTACTCCCTCAAACTAAGTTCCAACCTATCCTAACCTGAAGCCTAAATCAAACCATACACCTAACCCTAACCCTACGCGGATACCTTAAGCTCAACGCCAAACCTAACCTGACCCTGACACTTACACCAACTGTAACAGTTTACCGAAAACTAACAGTAGCCCTAAACTTACTCCCTCAAACTAAGTTCAAACCTAACCTAACCTGAAGCCTAAATCAAATCTTAGACCTAACCCTAACCCTAGGCGGACAACTTATGCTTAACCCCCACCCTAACCTGACCCTGACGCTTACTCCAACTGTAACAGTTAACCGAAAACTAACAGTAGCCCTGAACTTACACCCTCAAAGTAACTTCAAACCTAATCTAACCTGAAGCCTAACTCAAACCATGGACCTAACCCTAAATCTAGGCGGACACCTGAAGCTAAACCCAAACCCAAACCAGACCCTGTCGCTATCTCCAACCATAACACTGAACCGAAAACTAACAGTAGCCCTAAACTTACTCCCTCAAACTAAGTTCAAACCTAACCTAACCTGAAGCCTAACTCAAACCACAGACCTAACCCTAACCCTAGGCGGACACCTTAAGCTCAACCCCAACCCTAACCTGACCCTGACACTTACTCCAACCGTAACAGTTAACCGAAAACTAACAGTAGCCCTAAACTTACTCCATCAAACTAACTTCAAACCTAACCTAACCTTAAGCGTAAATGAAACCATACACATAACCCTAACCCTAGGCGGACACCTTAAGCTCAACTCCAACCCTAACCTGGCCCTGACACTAACTCCAACCGTAACAGTTTCCCGAAAACTAACAGTAGCCCTAAACTTACTCCCTCAAACTAAGTTCAAACCTAACCTAACCTGAAGCCTAAATCAAACCATACACTTAACCCTAACCCTAGGCGGACACCTTATGCTAAAACTCCACCCTAACCTGTCCCTGACGCTTACTCCAACTGTAACAGTTAACCGAAAACTAACAGTAGCCCTAAACTTACTCCCTCAAACTAAGTTCAAACCTAACCTAACCTGAAGCCTAAATCAAACCATAAACCTAACCCTAACCCTAGGCGGACACCTTAAGCTCAACCCCAACCCTAACCTGGCCCTGACGCTAACTCCAACAGTAACAGTTACCGGAAAACTAAGAGTAGCCCTAAAGTTACTCCCTCAAACTAAGTTCAAACCTAACCTAACCTGAAACCTAAATCTAACCATACACCGAACCCTAACCCTAGGCGGACACCTTAAACTCAACCCCAACCCTAAAGTGACCCTCACGCTAACTCCAACCGTAACACTGAACCGAAAACTAACAGTAGCCCTAAACTTACTCCATCAAACTAAGTTCAAACCTAACCTAACCTGAAGCCTAACTCAAACCATAGACCTAACCCTAACCCTAGGCGGACACCTTAAGCTCAACCCCAACCCTAACCTGACCCTGACGCTATCACCAACCGTAACACTGAACCGAAAACTAACAGTAGCCCTAAACTTACTCCCTCAAACTAAGTTCAATCCTAACATAACCTGAAGCCTAAATGAAACCATAGACCCAACCCTAACCCTAGGCGGACACCTTAAGCTTAACCCCAACCCTAATCTGACCCTGAGGCTAAATCCAACCTTAACACTGAACCGAAAACTGACAGTAGCCCTAAACTTACTCCCTCAAACTAAGTTCAATCCTAACCTAACCTGAAGCCTAAATGAAATCATAGATCTAACCCTAACCCTAGGCGTACACCTTATGCTTAACCCCCACCCTAACCTGACCCTGACGCTTACTCCAACTGTAACAGTTAACCGAAAACTAACAGTAGCCCTAAACTTCCTGAAACTAACTTCAAACCTAACCTAACCTGAAGCCTAAATCAAACCATACACCTAACCCTAACCCTAGGCGGACACCTTAAGGTCAACCCCAACCCTAACCTGACCTCCAGGCTAACTCCAACCATATCACTGAACCGAAAACTAAGAGTTGCCCTAAACCTACTCGCTCAAACTAAGTCCAAACCTAACCTAACCTGAAGCCTAAATCAAACAATAGACCTAACCCTAACCCTAGGTGGACACGTTAAGCTCAACCCCAACCCTAACCTGACCCTGACGCTAACTCCAACCGTAAGAGTTACCCGAAAACTAACAGTAGCCCTAAACTTACTCCCTCATAATAAGTTCAACCTAACCTAACCAGAAGCCAAAATCAAACCATACACCTCACCCTAACCCTAGGCGGACACCTTAAGCTCAACCCCAACCCTAACCTGACCCTCACGCTAACTCCAACCGTAACACTGAACCGAACACTAACAGTAGCCCTAAACTAACTCCATCAAACTAAGTTCAAACCTAACGTAACCTGAAGCCTAACTCAAACCATAGACCTAACCCTAACCCTAGGTGGACACCTGAAGCTCAACCACAACCCTAACCTGACCCTGATGCTATCTCCAACCGTAACATTGAACCGAAAACTAACAGTAGCCCTAAACTTACTCCCTCAAACTAAGTTCAAATGTAACCTAACCTGAAGCCTAAATCAAACCACAGACCTAACCCTAACCCTAGGCAGACAACTTAAGCTCAACTCCAACCCTAACCTGACCCTGACGCTATCTCCAACCGTAACACTGAACAGAAAGCGAACAGTAGCCCTAAACTTCCTCACTCAAACTAAGTTCAAACGTAATCTAACCTGGAGCCTAAATCAAACCATGGACCTAACCCTAACCCTAGGTAGACACCTCAAGCTAACGCCAAACACAACCTGACCCTGACGCTAACTCCAACCGTAACACTGAACCGAAAACTAACAGTAGCCCTAAACTTACTCCCTCAAAATAAGTTCAATCCTAACCTAACCTGAAGCATAAATGAAACCATAGACCTAACCCTAACCCTAGGCGGACACCTTATGCTTAACCTCCACCCTAACCTGACCCTGACGCTTACTCCAACTGTAACAGTTACCCGAAAACTAACAGTAGCCCTAAACTTACTCCCTCAAACTAAGTTCAAACCTAACCTAACCTGAAGCCTAACTCAAACCACAGACCTAACCCTAACCCTAGGCGGACACCAGAAGCTCCACCCCAACCCTAACCTGACCCTGACGCTATCTCTAACCGTAACACTGAACCGAAAACTAACAGTAGCCCTAAACTTACTCCCTCAAACTTAGTTCAAACCTAACCTAACCTGAAGCCTAACTCAAACCACAGACCTAACCCTAACCCTAGGCGGACACCTTAAGCTCAACCCCAACCCTAACCGGACCCTCACGCTAACTCCAAACGTAACATTGAACCGAAAACTAACAGTAGCCCTAAACTTACTCCCTCAAACTAAGTTCAATCCTAACCTAACCTGAAGCCTAAATGAAACCATAGACCTAACACTAACCCTAGGCGGACACCCTATGCTTAACCCCCACCCTAACCTGACCCTGACGCTTACTCCAACTGTAACAGTTAAACGAAAATTAACAGTAGCCCTAAACTGTCTCTCTCAAACTAAGTTTAAACCTAACCTAACCTGAAGCCTATCTCAAACAATAGACCTAACCCAAACCTAGGCGGACACCTTAAGCTTAACCCCAACCCAAACCTGACCCTGAGCCTAAATCGAACCGTAACACTGAACCGAAAACTAACAGTGGCCCTAAACTTACTCCCTCAAACTACGTTCAAACCTAACCTAACCTGAAGCCTAAATCGAATCATAGACCTAACCCTATCCCTAGGCGGACACCTTATGCTTAACCCCCACCCTAACCTGCTCCTGACGCTTACTCCAACTGTAACACTAAACCGAAAACTAACAGTAGCCCTAAACTTACTCGCTCAAACTAAGTTCAAACCTAACCTAACCTGAAGCCTAAATCAAATCATAGACCTAACCCTAACAATAGGCAGACACCTGAAGCTCAACCCCAACCCTAACCTGGCCGTGACGCTAACTCCAACCGTAACAGTTACCTGAAAAGTAACAGTAGCCCTAAACTTACTCCCTAAAACTAAGTTCAATCCTAACCTAACCTGAAGCCTAAATGACACCATAGACCTAACCCTAACCCTAGGCGGACAACTTATGTTTAACCCCCACCATAACCTGACCCTGACGCTTACTCCAACTGTAACAGTTAAACGAAAACTAACAGTAGCCCTAAACTTACTCCCTCAAACTAAGTTCCAACCTATCCTAACCTGAAGCCTAAATCAAACCATACACCTAACCCTAACCCTACGCGGATACCTTAAGCTCAACGCCAAACCTAACCTGACCCTGACACTTACACCAACTGTAACAGTTTACCGAAAACTAACAGTAGCCCTAAACTTACTCCCTCAAACTAAGTTCAAACCTAACCTAACCTGAAGCCTAAATCAAATCTTAGACCTAACCCTAACCCTAGGCGGACAACTTATGCTTAACCCCCACCCTAACCTGACCCTGACGCTTACTCCAACTGTAACAGTTAACCGAAAACTAACAGTAGCCCTGAACTTACACCCTCAAAGTAACTTCAAACCTAATCTAACCTGAAGCCTAACTCAAACCATGGACCTAACCCTAAATCTAGGCGGACACCTGAAGCTAAACCCAAACCCAAACCAGACCCTGTCGCTATCTCCAACCATAACACTGAACCGAAAACTAACAGTAGCCCTAAACTTACTCCCTCAAACTAAGTTCAAACCTAACCTAACCTGAAGCCTAACTCAAACCACAGACCTAACCCTAACCCTAGGCGGACACCTTAAGCTCAACCCCAACCCTAACCTGACCCTGACACTTACTCCAACCGTAACAGTTAACCGAAAACTAACAGTAGCCCTAAACTTACTCCATCAAACTAACTTCAAACCTAACCTAACCTTAAGCGTAAATGAAACCATACACATAACCCTAACCCTAGGCGGACACCTTAAGCTCAACTCCAACCCTAACCTGGCCCTGACACTAACTCCAACCGTAACAGTTTCCCGAAAACTAACAGTAGCCCTAAACTTACTCCCTCAAACTAAGTTCAAACCTAACCTAACCTGAAGCCTAAATCAAACCATACACTTAACCCTAACCCTAGGCGGACACCTTATGCTAAAACTCCACCCTAACCTGTCCCTGACGCTTACTCCAACTGTAACAGTTAACCGAAAACTAACAGTAGCCCTAAACTTACTCCCTCAAACTAAGTTCAAACCTAACCTAACCTGAAGCCTAAATCAAACCATAAACCTAACCCTAACCCTAGGCGGACACCTTAAGCTCAACCCCAACCCTAACCTGGCCCTGACGCTAACTCCAACAGTAACAGTTACCGGAAAACTAAGAGTAGCCCTAAAGTTACTCCCTCAAACTAAGTTCAAACCTAACCTAACCTGAAACCTAAATCTAACCATACACCGAACCCTAACCCTAGGCGGACACCTTAAACTCAACCCCAACCCTAAAGTGACCCTCACGCTAACTCCAACCGTAACACTGAACCGAAAACTAACAGTAGCCCTAAACTTACTCCATCAAACTAAGTTCAAACCTAACCTAACCTGAAGCCTAACTCAAACCATAGACCTAACCCTAACCCTAGGCGGACACCTTAAGCTCAACCCCAACCCTAACCTGACCCTGACGCTATCACCAACCGTAACACTGAACCGAAAACTAACAGTAGCCCTAAACTTACTCCCTCAAACTAAGTTCAAACCTAACGTAACCTGAAGCCTAAATGAAACCATAGACCTAACCCTAACCCTAGGCGGACACCTTATGCTTAACT
Source organism: Tupaia tana (assembly GCA_026018925.1). NCBI lineage: Eukaryota > Metazoa > Chordata > Mammalia > Scandentia > Tupaiidae > Tupaia > Tupaia tana. The sequence goes on along the minus strand of JAKSZU010000034.1, from coordinate 2,270,036 downwards.
CCCACCCTAACCTGACCCTGACGCTTATTCCAAACATAACAGTTAAACGAAAACTAACAATAGCCCTAAACTTACTCCCTCAAACTAAGTTCAAACCTAACCTAACCTGAGGCCTAAATCAAACCATACACCTAACCCTAACCATAGGCGGACACCTTAAGCTCAACCCCAACCCTAACCTGACCCTCACGCTAAGTCCAACCGTAACACTGAACCGAAAACTACCAGTAGCCCTAAACTTACTATCTCAAACTAAGTTCAAACCTAACCTAACCTAAAGCCTAACTCAAACCATAGACCTAACCCTAACCCTAGGCGGACACCTGAATCTCAACCCCAACCCTAACATGACACTGATGCTATCTCCAACCGTAACACTGAACCGAAAACTAACAGTAGCCCTAAACTTACTCCCTCAAACTAAGTTCAAACCTAACCTAACCTGAAGCCTAACTCAAACCACAGACCTAACCCTAACCCTAGGCGGACACCTTAAGCTCAAGACCAACCCTAACCGGACCCTCACGCTAACTCCAACCGTAACACTGAACCGAAAACTAACAGTAGCCCTAAACTTACTCCCTCAAACTAAGTTCAAACCTCACCTAACCTGAAGCCTAACTCAAACAATAGACCTAACCCTAACCCTAGGCGGACACCTTAAGCTTGACCCCAACCATAACCTGACCCTGAGGCTAAATTCAACCGCAACACTGAACCGATAAATACAATAGGCCTAAACTTACTCCCTCAAACTAAGTTCAAACCTAACCTAACCTGAAGCCTAACTCAAACAATAGACCTAACCCTAACCCTAGGCGGACACCTTAAGCTTAACCCCAACCCTAACCTGACCCTGAGGCTAAATCCAACCGTAACACTGAAACGAAAACTAACAGTAGCCCTAAACTTACTCCCAAAAACTAAGTTCAATCCTAACCTAACCTGAAGCCTAAATGAAACCATAGACCTAACCCTAACCCTAGGCGGACACCTTATGTTTAACCCCCACCCTAACCTGACCCTGACGCTTACTCCAACCGTAACAGTTAAACGAAAACTAACAGTAGCCCTAAACTTACTCCCTCAAACAGAGATCAAACCTAACCTAACCTGAAGCCTAAATCACACCATACACCTAACCCTAAACCTAGGCGGACAACTTAAGCTCAACCCCAAACCTAACCTGACCCTGACGCTTACTCCAACCGTAACAGTTAACCGAAAACTCAGAGTAGCCCTAAACTGACTCCCTCAAACTAAGTTCAAACCTAACCTAACCTAAAGCCTAAATCAAATCATAGACCTAACCCTAACCCTAGGCGGACACCTTATGTTTAACCCCCACCCTACCCTGACCCTGACGCTTACTCCAACTGTAACAGTTAACCGAAAACTAACAGTAGCCCTAAACTTACTCACTCAAACTAAGTTCAAACCTAACCTAACCTGAAGCCTAAATCAAACCAGACACCTAACCCTATCCCTCGGTGGACACCTTAAGCTCAACCCCAATCCTAACCTGACCTCCAGGCTAACTCCAACCTTATCACTGTACCGAAAACTAAGAGTAGCCCTAAACTTACTCGCTCAAACTAAGTTCAAACCTCACCTAACCTGAAGCCTAACTCAAATCATAGACATAACGCTAACAATAGGCGGACACCTGAAGCTCAACCCCAACCCTAACCTGACCCTGACGCTATCTCCAACCGTAACACTGAACCGAAAACTAACAGTAGCCCTAAACATACTCACTCAAACTAAGTTCAAACGTAACCTAACCTGAAGCCTAAATCAAACCACAGACCTAACCCTAACACTAGGCGGACACCTTAAGCTCAACTCCAACCCTAACATGACCCTGATACTATCTCCAACCGTAACACTGAACCGAAAACTAACAGTAGCCCTAAACTTACTCACTCAAATTAAGTTCAAACGTAACCTAACCTGGAGCCTAAATCAAACCATGGATCTAACCCTAAACCTAGACGGACACCTCAAGCTAACCCCAACACTAACCTGACCCTGACGCAAACTCCAAACATAATACTGAACCGAAAACTAACAGTAGCCCTAAACTTACTCCCTCAAACTAAGTTCAATTCTAACCTAACCTTAAGCCTAAATGAAACCATAGACCTAACCCTAACCCTAGGCGGACACCTTATGCTTAACCCAAACCCAAACCTGACCCTGACGCTTACTCCAACTGTAACAGTTAACCGAAAACTAACAGTAGCCCTAAACTTACTCTCTGAAACTAACTTCAAACCTAAGCTAACCTGAAGCCTAAATCAAACCATACACCTAACCCTAACACTAGGCAGACACCTTAAGCTCAACCCCAACCCTAACCTGACCCTGACGCTAACTCCAATCGTAACAGTTACCCGAAAACTAACAGTAGCCCTAAACTTACTCCCCCAAACTAAGTTCAAACCTAACCTAACCAGAAGCCAAAATCAAACGATAGACCTAACCCTAACACTAGGCGGACACGTGAAGCTCAACCACAACCCTAACCTGACCCTGACGCTATCTCCAACCGTAACACTGAACCGAAAACTAACAGTAGCCCTAAACTTACTCCCTCAAACTAAGTTCAAACCTAACCTAACCTGAAGCGTAACTCAAACCACAGACCTAACCCTAACCCTAGGCGGACACCTTAAGCTCAACACCAACCCTAACCGGACCCTCACGCTAACTCCAAACGTAACACTGAACCGAAAACTAACAGTAGCCCTAAACTTACTCCCTCAAACTAAGTTCAATCCTAACCTAACCTGAAGACTAAATGAAACCATAGACCTAACCCTAACCCTAAGCGGACACCTTATGCTTAACCCCCACTATAACCTGACCCTGACGCTTACTCCAACCGTAACAGTTAAACGAAAACTAACAGTAGCCCTAAACTTACTCCCTCAAACTAAGTTCAAACCTAACCTAACCTGAAGCCTAACTCAAACCATAGACCTAACCCTAGCCCTAGGCAGACACCTGAATCTCAACCCCAACCGTAACTTGACCTTGACGCTATCTCCAACCGTAACACTGAACCGAAAACTAACAGTAGCCCTAAACTTACTCCTTTAAACTAAGTTCAAACCTAAACTAACCTGAAGCCTAACTCAAACCACAGACCTAACCCTAACCCTAGGCGGACACCTTATGGTTAACCCCCACCCTAACCTGACCCTGATGCTTACTCCAACAGTAACAGTTAAACGAAAACTAACAGTAGCCCTAAACTGACTCCCTCAAACTAAGTTCAAACCTAACCTAACCTGAAGCCTAAATCAAATCTTAGACCTAACCCTAACCCCAGGCGGACACCTTATGCTTAACCCCCTCCCTAACTTGACCCTGACGCTTACTCCAACCATAACAGTTAACCGAAAATTAACAGTAGCCCTAAACTTACTCCCTCAAACTAAGTTCAAACCTAACCTAACCTGAAGCCGAAATCAAACCATACACCTATCCCTAACCCTAGGCGGACACCTGAAGGTCAAACCAAAACCTAACCTGACCCTCACGCTAACTCCAACCGTAACACTGAACCTAAAACTAACAGTAGCTCTAAACTTACTCCCTAAAACAAAGTTCAAACCTAACCTAACCTGAAGCCTATCTCAAACCATAGACCTAACCCTAACCCTAGGCGGACACCTGAAGCTCAACCCCAACCCTAACCTGACCCTGACGCTATCTCCAACCGTAACACTGAACCGAAAACTAACAGTAGACCTAAACTTACTCCCTCAAACTAAGTTGAAACCTAACCTAACCTGAACCTAAATCAAACCATACACCTAACCCTAACCCTAGGCAGACACCTTAAGCTCAACCCCAACCCTAACCTGACCTTCCGGCTAACTCCAATCATATCACTGAACTGAAAACTAAGAGTAGCCCTAAACTTACTCCCACAAACTAAGTTCAATCCTAACCTAACCTGAAGCCTAAATGAAACCATAGACCCAACCCTAACCCTAGGCGGACACCTTATGGTTAACCCCCAACATAACCTGACCCTGATGCTTACTCCAACCGTAACAGTTAAACGAAAACTAACAGTAGCCCTAAACTTACTCCCTCAAACTAAGTTCAAACCTATCCTAACCTGAAGCCTAAATCAAACCATACACCTAACCCTAACCCTAGGCGGACACTTGAAGCTCAAACCCAAATCTAACCTGACCCTCACGCTAACTCCAATCGTAACACTGAACCTAAAACTAACAGTAGCCCTAAACTTACTATCTAAAACTAATTTCAAACCTAACCTACCCTGAAGCCTATCTCAAACCATAGACCTAAACCTAACCCTAGGCGGACACCTGAATCTAAATCCCAACCCTAACCTAACCCTGACGCTATCTCCAACCGTAACACTGAACCGAAAACTAACAGTAGCCCTAAACTTACTCCCTCAAACTAAGTTCAAACCTAACCTAACATGAAGCCTAAATCAAACCATACACCTATCCCTAACCCTAGGCGGACACCTGAAGCTCAAACCCAAACCTAACCTGACCCTCACGCTAACTCCAACCGTAACACTGAACCTAAAACTAACAGTACCCCTAAACTTACTCCCTAAAACAAAGTTCAAACCTAACCTAACCTGAAGCCTATCTCAAACCATAGACCTAACCCTAACCCTAGGCGGACACCTGAAGCTCAACCCCAACGCTAACCTGACTCTGACGCTATCTCCAACCGTAACACTGAACCTAAAACTAACAGTAGCCCTAAACTTACACCCTCAAACTACGTTCAATCCTAACCTAACCTGAAGCCTTAATGAAACCATAGACCTAACCCTAACCCTAGGCGGACACGTTATGCTTAACCCCCACCCTAACCTGACCCTGACGCTTACTCCAAACGTAACAGTTAAACGAAAACTAACAGTAGCCCAAAACTTACTCCCTCAAACTAAGTTCAAACCTAACCTAACCTGAAGCCTAAATCATACCATACACCTAACCCTAATCCTAGGCGGACACCTTAATCTCAACCCCAACCCTAACCTGGCCCTGACGCTAACTCCAACCGTAACAGTTTCCCGAAAACTAACAGTAGCCCTAAACTTACTCCCTCAAACTAAGTTCAAAACTAACCTAACCTGAAGCCTAAATCAAACCATACACGTAACCCTAACCCTAGGCGGACACCTTAAGCTCAACCCCAACCCTAACCTGACCTCCAGTTTAACTCCAACCATATCACTGAACGGAAAAATAAGAGTAGCCCTAAAATTACTCGCTCAAACTAAGTTCAAACATAACCTAACCTGAAGCCTAACTCAAATCATAGACCTAACCCTAACAAAAGGCGGACACCTGAAGCTCAACCCCAACCCTATCCTGACCCTGACGCTATCTCCAACCGTAACAGTTACCCGAAAACTACCAGTAGCCCTAAACTTACTCCCTCAAACTAAGTTCAAACCTAACCTAACCTGAAGCCTAACTCAAACCACAGACCTAACCCTAACCCTAGGCGGACACCTTAAGCTCAACACCAACCCTAACCGGACCCTCACGCTAACTCCAAACGTAACACTGAACCGGAAACTAACAGTAGCCCTAAACTTACTCCCTCAAACTAAGTTCAATCCTAACCTAACCTGATGACTAAATGAAACCATAGACCTAACCATAACCCTAGGCGGACACCTTATGCTTAACGCCCACTCTAACCTGACCCTGACGCTTACTCCAACCGTAACAGTTAAACGAAAACTAACAGTAGCCCTAAACTTACTCCCTCAAACTAAGTTCAAACCTAACCTAACCTGAAGCCTAACTCAAACCATAGACCTAACCCTAGCCCTAGGCGGACACCTGAATCTCAACCCCAACCGTAACTTGACCTTGACGCTATCTCGAACCGTAACACTGAATCGAAAACTAACAGTAGCCCTAAACTTACTCCTTTAAACTAAGTTCAAACCTAACCTAACCTGAAGTCTAACTCAAACCACAGACCTAACCCTAACCCTAGGCGGACACCTTAAGCTCAACCCCAACCCTAACCTGACCCTCACGCTAACTCCAACCGTAACACTGAACCGAAAACTAACCGTAGCGCTAAACTTACTCCCTCAAACTAAGTTCAAACCTAACACAACCTGAAGCCTAACTCAAACAATAGACCTAACCCAAACCCTAGGCGGACACCTTAAGCTTAACCCCAACCCTAACCTGACCCTGAGGCTAAATCCAACCGTAACACTGAACCGAAATTAACAGTAGCCCTAAACTTACACCCTCAAACTACGTTCAATCCTAACCTAACCTGAAGCCTTAATGAAACCATAGACCTAACCCTAACCCTAGGCGGACACGTTATGCTTAACCCCACCCTAACCTGACCCTGACGCTTACTCCAAACGTAACAGTTAAACGAAAACTAACAGTAGCCCAAAACTTACTCCCTCAAACTAAGTTCAAACCTAACCTAACCTGAAGCCTAAATCATACCATACACCTAACCCTAATCCTAGGCGGACACCTTAATCTCAACCCCAACCCTAACCTGGCCCTGACGCTAACTCCAACCGTAACAGTTTCCCGAAAACTAACAGTAGCCCTAAACTTACTCCCTCAAACTAAGTTCAAAACTAACCTAACCTGAAGCCTAAATCAAACCATACACGTAACCCTAACCCTAGGCGGACACCTTAAGCTCAACCCCAACCCTAACCTGACCTCCAGTTTAACTCCAACCATATCACTGAACGGAAAAATAAGAGTAGCCCTAAAATTACTCGCTCAAACTAAGTTCAAACATAACCTAACCTGAAGCCTAACTCAAATCATAGACCTAACCCTAACAAAAGGCGGACACCTGAAGCTCAACCCCAACCCTATCCTGACCCTGACGCTATCTCCAACCGTAACAGTTACCCGAAAACTACCAGTAGCCCTAAACTTACTCCCTCAAACTAAGTTCAAACCTAACCTAACCTGAAGCCTAAATGAAACCATAGACCTAACCCTAACCCTAGGCGGACACCTTATGCTTAACCCCAAACCTAACCTGACCCTGACGCTTACTCCAACAGTAACAGTTAAACGAAAACTAACAGTAGCCCTAAACTTACTCCCTCAAACTAAGTTCAAACCTAACCTAACCTGAAGCCTAAATCAAACCATACACCTAACCCTAACCCTAGGCGGACACTTGAAGCTCAAACCCAAACCTAACCTGACCCTCACGCTAACTCCAATCGTAACACTGAACCTAAAACTAACAGTAGCCCTAAACTTACTACCTAAAACTAAGTTCAAACCTAACCTAACCTGAAGCCTATCTCAAACCATAGACCTAACCCTAACCCTAGGCGGACACCTGAATCTAAACCCCAACCCTAACCTGACCCTGACGCTATCTCCAACCGTAACACTGAACCGAAAACTAACAGTAGCCCTAAACTTACTCCCTCAAACTAAGTTCAAACCTAACCTAACCTGAAGCCTAAATCAAACCATACACCTATCCCTAACCCTAGGCGGACACCTGAAGCTCAAACCCAAACCTAACCTGACCCTCACGCTAACTCCAACCGTAACACTGAACCTAAAACTAACAGTACCCCTAAACTTAATCCTTAAAACAAAGTTCAAACCTAACCTAACCTGAAGCCTATCTCAAACCATAGACCTAACCCTAACCCTAGGCGGACACCTGAAGCTCAACCCCAACCCTAATCTGACCCTGACGCTATCTCCAACCGTAACACTGAACCGAACACTAACAGTAGCCCTAAACTTACTCCCTCAAACTAAGTTCAAACCTAGCCTAACCTGAACCTAAATCAAACCATACACCTAACCCTAACCCTAGGCAGACACCTTAAGCTCAACCCCAACCCTAACCTGACCTCCCGGCTAACTCCAATCATATCACTGAACCGAAAACAAAGAGTAGCCCTAAACTTACTCCCACAAACTAAGTTCAATCCTAACCTAACCTGAAGCCTAAATGAAACCATAGACCTAACCCTAACCCTAGGCGGACACCTTATGGTTAACCCCAACCATAACCTGACCCTGATGCTTACTCCAACTGTAACAGTTAAACGAAAACTAACAGTAGCCCTAAACTTACTCCCTCAAACTAATTTAAACCTATCCTAACCTGAAGCCTAAATCAAACCATACACCTAACACTAACCCTAGGCGTATACCTTAAGCTCAACCCCAAAACTAACCTGACCCTGACACTTACACCAACAGTAACATTTAACCGAAAACTAACAGTAGCCCTAAACTGACTCCCTCAAACTAAGTTCAAACCTAACCTAACCTGAAGCCTAAATCAAATCTTAGACCTAACCCTAACCCTAGATGGACACCTTATGCTTAACCCCCTACCTAACTTGACCCTGACGCTTACTCCAACCGTAACAGTTAACCGAAAATTAACAGTAGCCCTAAACTTACTCCCTCAAACTAAGTTCAATCCTAACCTAACCTGAAGCCTTAATGAAACCATAGACCTAACCCTAACCCTAGGCGGACACCTTATGCTTAACCCCCACCCTAACCTGACCCTGACGCTTACTCCAACCGTAACAGTTAAACGAAAACTAACAGTAGCCCAAAACTTACTCCCTCAAACTAAGTTCAAACCCAACCTAACCTGAAGCCTAAATCATACCATACACCTAACCCTAACCCTAGGCTGACACCTTAATCTCAACCCCAACCCTAACCTGGCCCTGACGCTAACTCCAACCGTAACAGTTTCCCGAAAACTAACAGTAGCCCTAAACTTACTCCCTCAAACTAAGTTCAAAACTAACCTAACCTGAAGCCTAAATCAAACCATACACGTAACCCTAACCCTAGGCGGACACCTTAAGCTCAACCCCAACCCTAACCTGATCTCCAGGCTAACTCCAACCATATCACTGAACCGAAAACTAAGAGTAGCCCTAAACTTACTCGCTCAAACTAAGTTCAAACATAACCTAACCTGAAGCCTAACTCAAATCGTAGACCTAACCCTAACAAAGGGCGGACACCTGAAGCTCAACCCCAACCCTAACCTGACCCTGACGCTATCTCCAACCGTAACAGTTACCCGAAAACTAACAGTAGCCCTAAACTTACTCCCTCAAACTAAGTTCAAACCTAACCTAACCTGAAGCCTAAATGAAACCATAGACCTAACCCTAACCCCAGGCGGACACCTTATGCTTAACCCCCACCCTAACCTTTCCCTGACGCTTACTCCAACCGTAACAGTTAAACGAAAACTAACAGTAGCCCTAAACTTACTCCCTCAAACTAAGTTCAAACCTAACCTAACCTGAAGCCTAAATCAAACCATACACCTAACCCTAACCCTAGGCGGACGCTTGAAGCTCAAACCCAAACCTAACCTGACCCTCACGCTAACTCCAATCGTAACACTGAACCTAAAACTAACAGTAGCCCTAAACTTACTCCCTAAAACTAAGTTCAAACCTAACCTAACCTGAAGCCTATCTCAAACCATAGACCTAACCCTAACCCTAGGCAGACACCTGAATCTCAACCCCAACCCTAAACTGACCCTGACGCTATCTCCAACCGTAACACTGAACCGAAAACTAACAGTAGCCCTAAACTTACTCCCTCAAACTAAGTTCAAACCTAAACTAACCTGAAGCCTAAATCAAACCATACACCTATCCCTAACCCTAGGCGGACACCTGAAGCTCAAACCCAAACCTAACCTGACCCTCACGCTAACTCCAACCTTAACACTGAACCTAAAACTAACAGTAGCCCTAAACTTACTCCCTAAAACAAAGTTCAAACCTAACCTAACCTGAAGCCTATCTCAAACCATAGACCTAACCCTAACCCTAGGCGGACACCTGAAGCTCAACCCCAACCCTAACCTGACCCTGACGCTATCTCCAACCGTAACACTGAACAGAAAACTAACAGTAGACCTAAACTTACTCCCTCAAACTAAGTTCAAACCTAACCTAACCTGAACCTAAATCAAACTATACACCTAACCCTAACCCTAGGCAGACACCTTAAGCTCAACCCCAACCCTAACCTGACCTTCCGGCTAACTCCAATCATATCACTGAACCGAAAACTAAGAGTAGCCCTAAACTTACTCCCACAAACTAAGTTCAATCCTAACCTAACCTGAAGCCTAAATGAAACCATAGACCTAACCCTAACCCTAGGCGGACACCTTATGGTTAACGACCACCATAACCTGACCCTGATGCTTACTCCAACCGTAACAGTTAAACGAAAACTAACAGTAGCCCTAAACTTACTCCCTCAAACTAAGTTCAAACCTATCCTAACCTGAAGCCTAAATCAAACAATACACCTAACACTAACCCTAGGCGTATACCTTAAGCTCAACCCCAAAACAAACCTGACCCTGACACTTATACCAACAGTAACAGTTAACCGAAAACTAACAGTAGCCCTAAACTGACTCCCTCAAACTAAGTTCAAACCTAACCTAACCTGAAGCCTAAATCAAATCTTAGACCTAACCCTAACCCTAGGCGGACACCTTATGCTTAACCCCCTCCCTAACTTGACCCTGACGCTTACTCCAACTGTAACAGTTAACCGAAAACTAACAGTATCCCTAAACTTACTCCATCAAACTAACTTCAAACCTAACCTAACCTGAAGCCTAAATCAAAACATACACCTAACCCTAACCCTAGGCGGACACCTTAAGCTCAACCCCAACCCTAACCTGACCCTGACGCTATCTCCAACCGTAACACTGAACCGAAAACTAACAGTAGCCCTAAACTTACTCCCTCAAACTAAGTTCAAACCTAACCTAACCTGAAGTCTAACTCCAACCACAAAGCTAACCCTAACCCTAGGCGGACACCTTAAGCTCAACCCCAACCCTAACCTGACCCTCATGCTAACTTCAAACGTAACACTGAACCGAAAACTAACAGTAGCCCTATACTTACTCCCTCAAACTAAGTTCAATCCTAACCTAACCTGAAGCCTAAATGAAACCATAGACCTAACCCTAACCCTGGGCGGACACCTTATCCTTAACCCCGACCCTAACCTGACCCTGACGCTTACTCCAACTGTAATAGTTAACCGAAAACTAACAGTAGCCCTAAACTTACTCCCTGAAACTAACTTCAAACCTAACCTAACCTGAAGCCTCAATCAAACCATACACCTAACCCTAACCCTAGGCGGACACCTTAAGCTCAACCCCAACCCTAACCTGACCCTGACGCTAACTCCAACCGTAACAGTTACCCGAAAACTAACAGTAGCCCTAAACTTACTCACTCAAACTAAGTTCAAACCTAACCTAACCAGAAGTTAAAATCAAACCATACACCTAACCCTAACCCTAGGCGGACACATTAAGCTCAACCCCAACCCTAACCCGACCCTAATGCTCACTCCAACCGTAACACTGAACCGAAAACTAACAGTAGCCCTAAACTAAATCCATCAAACTAAGTTCAATCCTAACCTAACCTGAAGCCTAACTCGAACCATAGACCTAACCCTAACCCTAGGCCGACACCTGAAGCTCAACCACAACCCTAACCTGACCCTTACGCTATCTCCAACCGTAACACTGAACCGAAAACTAACAGTAGCCCTAAACTTACTCCCTCAAACTAAGTTCAAACCTAACCTAACCTGAAGCCTATCTCAAACCACAGACCTAACCCTAACCCTAGGCGAACACCGTAAGCTCAACCCCAACCCTAACTTGACACTCACGCTAACTCCAAATGTAACACTGAACCAAAAACTAACAGTAGCCCTAAACTTACTCCCTCAAACTAAGTTCAAACCAAACCTAACCTGAAGCCTAACTCAAACCATTGACCTAACCCAAACAATAGGCGGACACCTGAAGCTCAACCCCAACCCTAACCTGACCCTGACGCTATCTCCAACCATAACACTGAACCGAAAACTAACAGTAGCCCTAAACTTACTCACTCAAACTAAGTTCAAATGTAACCTAACCTGAAGCCTAAATCAAACCACAGACCTAACCCTAAACCTAGGCGGACACCTTAAGCTCAACTCCAACCCTAACCTGACCCTGACGCTATCGCCAACCGTAACACTGAACCGAAAACTAACAGTAGCCCTAAACTTACTCACTCAAACTAAGTTCAAACGAAACCTAACCTGGAGCCTAAATAAAACCATGGACCTAACCCTAACCCTAGGCGGACACCTCAAGCTAACCCCAAACCTAACCTGACCCTGACGCTAACTCCAACCCTAATACTGAACCGAAAACTAACAGTAGCCCTAAACTTACTCCCTCAAACTAAGTTCAAACCTAACCTAACCTGAAGCCTAAATCAAACCATACACCTAACCCTAACCCTAGGCGGACACCTTAAGCTCAACCCCAAACCTAACCTGACCCTGATGCTTACTCCAACTGTAACAGTTAACCGAAGACTAACAGTAGCCCTAAACTGACTCCCTCAAACTAAGTTCATACCTAACCTAACCTGTAGCCTAAATCAAATCATAGACCTAACCCTAACACTAGGCGGACACCTTATGCTTAACCTCCACCCTAACCTGACCCTGATGCTTACTCCAACTGTAACAGTTAACCGAAAACTAACAGTAGCCCTAAACTTACTCCCTCAAACTAAGTTGAAACCTAACCTAAGCTGAAGCCTAAATCAAACCATAAACCTAACCCTAACTCTAGGCGGAAACCTTAAGCTCAACCCCAAACCTAACGTGGCCCTGACCCTAATTCCAACAGTAACAGTTACCCAAAAACTAAGAGTAGCCCTAAACTTACTCCCTCAAACTAAGTTCAAACCTAACCTAACCTGAAGCCTAAATCTAACCATACACCGAACCCTAACCCTAGGCGGACACCTTAAGCTCAACCCCAACCCTAACGTGACCCTCACGCTAACTCCAACCGTAACACTGAACCGAAAACTAACAGTAGCCCTAAACTTACTCCCTCAAACTACGTACAAACCTAACCGAACCTGAAGCCTAACTCAAACCATAGACCTAACCCTAACCCTAGGCGGACACTCGAAGCTCAACCACAGCCCTAACCTGACCCTGACGCTATCTCCAACCATAACACTGAACCGAAAACTAACAGTAGCCCTAAACTTACTCCCTCAAACTAAGTTCAATCCTAACCTAACCTGAAGCCTAAATGAAACCATAGACCTAACCCTAACGCTAGGCGGACACCTTATTCTTAACCCCCACCCTAACCTGACCCTGACGCTTACTCCAACTGTAACAGTTAACCGAAAACTAACAGTAGCCCTAAACTTACTCCCTGAAACTAACTTCAATCCTAACCTAACCTGAAGCCTCAATCAAACCATACACCTAACCCTAACCCTAGGCGGACACCTTAAGCTCAACCCCAACCCTAACCTGACCCTGACGCTAACTCCAACCGTAACAGTTACCCGAAAACTAACAGTAGCCCTAAACTTACTCCCTCAAACTAAGTTCAAACATAACCTAACCAGGAGCCAAAATCAAACCATACACCTAACCCTAACCCTAGGCGGACACATTAAGCTCAACCCCAAACCTAACCCGACCCAAACGCTAACTCCAACCGTAACACTGAACCGAAAACTAACAGTAGCCCTAAACTAACTCCATCAAACTAAGTTCAAACCTAACCTAACCTGAATCCTAACTCAAACCATAGACCTAACACTAACCCTAGGCGGACACCTGAAGCTCAACAACAACCCTAACCTGACCCTTACGCTATCTCCAACCGTAACACTGAAGCGAAAACTAACAGTAGCCCTAAACTTACTCCCTCAAACTAAGTTCAAACCTAAGCTAACCTGAAGCCTATCTCAAACCACAGACCTAGCCCTAACCCTAGGCGGACACCGTAAGCTCAACCCCAACCCTAACCGGACACTCACATTAACTCCAAATGTAACACTGAACCAAAAACTAACAGTAGCCCTAAACTTACTCCCTCAAACTAAGTTCAAACCAAACCTAACCTGAAGCCTAACTCAAACCATAGACCTAACCCTAACAGTAGGCGGACACCTGAAGCTCAACCCTAACCCTAACCTGACCCTCACGTTATCTCCAACCGTAACACTGAACCAAAAACTAACAGTAGCCCTAAACTTACTCACTCAAACTAAGTTCAAATGTAACCTAACCTGAAGCCTAAATCAAACCACAGACCTAACCCTATCCCTAGGCGGACACCTTAAGCTCAACTCCAACCCTAACCTGACCCTGACGCTATCTCCAACCGTAACACTGAACCGAAAACTAACAGTAGCCCTAAACTTACTCACTCAAACTAAGTTCAAACGTAACCTAACCTGGAGCCTAAATAAAACCATGGACCTAACCCTAACCCTAGGCGGACACATCAAGCTAACCCCAAACCTAACCTGACCCTGACGCTAACTCCAACCCTAATACTGAACCGAAAACTAACAGTAGCCCTAAATTTACTCCCTCAAACTAAGTTCAAACCTAACCTAACCTGAAGCCTAAATCAAACCATACACCTAACACTAACCCTAGGCGGACACCTTAACCTCAACCCCAACCTAACCTGACCCTGATGCTTACTCCAACCGTAACAGTTAACCGAAGATTAACAGTAGCCCTAAACTAACTCCCTCAAACTAAGTTCATACCTAACCTAACCTGTAGCCTAAATCAAATCATAGACCTAACCCTAACCCTAGGCAGACACCTTATGCTTAACCTCCACCCTAACCTGACCCTGATGCTTTCTCCAACTGTAACAGTTAACCGAAAACTAACAGTAGCCCTAAACTTACTCCCTCAAACTAAGTTGAAACCTAACCTAAGATGAAGCCTAAATCAAACAATAAACCTAACCCTAACCCTAGGCGGAAACCTTAAGCTCAACCCCAACCCTAACCTGGCCCTGACGCTAACTCCAACCGTAACAGTTTCCCGAAAACTAACAGTAGCCCTAAACTTACTCCCTCAAACTAAGTTCAGAACTAACCTAACCTGAAGCATAAATCAAACCATACACGTAACCCTAACCCTAGGCGGACACCTTAAGCTCAACCCCAACCCTAACCTGACCTCCAGGCTAACTCCAACCATATCACTGAACCGAAAACTAAGAGTAGCCCTAAACTTACTCGCTCAAACTAAGTTCAAACATAACCTAACCTGAAGCCTAACTCAAATCGTAGACCTAAACCTAACAAAGGGCGGACACCTGAAGCTCAACCCCAACCCTAACCTGACCCTGAAGCTATCTCCAACCGTAACAGTTACCCAA
The DNA here is from genome assembly GCA_026018925.1 of Tupaia tana. Classification (NCBI taxonomy): domain Eukaryota; kingdom Metazoa; phylum Chordata; class Mammalia; order Scandentia; family Tupaiidae; genus Tupaia; species Tupaia tana. The sequence goes on along the minus strand of JAKSZU010000034.1, from coordinate 2,254,709 downwards.
AAACTAACAGTAGCCCTAAACTTACTCCCTCAAACTAAGTTCAAACCTAACCTAACCTGAAGCCTAAATGAAACCATAGACCTAACCCTAACCCTAGGCGGCCACCTTATGCTTAACCCCAACCCTAACCTGACCCTGACGCTTACTCCAACCGTAACAGTTAAATGAAAACTAACAGTAGCCCTAAACTTACTCCCTCAAACTAAGTTCAAACCTAACCTAACCTGAAGCCTAAATCAAACCATAAACCTAACCCTAACCCTAGGCGGACACTTGAAGCTCAAACCCAAACCTAACCTGACCCTCAAGCTAACTCCAATCGTAACACTGAACCTAAAACTAACAGTAGGCCTAAACTTACTCCCTAAAACTAAGTTCAAACCTAACCTAACCTGAAGCCTATCTCAAACCATAGACCTAACCCTAACCCTAGGCGGACACCTGAATCTCAACCCCAACCCTAACCTGACCCTGACGCTATCTCCAACCGAAACACTGAACCGGAAACTAACAGTAGCCCTAAACTAACTCCCTCAAACTAAGTTCAAACCTAACCTAACCTGAAGCCTAAATCAAATCATACACCTATCCCTAACCCTAGGCGGACACCTGAAGCTAAAACCCAAACCTAACCTGACCCTCACGCTAACTCCAACCGTAACACTGAACCTAATACTAACAGTAGCCCTAAACTTACTCCCTAAAACAAAGTTCAAACCTAACCTAACCTGAAGCCTATCTCAAACCATAGACCTAACCCTAACCCTAGGCGGACACCTGAAGCTCAACCCCAACCCTAACCTGACCCTGACGCTATCTCCAACCGTAACACTGAACCGAAAACTAACAGTAGACCTAAACTTACTCCCTCAAACTAAGTTCAAACCTAACCTAACCTGAACCTAAATCAAACCATACACCTAACCCTAACCCTAGGCTGACACCTTAAGCTCAACCCCAACCCTAACCTGACCTTCCGGCTAACTCCAATCATATCACTGAACCGAAAACTAAGAGTAGCCCTAAACTTATTCCCACAAACTAAGTTCAATCCTAACCTAACCTGAAGCCTAAATGAAACCATAGACCTAACCCTAACCCTAGGCGGATACCTTATGGTTAACGCCCACCATAACCTGACCCTGATGCTTACTCCAACCGTAACAGTTAAACGAAAAAACAGTAGCCCTAAACTTACTCCCTCAAACTAAGTTCAAACCTATCCTAACCTGAAGCCTAAATCAAACCATAAACCTAACCCTAACCCTAGGCGGAAACCTTAAGCTCAACCCCAACCCTAACCTGGCCCTGACGCTAACTCCAACCGTAACAGTTTCCCGAAAACTAACAGTAGCCCTAAACTTACTCCCTCAAACTAAGTTCAAAACTAACCTAACCTGAAGCCTAAATCAAACCATACATGTAACCCTAACCATAGGCGGACACCTTAAGCTCAACCCCAACCCTAACCTGACCTCCAGTTTAACTCCAACCATATCACTGAACCGAAAACTAAGAGTAGCCCTAAACTTACTCGCTCAAACTAAGTTCAAACATAACCTAACCTGATACCTAACTCAAATCATAGACATAACCCTAACAAAAGGCGGACACCTGAAGCTCAACCCCAACCCTATCCTGACCCTGACGCTATCTCCAACCGTAACAGTTACCCGAAAACTAACAGTAGCCCTAAACTTACTAACTCAAAGTAAGTTCAAACGTAACGTAACCTGAAGCCTAAATCAAACCACAGCCCTAACCCTAACCCTAGGCGGACACCTTAAGCTCCACTCCAACCCTAACCTGAACCTGACGCTATCTCCAACTGTAACACTGAACCGAAAACTAACAGTAGCCCTAAAATTACTTACTCAAACTAAGTTCAAACGTAACCTAACCTGGAGCCTAAATCAAACCATGGACCTAACCCTAACCCTAGGTGGACTCCTCAAGCTAACCCCAACCCTAACCTGACCCTGACGCTAACTACAACAATAATACTGAACAGAAAACTAACAGTAGTCCTAAACTTACTCCCTCAAACTAAGTTCAAACCTAACCTAACCTGAAGCCTAAATCAAACCATACACTTAACCCTAACCCTAGGCGGACACCTTAACTTCAACGCCATACCTAACCTGACCCTGACGTTTACTCCAACTGTAACAATTAACTGAAAACTAACAGTAGCCCTAAACTTACTAACTCAAACTAAGTTCAAACATAACCTAACCTGAAGCCTAAATCAAACCATACACCTAACCCTAACCCTAGGCGGACACCTTAAGCTCAACCCCAACCCAAACATGGCCGTGACGCTAACTCCAACCGTAACAGTTACCCGAAAACTAACAGTAGCCCTAAACTTACTCCCTCAAACTAAGTTCAAACCTAACCTAACCTGAAGCCTAAATGAAACCATAGACATAACCCTAACCCTAGGTGGACACCTTATGCTTAACCCCCACCCTAACCTGACCCTGACGCTTACTCCAACCGTAACAGTTAAATGAAAACTAACAGTAGTCCTAAACTTACTCCCTCAAACTAAGTTCAAACCTAACCTAACCTGAAGCCTAAATCAAACCATACAGCTAACCCTAACCCTAGGCGGACACCTGAAGCTCAAACCCAAACCTAACCTGACCCTCACGCTAACTCTAACCGTAACACTGAACCTAAAACTAACAGTAGCCCTAAACTTACTCTCTAAAACTAAGTTCAAACCTAACCTAACCTGAAGCCTTTCTCAAACCATAGACCTAACCCTAACCCTAGGCGGACACCTGAAGCTCAACCCCAACCCTAACCTGACCCTGAAGCTACCTCCAACCGTAACACTGAACTGAAAACTAACAGTAGCCCTAAACATACTCCCTCAAACTAAGTTCAATCCTAACCTAACCTGAAGCCTAAATGAAACCATACACCTAACCCTAAACCTAGGCGGACACCTTATGCTTAACCCCCACCCTAACCTGACCCTGACGCTTACTCCAATTGTAACAGTTAACCGAAAACTAACAGTAGCCCTAAACTTACTCCCTGAAACTAACTTCAAACCTAACCTAACCTGACGCCTAAATCAAACCATACACCTAACCCTAACCCTAGGCGGACACCTTAAGCTCAACCCCAACCCTAACCTGACCTCCCAGCTAAATCCTACCATATCACAGAACCGAAAACTAAGAGTAGCCCTAAACTTACTCCCTCAAACTAAGTTCAAACCTATCCTAACCTGAAGCCTAAATCAAACCATACACCTAACACTAACCCTAGGCGGATACCTTAAGCTCAACCCCAAACCTAACCTGACCCTGACACTTACACGAACAGTAACAGTTAACCAAAAACTAACAGTAGCCCTAAACTGACTGCCTCAAACTAAGTTCAAACCTAACCTAACCTGAAGCTTAAATCAAATCTTAGACCTAACCCTAACTCTAAGCGGACACCTTATGCTTAACCCCCACCCTAACCTGACCCTGACGCTTACTCCAACCGTAACAGTTAACTGAAAACTAACAGTAGCCCTAAAGTTACTCCATCAAACTAACTTCAAACCTAACCTAACCTTAAGCATAAATGAAACCATACACCTAACCCTAACCCTAGGCGGACACCTTAATCTCAACCCCCACCCTAACCTGACTCTGACGCTTACTCCAACTGTAACAGTTAACCGAAAACTAACAGGAGCCCTAAACTTACTCCCTGAAACTAACTTCAAACCTAACCTAACCTGAAGCCTCAATCAAACCATACACCTAACCCTAACCCTAGGCGGACACCTTAAGCTCAACCCCAACCCTAACCTGACCTCCAGGCTAACTCCAACCATATCACTGAACCTAAAACTAAGAGTAGTCCTAAACTTACTCGCTCAAACTAAGTTCAAACCTAACCTAACCTGAAGCCTAACTCTAATCACAGACCTAACCCTAACAATAGGCGGACACCTGAAGCTCATCCCCAACCCTAACCTGACCCTGACACTATCTCCAACCGTAACACTGAACCGAAAACTAACAGTAGCCATAAACTTACTCACTCAAACTAAGTTCAAACCTAACCTAACCTGAAGCCTATCTGAAACCACAGACCTAACCCTAACCCTAGGCGGACACCTTAAGCTCAACCCCAACCCTAACCGGACCCTAATGCTAACTCCAAACGTAACACTGAACCAAAAACTAACAGTAGCCCTAAACTTACTCCGTCAAACTAAGTTCAATCCTAACCTAACCTGAAGCCTAAATGAAACCATAGACCTAAACCTAACCCTAGGCGGACACCTTTTGCTTAACCCCAACCCAAACCTGACCCTGACGCTTACTCCAACTGTAACAGTTAACCGAACACTAACAGTAGCCCTAGACTTACTCTGTGAAACTAACTTCAAACCTAACCTAACCTGAAGCCTAAATCAAACCATACACCTAACCCTAAAACTAGGCGGACACCTTAAGCTCAACCCCAACCCTAACTGAACCTGACGCTAACTCCAACCGTAACAGTTACCCGAAAACTAACAGTAGCCCTAAACTTACTCCCTCAAACTAAGTTCAAACCTAACCTAACCTGAAGCCTATCTCAAACCACACACCTAACCCTAACCCTAGGCGGACACCGTAAGCTCAACCCCAACCCTAACCGGTCACTCAGGCTAACTCCAAATGTAACACTGAACCAAAAACTAACAGTAGCCCTAAACTTACTCCCTCAAACTAAGTTCAAACCAAACCTAACCTGAAGCCTAACTCAAACCATAGACCTAACCCTAACCCTAGGCGGACACCTGAAGCTCAACCCCAACCCTAACCTGACCCTGACGCTATCTCCAACCGTAACACTGAACCGAAAACTAACAGTAGCCCTAAACTTACTCACTCAAACTAAGTTCAAACGTAACCTAACCTGGAGCCTAAATCAAACCATGGACCTAACCCTAACCCTTGGCGGACACCTCAAGCTAACCCCAAACCTAACCTGACCCTGACGCTAACTCCAACCCTAATACTGAACAGAAAACTAACAGGAGCCCTAAACTTACTCCCTGAAACTAACTTCAAACCTAACCTAACCTGAAGCCTCAATCAAACCATACACCTAACCCTAACACTAGGCGGACACCTTAAGCTCAACCCCAACCCTAACCTGAACCTGACGCTAACTCCAACCGTAACAGTTACCCGAAAACTAACAGTAGCCCTAAACTTACTCCCTCAAACTAAGTTCAAACCTAACCTAACCAGAAGCCAAAATCAAACCATACACCTAACCCTAACCCTAGGCGGACACCTTAAGCTCAACCACAACCCTAACCTTAACCTCACGCTAACTCCAACCGTAAAACTTAACCTAAAACTAACAGTAGCCCTAAACTTACTCCCTAAAACTAAGTTCAAACCTAACCTAACCTGAAGCCTATCTCAAATCATAGACCTAACCCTAACCCTAGGCGGACAACTGAAGCTACACTCCAACCCTAACCTGACCCTGACGCTATCTCCAACCATAACACTGAACCGAAAACTAACAGTAGCCCTAAACTTACTCCCTTAAACTAAGTTCAGACCTAACCTAACCTGAAGCCTAAATCAAACCATACACCTAACCCTAACCCTAGGCGGACACCTGAAGCTCAAACCCAAACCTAACCTGACCCTCACGCTAACGCCAACAGTAACACTGAACCTAAAACTAACATTAGCCCTAAACTTACTCCCTAAAACTAAGTTCAAACCTAACTTAACCTGAAGCCTATCTCAAACCATACACCTAACCCTAACACTAGGCGGACACCTTAAGCTCAACCCCAACCCTAACTGACCCTGAGGCTAACTCCAACCGTAATAGTTACCCGAAAACTAACAGTAGCCCTAAACTTACTCCCTCAAACTAAGTTCAAACCTAACCTAACCTGAAGCCTATCTCAAACCACAGACCTAACCCTAACCCTAGGCGGACACCGTAAGCTCAACCCCAACCCTAACCGGACACTCACGCTAACTCCAAATGTAACACTGAACCAAAAACTAACAGTAGCCCTAAACTTACTCCCTCAAACTAAGTTCAAACCAAACCTAACCTGAAGCCTAACTCAAACCATAGACCTAACCCTAACAATAGGCGGACACCTGAAGCTCAACCCCAACCCTAACCTGACCCTGACGCTATCTCCAACCGTAACACTGAACCGAAAACTAACAGTAGCCCTAAACTTACTCACTCAAACTAAGTTCAAATGTACCCTAACCTGAAGCCTAAATCAAACCACAGACCTAACCCTAACCCTAGGCGGACACCTTAAGCTCAACTCCAACCCTAACCTGACCATGACGCTATCTCCAACCGTAACACTGAACCGAAAACTAACAGTAGCCCTAAACTTACTCACTCAAACTAAGTTCAAACGTAACCTAACCTGGAGCCTAAATCAAACCATGGACCTAACCCTAACCCTAGGCGGACACCTCAAGCTAACCCCAAACCTAACCTGACCCTGACGCTAACTCCAACGCTAATACTGAACAGAAAACTAACAGTAGCCCTAAACTTACTCCCTCAAACTAAGTTCAAACCTAACCTAACCTGAAGCCTAAATCAAACCATACACCTAACCCTAACCATAGGCGGACACCTTAAGCTCAACCCTAAACCTAACCTGACCCTGATGCTTACTCCAACCGTAACAGTTAACCGAAGACTAACAGTAGCCCTAAACTGACTCCCTCAAACTAAGTTCATACCTAACCTAACCTGTAGCCTAAATCAAATCATAGACCTAACCCTAACACTAGGCGGACACCTTATGCTTAACCTCCACCCTAACCTGACCCTGATGCTTACTCCAACTGTAAGAGTTAACCGAAAACTAACAGTAGCCCTAAACTTACTCCCTCAAACTAAGTTGAAACCTAAACTAAGCTGAAGCCTAAATCAAACCATAAATCTAACCCTAACCCAAGGCGGAAACCTTAAGCTCAACCCCAACCAAAACCTGGCCCTGACGCTAACTCCAACAGTAACAGTTACCCGAAAACTAAGAGTAGCCCTAAACTTACTCCCTCAAACTAAGTTCAAACCTAACCTAACCTGAAGCCTAAATCTAACCATACACCGAACCCTAACCCTAGGGGGACACCTTAAGCTCAACCCCAACCCTAACGTGACACTCACGCTAACTCCAACCGTAACACTGAACCGAAAACTAACAGTAGCCCTAAACTTACTCCCTCAAACTAAGTACAAACCTAACCGAACCTGAAGCCTAACTCAAACCATAAACCTAACCCTAACCCTAGGCGGACACTCGAAGCTCAACCACAGCCCTAACCTGACCGTGACGCTATCTCCAAACGTAACACTGAACCGAAAACTAACAGTAGCCCTAAACTTACTCCCTCAAACTAAGTTCAATCCTAACCTAACCTGAAGCCTAAATGAAACCATAGACCTAACCCTAACCCTAGGCGGACACCTTATGCTTAACCCCCACCCTAACCTGACCCTGACACTTACTCCAACTGTAACAGTTAACCGAAAACTAACAGTAGCCCTAAACTTACTCCCTGAAACTAACTTCAAACCTAACCTAACCTGAAGCCTAAATCAAACCATACACCTAACCTTAACCCTAGGCGGACACATTAAGCTCAACCCCAACCCTAACCTGACCTCCAGGCTAACTCCAACCATATCACTGAACCGAAAACTAAGAGTAGTCCTAAACTTACTCGCTCAAACTAAGTTCAAACCTAACCTAACCTGAAGCCTAACTCAAATCATAGACCTAACCCTAACAATAGGCGGACACCTGAAGCTCAACCCCAACCCTAACCTGACCCTGACGCTATCTCCAACCGTAACACTGAACCGAAAACTAACAGTAGCCATAAACTTACTCACTCAAACTAAGTTCAAACCTAACCTAACCTGAAGCCTAACTGAAACCACAGACCTAACCCTAACCCTAGGCGGACACCTTAAGCTCAACCCCAACCCTAACTGGACCCTCATGCTAACTCCAAGCGTAACACTGAACCAAAAACTAACAGTAGCCCTAAACTTACTCCCTCAAACTAAGTTCAATCCTAACCTAACTTGAAGCCTATCTCAAACCATAGACCTAACCCTAACCCTAGGCGGACACCTGAAGCTCAACCCCAACCCTAACCTGACCCTGACGCTATCTCCAACCGTAACACTGAACTGAAAACTAACAGAAGCCCTAAAATTACTCCCTCAAACTAAGTTCAAGCCTAACCTAACCTGAAGCCTAACTCAAACCACAGACCTAAACCTAACCCTAGGCGGACACCTTAAGCTCAACCCCAACCCTACCCAGACCCTCATGCTAACTCCAAACGTAACACTGAACCAAAAACTAACAGTAGCCCTAAATTTACTCCCTCAAACTAAGTTCAATCCTAACCTAACTTGAAGCCTAAATGAAACCATAAACCTAAACCTAACCCTAGGCGGACACTTTATGCTTAACCCCAACCCTAACCTGACCCTGACGCTTACTCCAACTGTAACAGTTAACCGAAAACTAACAGTAGACTTAGACTTACTCTCTGAAACTAACTTCAAACCTAACCTATCCTGAAGCCTAAATCAAACCATACACCTAACCCTAACACTAGGCGGACACCTTAAGCTCAACCCCAACCCTAACTGACCCTGAGGCTAACTCCAACCGTAATAGTTACTCGAAAACTAACAGTAGCCCTAAACTTACTCCCTCAAACTAAGTTCAAACCTAACCTAACCTGAAGCCTATCTCAAACCACAGACCTAACCCTAACCCTAGGCGGACACCGTAAGCTCAACCCCAACCCTAACCGGATACTCACGCTAACTCCAAATGTAACACTGAACCAAAAACTAACAGTAGCCCTAAACTTACTGCCTCAAACTAAGTTCAAACCAAACCTAACCTGAAGCCTAACTCAAACCATAGACCTAACCCTGACAATAGGCGGACACCTGAAGCTCAACCCCAACCCTAACCTGACCCTGACGCTATCTCCAACCGTAACACTGAACCGAAAACTAACAGTAGCCCTAAACTTACTCACTCAAACTAAGTTCAAATGTAACCTAACCTGAAGCCTAAATCAAACCACAGACCTAACCCTAACCCTAGGCGGACACCTTAAGCTCAACTCCAACCCTAACCTGACCAGGACGCTATCTCCAACCGTAACACTGAACCGAAAACTAACAGTAGCCCTAAACTTACTCTCTGAATCTAACTTCAAACCTAACCTAACCTGAAGCCTAAATCAAACCATACACCTAACCCTAACACTAGGCGGACACCTTAAGCTCAACCCCAACCCTAACTGACCCTGACGCTAACTCCAACCGTAACAGTTACCCGAAAACTAACAGTAGCCCTAAACTTACTCCCTCAAACTAAGTTCAAACCTAACCTAACCTGAAGCCTATCTCAAACCACACACCTAACCCTAATCCTAGGCGGACACCGTAAGCTCAACCCCAACCCTAACCGGACAATCATGCTAACTCCAAATGTAACACTGAACCAAAAACTAACAGTAGCCCTAAACTTACTCCCTCAAACTAAGTTCAAACCAAACCTAACCTGAAGCCTAACTCAAACCATAGACCTAACCCTAACCCTAGGCGGACACCTGAAGCTCAACCCCAACCCTAACCTGACCCTGACGCTATCTCCAACCGTAACACTGAACCGAAAACTAACGGTAGCCCTAAACTTACTCACTCAAACTAAGTTCAAATGTAACCTAACCTGAAGCCTAAATCAAACCACAGACCTAACCCTAACCCTAGGCGGACACCTTAAGCTCAACTCCAACCCTAACCTGACCCTGACGCTATCTCCAACCGTAACACTGAACCGAAAACTAACAGTAGCCCTAAACTTACTCACTCAAACTAAGTTCAAACGTAACCTAACCTGGAGCCTAAATCAAACCATGGACCTAACCCTAACCCTTGGCGGAAACCTCAAGCTAACCCCAAACCTAACCTGACCCTGACGCTAACTCCAACCCTAATACTGAACAGAAAACTAACAGGAGCCCTAAACTTACTCCCTGAAACTAACTTCAAACCTAACCTAACCTGAAGCCTCAATCAAACCATACACCTAACCCTAACACTAGGCGGACACCTTAAGCTCAACCCCAACCCTAACCTGAACCTGACGCTAACTCCAACCGTAACAGTTACCCGAAAACTAACAGTAGCCCTAAACTTACTCCCTCAAACTAAGTTCAAACCTAACCTAACCAGAAGCCAAAATCAAACCATACACCTAACCCTAACCCTAGGCGGACACCTTAAGCTCAACCACAACCCTAACCTTAACCTCACGCTAACTCCAACCGTAAAACTGAACCGAAAACTAACAGTAGCCCTAAACTTACTCCCTAAAACTAAGTTCAAACCTAACCTAACCTGAAGCCTATCTCAAATCATAGACCTAACCCTAACCCTAGGCGGACACCTGAAGCTAAACCACAACCCTAACCTGACCGTGACGCTATCTCCAACCGTAACACTGAACCGAAAACTAACAGTAGCCCTAAAATTACTCCCTCAAACTAAGTTCAAACCTAACCTAACCTGAAGCCTAACTCAAACCACAGACCTAAACCTAACCCTAGGCCGACACCTTAAGCTCAACCCCAACCCTAACTGGACCCTCATGCTAACCCCAAACGTAACACTGAACCAAAAACTAACAGTAGCCCTAAACTTACTCCCTCAAACTAAGTTCAATCCTAACCTAACTTGAAGCCTAAATGAAACCATAAACCTAAACCTAACCCTAGGCGGACACCTTATGTTAACCCCAACCCTAACCTGACCCTGACGCTTACTCCAACTGTAACAGTTAACCGAAAACTAACAGTAGCCCTAGACTTACTCTCTGTAACTAACTTGCAACCTAACCTAACCTGAAGCCTAAATCAAACCATACACCTAACCCTAACACTAGGCAGACACCTTAAGCTCAACCCCAACCCTAACGTGACCCTCACGCTAACTCCAACCGTAACACTGAACCGAAAACTAACAGTAGCCCTAAACTTACTCCCTCAAACTAAGTTCAATCCTAACCTAACCTGAAGCCTAAATGAAACCATAGACCTAACCCTAACCCTAGGCGGACACCTTATGCTTAACCCCCACCCTAACCTGACCCTGACACTTACTCCAACTGTAACAGTTAACCGAAAACTAACAGTAGCCCTAAACTTACTCCCTGAAACTAACTTCAAACCTAACCTAACCTGAAGCCTAAATCAAACCATACACCTAACCTTAACCCTAGGCGGACACCTTAAGCTCAACCCCAACCCTAACCTGACCTCCAGGCTAACTCCAACCATATCACTGAACCGAAAACTAAGAGTAGTCCTAAACTTACTCGCTCAAACTAAGTTCAAACCTAACCTAACCTGAAGCCTAACTCAAACCATAGACCTAACCCTAACCCTAGGCGGACACCTGAAGCTCAACCCCAACCCTAACCTGACCCTGACGCTATCTCCAACCGTAACACTGAACCGAAAACTAACAGTAGCCATAAACTTACTCACTCAAACTAAGTTCAAACCTAACCTAACCTGAAGCCTAACTGAAACCACAGACCTAACCCTAACCCTATGCGGACACCTTAAGCTCAACCCCAACCCTAACTGGACCCTCATGCTAACTCCAAGCGTAACACTGAACCAAAAACTAACAGTAGCCCTAAACTTACTCCCTCAAACTAAGTTCAATCCTAACCTAACTTGAAGCCTATCTCAAACCATAGACCTAACTCTAACCCTAGGCGGACACCTGAAGCTCAACCCCAACCCTAACCTGACCCTGACGCTATCTCCAACCGTAACACTGAACTGAAAACTAACAGTAGCCCTAAAATTACTCCCTCAAACTAAGTTCAAACCTAACCTAACCTGAAGCCTAACTCAAACCACAGACCTAAACCTAACCCTAGGCGGACACCTTAAGCTCAACCCCAACCCTAACCGTACCCTCATGCTAACTCCAAACGTAACACTGAACAAAAAAACTAACAGTAGCCCTAAACTTACTCCCTCAAACTAAGTTCAATCCTAACCTAACTTGATGCCTAAATGAAACCATAAACCTAAACCTAACCCTAGGCGGACACTTTATGCTTAACCCCAACCCTAACCTGACCCTGACGCTTACTCCAACTGTAACAGTTAACCGAAAACTAACAGTAGCCCTAGACTTACTCTCTGTAACTAACTTCCAACCTAACCTAACCTGAAGCCTAAATCAAACCATACACCTAACCCTAACACTAGGCGGACACCTTAAGCTCAACCCCAACCCTAACTGACCCTGAGGCTAACTCTAACCGTAATAGTTACCCGAAAACTAACAGTAGCCCTAATCTTACTCCCTCAAACTAAGTTCAAACCTAACCTAACCTGAAGCCTATCTCAAACCACAGACCTAACCCTAACCCTAGGCGGACACCGTAAGCTCAACCCCAACCCTAACCGGACACTCACGCTAACTCCAAACGGAACACTGAACCAAAAACTAACAGTAGCCCTAAACTTACTCCCTCAAACTAAGTTCAAACCAAACCTAACCTGAAGCCTAACTCAAACCATAGACCTAACCCTAACAATAGGCGGACACCTGAAGCTCAACCCCAACCCTAACCTGACCCTGACGCTATCTCCAACCGTAACACTGAACCGAAAACTAACAGTAGCCCTAAACTTACTCACTCAAACTAAGTTCAAATGTACCCTAACCTGAAGCCTAAATCAAACCACAGACCTAAGCCTAACCCTAGGCGGACACCTTAAGATCAACTCCAACCCTAACCTGACCATGACGCTATCTCCAACCGTAACACTGAACCGAAAACTAACAGTAGCCCTAAACTTACTCACTCAAACTAAGTTCAAACGTAACCTAACCTGGAGCCTAAATCAAACCATGGACCTAACCCTAACCCTAGGCGGACACCTCAAGCTAACCCCAAACCTAACCTGACCCTGACGCTAACTCCAACGCTAATACTGAACAGAAAACTAACAGTAGCCCTAAACTTACTCCCTCAAACTAAGTTCAAACCTAACCTAACCTGAAGCCTAAATCAAACCATACACCTAACCCTAACCATAGGCGGACACCTTAAGCTCAACCCTAAACCTAACCTGACCCTGATGCTTACTCCAACCGTAACAGTTAACCGAAGACTAACAGTAGCCCTAAACTGACTCCCTCAAACTAAGTTCATACCTAACCTAACCTGTAGCCTAAATCAAATCATAGACCTAACCCTAACACTAGGCGGACACCTTATGCTTAACCTCCACCCTAACCTGACCCTGATGCTTACTCCAACTGTAAGAGTTAACCGAAAACTTACAGTAGCCCTAAACTTACTCCCTCAAACTACGTTGAAACCTAACCTAAGCTGAAGCCTAAATCAAACCATAAACCTAACCCTAACCCAAGGCGGAAACCTTAAGCGCAACCCCAACCAAAACCTGGCCCTGACGCTAACTCCAACAATAACAGTTACCCGAAAACTAAGAGTAGCCCTAAACTTACTCCCTCAAACTAAGTTCAAACCTAACCTAACCTGAAGCCTAAATCTAACCATACACCGAACCCTAACCCTAGGCGGACACCTTAAGCTCAACCCCAACCCTAACGTGACCCTCACGCTAACTCCAACCGTAACACTGAACCGAAAACTATCAGTAGCCCTAAACTTACTCCCTCAAACTAAGTTCAATCCTAACCTAACCTGAAGCCTAAATGAAACCATAGACCTAACCCTAACCCTAGGCGGACACCTTATGCTTAACCCCCACCCTAACCTGACCCTGACACTTACTCCAACTGTAACAGTTAACCGAAAACTAACAGTAGCCCTAAACTTACTCCCTGAAACTAACTTCAAACCTAACCTAACCTGAAGCCTAAATCAAACCATACACCTAACCTTAACCCTAGGCGGACACCTTAAGCTCAACCCCAACCCTAACCTGACCTCCAGGCTAACTCCAACCATATCACTGAACCGAAAACTAAGAGTAGTCCTAAACTTACTCGCTCAAACTAAGTTCAAACCTAACCTAACCTGAAGCCTAACTCAAACCATAGACCTAACCCTAACCCTAGGCGGACACCTGAAGCTCAACCCCAACCCTAACCTGACCCTGACGCTATCTCCAACCGTAACACTGAACCGAAAACTAACAGTAGCCATAAACTTACTCACTCAAACTAAGTTCAAACCTAACCTAACCTGAAGCCTAACTGAAACCACAGACCTAACCCTAACCCTATGCGGACACCTTAAGCTCAACCCCAACCCTAACTGACCCTGAGGCTAACTCTAACCGTAATAGTTACCCGAAAACTAACAGTAGCCCTAATCTTACTCCCTCAAACTAAGTTCAAACCTAACCTAACCTGAAGCCTATCTCAAACCACAGACCTAACCCTAACCCTAGGCGGACACCGTAAGCTCAACCCCAACCCTAACCGGACACTCACGCTAACTCCAAACGTAACACTGAACCAAAAACTAACAGTAGCCCTAAACTTACTCCCTCAAACTAAGTTCAAACCAAACCTAACCTGAAGCCTAACTCAAACCATAGACCTAACCCTAACAATAGGCGGACACCTGAAGCTCAACCCCAACCCTAACCTGACCCTGACGCTATCTCCAACCGTAACACTGAACCGAAAACTAACAGTAGCCCTAAACTTACTCACTCAAACTAAGTTCAAATGTACCCTAACCTGAAGCCTAAATCAAACCACAGACCTAAGCCTAACCCTAGGCGGACACCTTAAGCTCAACTCCAACCCTAACCTGACCATGACGCTATCTCCAACCGTAACACTGAACCGAAAACTAACAGTAGCCCTAAACTTACTCACTCAAACTAAGTTCAAACGTAACCTAACCTGGAGCCTAAATCAAACCATGGACCTAACCCTAACCCTAGGCGGACACCTCAAGCTAACCCCAAACCTAACCTGACCCTGACGCTAACTCCAACGCTAATACTGAACAGAAAACTAACAGTAGCCCTAAACTTACTCCCTCAAACTAAGTTCAAACCTAACCTAACCTGAAGCCTAAATCAAACCATACACCTAACCCTAACCATAGGCGGACACCTTAAGCTCAACCCTAAACCTAACCTGACCCTGATGCTTACTCCAACTGTAACAGTTAACCGAAGACTAACAGTAGCCCTAAACTGACTCCCTCAAACTAAGTTCATACCTAACCTAACCTGTAGCCTAAATCAAATCATAGACCTAACCCTAACACTAGGCGGATACCTTATGCTTAACCTCCACCCTAACCTGACCCTGATGCTTACTCCAACTGTAAGAGTTAACCGAAAACTTACAGTAGCCCTAAACTTACTCCCTCAAACTACGTTGAAACCTAACCTAAGCTGAAGCCTAAATCAAACCATAAACCTAACCCTAACCCAAGGCGGAAACCTTAAGCGCAACCCCAACCAAAACCTGGCCCTGACGCTAACTCCAACAGTAACAGTTACCCGAAAACTAAGAGTAGCCCTAAACTTACTCCCTCAAACTAAGTTCAAACCTAACCTAACCTGAAGCCTAAATCTAACCATACACCGAACCCTAACCCTAGGCGGACACCTTAAGCTCAACCCCAACCCTAACGTGACCCTCACGCTAACTCCAACCATAACACTGAACCGAAAACTAACAGTAGCCCTAAACTTACTCCCTCAAACTAAGTTCAATCCTAACCTAACCTGAAGCCTAAATGAAACCATAGACCTAACCCTAACCCTAGGCGGACACCTTATGCTTAACCCCCACCCTAACCTGACCCTGACACTTACTCCAACTGTAACAGTTAACCGAAAACTAACAGTAGCCCTAAACTTACTCCCTGAAACTAACTTCAAACCTAACCTAACCTGAAGCCTAAATCAAACCATACACCTAACCTTAACCCTAGGCGGACACCTTAAGCTCAACCCCAACCCTAACCTGACCTCCAGGCTAACTCCAACCATATCACTGAACCGAAAACTAAGAGTAGTCCTAAACTTACTCGCTCAAACTAAGTTCAAACCTAACCTAACCTGAAGCCTAACTCAAACCATAGACCTAACCCTAACCCTAGGCGGACACCTGAAGCTCAACCCCAACCCTAACCTGACCCTGACGCTATCTCCAACCGTAACACTGAACCGAAAACTAACAATAGCCATAAACTTACTCACTCAAACTAAGTTCAAACCTAACCTAACCTGAAGCCTAACTGAAACCACAGACCTAACCCTAACCCTATGCGGACACCTTAAGCTCAACCCCAACCCTAACTGGACCCTCATGCTAACTCCAAGCGTAACACTGAACCAAAAACTAACAGTAGCCCTAAACTTACTCCCTCAAACTAAGTTCAATCCTAACCTAACTTGAAGCCTATCTCAAACCATAGACCTAACTCTAACCCTAGGCGGACACCTGAAGCTCAACCACAACCCTAACCTGACCCTGACGCTATCTCCAACCGTAACACTGAACTGAAAACTAACAGTAGCCCTAAAATTACTCCCTCAAACTAAGTTCAAACCTAACCTAACCTGAAGCCTAACTCAAACCACAGACCTAAACCTAACCCTAGGCGGACACCTTAAGCTCAACCCCAACCCTAACCGTACCCTCATGCTAACTCCAAACGTAACACTGAACAAAAAAACTAACAGTAGCCCTAAACTTACTCCCTCAAACTAAGTTCAATCCTAACCTAACTTGAAGCCTAAATGAAACCATAAACCTAAACCTAACCCTAGGCGGACACTTTATGCTTAACCCCAACCCTAACCTGACCCTGACGCTTACTCCAACTGTAACAGTTAACCGAAAACTAACAGTAGCCTTAGACTTACTCTCTGAAACTAACTTCAAACCTAACCTAACCTGAAGCCTAAATCAAACCATACACCTAACCCTAACACTAGGCGGACACCTTAAGCTCAACCCCAACCCTAACTGACCCTGAGGCTAACTCCAACCGTAATAGTTACCCGAAAACTAACAGTAGCCCTAAACTTACTCCCTCAAACTAAGTTCAAACCTAACCTAACCTGAAGCCTATCTCAAACCACAGACCTAACCCTAACCCTAGGCGGACACCGTAAGCTCAACCCCAACCCTAACCGGACACTCACGCTAACTCCAAATGTAACACTGAACCAAAAACTAACAGTAGCCCTAAACTTACTCCCTCAAACTAAGTTCAAACCAAACCTAACCTGAAGCCTAACTCAAACCATAGACCTAACCCTGACAATAGGCGGACACCTGAAGCTCAACCCCAACCCTAACCTGACCCTGACGCTATCTCCAACCGTAACACTGAACCGAAAACTAACAGTAGCCCTAAACTTACTCACTCAAACTAAGTTCAAATGTAACCTAACCTGAAGCCTAAATCAAACCACAGACCTAACCCTAACCCTAGGCTGACACCTTAAGCTCAACTCCAACCCTAACCTGACCAGGACGCTATCTCCAACCGTAACACTGAACCGAAAACTAACAGTAGCCCTAAACTTACTCTCTGAAACTAACTTCAAACCTAACCTAACCTGAAGCCTAAATCAAACCATACACCTAACCCTAACACTAGGCGGACACCTTAAGCTCAACCCCAACCCTAACTGACCCTGACGCTAACTCCAACCGTAACAGTTACCCGAAAACTAACAATAGCCCTAAACTTACTCCCTCAAACTAAGTTCAAACCTAACCTAACCTGAAGCCTATCTCAAACCACACACCTAACCCTAACCCTAGGCGGACACCGTAAGCTCAACCCCAACCCTAACCGGACACTCACGCTAACTCCAAATGTAACACTGAACCAAAAACTAACAGTAGCCCTAAACTTACTCCCTCAAACTAAGTTCAAACCAAACCTAACCTGAAGCCTAACTCAAACCATAGACCTAACCCTAACCCTAGGCGGACACCTGAAGCTCTACCCCAACCCTAACCTGACCCTGACGCTATCTCCAACCGTAACACTGAACCGAAAACTAACAGTAGCCCTAAACTTACTCACTCAAACTAAGTTCAAATGTAACCTAACCTGAAGCCTAAATCAAACCACAGACCTAACCCTAACCCTAGGCGGACACCTTAAGCTCAACTCCAACCCTAACCTGACCCTGACGCTATCTCCAACCGTAACACTGAACCGAAAACTAACAGTAGCCCTAAACTTACTCACTCAAACTAAGTTCAAACGTAACCTAACCTGGAGCCTAAATCAAACCATGGACCTAACCCTAACCCTTGGCGGACACCTCAAGCTAACCCCAAACCTAACCTGACCCTGACACTAACTCCAACCCTAATACTGAACAGAAAACTAACAGGAGCCCTAAACTTACTCCCTAAAACTAACTTCAAACCTAACCTAACCTGAAGCCTCAATCAAACCATACACCTAAACCTCACACTAGGCGGACACCTTAAGCTCAACCCCAACCCTAACCTGAACCTGACGCTAACTCCAACCGTAACAGTTACCCGAAAACTAACAGTAGCCCTAAACTTACTCCCTCAAACTACGTTCAAACCTAACCTAACCAGAAGCCAAAATCAAACCATACACCTAACCCTAACCCTAGGCGGACACCTTAAGCTCAACCACAACCCTAACCTTAACCTCACGCTAACTCCAACCGTAAAACTGAACCTAAAACTAACAGTAGCCCTAAACTTACTCCCTAAAACTAAGTTCAAACCTAACCTAACCTGAAGCCTATCTCAAATCATAGACCTAACCATAACCCTAGGCGGACAACTGAAGCTACACTCCAACCCTAACCTGACCCTGACGCTATCTCCAACCGTAACACTGAACCGAAAACTAACAGTAGCCCTAAACTTACTCCCTTAAACTAAGTTCAAACCTAACCTAACCTGAAGCCTAAATCAAACCATACACCTAACCCTAACCCTAGGCGGACACCTGAAGCTCAAACCCAAACCTAACCTGACCCTCACGCTAACGCCAACAGTAACACTGAACCTAAAACTAACAGTAGCCCTAAACTTACTCCCTAAAACTAAGTTCAAACCTAACCTAACCTGAAGCCTATCTCAAACCATAGACCTAACCCTAACCCTAGTCGTACACCTGAAGCTCAACCACAACCCTAACCTGACCCTGACGCTATCTCCAACCGTAACACTGAACCGAAAACTAACAGTAGCCCTAAAATTACTCCCTCAAACTAAGTTCAAACCTAACCTAAACTGAAGCCTAACTCAAACCACAGACCTAAACCTAACCCTAGGCCGACACCTTAAGCTCAACCCCAACCCTAACCGGACCCTCATGCTAACTCCAAACGTAACACTGAACCAAAAACTAACAGTAGCCCTAAACTTACTCCCTCAAACTAAGTTCAATCCTAACCTAACTTGAAGCCTAAATGAAACCATAAACCTAAACCTAACCCTAGGCGGACACCTTATGCTTAACCCCAACCCTAACCTGACCCTGACGCTTACTCCAACTGTAACAGTTAACCGAAAACTAACAGTAGCCCTAGACTTACTCTCTGAAACTAACTTCAAACCTAACCTAACCTGAAGCCTAAATCAAACCATACACCTAACCCTAACACTAGGCGGTCACCTTAAGCTCAACCCCAACCCTAACTGACCCTGAGGCTAACTCCAACCGTAATAGTTACCCGAAAAATAACAGTAGCCCTAAACTTACTCCCTCAAACTAAGTTCAAACCTAACATAACCTGAAGCCTATCTCAAACCACAGACCTAACCCTAACCCTAGGCGGACACCGTAAGCTCAACCCAAACCCTAACCGGACACTCACGCTAAATCCAAATGTAACACTGAACCAAAAACTAACAGTAGCCCTAAACTTACTCCCTCAAACTAAGTTCAAACCAAACCTAACCTGAAGCCTAACTCATACCATAGACCTAACCCTAACAATAGGCGGACACCTGAAGCTCAACCCCAACCCTAACCTGACCCTGACGCTATCTCCAACCGTAACACTGAACCGAAAAATAACAGTAGCCCTAAACTTACTCACTCAAACTAAGTTCAAATGTACCCTAACCTGAAGCCTAAATCAAACCACAGACCTAACCCTAACCCTAGGCGGACACCTTAAGCTCAACTCCAACCCTAACCTGACCATGACGCTATCTCCAACCGTAACACTGAACCGAAAACTAACAGTAGCCCTAAACTTACTCCCTCAAACTAAGTTCAAACCTAACCTAACCTGAAGCCTAAATCAAACCATACACCTAACCCTAACCATAGGCGGACACCTTAAGCTCAACCCTAAACCTAACCTGACCCTGATGCTTACTCCAACCGTAACAGTTAACCGAAGACTAACAGTAGCCCTAAACTGACTCCCTCAAACTAAGTTCATACCTAACCTAACCTGTAGCCTAAATCAAATCATAGACCTAACCCTAACACTAGGCGGACACCTTATGCTTAACCTCCACCCTAACCTGACCCTGATGCTTACTCCAACTGTAAGAGTTAACCGAAAACTAACAGTAGCCCTAAACTTACTCCCTCAAACTAAGTTGAAACCTAACCTAAGCTGAAGCCTAAATCAAACCATAAACCTAACCCTAACCCAAGGCGGAAACCTTAAGCTCAACCCCAACCAAAACCTGGCCCTGACGCTAACTCCAACAGTAACAGTTACCCGAAAACTAAGAGTAGCCCTAAACTTACTCCCTCAAACTAAGTTCAAACCTATCCTAACCTGAAGCCTAAATCTAACCATACACCGAACCCTAACCCTAGGCGGACACCTTAAGCTCAACCCCAACCCTAACGTGACCCTCACGCTAACTCCAACCGTAACACTGAACCGAAAACTAACAGTAGCCCTAAACTTACTCCCTCAATCTAAGTACAAACCTAACCGAACCTGAAGCCTAACTCAAACCATAAACCTAACCCTAACCCTAGGCGGACACTTGAAGCTCAACCACAGCCCTAACCTGACCCTGACGCTATCTCCAACCGTAACACTGAACCGAAAACTAACAGTAGCCCTAAACTTACTCCCTCAAACTAAGTTCAATCCTAACCTAACCTGAAGCCTAAATGAAACCATAGACCTAACCCTAACCCTAGGCGGACACCTTATGCTTAACCCCCACCCTAACCTGACCCTGACACTTACTCCAACTGTAACAGTTAACCGAAAACTGACAGTAGCCCTAAACTTACTCCCTGAAACTAACTTCAAACCTAACCTAACCTGAAGCCTAAATCAAACCATACACCTAACCCTAACCCTAGGCAGACACCTTAAGGTGAACCCCAAACCTAACCTGACCCTGATGCTTACTCCAACAGTAACAGTTAACCGAAAACTAACAGTAGCCCTAAACTGACTCCCTCAAACTAAGTTCAATCCTAACCTAACCTGTAGCCTAAATCAAGTCATAGACCTAACCCTAACCCTAGGCGGACACCTTATGCTTAACCTCCAACCTAACCTGACCCTGACGCTTACTCCAACTGTAACAGTTAACCGAAAATTGACAGTAGCCCTAAACTTACTCCCTCAAACTAAGTTGAAACCTAACCTAAGCTGAAGCCTAAATCAAACCATAAACCTAACCCTAACACTAGGCGGACACCTTAAGCTCAACCCCAAGCCTAATCTGGCCCTGACGCTAATTCCAACAGTAACAGTTCCCCGAAAACTAAGAGTAGCCCTAAACTTACTCCCTCAAAATAAGTTCAAACCTAACCTAACCTGAAGCCTAAATCTAATCATACACCGAACCCTAATCCTAGGCGGACACTCGAAGCTCAACCACCGCCCTAACCTGACCCTGACGCTATCTCCAACCGTAACACTGAACCGAAAACTAACAGTAGCCCTAAACTTACTCCCTCAAACTAAGTTCAATCCTAACCTAACCTGAAGCCTAAATGAAACCATAGACCTAACCCTAACCCTAGGCGGACACCTTATGCTTAACCCCAACCGTAACCTGACCCTGACGCTTTCTCCAACTGTAACAGTTAACCGAAAACTAACAGTAGTCCTAAACTTACTCCCTGAAACTAACTTCAAACCTAACCTAACCTGAAGCCTAAATCAAACCATACACCTAACCCTAACCCTTGGCGGACAACTTAAGCTCAACCCCAACCCTAACCTGACCTCCAGGCTAACTCCAACCATATCACTGAACCGAAAACTAAGAGTAGTCCTAAACTTACTCGCTCAAACTAAGTTCAAAACTAACCTAACCTGAAGCCTAACTCAAATCGTAGACCTAACCCTAACAATAGGCGGACACCTGAAGCTCAACCCCAACCCTAACCTGACCCTGACGCTATCTCCAACCGTAACACTGAACAGAAAACTAACAGTAGCCATAAACTTACTCACTCAAACTAAGTTCAATCCTAACCTAACCTGAAGCCAAAATGAAACCATAGTCCTAACCCTCAACCTAGGCGGACAACTTATGCTTAACCCCCATCCTAACCTAACCCTGACGCTTACTCCAACCGTAACAGTTAAACGAAAACTAACAGTAGCCCTAAACTTACTCCCTCAAACTAAGTTCAAACATAACCTAACCTGAAGCCTAAATCAAACCATACACCTAACCCTAACCCTAGGCGGACACCTTAAGCTCAACCCCAACCCTAACCTGACCCTGACGCTAACTCCAACAGTAACAGTTACCCGAAAACTAACAGTAGCCCTAAACTTACTCCCTCAAACTAACTTCAAACCTAACCTAACTTGAAGCCTAACTCAAACCATAGACTTAACCCTAAACCTAGGCGGACACCTGAAACTCAACCAAAACCCTAACCAGACACTGACGCTATCTCCAACCGTAACACTGAACTGAAAACTAACAGTAGCCCTAAACGTACTCCCTCAAACTAAGTTCAAACCTAACCTAACCTGAAGCCTAACTCAAACCATAGACCTAACCCTAACCCTAGGCGGACACCTGAAGCTCAATCACAACCCTAACCTGACCCTGACGCTATCTCCAACCGTAACACTGAACCGAAAACTAACAGTAGCCCTAAACTTACTCCCTCAAACTAAGTTCAAACCTAACCTAACCTGAAGCCTAACTGAAACCACAGACCTAACCCTAACCCCAGGAGGACACCTTAAGCTCAACCCCAACCCTAACCTGACCCTCACGCTAACTCCAACCGTAACACTGAACCGAAAACTAACAGTAGCCCTAAACTTACTCCCTCAAACTAAGTTCAAACCTAACCTAACCTGAAACATAACTCAAACAATAGACCTAACCCTAACCCTAGGCGGACAACTTAAGCTTGACCCCAACCCTAACCTGACCCTGAGGCTAAATTCAACCATAACACTGAACCAAAAATTACAATAAGCCTAAACTTACTCCCTCAAACTAAGTTCAAACCTAACCTAACCTAAGCCTAACTCAAACCATAGACCTAACCCTAACCCTAGGCGGATACCTGAATCTAAACCCCAACCCTAACTTGAACATGACGCTATCTCCAACCGTAACACTAAACCGAAAAATAAAAGTAGCCCTAAACTTACTCGCTCAAACTAAGTTCAAACCTAACTTAACCTGAAGCCTAACTCAAATCATAGACCTAACCCTAACAATAGGCGGACACCTGAAGCTCAACCCCAACCCTAACCTGACCCTGACGCTATCTCCAACCGTAACACTGAACCAAAAACTAACAGTAGCCCTAATCTTACTCCCTCAGACTAAGTTCAAACCTAACCTAACCTGAAGCCTATCTCAAACCACAGACCTAACCCTAACCCTAGGCGGACACCTAAAGCTCAACCCCAACCCTAACCGGACACTCACGCTAACTCCAAATGTAACACTGAACCAAAAACTAACAGTAGCCCTAAACTTACTCCCTCAAACTAAGTTCAAACCTAACCTAACCTGAAGCCTAAATCAAACAATAGACCTAACCCTAACCCTAGGCGGACACCTTAAGCTTAACCCCAAACCTAACCTGACCCTGATGTTAAATCCAACCGTAACACTGAACCGAAAACTAACAGTAGCGCTAAACTTACTCCCTAAAACTAA
This sequence comes from Tupaia tana, assembly GCA_026018925.1. NCBI lineage: Eukaryota > Metazoa > Chordata > Mammalia > Scandentia > Tupaiidae > Tupaia > Tupaia tana. The sequence goes on along the minus strand of JAKSZU010000034.1, from coordinate 2,230,499 downwards.
GTTCAATCCTAACCTAACCTGAAGCCTAAATGGAACCATAGTCCTAACCCGAACCATAGGCGGACACCTTATGCTTAACCCCCACCCTAACATAACCCTGACGCTTACTCCAACCGTAACAGTTAAACGAAAACTAACAGTAGCCCTAAACTTACTCCCTCATACTAAGTTCAAACATAACCTAATTTGGAGCCTATATCAAACCATACACCTAACCCTAACCCTAGGCGGACACCTTAAGCTCAACCCCAACCCTAACCTGGCCCTGACGCTTACTCCAACCGTAACAGTTACCCGAAAACTAACAGTAGCGCTAAACTTACTGCCTCAAACTAAGTTCAAACCTAACCTAACCTGAAGCCTAAATCAAACCATACACCTAACCCTAACCCTAGGCGGACACCTGAAGTTCAAACCCAACCCTAACCTGACCCTCACGGTAACTCCAACAATAACATTGAACCGAAAACTAACAGTAGCACTAAACTTACTCCCACAAACTAAGTTCAAACCTAACCTAACCTGAAGCCTAACTCAAACCACAGACCTATCCCTAACCCTAGCCGGACACCTTAAGCTCAACCCCAACCCTAACCTGACCCTCACGCTAACTCCAAACGTAACATTGAACCGAAAACTAACAGTACCCCTAAACTTACTCCCTCAAACTAAGTTCAAACCTAACATCACTTGAAGCCTAACTCAAACAATAGACCTAACCCTAACCCTAGGCGGACACCTTAAGCTTAACCCCAACCCTAACCTGACCCTGAGGCTAAATCCAACCGTAACACTGAAACGAAAACTAACAGTAGCCTTAAACTGACTCCCTCAAACTAAGTTCAAACCTAACCTAACCTGAAGCCTAAATCAAATCGTAGACCTAACCCTAACCCTAGGCGGACAACTTATGCTTAACCCCCACCTTACCCTGACCCTGACGCTTACTCGAACTGTAACAGTTAACCGAAAACTAACAGTAGCCCTAAAGTTACTCCTTCAAACTAACTTCAAACCTAACCTAACCTGAAGCCTAAATCAAACCATACACCTAACCCTAACCCTAGGCGGACACCTTAATCTCAACCCCAACCCTAACCTGGCCCTCACGCTAACTCCAACCGTAACAGTTTCCCTAAAACTAACAGTAGCTCTAAACTTACTCCCTCAAACTAAGTTCAAACCTAACCTAACCTGAAGCCTAAATCAAACCATACACCTAACCCTAACCCTAGGCGGACACCTTAAGCTCAACCCCAACCCTAACCTGACCTCCAGGCTAACTCCAACCATATCACTGAACCGAAAACTAAGAGTAGCCCTAAACTTACTCGCTCAAACTAAGTTCAAACCTAACCTAACCTGAAGCCTAACTCAAATCATAGACATAACCCTAACAATAGGCGGACACCTGAAGCTCAACCCCAACCCTAACCTGACCCTGACGCTATATCCAACCATTACACTGAAACGAAAACTAACAGTAGCCCTAAACTTACTCACTCAAACAAAGTTCAAACGTAACCTAACATGAAGCCTAAATCAAACCACAGACCTCTCCATAACACTAGGCAGACACCTTAAGCTCAACTCCAACCCTATCCTAACCCTGATTCTATCTCCAACCGTAACACTGAACTGAAAACTAACAGTAGCCCTAAACTTACTCACTCAAACTAAGTTCAAACGTAACCTAACCTGGAGCCTAAATCAAACCATGGACCTAACCCTAACCCTAGGCGGACACCTCAAGCTAACCCCAACGCTAACCTGACCCTGACGCAAACTCCAACCATAATACTGAACCGAAAACTAACAGTAGCCCTGAACTTACTCCCTCAAACTAAGTTCAATCCTAACCTAACCTGAAGCCTAAATGAAACCATAGACCTAACCCTAACCCTAGGCGGACACCTTATGCTTAACCCCAACCCTAACCTGACCCTGACACTTACTCAAACTGTAACAGTTAACCGAAAACTAACAGTAGCCCTAAACTTACTCTCTGAAACTAACTTCAAACCTAACCTAACCTGAAGCCTAAATCAAACCATACACCTAACCCTAACACTATGCGGACACCTTAAGCTCAACCCCAACCCTAACCTGACCCTGACGATAACTCCAACCGTAACAGTTACCCGAAAACTAACAGTAGCCCTAATCTTACTCCGTCAAACTAAGTTCAAACCTAACCTAACCAGAAGCCAAAATCAAACCATACACCTAACCCTAACCCTTGGCGGACACCTTAAGCTCAACCCCCACCCTAACCTGACCCTCACGCTAACTCCAACCGTAACACTGAACCGAAAACTAACAGTAGCCCTAATCTTACTCCCTCAGACTAAGTTCAAACCTAACCTAACCTGAAGCCTAACTCAAACCATAGACCTAACCCTAACCCTAGGCGGACACCTGAAGTTCAAACCCAACCCTAACCTGAACCTCACGCTAACTCCAACCGTAACACTGAACCGAAAACTAACAGTAGCCCTAATCTTACTCCCTCAGACTAAGTTCAAACCTAACCTTACCTGAAGCCTAACTCAAACCACAGACCTAACCCAAACCCCAGGCGGACACCTTAAGCTCAACCCCAACCCTAACCTGACCCTGAGGTTAAATGCAACCGTAACACTGAACCAAAAACTAACAGTAGCCCTAAACCTACTCCCTCAAACTAAGTTCAATCCTAACCTAACCTAAAGCCTAAATGAAACCATAGACCTAACCCTAACCCTAGGTGGACACCTTATGCTTAACCCCAACCCTAACCTGACCCTGAGGCAAAATCCAACCGTAACACTGAAACGAAAACTAACAGTAGCCCTAAACCTACTCCCTCAACCTAAGTTCAATCCTAACCTAACCTGAAGCCTAACTCAAACCATAGACCTAACCCTAACCCTAGGCGGACACCTGAATCTCAACCCCAACCCTAACTTGACCATGACGCTATCTCCAACCTTAACACTGAACCGAAAACTAACAGTAGCCCTAAACTTACTCCCTCAAACTAAGTTCAAACCTAACCTAACCTGAAGCCTAAATCAAACAATAGACCCAACCCTAACCCTAGGCGGACACCTTAAGCTTAACCCCAAACCTAACCTGACCCTGATGTTAAATCCAAACGTAACACTGAACCGAAAACTAACAGTAGCCCTAAACTTACTCCCTAAAACTAAGTTCAATCCTAACCTAACCTGAAGCCTAAATGGAACCATAGTCCTAACCCGAACCCTAGGCGGACACCTTATGCTTAACCCCCACCCTAACCTAACCCTGACGCTTACTCCAACCGTAACTGTTAAAGGAAAACTAACAGTAGCCCTAAACTTACTCCCTCAAACTAAGTTCAAACATAACCTAATTTGGAGCCTATATCAAACCATACACCTAACCCTAACCCTAGGCGGACACCTTAAGCTCAACCCCAACCCTAACCTGACCCTCACGCTAACTCCAAACGTAACATTGAACCGAAAACTAACAGTACCCCTAAACTTACTCCCTCAAACTAAGTTCAAACCTAACATCACCTGAAGCCTAACTCAAACCATAGACCTAACCCTAACCCTAGGCGGACACCTGAATCTCAACCCCAACCCTAACTTGACCATGACGCTATCTCCAACCTTAACACTGAACCGAAAACTAACAGTAGCCCTAAACTTACTCCCTCAAACTAAGTTCAAACCTAACCTAACCTGAAGCCTAACTCAAACCAAAGACCTAACCCTAACCCTAGGCGGACACCTTAAACTCAACCCCAACCCAAACCTGACCCTCACGCTAACTCCAACCATAACACTGAACCGAAAACTAACAGTAGCCCTAAACTTACTCCCTCAAACTAAGTTCAAACCTAACATCACCTGAAGCCTAACTCAAACAATAGACCTAACCCTAACCCTAGGCGGACACCTTAAGCTTAACCCCAACCCTAACCTGACCCTGAGGCTAAATCCAACCGTAACACTGAAACGAAAACTAACAGTAGCCCTAAACAGACTCCCTCAAACTAAGTTCAAACCTAACCTAACCTGAAGCCTAAATCAAATCGTAGACCTAACCCTAACCCTAGGCGGACAACTTATGCTTAACCCCCACCCTACCCTGACCCTGACGCTTACTCGAACTGTAACAGTTAACCGAAAACTAACAGTAGCCCTAAAGTTACTCCCTCAAACTAACTTCAAACCTAACCTAAACTGAAGCCTAAATCAAACCATACACCTAACCCTAACCCTAGGCGGACACCTTAATCTCAACCCCAACCCTAACCTGGCCCTCACGCTAACTTCAACCGTAACAGTTTCCCTAAAACTAACAGTAGCTCTAAACTTACTCCCTCAAACTAAGTTCAAACCTAACCTAACCTGAAGCCTAAATCAAACCATACACCTAACCCTAACCCTAGGCGGACACCTTAAGCTCAACCCCAACCCTAACCTGACCTCCAGGCTAACTCCAACCATTACACTGAACCGAAAACTAACAGTAGCCCTAAACTTACTCACTCAAACTAAGTTCAAACGTAACCTAACCTGAAGCCTAAATCAAACCACAGACCTATCCATAACACTAGGCAGACACCTTAAGCTCAACTCCAACACTAACCTAACCCTGATTCTATCTCCAACCGTAACACTGAACCGAAAACTGACAGTAGCCCTAAACTTACTCACTCAAACTAAGTTCAAACGTAACCTAACCTGGAGCCTAAATCAAACCATGGACCTAACCCTAACCCTAGGCGGACACCTCAAGCTAACCCCAACCCTAACCTGACCCTGACGCAAACTCCAACCATAATACTGAACCGAAAACTAACAGTAGCCCTGAACTTACTCCCTCAAACTAAGTTCAATCCTAACCTAACCTGAAGCCTAAATGAAACCATAGACCTAACCCTAACCATAGGCGGACACCTAATGCTTAACCCCAACCCTAACCTGACCCTGACGCTTACTCCAACTGTAACAGTTAACTGAAAACTAACAGTAGCCCTAAACTTACTCTCTGAAACTAACTTCAAACCTAACCTAACGTGAAGCCTAAATCAAACCATACACCTAACCCTAACACTAGACGGACACCTTAAGCTCAACCCCAACCCTAACCTGACCCTGACGCTAACTCCAACCGTAACAGTTACCCGAAAACTAACAGTAGCCCTAATCTTACTCCCTCAGACTAAGTTCAAACCTAACCTAACCTGAAGCCTAACTCAAACCATAGACCTAACCCTAACCCTAGGCGGACACCTGAAGTTCAAACCCAACCCTAACCTGAACCTCACGCTAACTCCAACCGTAACACTGAACCGAAAACTAACAGTAGCACTAAACTTAATCCCTCAAACTAAGTTCAAACCTAACCTTACCTGAAGCCTAACTCAAACCACAGACCTAACCCAAACCCCAGGCGGACACCTTAAGCTCAACCCAAACCCTAACCTGACCCTGAGGTTAAATGCAACCGTAACACTGAACCAAAAACTAACAGTAGCCCTAAACCTACTCCCTCAAACTAAGTTCAATCCTAACCTAACCTAAAGCCTAAATGAAACCATAGACCTAACCCTAACTCTAGGTGGACACCTTATGCTTAACCCCAACCCTAACCTGACCCTGAGGCAAAATCCAACCGTAACACTGAAACGAAAACTAACAGTAGCCCTAAACTTACTCCCTCAAACTAAGTTCAATCCTAACCTAACCTGAAGCCTAATTCAAACCATAGACCTAACCCTAACCCTAGGCGGACACCTGAATCTCAACCCCAACCCTAACTTGACCATGACGCTATCTCCAACCTTAACACTGAACCGAAAACTAACAGTAGCCCTAAACTTACTCCCTCAAACTAAGTTCAAACCTAACCTAACCTGAAGCCTAACTCAAACCACAGACCTAACCCTAACCCTAGGCGGACACCTTAAGCTCAACCCCAACCCAAACCTGACCCTCACGCTAACTCCAACCGTAACAGTTTACCGAAAACTAACAGTAGCCCTAAACTTACTCCCTCAAACTAAGTTCAAACCTAACCTAACCTGAAGCCTAAATCAAACCATACACCTAACCCTAACCCTAGGCGGACACCTTAAGCTCAACCCCAACCCTAACCTGACCTCCAGGCTAACTCCAACCATATCACTGAACCGAAAACTAAGAGTAGCCCTTAACTTACTCGCTCAAACTAAGTTCAAACTAACCTAACCTGAAGCCTAACTCTAATCATAGACATAACCATAAAAATAGGCGGACACCTGAAGCTCAACCCCAACCCTAACCTGACCCTGACGCTATCTCCAACCGTAACATTGAACCGAAAACTAACAGTAGCCCTAAACTTACTCACTCAAACTAAGTTCAAACGTAACTTAACCTGGAGCCTAAATCAAACCATGGACCTAACCCTAACCCTAGGCGGACACCTCAAGCTAACCCCAACCCTAACCTGACCCTGACGCAAACTCCAACCATAATACTGAACGGAAAACTAACAGTAGCCCTAAACTTACTCCCTCAAACTAAGTTCATTCCTAACCTAACCTGAAGCCTAAATGAAACCATAGACCTAACCCTAACCCTAGGCGGACACCTTATGCTTAACCCCAACCCTAACCTGAACCTGACGCTTACTCCAACTGTAACAGTTAACCGAAAACTAACAGTAGCCCTAAACTTACTCTCTGAAACTAACTTCAAACCTAACCTAACCTGAAGCCTAAATCAAACCATACACCTAACCCTAACACTAGGCGGACACCTTAAGCTCAACCCCAACCCTAACCTGACCCTGACGCTAACTCCAACCCTAACAGTTACCCGAAAACTAACAGTAGCCCTAATCTTACTCCCTCAAACTAAGTTCAAACCTAACCTAACCAGAAGCCAAAATCAAACCATACACCTAACCCTAACCCTTGGCGGACACCTTAAGCTCAACCCCAACCCTAACCTGACCCTCACGCTAACTCCAACCGTAACACTGAACCGAAAACTAACATTAGCCCTAATTTTACTCCCTCAGACTAAGTTCAAACCTAACCTAACCTGAAGCCTAACTCAAACCATAGACCTAACCCTAACCATGGGCGGACACCTGAAGTTCAAACGCAACCCTAACCTGAACCTCACGCTAACTCCAACCGTAACACTGAACCGAAAACTAACAGTAGCCCTAAACTTACTCCCTCAAACTAAGTTCAAACCTAACCTAACCTGAAGCCTAACTCAAACCACAGACCTAAGCCTAACCCTAGGCGGACACCTTAAGCTCAACCCCAACCCTAACCTGACCCTGAGGTTAAATGCAACCGTAACACTGAACCAAAAACTAACAGTAGCCCTAAACTTACTCCCTCAAACTAAGTTCAATCCTAACCTAACCTAAAGCCTAAATGAAACCATAGACCTAACCCTAACCCTAGGCGGACACCTTATGCTTAACCCACACCCTAACCTAACCCTGACGCTTACTCCAACCGTAACACTTAAACGAAAACTAACAGTAGCCCTAAACTTACTCCGTCAAACTAAGTTCAAACCTAACCTAACCTGAAGCCTAACTCAAACCACAGACCTAACCCTAACCCTAGGCGGACACCTTAAGCTTAACCCCAACCCTAACCTGACCCTGAGGCTAAATCCAACCGTAACACTGAACCGAAAACTAACAGTAGCCCTAAACTTACTCCCTCAAACTAAGTTCAATCCTAACCTAACCTGAAGCCTAAATGAAACCATAGACCTAACCCTAACCCTTGGCGGACACCTTATGCTTAACCCCCACCCTAACCTGACCCTGACGCTTACTCCAACCGTAACAGTTAAACGAAAACTAACAGTAGCCCTAAACTTACTCCCTCAAACTAAGTTCAAACCTAACGTAACCTGAAGCCTAAATCAAATCATAGACCTAACCCTAACCCTAGGCGGACACCTTATGCTTAACCCCTACACTACCCTGACCCTGACGCTTACTCCAACTGTAACAGTTAACCGAAAACTAACAGTAGCCCTAAACTTACTCCCTGAAACTAACTTCAATCCTAACCTAACCTGAAGCCTAAATCAAACCATACACCTAACCCTAACCCTAGGCGGACACCTTAATCTCAACCCCAACCCTAACCTGGCCCTGACGCTAACTCCAACCGTAACAGTTTCCGGAAAACTAACAGTAGCCCTAAACTTACTCCCTCAAACTAAGTTCAAACCTAACCTAATCTGAAGCCTAACTCAAACAATAGACCTAACCCTAACCCTAGGCGGACACCTCAAGCTAACCCCAACCCTAAACTGACCCTGACGCTAACTCCAACAATAATACTGAACCGAAAACAAACAGTAGCCCTAAACTTACTCCCTCAAACTACGTTCAAACCTAACGTAACCTGAAGCCTAAATCAAACCATACACCTAACACTAACCCTAGGCGGACACCTTAACTTCAACCCCATACCTAACCTGACCCTGAGGCTTACTCCAACTGTAACAGTTAACCGAAAACTAACAGTAGCCCTAAACTTACTCCCTCAATCTACGTTCAAACCTAACCTAACCTGAACCCTATCTCAAACCACAGACCTAACCCTAACCCTAGGTAGACACCCTAAGCTCAACCCGAACGCTAACCAGACACTGACGCTAACTCCAAATGTAGCACTGAACCAAAAACTAACAGTAGCCCTAAACTTACTCCCTCAAACTAAGTTCAAACCTAACCTAACCTGAAGCCTAAATCAAACCATGCAACTAACCCTAACCCTAGGCGGACACCATAAGCTCAACCCCAAACCTAACCTGACCCTGACGCTTACTCCAACCGTAACAGTTAACCGAAAACTAACAGTAGCCCTAAACTGACTCCCTCAAACTAAGTTCAAACCTAACCTAACCTGAAGCCTAAATCAAATCATAGACCTAACCCTAACCCTTGGCGGACAACTTATGCTTAATCCCCACCCTAACCTACCCTGACGGTTACTCCAACTGTAACAGTTAACCGAAAACTAACAGTAGCCCTGAACTTACACCCTCAAACTAACTTCCAACCTAATCTAACCTGAAGCCTAACTAAAACCATAGACCTAACCCTAACCCTAGGAGGACACCTTAATCTCAACACCAAACCTAACCTGGCCTTGACGCTAACTCCAACCGTAACAGTTACCCGAAATCTAACAGTAGCCCTAAACTTACTGCCTCAAACTAAGTTCAAACCTAACCTAACCTGAACCTAAATGAAACCATAGACCTAACCCTAACCCTAGGCGGACACCTTATGCTTAACCCCCACCCTAACCTGACTCTGACGCTTACTCCAACCGTAACAGTTAAACGAAAACTAACAGTATCCCTAAACTGTCTCCCTTAAACTAAGTTCAAACCTAACCTAACCTGAAGCCTAACTCAAACAATAGACCTAACCCTAACCCTAGGCAGACACCTTAAGCTTAACCCCACCCTAACCTGACCCTGAGGCTAAATCGAACCGTAACACTGAACCAAAAACTAACAGTGGCCCTAAACTTACTCCCTCAAACTAAGTTCAATCCTAACCTAACCTGAAGCCTAAATGAAAGCATAGACCTAACCCTAACCCTAGGCGGACACCTTATGCTTAACCCCAACCCTAACCTGACCGTGACGCTTACTCCAACCGTACCAGTTAAACGAAAACTAACAGTAGCCCTAAACTTACTGCCTCAAACTAAGTTCAAACCTAACCTAACCTGAAGCCTAAATCAAACCATACACCTAACCCTCACCCTAGGCAGACACCTTAAGCTCAACCCCAACCCTAACCGGACCGTCATGCTAACTCCAAACGTAACACTGAACCGAACACTAACAGTAGCCCTAAACTTACTCCCTCAAACTAAGTTCAATCCTAACCTAACCTGAAGCCTAAATGAAACCATAGACCTAACCCTAACCCTAGGCGGACACCTTATGCTTAACCCCCACCCTAACCTGACCCTGACGCTTACTCCAACTGTAACAGTTAACCGAAAACAAACAGTAGCCCTAAAGTTACTCCCTGAAACTAACTTCAAACCTAACCTAACCTGCAGCCTAAATCAAAACATACACCTAACACTAACTCTAGGCTGACACCTTAAGCTCAACCCCAACCCTAACCTGACCCTGACGCTAACTCCAACCGTAACAGTTACCCGAAAACTAACAGTAGCCCTAAATTTACTCCCTCAAACTAAGTTCAAACCTAACCTAACCAGAAACCAAAATCAAACCATACACCGAACCCTAACCCTATTCGGACACCTTAAGCTCAACCCCAACCCTAACCTGACCCTCACGCTAACTCCAACCGTAACACTGAACCGAAAACTAACAGAAGCCCTAAACTTACTCCCTCAAACTAAGTTCAAACCTAACCTAACCTGAAGCCTAACTCAAACCATAGACCTAACCCTAACCCTAGGCGGACACCTGAAGCTCAACCACAACCCTAACCTGACCCTGACGCTATCTCCAACCGTAACACTGAACCGAAAACTAACACTAGCCCTAAACTTACTCCCTCAAACTAAGTTCAAACCTAACCTAACCTGAAGCCTTAATCAAACAATACACCTAACCCTAACCCTAGTCGGACACCTTAAGCTCAACCCCAAACCTAACCTGACCCTGACGCTTACTCCAACCGTAACAGTTAACCGAAAACTAACAGTAGACCTAAACTGACTCCCTCAAAGTAAGTTCAAACCTAACCTAACCTGAAGCCTAAATCAAATCATAGACCTAACCCTAACCCTAGGCGGACAACTTATGCTTAACCCCCACTGTAACCTGACCCTGACTCTTACTCCAAGTGTAACAGTTAACCGAAAACTAACAGTAGCGCTGAACTTACACCCTCAAACTAACTTCAAACCTAATCTAACCTGAAGCCTAACTCATACCATAGACCTAACCCTAACCCTAGGCGGACACCTTAAGCTCAACCCCAACCCTAACCTGACCCTGACGCTATCTCCAACCGTAACACTGAACCGAAAACTAACAGTAGCCCTAAACTTACTTCCTCAAACTAAGTTCAAACCTAACCTAACCTGAAGCCTAACTCAAACCACAGACATAACCCTAAACCTAGGCGGACACCTTAAGGTTAACCCCAAACCTAACCTGACCCTCAAGCTAACTCCAACCGTAACACGGAACCGAAAACTAACAGTAGCCCTAAACTTACTCCCTCAAACTAACTTCAAACCTAACCAAACCTGAAGCCTAAATTAAACCATACACCTAACCCTAAACCTAGGCGGACACCTTAAGCTCAACCCCAACCCTAACCTGACCTCCAGGCTAACTCCAACCATATCACTGAACCGGAAACTAAGAGTAGCCCTAAACTTACTCCCTCAAACTAAGTTCAATCCTAACCTAACCTGAAGCCTAAATGAAACGATAGACCTAACCCTAACCCAAGGCGGAAACCTTATGGTTAACCCCCAGCATAACCTGACCCTGATGCTTACTCCAACCGTAACAGTTAAACGAAAACTAACAGTAGCCCTAAACTTACTCCCTCAAATTAAGTTCAAACCTATCCTAACCTTAAGCCTAAATCAAACCATACACCTAACCCTAACCCTAGGCGGATACCTTAAGCTCAACCCCAAAACTAACCTGACCCTGACACTTACACCATCTGTAACAGTTAACCGAAAACTAACAGTAGCCCTAAACTTACTCCCTAAAACTAAGTTCAAACCTAACCTAACCTGAAGCCTAAATCAAATTTTATACCTAACCCTAACCCTAGGCGGACACCTTATGCTTAACTCCCACCCTACCCTGACCCTGACGCTTACTCCAACTGTAACAGTTAAGTGAAAACTAACAGTAGCCCTAAACTTACTCCCTCAAACTAACTTCAAACCTAACCTAACCTGAAGCCTAAATCAAACCATACACCTAACCCTAACCCTAGGCGGACACCTTAATCTCAACCTCAACCCTAACCTGGCCCTGACGCTAACTCCAACCGTAACAGTTACCCGAAAACTAAGAGTAGCCCTAAACTTACTCCCTCAAACTAAGTTCAATCCTAACCTAACCTTAAGCCTAAATCTAACCATACACCTAACCCTAACCCTAGGCGGACACCTTAAACACAAACCCAACTCTAACGTGACCCTCACGCTAACTCCAACCGTAACACTGAACCAAAAACTAACAGTAGCCCTAAACTTACTCCATCAAACTAAGTTCAAACCTAACCTAACCTGAAGCCTAACTCAAACCATAGACCTAACCCTAACCCTAGGCGGACATCTGAAGCTCAACCACAACCCTAACCTGACCCGGACGCTATCTCCAACAGTAACACTGAACTGAAAACTAACAGTATCCCTAAAATTAATCCCTCAAACTAAGATCAAACCTAACCTAACCTGATGCCTAACTCATACCACAGACCTAACCCTAACCCTAGGCGGACACCTTAAGCTCAACCCCAACCCTAACCGGACCCTCACGCTAACTTCAAACGTAACACTGAACCAAAAACTAACAGTAGCCCTAAACTTACTCCCTCAAACTAAGTTCAAACCTAACCTAACCTGAAGCCTAACTCAAACAATAGACCTAACCCTAACCCTAGGCCGACACCTTAAGCTTAACCCCAACCCTAACCTGACCCTGAGGCTAAATCCAACCGTAATACTGAACCGAAAACTAACAGTAGCCCTAAACTGACTTCCTGAAACTAAGTTCAAATCTAACCTAACCTGAAGCCTAAATCAAATCATAGACCTAACCCTAACCCTAGGAGGACACCATATGCTTAAACCCCACCCTACCCTGACCCTGAAGCTTACTCCAACTGTAACTGTTAACCGAAAACTAACAGTAGCCCTAAACTAACTCCCTCAAACTAACTTCAAACCTAACCTAACCTGAAGCCTAAATCAAACCATACACCTAACCCTAACCCTAGGCAGACACCTTAAGGTCAACCCCAAACCTAACCTGACCCTGACGCTATCTCCAACCGTAACAGTTAACCGAAAACTAACCGTAGCCCTAAACTTACGCCCTCAAACTAAGTTCAAACATAACCTAACCTGAAGCCTAAATCAAACCATACACCTAACCGTAACTCTAGGCGGAAACCTTAAGCTCAACCCCAACCATAACCTGGCCCTGACCCTAACTCCAACCGTAACAGTTACCCGAAAACTAACATTTTCCCTAAACTTACTCCCTCAAACTAAGTTCAAACCGAACCTAACCTGAAGCCTAACTCAAACCACAGACCTAACCCTAACCGTAGGCGGACACCTTAAGTTCAACCCCAACCCTAACCTGACCCTCACGCTAATTCCAACCGTAACACTGAACCGTAAACTAACAGAAGCCCTAAACTTACTACTTCAAACTAAGTTCAAACTTAACCTAACCTGAAGCCTAACTCAAACAATAGACCTAACCCTAACCCTAGGCGGACACCTTAAGGTTAACCCCAACCCTATCCTGACACTGAGGCTAAATCCAACCGTAATTCAGAACCGAAAACTAACAGTAGCCATAAACTTATTCCCTCAAACTAAGTTCAATCCTAACCTAACCTGAAGCCTAAATGAAACCATAGACCTAACCCTAACCCTAGGCGGACACCTTATGGTTAACCCCCACCATAACCTGACCCTGACGCTTACTCCAACCGTAACAGTTAACCGAAAACTAACAGTAGCCCTAAACTGACTCCCTCAAACTAAGTTCAAACCTAACCTATCATGAAGCCTAAATCAAACCATACACCTAACCCAAACCCTAGGCGGACACCTTAAGCTCAACCCCAACCCTAACCTGACCTCCAGGCTAACTCCAACCATATCACTGAACCGAAAACTAAGAGTAGCCCTAAACTGACTCCCTCAAACTAAGTTCAAACCTAACCTAACCTGAAGCCTAAATCAAATCTTCGACCTAACCCTAACCCTTGGCGGACACCTTAAGCTCAACTCCAACCCTAAACTGACCTTGACGCTATCTCCAACCGTAACACTGAACCGAAAACTACCAGTAGTCCTAAACTTACTCACTCAAACTAAGTTCAAACGTAACCTAACCTGGAGCCTAAATCAAACCATGGACCTTACCCTAACCCTTGGCGGACACCTCAAGCTAACCCCAACCCTAACCTGACCCTGACGCTAACTCCAACCATAACACTGAACAGAAAACTAACAGTAGCCCTAAACTTACTCCCTCAAAATAAGTTCAAGCCTAACGTAACCTGAAGCCTAAATGAAACCATAGACCTAACCCTAACCCTAGGCGGACACCTTATGGTTAACCCCCACCATAACCTGACCCTGACGCTTACTCCAACCGTAACAGTTAAACGAAAACTAACAGTAGCCCTAAACTTACTCCCTCAAACTAATTTCAAACCTATCCTATCCTGAAGTCTAAATCAAACAATACACCTAACCCTACCCCTAGGCGGATACCTTAAGCTCAACCCAAAAACTAACCTGACCCTGACACTTACACCAACTGTAACAGTTAACCGAAAACTAACAGTATCCCTAAACTGACTCCCTCAAACTAAGTTCAAAACAAACCTAACCTGAAGCCTAAATCAAATCATAGACCTAACCTTAACCCTAGGCGGACAACTTATGCTTAACACCCAACCTAACCTGACCCTGACGCTTACTCCAACTGTAACAGTTAACCGAAAACTAACAGTAGCCCTGAACTTACACCCTCAAACTAACTTCAAACCTAATCTAACGTGAAGCCTAACTCAAACCATAGACCTAAACCTAACCCTAGGCGGACACCTGAAGCTCAACCCCAACCCTAACCTGACCCTGACGCTATCTCCAACCATAACACTGAACCGAAAACTAAGAGTAGCCCTAAACTTACTCCCTCAAACTAAGTTCAAACCTAACCTAACCTGAAGCCTAACTCTAACCACAGACCTAACCCTAACCCTAGGCGGACACCTTAAGCTCAACCCCAACCCTAATCTCTCCCTCATGCTAACTCCAACCGTAACACTGAACAGAAAACTAACAGTAGCCCTAAACTTACTCCCTCAAACTAACTTCAAACCTAACCTAACCTGAATCCTAAATCAAATCATACACCTAATCCTAACCCTAGGCGGACACCTTATGCTTAAACTCCACCCTAACCTGACCCTGACGCTTACTCAAACTGTAACAGTTAACCGAAAACTAACAGTAGCCCTAAACTTACTCCCTCAAACTAAGTTCAAAGCTAACCTAACCTGAAGCCTAAATAAAACCATAAACCTAACCCTAACCCTAGGCGGACACCTTAAGCTCAACCCCAACCCTAACCTGACCCTGACACTTACACCAACTGTAACAGTTAACCGAAAACTAACAGTAGCCCTAAACTTACTCCCTCAAACTAAGTTCAAACCTAACCTAACCTGAAGCCTAAATCAAATCATAGACCTAACCCTAACTGTAGGCGGACGACTTATGCTTAACCCCCACCCTAACCTGACCCTGACGCTCACTCCAACTGTAACAGTTAACCGAAAACTAACAGTAGCCCTAAACTTAATCCCTAAAACTGAGTTCAACCCTAACCTAACCTGAAGCCTAACTCTAACCACAGACCTAACCCTAACCCTAGGCGGACACCTTAAGTTCAACCCAAACCCTAACCTGACCCTCACGCTAACTCCAACCGTAACACTGAACCGAAAACTAACAGTAGCCCTATACTTACTCCCTCAAACTAAGTTCAAACCTAACCTAACGTGAAGCCTAAATCAAACCATAAACCTAACCCTAACCCTAGGCGGACACCTTAAGCTCAACTCCAACCCTAACCTGGTCCTTACGCTAACTCCAACAGTAACAGTTAACCGAAAACTAAGAGTAGCCCTAAACTTACTCCCTCAAACTAAGTTCAATCCTAACCTAACCTTAAGCCTAAATCTAACCATACACCTAACCCTAACCCTAGGCGGACACCTTAAGCTCAACCCCAACCCTAACCTGGTCCTTACGCTAACTCCAACAGTAACAGTTACCCGAAAACTAAGAGTAGCCCTAAACTTACTCCCTCAAACTAAGTTCAATCCTAACCTAACCTTAAGCCTAAATCTAACCATACACCTAACCCTAACCCTAGGCGGACACCTTAAACACAAACCCAACTCTAACGTGACCCTCACGCTAACTCCAACCGTAACACTGAACCAAAAACTAACAGTAGCCCTAAACTTACTCCATCAAACTAAGTTCAAACCTAACCTAACCTGAAGCCTAACTCAAACCATAGACCTAACCCTAACCCTAGGCGGACATCTGAAGCTCAACCACAACCCTAACCTGACCCAGACGCTATCTCCAACAGTAACACTGAACTGAAAACTAACAGTATCCCTAAAATTAATCCCTCAAACTAAGATCAAACCTAACCTAACCTGATGCCTAACTCATACCACAGACCTAACCCTAACCCTAGGCGGACACCTTAAGCTCAACCCCAACCCTAACCGGACGCTCACGCTAACTTCAAACGTAACACTGAACCAAAAACTAACAGTAGCCCTAAACTTACTCCCTCAAACTAAGTTCAAACCTAACCTAACCTGAAGCCTAACTCAAACAATAGACCTAACCCTAACCCTAGGCCGACACCTTAAGCTTAACCCCAACCCTAACCTGACCCTGAGGCTAAATCCAACCGTAATACTGAACCGAAAACTAACAGTAGCCCTAAACTGACTCCCTGAAACTAAGTTCAAATCTAACCTAACCTGAAGCCTAAATCAAATCATAGACCTAACCCTAACCCTAGGAGGACACCATATGCTTAAACCCCACCCTACCCTGACCCTGAAGCTTACTCCAACTGTAACAGTTAACCGAAAACTAACAGTAGCCCTAAACTAACTCCCTCAAACTAACTTCAAACCTAACCTAACCTGAAGCCTAAATCAAACCATACACCTAACCCTAACCCTAGGCAGACACCTTAAGGTCAACCCCAAACCTAACCTGACCCTGACGCTATCTCCAACCGTAACACTGAACCGAAAACTAACAGAAGCCCTAAACTTACTACTTCAAACTAAGTTCAAACTTAACCTAACCTGAAGCCTAACTCAAACAATAGACCTAACCCTAACCCTAGGCGGACACCTTAAGGTTAACCCCAACCCTATCCTGACCCTGAGGCTAAATCCAACCGTAACACAGAACCGAAAACTAACAGTAGCCATAAACTTATTCCCTCAAACTAAGTTCAATCCTAACCTAACCTGAAGCCTAAATGAAACCATAGACCTAACCCTAACCCTAGGCGGACACCTTATGGTTAACCCCCACCCTAACCTGACCCTGACGCTTACTCCAACCGTAACAGTTAACCGAAAACTAACAGTAGCCCTAAACTGACTCCCTCAAACTAAGTTCAAACCTAACCTAACCTGAAGCCTAAATCAAACAATAGACCTAACCCTAACCCTAGGCGGACACCTTAAGCTTAACCCCAAACCTAACCTGACCCTGATGTTAAATCCAACCGTAACACTGAACCGAAAACTAACAGTAGCCCTAAACTTACTCCCTCAAACTAAGTTCAAACCTAACCTAACCTGAAGCCTAAATCAAACCATACACCTAACCCTCACCCTAGGCAGACACCTTAAGCTCAACCCCAACCCTAACCGGACCGTCATGCTAACTCCAAACGTAACACTGAACCGAACACTAACAGTAGCCCTAAACTTACTCCCTCAAACTAAGTTCAATCCTAACCTAACCTGAAGCCTAAATGAAACCATAGACCTAACACTAACCCTAGGCGGACACCTTATGCTTAACCCCCACCCTAACCTGACCCTGACGCTTACTCCAACTGTAACAGTTAACCGAAAACAAACAGTAGCCCTAAACTTACTCCCTGAAACTAACTTCAAACCTAACCTAACCTGCAGCCTAAATCAAAACATACACCTAACACTAACTCTAGGCTGACACCTTAAGCTCAACCCCAACCCTAACCTGACCCTGACGCTAACTCCAACCGTAACAGTTACCCGAAAACTAACAGTAGCCCTAAATTTACTCCCTCAAACTAAGTTCAAACCTAACCTAACCAGAAACCAAAATCAAACCATACACCGAACCCTAACCCTATTCGGACACCTTAAGCTCAACCCCAACCCTAACCTGACCCTCACGCTAACTCCAACCGTAACACTGAACCGAAAACTAACAGAAGCCCTAAACTTACTCCCTCAAACTAAGTTCAAACCTAACCTAACCTGAAGCCTAACTCAAACCATAGACCTAACCCTAACCCTAGGCGGACACCTGAAGCTCAACCACAACCCTAACCTGACCTTGACGCTATCTCCAACCTTAACACTGTACCGAAAACTAACACTAGCCCTAAACTTACTCCCTCAAACTAAGTTCAAACCTAACCTAACCTGAAGCCTTAATCAAACAATACACCTAACCCTAACCCTAGTCGGACACCTTAAGCTCAACCCCAAACCTAACCTGACCCTGACGCTTACTCCAACCGTAACAGTTAACCGAAAACTAACAGTAGACCTAAACTGACTCCCTCAAAGTAAGTTCAAACCTAACCTAACCTGAAGCCTAAATCAAATCATAGACCTAACCCTAACCCTAGGCGGACAACTTATGCTTAACCCCCACTGTAACCTGACCCTGACTCTTACTCCAAGTGTAACAGTTAACCGAAAACTAACAGTAGCGCTGAACTTACACCCTCAAACTAACTTCAAACCTAATCTAACCTGAAGCCTAACTCATACCATAGACCTAACCCTAACCCTAGGCGGACACCTTAAGCTCAACCCCAACCCTAACCTGACCCTGACGCTATCTCCAACCGTAACACTGAACCGAAAACTAACAGTAGCCCTAAACTTACTTCCTCAAACTAAGTTCAAACCTAACCTAACCTGAAGCCTAACTCAAACCACAGACATAACCCTAAACCTAGGCGGACACCTTAAGGTTAACCCCAAACCTAACCTGACCCTCAAGCTAACTCCAACCGTAACACGGAACCGAAAACTAACAGTAGCCCTAAACTGACTCCCTCAAACTAAGTTCAAACCTAACCAAACCTGAAGCCTAAATTAAACCATACACCTAACCCTAAACCTAGGCGGACACCTTAAGCTCAACCCCAACCCTAACCTGACCTCCAGGCTAACTCCAACCATATCACTGAACCGGAAACTAAGAGTAGCCCTAAACTTACTCCCTCAAACTAAGTTCAATCCTAACCTAACCTGAAGCCTAAATGAAACGATAGACCTAACCCTAACCCAAGGCGGAAACCTTATTGTTAACCCCCAGCATAACCTGACCCTGATGCTTACTCCAACCGTAACAGTTAAACGAAAACTAACAGTAGCCCTAAACTTACTCCCTCAAACTAAGTTCAAACCTATCCTAACCTTAAGCCTAAATCAAACGATACACCTAACCCTAACCCTAGGCGGATACCTTAAGCTCAACCCCAAAACTAACCTGACCCTGACACTTACACCATCTGTAACAGTTAACCGAAAACTAACAGTAGCCCTAAACTTACTCCCTAAAACTAAGTTCAAACCTAACCTAACCTGAAGCCTAACTCAAACAATAGACCTAACCCTAACCCTAGGCGGACACCTTAAGGTTAACCCCAACCCTATCCTGACCCTGAGGCTAAATCCAACCGTAACACAGAACCGAAAACTAACAGTAGCCATAAACTTATTCCCTCAAACTAAGTTCAATCCTAACCTAACCTGAAGCCTAAATGAAACCATAGACCTAACCCTAACCCTAGGCGGACACCTTATGGTTAACCCCCACCCTAACCTGACCCTGACGCTTACTCCAACCGTAACAGTTAACCGAAAACTAACAGTAGCCCTAAACTGACTCCCTCAAACTAAGTTCAAACCTAACCTAACCTGAAGCCTAAATCAAACAATAGACCTAACCCTAACCCTAGGCGGACACCTTAAGCTTAACCCCAAACCTAACCTGACCCTGATGTTAAATCCAACCGTAACACTGAACCGAAAACTAACAGTAGCCCTAAACTTACTCCCTCAAACTAAGTTCAAACCTAACCTAACCTGAAGCCTAAATCAAACCATACACCTAACCCTCACCCTAGGCAGACACCTTAAGCTCAACCCCAACCCTAACCGGACCGTCATGCTAACTCCAAACGTAACACTGAACCGAACACTAACAGTAGCCCTAAACTTACTCCCTCAAACTAAGTTCAATCCTAACCTAACCTGAAGCCTAAATGAAACCATAGACCTAACACTAACCCTAGGCGGACACCTTATGCTTAACCCCCACCCTAACCTGACCCTGACGCTTACTCCAACTGTAACAGTTAACCGAAAACAAACAGTAGCCCTAAACTTACTCCCTGAAACTAACTTCAAACCTAACCTAACCTGCAGCCTAAATCAAAACATACACCTAACACTAACTCTAGGCTGACACCTTAAGCTCAACCCCAACCCTAA
This sequence comes from Tupaia tana, assembly GCA_026018925.1. Lineage (NCBI taxonomy): Eukaryota > Metazoa > Chordata > Mammalia > Scandentia > Tupaiidae > Tupaia > Tupaia tana. The sequence goes on along the minus strand of JAKSZU010000034.1, from coordinate 2,209,922 downwards.
CCTGACCCTGACGCTAACTCCAACCGTAACAGTTACCCGAAAACTAACAGTAGCCCTAAATTTACTCCCTCAAACTAAGTTCAAACCTAACCTAACCAGAAACCAAAATCAAACCATACACCGAACCCTAACCCTATTCGGACACCTTAAGCTCAACCCCAACCCTAACCTGACCCTCACGCTAACTCCAACCGTAACACTGAACCGAAAACTAACAGAAGCCCTAAACTTACTCCCTCAAACTAAGTTCAAACCTAACCTAACCTGAAGCCTAACTCAAACCATAGACCTAACCCTAACCCTAGGCGGACACCTGAAGCTCAACCACAACCCTAACCTGACCTTGACGCTATCTCCAACCTTAACACTGTACCGAAAACTAACACTAGCCCTAAACTTACTCCCTCAAACTAAGTTCAAACCTAACCTAACCTGAAGCCTTAATCAAACAATACACCTAACCCTAACCCTAGTCGGACACCTTAAGCTCAACCCCAAACCTAACCTGACCCTGACGCTTACTCCAACCGTAACAGTTAACCGAAAACTAACAGTAGACCTAAACTGACTCCCTCAAAGTAAGTTCAAACCTAACCTAACCTGAAGCCTAAATCAAATCATAGACCTAACCCTAACCCTAGGCGGACAACTTATGCTTAACCCCCACTGTAACCTGACCCTGACTCTTACTCCAAGTGTAACAGTTAACCGAAAACTAACAGTAGCGCTGAACTTACACCCTCAAACTAACTTCAAACCTAATCTAACCTGAAGCCTAACTCATACCATAGACCTAACCCTAACCCTAGGCGGACACCTTAAGCTCAACCCCAACCCTAACCTGACCCTGACGCTATCTCCAACCGTAACACTGAACCGAAAACTAACAGTAGCCCTAAACTTACTTCCTCAAACTAAGTTCAAACCTAACCTAACCTGAAGCCTAACTCAAACCACAGACATAACCCTAAACCTAGGCGGACACCTTAAGGTTAACCCCAAACCTAACCTGACCCTCAAGCTAACTCCAACCGTAACACGGAACCGAAAACTAACAGTAGCCCTAAACTGACTCCCTCAAACTAAGTTCAAACCTAACCAAACCTGAAGCCTAAATTAAACCATACACCTAACCCTAAACCTAGGCGGACACCTTAAGCTCAACCCCAACCCTAACCTGACCTCCAGGCTAACTCCAACCATATCACTGAACCGGAAACTAAGAGTAGCCCTAAACTTACTCCCTCAAACTAAGTTCAATCCTAACCTAACCTGAAGCCTAAATGAAACGATAGACCTAACCCTAACCCAAGGCGGAAACCTTATTGTTAACCCCCAGCATAACCTGACCCTGATGCTTACTCCAACCGTAACAGTTAAACGAAAACTAACAGTAGCCCTAAACTTACTCCCTCAAACTAAGTTCAAACCTATCCTAACCTTAAGCCTAAATCAAACGATACACCTAACCCTAACCCTAGGCGGATACCTTAAGCTCAACCCCAAAACTAACCTGACCCTGACACTTACACCATCTGTAACAGTTAACCGAAAACTAACAGTAGCCCTAAACTTACTCCCTAAAACTAAGTTCAAACCTAACCTAACCTGAAGCCTAACTCAAACAATAGACCTAACCCTAACCCTAGGCGGACACCTTAAGGTTAACCCCAACCCTATCCTGACCCTGAGGCTAAATCCAACCGTAACACAGAACCGAAAACTAACAGTAGCCATAAACTTATTCCCTCAAACTAAGTTCAATCCTAACCTAACCTGAAGCCTAAATGAAACCATAGACCTAACCCTAACCCTAGGCGGACACCTTATGGTTAACCCCCACCCTAACCTGACCCTGACGCTTACTCCAACCGTAACAGTTAACCGAAAACTAACAGTAGCCCTAAACTGACTCCCTCAAACTAAGTTCAAACCTAACCTAACCTGAAGCCTAAATCAAACAATAGACCTAACCCTAACCCTAGGCGGACACCTTAAGCTTAACCCCAAACCTAACCTGACCCTGATGTTAAATCCAACCGTAACACTGAACCGAAAACTAACAGTAGCCCTAAACTTACTCCCTCAAACTAAGTTCAAACCTAACCTAACCTGAAGCCTAAATCAAACCATACACCTAACCCTCACCCTAGGCAGACACCTTAAGCTCAACCCCAACCCTAACCGGACCGTCATGCTAACTCCAAACGTAACACTGAACCGAACACTAACAGTAGCCCTAAACTTACTCCCTCAAACTAAGTTCAATCCTAACCTAACCTGAAGCCTAAATGAAACCATAGACCTAACACTAACCCTAGGCGGACACCTTATGCTTAACCCCCACCCTAACCTGACCCTGACGCTTACTCCAACTGTAACAGTTAACCGAAAACAAACAGTAGCCCTAAACTTACTCCCTGAAACTAACTTCAAACCTAACCTAACCTGCAGCCTAAATCAAAACATACACCTAACACTAACTCTAGGCTGACACCTTAAGCTCAACCCCAACCCTAACCTGACCCTGACGCTAACTCCAACCGTAACAGTTACCCGAAAACTAACAGTAGCCCTAAATTTACTCCCTCAAACTAAGTTCAAACCTAACCTAACCAGAAACCAAAATCAAACCATACACCGAACCCTAACCCTATTCGGACACCTTAAGCTCAACCCCAACCCTAACCTGACCCTCACGCTAACTCCAACCGTAACACTGAACCGAAAACTAACAGAAGCCCTAAACTTACTCCCTCAAACTAAGTTCAAACCTAACCTAACCTGAAGCCTAACTCAAACCATAGACCTAACCCTAACCCTAGGCGGACACCTGAAGCTCAACCACAACCCTAACCTGACCTTGACGCTATCTCCAACCTTAACACTGTACCGAAAACTAACACTAGCCCTAAACTTACTCCCTCAAACTAAGTTCAAACCTAACCTAACCTGAAGCCTTAATCAAACAATACACCTAACCCTAACCCTAGTCGGACACCTTAAGCTCAACCCCAAACCTAACCTGACCCTGACGCTTACTCCAACCGTAACAGTTAACCGAAAACTAACAGTAGACCTAAACTGACTCCCTCAAAGTAAGTTCAAACCTAACCTAACCTGAAGCCTAAATCAAATCATAGACCTAACCCTAACCCTAGGCGGACAACTTATGCTTAACCCCCACTGTAACCTGACCCTGACTCTTACTCCAAGTGTAACAGTTAACCGAAAACTAACAGTAGCGCTGAACTTACACCCTCAAACTAACTTCAAACCTAATCTAACCTGAAGCCTAACTCATACCATAGACCTAACCCTAACCCTAGGCGGACACCTTAAGCTCAACCCCAACCCTAACCTGACCCTGACGCTATCTCCAACCGTAACACTGAACCGAAAACTAACAGTAGCCCTAAACTTACTTCCTCAAACTAAGTTCAAACCTAACCTAACCTGAAGCCTAACTCAAACCACAGACATAACCCTAAACCTAGGCGGACACCTTAAGGTTAACCCCAAACCTAACCTGACCCTCAAGCTAACTCCAACCGTAACACGGAACCGAAAACTAACAGTAGCCCTAAACTGACTCCCTCAAACTAAGTTCAAACCTAACCAAACCTGAAGCCTAAATTAAACCATACACCTAACCCTAAACCTAGGCGGACACCTTAAGCTCAACCCCAACCCTAACCTGACCTCCAGGCTAACTCCAACCATATCACTGAACCGGAAACTAAGAGTAGCCCTAAACTTACTCCCTCAAACTAAGTTCAATCCTAACCTAACCTGAAGCCTAAATGAAACGATAGACCTAACCCTAACCCAAGGCGGAAACCTTATTGTTAACCCCCAGCATAACCTGACCCTGATGCTTACTCCAACCGTAACAGTTAAACGAAAACTAACAGTAGCCCTAAACTTACTCCCTCAAACTAAGTTCAAACCTATCCTAACCTTAAGCCTAAATCAAACCATACACCTAACCCTAACCCTAGGCGGATACCTTAAGCTCAACCCCAAAACTAACCTGACCCTGACACTTACACCATCTGTAACAGTTAACCGAAAACTAACAGTAGCCCTAAACTTACTCCCTAAAACTAAGTTCAAACCTAACCTAACCTGAAGCCTAAATCAAATTTTATACCTAACCCTAACCCTAGGCGGACACCTTATGCTTAACTCCCACCTACCCTGACCCTGACGCTTACTCCAACTGTAACAGTTAAGTGAAAACTAACAGTAGCCCTAAACTTACTCCCTCAAACTAACTTCAAACCTAACCTAACCTGAAGCCTAAATCAAACCATACACCTAACCCTAACCCTAGGCGGACACCTTAATCTCAACCCCAACCCTAACCTGGCCCTGACGCTAACTCCAACCGTAACAGTTACCCGAAAACTAAGAGTAGCCCTAAACTTACTCCCTCAAACTAAGTTCAATCCTAACCTAACCTTAAGCCTAAATCTAACCATACACCTAACCCTAACCCTAGGCGGACAGCTTAAACACAAACCCAACTCTAACGTGACCCTCACGCTAACTCCAACCGTAACACTGAACCAAAAACTAACAGTAGCCCTAAACTTACTCCATCAAACTAAGTTCAAACCTAACCTAACCTGAAGCCTAACTCAAACCATAGACCTAACCCTAACCCTAGGCGGACATCTGAAGCTCAACCACAACCCTAACCTGACCCAGACGCTATCTCCAACCGTAACACTGAACCGAAAACTAACAGTAGCCCTAAACTGACTCCCTCAAACTAAGTTCAAACCTAACCAAACCTGAAGCCTAAATTAAACCATACACCTAACCCTAAACCTAGGCGGACACCTTAAGCTCAACCCCAACCCTAACCTGACCTCCAGGCTAACTCCAACCATATCACTGAACCGGAAACTAAGAGTAGCCCTAAACTTACTCCCTCAAACTAAGTTCAATCCTAACCTAACCTGAAGCCTAAATGAAACGATAGACCTAACCCTAACCCAAGGCGGAAACCTTATTGTTAACCCCCAGCATAACCTGACCCTGATGCTTACTCCAACCGTAACAGTTAAACGAAAACTAACAGTAGCCCTAAACTTACTCCCTCAAACTAAGTTCAAACCTATCCTAACCTTAAGCCTAAATCAAACCATACACCTAACCCTAACCCTAGGCGGATACCTTAAGCTCAACCCCAAAACTAACCTGACCCTGACACTTACACCATCTGTAACAGTTAACCGAAAACTAACAGTAGCCCTAAACTTACTCCCTAAAACTAAGTTCAAACCTAACCTAACCTGAAGCCTAAATCAAATTTTATACCTAACCCTAACCCTAGGCGGACACCTTATGCTTAACTCCCACCTACCCTGACCCTGACGCTTACTCCAACTGTAACAGTTAAGTGAAAACTAACAGTAGCCCTAAACTTACTCCCTCAAACTAACTTCAAACCTAACCTAACCTGAAGCCTAAATCAAACCATACACCTAACCCTAACCCTAGGCGGACACCTTAATCTCAACCCCAACCCTAACCTGGCCCTGACGCTAACTCCAACCGTAACAGTTACCCGAAAACTAAGAGTAGCCCTAAACTTACTCCCTCAAACTAAGTTCAATCCTAACCTAACCTTAAGCCTAAATCTAACCATACACCTAACCCTAACCCTAGGCGGACACCTTAAACACAAACCCAACTCTAACGTGACCCTCACGCTAACTCCAACCGTAACACTGAACCAAAAACTAACAGTAGCCCTAAACTTACTCCATCAAACTAAGTTCAAACCTAACCTAACCTGAAGCCTAACTCAAACCATAGACCTAACCCTAACCCTAGGCGGACATCTGAAGCTCAACCACAACCCTAACCTGACCCGGACGCTATCTCCAACAGTAACACTGAACTGAAAACTAACAGTATCCCCAAAATTAATCCCTCAAACTAAGATCAAACCTAACCTAACATGATGCCTAACTCATACCACAGACCTAACCCTAACCCTAGGCGGACACCTTAAGCTCAACCCCAACCCTAACCGGACCCTCACGCTAACTTCAAACGTAACACTGAACCAAAAACTAACAGTAGCCCTAAACTTACTCCCTCAAACTAAGTTCAAACCTAACCTAACCTGAAGCCTAACTCAAACAATAGACCTAACCCTAACCCTAGGCCGACACCTTAAGCTTAACCCCAACCCTAACCTGACCCTGAGGCTAAATCCAACCGTAATACTGAACCGAAAACTAACAGTAGCCCTAAACTGACTTCCTGAAACTAAGTTCAAATCTAACCTAACCTGAAGCCTAAATCAAATCATAGACCTAACCCTAACCCTAGGAGGACACCATATGCTTAAACCCCAACCTAACCTGACCCTGAAGCTTACTCCAACTGTAACAGTTAACCGAAAACTAACAGTAGCCCTAAACTAACTCCCTCAAACTAACTTCAAACCTAACCTAACCTGAAGCCTAAATCAAACCATACACCTAACCCTAACCCTAGGCAGACACCTTAAGGTCAACCCCAAACCTAACCTGACCCTGACGCTATCTCCAACCGTAACAGTTAACCGAAAACTAACCGTAGCCCTAAACTTACGCCCTCAAACTAAGTTCAAACATAACCTAACCTGAAGCCTAAATCAAACCATACACCTAACCGTAACTCTAGGCGGAAACCTTAAGCTCAACCCCAACCATAACCTGGCCCTGACCCTAACTCCAACCGTAACAGTTACCCGAAAACTAACAATATCCCTAAACTTACTCCCTCAAACTAAGTTCAAACCGAACCTAACCTGAAGCCTAACTCAAACCACAGACCTAACCCTAACCGTAGGCGGACACCTTAAGTTCAACTCCAACCCTAACCTGACCCTCACGCTAATTCCAACCGTAACACTGAACCGAAAACTAACAGAAGCCCTAAACTTACTACTTCAAACTAAGTTCAAACTTAACCTAACCTGAAGCCTAACTCAAACAATAGACCTAACCCTAACCCTAGGCGGACACCTTAAGGTTAACCCCAACCCTATCCTGACCCTGAGGCTAAATCCAACCGTAACACAGAACCGAAAACTAACAGTAGCCATAAACTTATTCCCTCAAACTAAGTTCAATCCTAACCTAACCTGAAGCCTAAATGAAACCATAGACCTAACCCTAACCCTAGGCGGACACCTTATGGTTAACCCCCACCATAACCTGACCCTGACGCTTACTCCAACCGTAACAGTTAACCGAAAACTAACAGTAGCCCTAAACTGACTCCCTCAAACTAAGTTCAAACCTAACCTATCATGAAGCCTAAATCAAACCATACACCTAACCCAAACCCTAGGCGGACACCTTAAGCTCAACCCCAACCCTAACCTGACCTCCAGGCTAACTCCAACCATATCACTGAACCGAAAACTAAGAGTAGCCCTAAACTGACTCCCTCAAACTAAGTTCAAACCTAACCTAACCTGAAGCCTAAATCAAATCTTCGACCTAACCCTAACCCTTGGCGGACACCTTAAGCTCAACTCCAACCCTAAACTGACCTTGACGCTATCTCCAACCGTAACACTGAACCGAAAACTACCAGTAGTCCTAAACTTACTCACTCAAACTAAGTTCAAACGTAACCTAACCTGGAGCCTAAATCAAACCATGGACCTTACCCTAACCCTTGGCGGACACCTCAAGCTAACCCCAACCCTAACCTGACCCTGACGCTAACTCCAACCATAACACTGAACAGAAAACTAACAGTAGCCCTAAACTTACTCCCTCAAAATAAGTTCAAGCCTAACGTAACCTGAAGCCTAAATGAAACCATAGACCTAACCCTAACCCTAGGCGGACACCTTATGGTTAACCCCCACCATAACCTGACCCTGACGCTTACTCCAACCGTAACAGTTAAACGAAAACTAACAGTAGCCCTAAACTTACTCCCTCAAACTAATTTCAAACCTATCCTATCCTGAAGTCTAAATCAAACAATACACCTAACCCTACCCCTAGGCGGATACCTTAAGCTCAACCCAAAACCTAACCTGACCCTGACACTTACACCAACTGTAACAGTTAACCGAAAACTAACAGTAGCCCTAAACTGACTCCCTCAAACTAAGTTCAAACCAAACCTAACCTGAAGCCTAAATCAAATCATAGACCTAACCTTAACCCTAGGCGGACAACTTATGCTTAACACCCAACCTAACCTGACCCTGACGCTTACTCCAACTGTAACAGTTAACAGAAAACTAACAGTAGCCCTGAACTTACACCCTCAAACTAACTTCAAACCTAATCTAACGTGAAGCCTAACTCAAACCATAGACCTAAACCTAACCCTAGGCGGACACCTGAAGCTCAACCCCAACCCTAACCTGACCCTGACGCTATCTCCAACCATAACACTGAACCGAAAACTAAGAGTAGCCCTAAACTTACTCCCTCAAACTAAGTTCAAACCTAACCTAACCTGAAGCCTAACTCTAACCACAGACCTAACCCTAACCCTAGGCGGACACCTTAAGCTCAACCCCAACCCTAATCTCTCCCTCATGCTAACTCCAACCGTAACACTGAACAGAAAACTAACAGTAGCCCTAAACTTACTCCCTCAAACTAACTTCAAACCTAACCTAACCTGAATCCTAAATCAAATCATACACCTAATCCTAACCCTAGGCGGACACCTTATGCTTAAACTCCACCCTAACCTGACCCTGACGCTTACTCAAACTGTAACAGTTAACCGAAAACTAACAGTAGCCCTAAACTTACTCCCTCAAACTAAGTTCAAAGCTAACCTAACCTGAAGCCTAAATAAAACCATAAACCTAACCCTAACCCTAGGCGGACACCTTAAGCTCAACCCCAACCCTAACCTGACCCTGACACTTACACCAACTGTAACAGTTAACCGAAAACTAACAGTAGCCCTAAACTTACTCCCTCAAACTAAGTTCAAACCTAACCTAACCTGAAGCCTAAATCAAATCATAGACCTAACCCTAACTGTAGGCGGACGACTTATGCTTAACCCCCTACTAACCTGACCCTGACGCTCACTCCAACTGTAACAGTTAACCGAAAACTAACAGTAGCCCTAAACTTAATCCCTAAAACTGAGTTCAACCCTAACCTAACCTGAAGCCTAACTCTAACCACAGACCTAACCCTAACCATAGGCGGACACCTTAAGTTCAACCCAAACCCTAACCTGACCCTCACGCTAACTCCAACCGTAACACTGAACCGAAAACTAACAGTAGCCCTATACTTACTCCCTCAAACTAAGTTCAAACCTAACCTAACGTGAAGCCTAAATCAAACCATAAACCTAACCCTAACCCTAGGCGGACACCTTAAGCTCAACTCCAACCCTAACCTGGTCCTTACGCTAACTCCAACAGTAACAGTTAACCGAAAACTAAGAGTAGCCCTAAACTTACTCCCTCAAACTAAGTTCAATCCTAACCTAACCTTAAGCCTAAATCTAACCATACACCTAACCCTAACCCTAGGCGGACACCTTAAACACAAACCCAACCCTAACGTGACCCTCACGCTAACTCCAACCGTAACACTGAACCGAAAACTAACAGTAGCCCTATACATACTCCATCAAACTAAGTTCAAACCTAACCTAACCTGAAGCCTAACTCAAACCATAGACCTAACCCTAACCATAGGCAGACATCTGAAGCTCAACCACAACCCTAACCTGACCCTGACGCTATCTCCAACCTTAACACTGAACTGAAAACTAACAGTATCCCTAAAATTAATCCCTCAAACTAAGTTCAAACCTAACCTAACCTGATGCCTAACTCATACCACAGACCTAACCCTAACCCTAGGCGGACACCTTAAGCTCAACCCCAACCCTAACCGGACCCTCACGCTAACTCCAAACGTAACACTGAACCAAAAATTAACAGTAGCCCTAAACTTACTCCCTCAAACTAAGTTCAAACCTAACCTAACCTGAAGCCTAACTCAAACAATAGACCTAACCCTAACCCTAGGCGGACACCTTAAGCTTAACCCCAACCCTAACCTGACCCTGAGGCTAAATCCAACCGTAATACTGAACCGAAAACTAACAGTAGCCCTAAACTGTCTCCCTGAAACTAAGTTAAAATCTAACCTAACCTGAAGCCTAAATCAAATCATAGACCTAACCCTAACCCTAGGAGCACACCTTATGCTTAAACCCCACCCTACCCTGACCCTGAAGCTTACTCCAACTGTAACAGTTAACCGAAAACTAACAGTAGCCCTAAACTAACTCCCTCAAACTAACTTCAAACCTAACCTAACCTGAAGCCTAAATCAAACCATACACCTAACCCTAACCCTAGGCAGACACCTTAAGGTCAACCCCAAACCTAACCTGACCCTGACACTATCTCCAACCGTAACAGTTAACCGAAAACTTACAGTAGCCCTAAACTTACGCCCTCAAACTAAGTTCAAACATAACCTAACCTGAAGCCTAAATCAAACCATACACCTAACCGTAACTCTGGCGGACACCTTAAGCTCAACCTTAACCATAACCTGGCCCTGACGCTAACTCCAACCGTAACAGTTACCCGAAAACTAACAATATCCCTAAGCTTACTCCCTCAAACTAAGTTCAAACCTAACCTAACCTGAAGCCTAAATCAAACCATAGACCTAACCTTAACCCTAGGCGGACAACTTATGCTTAACACCCAACCTAACCTGACCCTGACGCTTACTCCAACTGTAACAGTTAACAGAAAACTAACAGTAGCCCTGAACTTACACCCTCAAACTAACTTCAAACCTAATCTAACGTGAAGCCTAACTCAAACCATAGACCTAAACCTAACCCTAGGCGGACACCTGAAGCTCAACCCCAACCCTAACCTGACCCTGACGCTATCTCCAACCATAACACTGAACCGAAAACTAAGAGTAGCCCTAAACTTACTCCCTCAAACTAAGTTCAAACCTAACCTAACCTGAAGCCTAACTCTAACCACAGACCTAACCCTAACCCTAGGCGGACACCTTAAGCTCAACCCCAACTCTAATCTCTCCCTCATGCTAACTCCAACCGTAACACTGAACAGAAAACTAACAGTAGCCCTAAACTTACTCCCTCAAACTAACTTCAAACCTAACCTAACCTGAATCCTAAATCAAATCATACACCTAATCCTAACCCTAGGCGGACACCTTATGCTTAAACTCCACCCTAACCTGACCCTGACGCTTACTCAAACTGTAACAGTTAACCGAAAACTAACAGTAGCCCTAAACTTACTCCCTCAAACTAAGTTCAAAGCTAACCTAACCTGAAGCCTAAATAAAACCATAAACCTAACCCTAACCCTAGGCGGACACCTTAAGCTCAACCCCAACCCTAACCTGACCCTGACACTTACACCAACTGTAACAGTTAACCGAAAACTAACAGTAGCCCTAAACTTACTCCCTCAAACTAAGTTCAAACCTAACCTAACCTGAAGCCTAAATCAAATCATAGACCTAACCCTAACTGTAGGCGGACGACTTATGCTTAACCCCCTACTAACCTGACCCTGACGCTCACTCCAACTGTAACAGTTAACCGAAAACTAACAGTAGCCCTAAACTTAATCCCTAAAACTGAGTTCAACCCTAACCTAACCTGAAGCCTAACTCTAACCACAGACCTAACCCTAACCATAGGCGGACACCTTAAGTTCAACCCAAACCCTAACCTGACCCTCACGCTAACTCCAACCGTAACACTGAACCGAAAACTAACAGTAGCCCTATACTTACTCCCTCAAACTAAGTTCAAACCTAACCTAACGTGAAGCCTAAATCAAACCATAAACCTAACCCTAACCCTAGGCGGACACCTTAAGCTCAACTCCAACCCTAACCTGGTCCTTACGCTAACTCCAACAGTAACAGTTAACCGAAAACTAAGAGTAGCCCTAAACTTACTCCCTCAAACTAAGTTCAATCCTAACCTAACCTTAAGCCTAAATCTAACCATACACCTAACCCTAACCCTAGGCGGACACCTTAAACACAAACCCAACCCTAACGTGACCCTCACGCTAACTCCAACCGTAACACTGAACCGAAAACTAACAGTAGCCCTATACATACTCCATCAAACTAAGTTCAAACCTAACCTAACCTGAAGCCTAACTCAAACCATAGACCTAACCCTAACCATAGGCAGACATCTGAAGCTCAACCACAACCCTAACCTGACCCTGACGCTATCTCCAACCTTAACACTGAACTGAAAACTAACAGTATCCCTAAAATTAATCCCTCAAACTAAGTTCAAACCTAACCTAACCTGATGCCTAACTCATACCACAGACCTAACCCTAACCCTAGGCGGACACCTTAAGCTCAACCCCAACCCTAACCGGACCCTCACGCTAACTCCAAACGTAACACTGAACCAAAAATTAACAGTAGCCCTAAACTTACTCCCTCAAACTAAGTTCAAACCTAACCTAACCTGAAGCCTAACTCAAACAATAGACCTAACCCTAACCCTAGGCGGACACCTTAAGCTTAACCCCAACCCTAACCTGACCCTGAGGCTAAATCCAACCGTAATACTGAACCGAAAACTAACAGTAGCCCTAAACTGTCTCCCTGAAACTAAGTTCAAATCTAACCTAACCTGAAGCCTAAATCAAATCATAGACCTAACCCTAACCCTAGGAGCACACCTTATGCTTAAACCCCACCCTACCCTGACCCTGAAGCTTACTCCAACTGTAACAGTTAACCGAAAACTAACAGTAGCCCTAAACTAACTCCCTCAAACTAACTTCAAACCTAACCTAACCTGAAGCCTAAATCAAACCATACACCTAACCCTAACCCTAGGCAGACACCTTAAGGTCAACCCCAAACCTAACCTGACCCTGACACTATCTCCAACCGTAACAGTTAACCGAAAACTTACAGTAGCCCTAAACTTACGCCCTCAAACTAAGTTCAAACATAACCTAACCTGAAGCCTAAATCAAACCATACACCTAACCGTAACTCTGGCGGACACCTTAAGCTCAACCTTAACCATAACCTGGCCCTGACGCTAACTCCAACCGTAACAGTTACCCGAAAACTAACAATATCCCTAAGCTTACTCCCTCAAACTAAGTTCAAACCTAACCTAACCTGAAGCCTAAATCAAACCATAAACCTAACCCTAACCCTAGGCGGACACCTTAAGCTCAACCCCAACCCTAACCTGACCCTCACGCTAACTCCAACAGTAACACTGAACCGAATACTAACAGTAGCCCTAAACTTACTCCCTCAAACTAAGTTCAAACCTAACCTAACCTGAAGCCTAACTCAAACCACAGACCTAACCCTAACCGTAGGCGGACACCTTAAGTTCAACCCCAACCCTAACCTGACCCTCACGCTAATTCCAACCGTAACACTGAACCGAAAACTAACAGTAGCCCTAAACTTACTACTTCAAACTAAGTTCAAACTTAACCTAACCTGAAGCCTAACTCAAACAATAGACCTAACCCTAACCCTAGGCGGACACCTTAAGCTTAACCCCAACCCTATCCTGACCCTGAGGCTAAATCCAACCGTAACACAGAACCAAAAACTAACAGTAGCGATAAACTTATTCCCTCACACTAAGTTCAATCCTAACATAACCTGAAGCCTAAATGAAACCATAGACCTAACCCTAACCCTAGGCGGACACCTTATGGTTAACCCCCACCCTAACCTGACCCTGACGCTTACACCAACCGTAACAGTTAACCGAAAACTAACAGTAGCCCTAAACTGACTCCCTCAAACTAAGTTCAAACCTAACCTAACTTGAAGCCTAAATCAAATCTTAGACGTAACCCAAACCCTAGGCGGACACTTTAAGCTCAACCCCAACCCTAACCTGACCTCCAGGCTAACTCCAACCATATCACTGAACCGAAAACTAAGAGTAGCCCTAAACTGACTCCCTCAAACTAAGTTCAAACCTAACCTAACCTGAAGCCTAAATCAAATCTTAGACCTAACCCTAACCCTAGGTGGACACCTTAAGCTCAACTCCAACCCTAAACTGACCCTGAAGCTATCTCCAACCGTAACACTGAACCGAAAACTAACAGTAGTCCTAAACTTACTCACTCAAACTAAGTTCAAACGTAACATAACGTGGAGCCTAAATCAAACCATGGACCTTACCCTAACCCTAGGCGGACACCTCAAGCTAACCCCAAACCTAACCTGACCCTGACGCTAACTCCAAACATAATACTGAACCGAAAACTAACAGTAGCCCTAAACTTACTCCCTCAAACTAAGTTCGAACCTAACCTAACCTGAAACCTAAATCAAACCATACACCTAACCCTAACCCTAGGCGGACACCTTAACTTCAACCATAAACCTAACCTGACCCTGACGCTTACTCCAACTGTAACAGTTAACCGAAAACTTACAGTAGCCCTAAACTTAATCCCTAACACTAAGTTCAACCCTAACCTAACCTGAAGACTAACTCTAACCACAGACCTAACCCTAACCCTTGGCGGACACCTTTAGTTCAACCCCAACCCTAACCTGACCCTCACGCTAACTCCAACCGTAACACTGAACCGAAAACTAACAGTAGCCCTAAACTTACTCCCTCAAACTAACTTCAAACCTAACCTAACCTGAAGCCTAAATCAAATCATACACCTAACCATAACCCTAGGCGGACACCTTATGCTTAAACTCCACCCTAACCTGACCCTGACGCTTACTCCAACTGTAACAGTTAACCGAAAACTAACAGTAGCCCTAAACTTACTCCCTCAAAGTAAGTTCAAACCTAACCTAAGCTGAAGCCTAAATCAAATCATAAACCTAACCCTAATACCCTAGGCGCACACCTTAAGCTCAACCCCAACCCTAACCTGGCCCTGACGCTAACTCCAACAGTAACAGTTAACCGAAAACTAAGAGAAGCCCTCAACTTACTCCCTCAAACTAAGTTCAAACCTAACCTAACCTGAAGCCTAAATCTAACCATACACCTAACCCTAACCATAGGCGGACACCTTAAACACAACCCCAACCCTAACGTGACCCTCACGCTAACTCCAACCGTATCACTGAACCGAAAACTAACAGTAGCCCTAAACTTACTCCATCAAACTAAGTTCAAACCAAACCTAACCTGAAGCCTATCTCAAACCATAGACCTAACCCTAACCCTAGGCGGACATCTGAAGCTCAACCACAACCCTAACCTGACCCAGACGCTATCTCCAACCGTAACACTGAACTGAAAACTAACAGTATCCCTAAAATTACTCCCTCAAACTAAGTTCAAACCTAACCTAACCTGATGCCTAACTCATACCACAGACCTAACCCTAACCCTAGGCGGACACCTTAAGCTCAACCCCAACCCTAACCGGACCCTCACGCTAACTCCAAACGTAACACTGAACCAAAAACTAACAGTAGCCCTAAACTTACTCCCTCAAACTAAGTTCAAACCTAACCTAACCTGAAGCCTAACTCAAACAATATTCCTAACCCTAACCCTAGGCGGACACCTTAAGCTTAACCCCAACCCTAACCTGACCCTGAGGCTAAATCCAACCGTAATACTGAACCGAAAACTAACAGTAGCCCTAAACTGACTCCCTGAAACTAAGTTCAAATCTAACCTAACCTGATGCCTAAATCAAATCATAGACCTAACCCTAACCCTAGGAGGACACCTTATGCTTAAACCCCAACCTAACCTGACCCTGAAGCTTACTCCAACTGTAACAGTTAACCGAAAACTAACAGTAGCCCTAAACTAACTCCCTCAAACTAACTTCAAACCTAACCTAACCTGAAGCCTAAATCAAACCATACACCTAACCCTAACCCTAGGCAGACACCTTAAGGTCAACCCCAAACCTAACCTGACCCTGACACTATCTCCAACCGTAACAGTTAACCGAAAACTTACAGTAGCCCTAAACTTACGCCCTCAAACTAAGTTCAAACATAACCTAACCTGAAGCCTAAATCAAACCATACACCTAAGCGTAACTCTAGGCGGACACCTTAAGCTCAACCCCAACCATAACCTGGCCCTGATGCTAACTCCAACCGTAACAGTTACCCGAAAACTAACAATATCCCTAAACTTACTCCCTCAAACTAAGTTCAAACCTAACCTAACCTGAATCCTAAATCAAACCATAAACCTAACCCTAACCCTAGGCGGACACCTTAAGCTCAACCCCAACACTAACCTGACCCTCACGCTAACTCCAACAGTAACACTGAACCGAATACTAACAGTAGCCCTAAACTTACTCCCTCAAACTAAGTTCAAACCTAACCTAACCTGAAGCCTAACTCAAACCACAGACCTAACCCTAACCGTAGGCGGACACCTTAAGTTCAACCCCCACCCTAACCTGACCCTCACGCTAACTCCAACCGTAACACTGAACCGAAAACTAACAGTAGCCCTAAACTTACTACTTCAAACTAAGTTCAAACTTAACCTAACCTGAAGCCTAACTCAAACAATAGACCTAACCCTAACCCTAGGCGGACACCTTAAGCTTAACCCCAACCCTATCCTGACCCTGAGGCTAAATCCAACCGTAACACAGAACCAAAAACTAACAGTAGCCATAAACTTATTCCCTCCAACTAAGTTCAATCCTAACATAACCTGAAGCCTAAATGAAACCATAGACCTAACCCAAACCCTAGGCGGACACCTTATGGTTAACCCCCACCCTAACCTGACCCTGACGCTTAAACCAACCGTAACAGTTAACCCAAAACTAACAGTAGCCCTAAACTGACTCCCTCAAACTAAGTTCAAACCTATCCTAACCTGAAGCCTAAATCAAACCATACACCTAACCCTAACCCTAGGCGGATACCTTAAGCTCAACCCCAAACCTAACCTGACCCTGACACTTACACCAACCATAACAGTTAACCGAAAACTAACAGTAGCCCTAAACTGAGTCCCTCAAACTAAGTTCAAACCTAACCTATCATGAAGCCTAAATCAAACCACACACCTAACCCAAACCCTAGGCGGACACTTTAAGCTCAACCCCAACCCTAACCTGACCTCCAGGCTAACTCCAACCATATCACTGAACCGAAAACTAAGAGTAGCCCTAAACTGACTCCCTCAAACTAAGTTCAAACCTAACCTAACCTGAAGCCTAAATCAAATCTTAGACCTAACCCTAACCCTAGGCGGACACCTTAAGCTCAACTCCAAACCTAAACTGACCCTGACGCTATCTCCAACTGTAACACTGAACCGAAAACTAACAGTAGTCCTAAACTTACTCACTCAAAATAAGTTCAAACGTAACCTAACCTGGAGCCTAAATCAAACCATGGACCTTACCCTAACCCTAGGCGGACACCTCAAGCTAACCCCAAACCTAACCTGACCCTGACGCTAACTCCAAACATAATACTGAAACGAAAACTAACAGTAGCCCTAAACTTACTCCCTCAAACTAAGTTCGAACCTAACCTAACCTGAAACCTAAATCAAACCATACACCTAACCCTAACCCTAGGCGGACACCTTAACTTCAACCACAAACCTAACCTGACCCTGACGCTTACTCCAACTGTAACAGTTAACCGAAAACTAACAGTAGCCCTAAACTTAATCCCTAAAACTGAGTTCAACCCTAACCTAACCTGAAGCCTAACTCTAACCACAGACCTAACCCTAACCCTAGGCGGACACCTTAAGTTCAACCCGAACCCTAACCTGACCCTCACGCTAACTCCAACCGTAACACTGAACCGAAAACTAACAGTAGCCCTAAACTTACTCCCTCAAACTAAGTTCAAACCTAACCTAACGTGAAGCCTAAATCAAACCATAAACCTAACCCTAACACTAGGCGGACACCTTAAGCTCAACTCCAACCCTAACCTGGTCCTTACGCTAACTCCAACAGTAACAGTTACCCGAAAACTAAGAGTAGCCCTAAACTTACTCCCTCAAACTAAGTTCAATCCTAACCTAACCTTAAGCCTAAATCTAACCATACACCTAACCCTAACCCTAGGCGGACACCTTAAACACAAACCCAACCCTAACGTGACCCTCACGCTAACTCCAACCGTAACACTGAACCGAAAACTAACAGTAGCCCTATACTTACTCCATCAAGCTAAGTTCAAACCTAACCTAACCTGAAGCCTATCTCAAACCATAGACCTAACCCTAACCCTAGGCGGACATCTGAAGCTCAACCACAACCCTAACCTGACCCAGACGCTATCTCCAACCGTAACACTGAACTGAAAACTAACAGTATCCCTAAAATTACTCCCTCAAACTAAGTTCAAACCTAACCTAACCTGATGCCTAACTCATACCACAGACCTAACCCTAACCCTAGGCGGACACCTTAAGCTCAACCCCAACCCTAACCGGACCCTCACGCTAACTCCAAACGTAACACTGAACCAAAAACTAACAGTAGCCCTAAACTTACTCCCTCAAACTAAGTTCAAACCTAACCTAACCTGAAGCCTAACTCAAACAATATTCCTAACCCTAACCCTAGGCGGACACCTTAAGCTTAACCCCAACCCTAACCTGACCCTGAGGCTAAATCCAACCGTAATACTGAACTGAAAACTAACAGTAGCCCTAAACTGACTCCCTGAAACTAAGTTCAAATCTAACCTAACCTGATGCCTAAATAAATCATAGACCTAACCCTAACCCTAGGAGGACACCTTATGCTTAAACCCCAACCTACCCTGACCCTGAAGCTTACTCCAACTGTAACAGTTAACCGAAAACTAACAGTAGCCCTAAACTAACTCCTTCAAACTAACTTCAAACCTAACCTAACCTGAAGCCTAAATCAAACCATACACCTAACCCTAACCCTAGGCAGACACCTTAAGGTCAACCCCAAACCTAACCTGACCCTGACACTATCTCCAACCGTAACAGTTAACCGAAAACTTACAGTAGCCCTAAACTTACGCCCTCAAACTAAGTTCAAACATAACCTAACCTGAAGCCTAAATCAAACCATACACCTAACCGTAACTCTAGGCGGACACCTTAAGCTCAACCCCAACCATAACCTGGCCCTGATGCTAACTCCAACCGTAACAGTTACCCGAAAACTAACAATATCCCTAAACTTACTCCCTCAAACTAAGTTCAAACCTAACCTAACCTGAATCCTAAATCAAACCATAAACCTAACCCTAACCCTAGGCGGACACCTTAAGCTCAACCCCAACACTAACCTGACCCTCACGCTAACTCCAACAGTAACACTGAACCGAATACTAACAGTAGCCCTAAACTTACTCCCTCAAACTAAGTTCAAACCTAACCTAACCTGAAGCCTAACTCAAACCACAGACCTAACCCTAACCGTAGGCGGACACCTTAAGTTCAACCCCAACCCTAACCTGACCCTCACGCTAACTCCAACCGTAACACTGAACCGAAAACTAACAGTAGCCCTAAACTTACTACTTCAAACTAAGTTCAAACTTAACCTAACCTGAAGCCTAACTCAAACAATAGACCTAACCCTAACCCTAGGCGGACACCTTAAGCTTAACCCCAACCCTATCCTGACCCTGAGGCTAAATCCAACCGTAACACAGAACCAAAAACTAACAGTAGCCATAAACTTATTCCCTCCAACTAAGTTCAATCCTAACATAACCTGAAGCCTAAATGAAACCATAGACCTAACCCTAACCCTAGGCGGACACCTTATGGTTAACCCCCACCCTAACCTGACCCTGACGCTTAAACCAACCGTAACAGTTAACCCAAAACTAACAGTAGCCCTAAACTGACTCCCTCAAACTAAGTTCAAACCTATCCTAACCTGAAGCCTAAATCAAACCATACACCTAACCCTAACCCTAGGCGGATACCTTAAGCTCAACCCCAAACCTAACCTGACCCTGACACTTACACCAACCATAACAGTTAACCGAAAACTAACAGTAGCCCTAAACTGAGTCCCTCAAACTAAGTTCAAACCTAACCTTCATGAAGCCTAAATCAAACCATACACCTAACCCAAACCCTAGGCGGACACTTTAAGCTCAACCCCAACCCTAACCTGACCTCCAGGCTAACTCCAACCATATCACTGAACCGAAAACTAAGAGTAGCCCTAAACTGACTCCCTCAAACTAAGTTCAAACCTAACCTAACCTGAAGCCTAAATCAAATCTTAGACCTAACCCTAACCCTAGGCGGACACCTTAAGCTCAACTCCAAACCTAAACTGACCCTGACGCTATCTCCAACTGTAACACTGAACCGAAAACTAACAGTAGTCCTAAACTTACGCACTCAAAATAAGTTCAAACGTAACCTAACCTGGAGCCTAAATCAAACCATGGACCTTACCCTAACCCTAGGCGGACACCTCAAGCTAACCCCAAACCTAACCTGACCCTGACGCTAACTCCAAACATAATACTGAAACGAAAACTAACAGTAGCCCTAAACTTACTCCCTCAAACTAAGTTCGAACCTAACCTAACCTGAAACCTAAATCAAACCATACACCTAACCCTAACCCTAGGCGGACACCTTAACTTCGACCACAAACCTAACCTGACCCTGACGCTTACTCCAACTGTAACAGTTAACCGAAAACTAACAGTAGCCCTAAACTTAATCCCTAAAACTGAGTTCAACCCTAACCTAACCTGAAGCCTAACTCTAACCACAGACCTAACCCTAACCCTAGGCGGACACCTTAAGTTCAACCCGAACCCTAACCTGACCCTCACGCTAACTCCAACCGTAACACTGAACCGAAAACTAACAGTAGCCCTAAACTTACTCCCTCAAACTAAGTTCAAACCTAACCTAACGTGAAGCCTAAATCAAACCATAAACCTAACCCTAACACTAGGCGGACACCTTAAGCTCAACTCCAACCCTAACCTGGTCCTTACGCTAACTCCAACAGTAACAGTTACCCGAAAACTAAGAGTAGCCCTAAACTTACTCCCTCAAACTAAGTTCAATCCTAACCTAACCTTAAGCCTAAATCTAACCATACACCTAACCCTAACCCTAGGCGGACACCTTAAACACAAACCCAACCCTAACGTGACCCTCACGCTAACTCCAACCGTAACACTGAACCGAAAACTAACAGTAGCCCTATACTTACTCCATCAAACTAAGTTCAAACCTAACCTAACCTGAAGCCTAACTCAAACCATAGACCTAACCCTAACCATAGGCGGACATCTGAAGCTCAACCACAACCCTATCCTGACCCTGACGCTATCTCCAACCGTAACACTGAACTGAAAACTAACAGTATCCCTAAAATTAATCCCTCAAACTAAGTTCAAACCTAACCTAACCTGATGCCTAACTCATACCACAGACCTAACCCTAACCCTAGGCGGACACCTTAAGCTCAACCCCAACCCTAACCGGACCCTCACGCTAACTCCAAACGTAACACTGAACCAAAAACTAACAGTAGCCCTAAACTTACTCCCTCAAACTAAGTTCAAACCTAACCTAACCTGAAGCCTCACTCAAACAATAGACCTAACCCTAACCCTAGGCGGACACCTTAAGCTTAACCCCAACCCTAACCTGACCCTGAGGCTAAATCCAACCGTAATACTGAACCGAAAACTAACAGTAGCCCTAAACTGACTCCCTGAAACTAAGTTCAAATCTAACCTAACCTGAAGCCTAAATCAAATCATAGACCTAACCCTAATCCTAGGAGGACACCTTATGCTTAAACCCCACCCTACCCTGACCCTGAAGCTTACTCCAACTGTAACAGTTAACCGAAAACTAACAGTAGCCCTAAACTAACTCCCTCAAACTAACTTCAAACCTAACCTAACCTGAAGCCTAAATCAAACCATACACCTAACCCTAACCCTAGGCAGACACCTTAAGGTCAACCCCAAACCTAACCTGACCCTGACACTATCTCCAACCGTAACAGTTAACCGAAAACTTACAGTAGCCCTAAACTTATGCCCTCAAACTAAGTTCAAACATAACCTAACCTGAAGCCTAAATCAAACCATACACCTAACCGTAACTCTAGGCGGACACCTTAAGCTCAACCGCAACCATAACCTGGCCCTGACGCTAACTCCAACCGTAACAGTTACCCGAAAACTAACAATATCCCTAAACTTACTCCCTCAAACTAAGTTCAAACCTAACCTAAGCTGAAGCCTAAATCCAACCATAAACCTAACCCTAACCCTAGGCGGACACCTTAAGCTCAACCCCAACCCTAACCTGGCCCTGACGCTAACTCCAACAGTAACAGTTACCCGAAAACCAAGAGAAGCCCTAAACTTACTCCCTCAAACTAAGTTCAAACCTAACCTAACCTGAAGCCTAAATCTAACCATACACCTAACCCTAACCATAGGCGGACACCTTAAACACAACCCCAACCCTAACGTGACCCTCACGCTAACTCCAACCGTAACACTGAACCGAAAACTAACAGTAGCCCTAAACTTACTCCATCAAACTAACTTCAAACCAAACCTAACCTGAAGCCTATCTCAAACCATAGACCTAACCCTAACCCTAGGCGGACATCTGAAGCTCAACCACAACCCTAACTTGACCCAGACGCTATCTCCAACCGTAACACTGAACTGAAAACTAACAGTATCCCTAAAATTACTCCCTCAAACTAAGTTCAAACCTAACCTAACCTGATGCCTAACTCATACCACAGACCTAACCCTAACCCTAGGCGGACACCTTAAGCTCAACCCCAACCCTAACCGGACCCTCACGCTAAATCCAAACGTAACACTGAACCAAAAACTAACAGTAGCCCTAAACTTACTCCCTCAAACTAAGTTCAAACCTAACCTAACCTGAAGCCTAACTCAAACAATAGACCTAACCCTAACCCTAGGCGGACACCTTAAGCTTAACCCCAACCCTAACCTGACCCTGAGCCTAAATCCAACCGTAATACTGAACCGAAAACTAACAGTAGCCCTAAACTTACTCCCTCAAACTAAGTTCAAACCTAACCTAACCTGAAGCCTAAATCAAACCATAAACCTAACCCTAACCCTAGGCGGACACCTTAAGCTCAACCCCAACCCTAACCTGACCCTCACGCTAACTCCAACAGTAACACTGAACCAAATACTAACAGTAGCCCTAAACTTACTCCCTCAAACTAAGTTCAAACCTAAACTAACATGAAGCCTAACTCAAACCACAGACCTAACCCTAACCGTAGGCGGACACCTTAAGTTCAATCCCAACCCTAACCTGACCCTCACGCTAATTCCAACCATAACACTGAACCGAAAACTAACAGTAGCCCTAAACTTACTACTTCAAACTAAGTTCAAACTTAACCTAACCTGAAGCCTAACTCAAACAATAGACCTAACACTAACCCTAGGCGGACACCTTAAGCTTAACCCCAACCCTATCCTGACCCTGAGGCTAAATCCAACCGTAACACAGAACCAAAAACTAACAGTAGCCATAAACTTATTCTCTCAAACTAAGTTCAATCCTAACATAACCTGAAGCCTAAATGAAACCATAGACCTAACCCTAACCCTAGGCGGACACCTTATGGTTAACCCCCACCCTAACCTGACCCTGACGCTTACACCAACCGTAACAGTTAACCGAAAACTAACAGTAGCCCTAAACTTACTCCCTCAAACTAAGTTCAAACCTATCCTAACCTGAAGCCTAAATCAAATCATACACCTAACCCTAACCCTAGGCGGATACCTTAAGCTCAACCCCAAACCTAACCTGACCCTGACACTTACACCAACCGTAACAGTTAACCGAAAACTAACAGTAGCCCTAAACTGAGTCCCTTAAACTAAGTTCAAACCTAACCTATCATGAAGCCTAAATCAAACCATACACCTAACCCAAACCCTAGGCGGACACTTTAAGCTCAACCCCAACCCTAACCTGACCTCCAGGCTAACTCCAACCATATCACTGAACCGAAAACTAAGAGTAGCCCTAAACTGACTCCCTCAAACTAAGTTCAAACCTAACCTAACCTGAAGCCTAAATCAAATCTTAGACCTAACCCTAACCCTAGGGGGACACCTTAAGCTCAACTCCAAACCTAAACTGACCCTGACGCTATCTCCAACTGTAACTCTGAACCGAAAACTAACAGTAGTCCTAAACTTACTCACTCAAAATAAGTTCAAACGTAACCTAACCTGGAGCCTAAATCAAACCATGGACCTTACCCTAACCCTAGGCGGACACCTCAAGCTAACCCCAAACCTAACCTGACCCTGACGCTAACTCCAAACATAATACTGAACCGAAAACTAACAGTAGCCCTAAACTTACTCCCTCAAACTAAGTTCGAACCTAACCTAACCTGAAACCTAAATCAAACCATACACCTAACCCTAACCTAGGCGGACACCTTAACTTCAACCACAAACCTAACCTGACCCTGACGCTTACTCCAACTCTAACAGTTAACCGAAAACTTACAGTAGCCCTAAACTTAATCCCTAAAACTAAGTTCAACACTAACCTAACCTGAAGCCTAACTCTAACCACAGACCTAACCCTAACCCTTGGCGGACACCTTTAGTTCAACCCCAACCCTAACCTGACCCTCACGCTAACTCCAACCGTAACACTGAACTGAAAACTAAGAGTAGCCCTAAACTTACTCCCTCAAACTAACTTCAAACCTAACCTAACCTGAAGCCTAAATCAAATCATACACCTAACCCTAACCCTAGGCGGACACCTTATGCTTAAACTCCACCCTAACCTGACCCTGACGCTTACTTCAACTGTAACAGTTAACCGAAAACTAACAGTAGCCCTAAACTTACTCCCTCAAAGTAAGTTCAAACCTAACCTAAGCTGAAGCCTAAATCAAACCATAAACCTAACCCTAACCCTAGGCGGACACCTTAAGCTCAACCCCAACCCTAACCTGGCCCTGACGCTAACTCCAACAGTAACAGTTACCCGAAAACTAAGAGTAGCCCTAAACTTACTCCCTCAAACTAAGTTCAAACCCAACCTAACCTGAAGCCTAAATCTAACCATACACCTAACCCTAACCATAGGCGGACACCTTAAACACAACCCCAACCCTAACGTGACCCTCACGCTAACTCCAACCGTAACACTGAACCGAAAACTAACAGTAGCCCTAAACTTACTCCATCAAACTAAGTTCAAACCAAACCTAACCTGAAGGCTATCTCAAACCATAGACCTAACCCTAACCCTAGGCGGACATCTGAAGCTCAACCACAACCCTAACCTGACCCAGACGCTATCTCCAACCGTAACACTGAACTGAAAACTAACAGTATCCCTAAAATTACTCCCTCAAACTAAGTTCAAACCTAACCTAACCTGATGCCTAACTCATACCGCAGACCTAACCCTAACCCTAGGCGGACACCTTAAGCTCAACCCCAACCCTAACCGGACCCTCACGCTAACTCCAAACGTAACACTGAACCAAAAACTAACAGTAGCCCTAAACTTACTCCCTCAAACTAAGTTCAAACCTAACCTAACCTGAAGCCTAACTCAAACAATAGACCTAAACCTAAACCTAGGCGGACACCTTAAGCTTAACCCCAACCCTAACCTGACCCTGAGGCTAAATCCAACCGTAATACTGAACCGAAAACTAACAGTAGCCCTAAACTGACTCCCTCAAACTAAGTTCATACCTAACCTAACCTGAAGCCTAAATCAAATCATACACCTAACCCTAATCCTAGGCGGACACCTTATGCTTAAACCCCCACCCTACCCTGACCCTGACGCTTACTCCAACTGTAACAGTTAACCGAAAACTAACAGTAGCCCTAAACTAACTCCCTCAAACTAACTTCAAACCTAACCTAACCTGAAGCCTAAATCAAACCATAAACCTAACCCTAACCCTAGGCAGACACCTTAAGGTCAACCCCAAACCTAACCTGACCCTGACGCTATCTCCAACCGTAACAGTTAACCGAAAACTAACAGTAGCCCTAAACTTACGCCCTCAAATTAAGTTCAAACATAACCTAACCTGAAGCCTAAATGAAACCATACACCTAACCGTAACTCTAGGCGGACACCTTAAGCTCAACCCCAACCATAACCTGGCCCTGAAGCTAACTCCAACCGTAACAGTTACCCGAAAACTAACAATAGCCCTAAACTTACTCCCTCAAACTAAGTTCAAACCTAACCTAACCTGAAGTCTAAATCAAACAATACACCTAACCTTAACCCTTGGCGGACAACTTAAGTACAACCCCAACCCTAACCTGACCCTCACGCTAACTCCAACCGTAACACTGAACAGAAAACTAACAGTAGCCCTAAACTTACTCCCTCAAACTAACTTCAAACCTAACCTAACCTGAAGCCTAAATCAAATCATACACCTAACCTTAACCCTAGGCGGACACCTTATGCTTAAACTCCACCCTAACCTGACCCTGACGCTTACTCCAACTGTAACAGTTAACCGAAAACTAACAGTAGCCCTAAACTTACTCTCTCAAAGTAAGTTCAAACCTAACCTAAGCTGAAGCCTAAATCAAACCATGCACCTAACCCTAACCCTAGGCGGACACCTTAAGCTCAATCCCAACCCTAACCTGGACCTGACGCTAACTGAAACCGTAACAGTTACCCGAAAACTAACAGTACCCCTAAACTTACTCTCTCAAACTAAGTTCAAACCTACTCTAACCCGAAGCCAAAATCAAACCATACACCCAACCCTAACCCTAGGCGGACACCTTAAGCTCAACCCCAACCCTAACCTGACCCTCACGCTAACGCCAACCGTAACACTGAACCGAAAACTAACAGTACCCCTAAACATACTCCCTCAAACTAAGTTCAAACCTAACCTAACGTGAAGCCTAATTCAAACCACTGACCTAACCCTAACCGTAGACAGACACCTTAAGTTCAACCCCAACCCTAACCTGACCCTCACGCTAATTCCAACCGTAACACTGAACCAAAAACTAACCGTAGCCCTAAACTTACTCCTTCAAACTAAGTTCAAACTTAACCTAACCTGAAGCCTAACTCAAACAATAGACCTAACCCTAACCCTAGGCGGAAACCTTAAGCTTAACCCCAAACCTATCCTGACCCTGAGGCTAAATCCAACCGTAACACTGAACCGAAAACAAACAGTAGCCCTAAACTTACTCCCTCAAACTAAGTTCAAACATAACATAACCTGAAGCCTAAATCAAACCATACACCTAACCCTAACCCTAGGCGGACACCTTAAGCTCAACCCCAACCCTAACCTGGCCGTGACGCTAACTCCAACCGTAACAGTTACCCGAAAACTAACAGTAGCCCTAAACTTACTCCCTCAAACTAAGTTCAAACCTAACCTAAGCTGAAACCTAAATCAAAACATACACCTAACCCTAACCCTAGACGGCCACCTGAAGCTCAAACCCAACCCTAACCTGACAATGACGCTATCTCCAACCGTAA
Source organism: Tupaia tana (assembly GCA_026018925.1). NCBI lineage: Eukaryota > Metazoa > Chordata > Mammalia > Scandentia > Tupaiidae > Tupaia > Tupaia tana. The sequence goes on along the minus strand of JAKSZU010000034.1, from coordinate 2,182,352 downwards.
CACTGATCCTAAAACTTACAGTAGTCCTAAACTTACTCCCTAAAACTAAGTTCAAACCTAACCTAACCTGAAGCCTAACTCAAACCACAGACCTAACCCTAACCCTAGGCGGACACCTTAAGCTCAACTCCAACCCTAACCGGACCCTCATGCTAACTCCAAACGTAACACTGAAACGAAAACTAACAGTAGCCCTAAACTTACTCCCTCAAACTAAGTTCAATCCTAACCTAACCTGAAGCCTAAATGAAACCATAGACCTAACTCTAACCCTAGGCGGACACCTTATGCTTAACCCCCACCCTAACCTGACCCTGACGCTTACTCCAACTGTAACAGTTAACCGAAAACTAACAGTAGCCCTAAACTTACTCCCTGAAACTAAATTCAAACCTAACCTAACCTGAAGCCTAAATCAAACCATACACCTAACCCTAACCCTAGGCGGACACCTTAAGGTAAACACCAACCGTAACCTGACCCTGACGCTAACTCCAACCGTAACAGTTACCCGAAAACTAACAGTAGCCCTAAATTTACTCCCTCAAACTAAGTTCAAACCTAACCTAACCAGAAGCCAAAATCAAACCATACACCTAACCCTAACCCTAGGCAGACACCTTAAGCTCAACCCCAACCGTAACCTGACCCTCACGCTAACTCCAACCGTAACACTGAACCGAAAACTGACAGTAGCGCTAAACTTACTCCCTCAAACTAAGTTCAAACCTAACCTAACCTGAAGCCTCACTCAAACCATAGACCTAACCCTAACCCTAGGCGGACACCTGAAGCTCAACCACAACCCTAACCTGACCCTGACGCTATCTCCAACCGTAACACTGAACTGAAAATTAACAGTAGCCCTAAACTTACTCCCTCAAACTACGTTCAAACCTAACCTAACCTGAACCCTATCTCAAACCACAGACCTAACCCTAACCCTAGGTGGACACCTTAAGCTCAACCCCAACCCTAGCCAGACACTGACGCTAACTCCAAATGTAACACTGAACCAAAAACTAACAGTAGCCCTAAACATACTCCCTCAAACTAAGTTCAAACCTAACTTAACCTGAAGCCTAACTCAAACCACAGACCTAACCCTAACCCTAGGCGGACACCTTAAGCTCAACACCAACCCTAACCTGACCTCCAGGCTAACTCCAACCATATCACTGAACCGAAAACTAAGAGTAGCCCTAAACTTATTCCCTCAAACTAAGTTCAATCCTAACCTAACCTGAAGCCTAAATCAAATCTTAGACCTAACCCTAACCCTAGGCGGACACCTTATGCTTAACCCCCACCCTAACCTGACCCTGACGCTTACTCCAACCGTAACAGTTAAACGAAAACTAACAGTAGCCCTAAATATAATCCATCAAACTAACTTCAAACCTAACCTAACCTTAAGCCTAAATCAAACCATACACCTAACCCTAACCCTAGGCGGACACCTTAAGCTCAACCCAAACCCTAACCTGACCCTCACGCTAACTATAAATGTAACACTGAACCGAAAACTAACAGTAGTCCTAAGCTTACTCCCTCAAACTATGTTCAAACCTAACCTACCCTGAAGCCTAACTCAAACCATAGACATAACCCTAACCCTAGGCGGACACCTGAAGCTCAACCACAACCCTAACCTGACCCTGACGCTATCTCCAACCGTAACACTGAACCGAAAACTAACAGTAGCCCTAAACTTACTCCCTCAAACTAAGTTCAAACCTAACCTAACCTGAAGCCTATCTCAAACCACAGACCTAACCCTAACCCTAGGCGGACACCTTAAGCTCAACCCCAACCCTAACCGGACACTCAAGCTAACTCCAAATGTAACACTGAATCAAAAACTAACAGTAGCCCTAAACTTACTCCTTCAAACTAAGTTCAAACCTAACCTAACCTGAAGCCAAAAGCAAACCATACACCTAACCCTAACCCTAGGCGGACACCTTAAGCTCAACCCCAAACCTAACCTGACCCTGACGCTTACTCCAACCGTAACAATTAACCGAAAACTAACAGTAGCTCTAAACTGACTCCCTCAAACTAAGTTCATACCTAACCTAACCTGAAGCCTAAATCAAATCATAGACCTAACCCTAACCGTAGGCGGACAACTTATGCTTAACCCCCACCCTAACCTGACCCTGACGCTTACTGCAACTGTAACAGTTAACCGAAAACTAACAATAGCCCTGAACTTACACCCTCAAACTAACTTCAAACGTAATCTAACCTGAAGCCTAACTCAAACCATAGACCTAACCCTAACCCTAGGCGGACACCTGAAGCTCAACCCCAACCCTAACCTGAGCCTGACGCTATCTCCAACCATAACACTGAACCGAAAACTAAGAGTAGCGCTAAACTTACTCCCTCAAACTAACTTCAAACCTAACCTAACCTGAAGCCTAAATCAAATCATACACCTAACCCTAACCCTAGGCGGACACCTTAAGCTCAACGCCAACCCTAACCTGACCTCCAGGCTAACTCCAACCATATCACTGAACCGAAAACTAAGAGTAGCCCTAAACTTACTCCCTCAAACTAAGTTCAATCCTAACCTAACCTGAAGCCTAAATGAAACCATAGACCTAACCCTAACCCTAGGTGGACACCTTATGCTTAACCCCCCACACTAACCTGACCCTGACGCTTACTCCAACCGTAACAGTTAACCGAAAACTAACAGTAGCCCTAAACTTACTCCCTCAAACTAAGTTCAAACCTAACTCAACCTGAAGCCTAACTCAAACAATAGACATAACCCTAACCATAGGTGGAAACCTTAAGCTTAACCCCAACACTAACCTGACCCTGAGGCTAAATCCAACCGTAATACTGAACCGAAAACTAACAGTAGCCCTAAACTAACTCCCTCAAACTAAGTTCAAACCTAACCTAACCTGAAGCCTAAATGAAATCATAGACCTAACCCTAACCCTAGGCGGACACCGTATGCTTAAACCCCACCCTATCCTTACCCTGACGCTTACTCCAACTGTAACATTTAACCGAAAATTAACAGTAGTCCTAAACTTACTCCCTCAAACTAACTTCAAACCTAACCTAACCTGAAGCCTAAATCAAACCATACAACTAACCCTAACCCTAGGCGGACACCTTAAGCTCAACCCCAAACCTAACCTGACCCTGATGCTATCTGCAACCGTAACAGTTAACCGAAAACTAACAGTAGCCCTAAACTTACGCCCTCAAACTAAGTTCAAACATAACCTAACCTGAAGCCTAAATCAAACCATACACCTAACCGTAACTCTAGGCGGACACCTTAAGCTCAACCCCAACCATAACCTGCCCTGACGCTAACTCAAACCGTAACAGTTACCCGAAAACTAACAGTAGCCCTAAATTTACTCCCTCAAACTAACTTCAAACCTAACCAAACCTGAAGCCTAAATCAAACCATACACCTAAACCTAACCCTAGGCAGACACCTTAATTTCAACCCCAACCCTAACCTGACCCTGATGCTAACTCCAACCGTAACATTTTACCGAAAAATAACAGTAGCCCTAAACTTACTCCCTCAAACTAAGTTCAATCCTAACCTAACCTGAAGCCTAAATGAAACCGTAGACCTAACCCTAACCCAAGGCGGACACCTTATGGTTAACCCCCACCATAACCTGACCCTGACGCTTACTCCAACCGTAACAGTTAAACGAAAACTAACAGTAGCCCTAAACTTACTCTCTCAAACTAAGTTCAAACCTATCCTAACCTGCAGCCTAAATCAAACCATACACCTAACCCTAACCCTAGGCGGATACCTTAAGCTCAACCCCAAACCTAACCTGACCCTGACACTTACACCAACTGTAACAGTTAACCGAAAACTAACAGGAGCCCTAAACTTACTCCCTCAAACTAAGTTCAAACCTAACCAAACCTGAAGCCTAACTCAAACCATAGACCTAACCCTAACCCTAGGCGGACACCTGAAGCTCAACCAAAACCCTAACCTGACCCTGACGCTATCTCCAACCGTAACACTGAACCGAAAACTAACAGTAGCCCTAAACTTACTCCCTCAAACTAAGTTCAAACCTAACCTAACCTGAAGCCTATCTCAAACCACAGACCTAACCCTAACCCTAGGCGGACACCTTAAGCTCAACCCCAACCCTAACCGGACACTCACGCTAACTCCAAATGTAACACTGAATCAAAAACTAACAGTAGCCCTAAACTTACTCCCTCAAACTAAGTTCAAACCTAACATAACCTGAAGCCTAAATCAAACCATACACCTAACCCTAACCCTAGGCGGACACCTTAAGCTCAACCCCAACACTAACCTGGCCGTGACGCTAACTCCAACTGTAACACTTACCCGAAAACTAACAGTAGCCCTAAACTTACTCCCTCAAACTAAGTTCAAACCTAACCTAACCTGAAACCTAAATCAAAACATACACCTAACCCTAACCCTAGGCGGACACCTGAAGCTCAAACCCAACCCTATCCTGACCCTCACGCTAACTCCAACCGTAACACTGAACCGAAAACTAACAGTAGCCCTAAACTTACTCCCTCAAACTAACTTCAAACCTAACCTAACCTGATGCCTAAATCAAACCATACACCTAACCATAACCCTAGGCGGACACCTTAAGTTCAACCCCAACCCTAAACTGACCCTGACGCTAACTCCAACCGTAAGAGTTACCTGAAAACTAACAGTAGCCCCAAATTTACTCCCTCAAACTAAGTTCAAACCTAACCTAACCAGAAGCCAAAATCAAACCATACACCTAACCCTAACCCTAGGCGGACACCTTAAGCTCAACCCCAAACCTAACCTGACCCTCACGCTAACTCCAACCCTAACACTGAACCGAAAACTAACAGTAGCCCTAAACTTACTCCCTCAAACTAAGTTCAAACCTAACCTAACCTGAAGCCTAACTCAAACCATAGACCTAACGCTAACCCTAGGCGGACACCTTAAGCTCAACCCCCAACCTAACCTGACACTGACGCTATCTCCAACCATAACACTGAACCGAAAACTAACAGTAGCCCTAAACTTACTCCCTCAAACTAACTTCAAACCTAACCTAACCTGAAGCCTAACTCAAACCACAGACCTAACCTTACCCTAGGCGGACACCTTAAGCTTAACCCCAAACCTAACCTGACCCTCACGCTAACTCCAACCGTAACACTGAACCGAAAACTAACAGTAGCCCTAAACTTACTCCCTCAAACTAACTTCAAACCTAACCTAACCTGAAGCCTAAATTAAACCATACACCTAACCCTAACCCTAGGCGGACACCTTAAGCTCAACCCCAACCCTAACCTGACCTCCAGCCTAACTCCAACCATATCACTAAACCGAAAACTAAGAGTAGGCCTAAACTTACTCTCTCAAACTAAGTTCAATCCTAATCTAACCTGAAGCCTAAATGAAACCATAGACCTAAACCTAACCCTAGGCGGACACCTTATGGTTAACCCCCACCCTAACCTGACCCTGACGCTTACTCCAACCGTAACAGTTAAAAGAAAACTAACAGTAGCCCTAAACTTACTCCCTCAAACTAAGTTCAAACCTATCCTAACCTGAAGCCTAAATCAGACCATACACCTAACCCTAACCCTAGGCGGATACCTTAAGCTCAACCCCAAACCTAACCTGACCCTGACACTTACACCAACTGCAACAGTTAACCGAAAACTAACAGTAGCCCTAAACTTACTCCCTCAAACTAAGTTCAAACCTAACCTAACCTGAAGCCTAAATCAAATCTTAGACCTAACCCTAACCCTAGGCGGACACCTTATGCTTAACCCCCACCCTAACCTGACCCTGACGCTTACTCCAACCGTAACAGTTAACTGAAAACTAACAGTAGCCCTAAATTTACTCAATCAAACTAACTTCAAACCTAACCTAACCTTAAGCCTAAATGAAACCATACACCTAACCCTAACCCTAGGCGGACACCTTAAGCTCAACCCCAACCCTAACCTTGCCCTGACGCTAACTCCAACCATAACAGTTTCCCGAAAACTAACAGTAGCCCTAAACTTACTCCCTCAAACTAAGTTCAATCCTAACCTAACCTGAAGCCTTAATGAAACCATAGACCTAACCCTAACCCTAGGCGGACACCTGAATCTCAATCCCAACCCTAACTTGACCATGACGCTATCTCCAACCGTAACACTGAACCGAAAACTAATAGTAGCCCTAAACTTACTCCCTCAAACTAAGTTCAAACCTAACCTAACCTGAAGCCTAACTCAAACAATAGACCTAACCCTAACCCTTGGCGGACACCTTATGCTTAACCCCCAGCCTTACCTGACCCTGACGCTTACTCCAACTGTAACAGTTAACCGAAAACTAATAGTAGCCCTAAAATGACTCCCTCAAACTAACTTCAAACCTAACCTAACCTGAAGCCTAAATGAAGCCATACACCTAACCCTAACCCTAGGCGGACACCTTAAGCTCAACCCCAACCCTAACTTGGCCCTGACTCTAACTCCAACAGTAACAGTTACCCGAAAACTAACATTAGCCCTAAACTTACTCCCTCAAACTAAGTTCAAACCTAACCTAACCTGAAGCCTTAATCAAACCATACACCTAACCCTAACCCTAGACGGACACCTTATGCTTAACCCACACCCTACCCTGACCCTGACGCTTACTCCAACTGTAACAGTTAAACGAAAACTAAAAGTAGCCCTAAATTTACTCCCTCAAACTAACTTCAAACCTAACCTAACCTGAAGCCTAAATCAAACCATACACCTAACCCTAACCATAGGCAGACACCTTAATCTCAACCCCAACCCTAACCTGACCCTGACGCTAACTCCAACGGTAACATTTTCCCGAAAACTAACATTAGCCCTAAACTTACTCCCTCAAACTAAGTTCAATCCTAACCTAACCTGAAGCCTAAATGAAACCATAGACCTAACGCTAACCATAGCGGACACCTTATGCTTAACCCCCAACCTAACCTGACCCTGACGCTTATTCCAACCGTAACAGTTAACCGAAAACTAACAGTAGCCCTAAACTGACTCCCTCAAACTAAGTTCAAACCTAACCTAACCTGAAGCCTAACTCAAACGATAGACCTAACCCTAACCCTAGGCCGACACCTGAAGCTCAACCCCAACCCTAACCTGACCCTGACGCTATCTCCAACCGTAACACTGAACCGAAAACTAACAGTAGCCCTAAACTTACTCCCTAAAACTAAGTTCAAACCTAACCTAACCTGAAGCCTAACTCAAATCACAGACCTAACCCTAAACCTAGGCGGATACCTTAAGCTCAACCCCAAACCTAACCGGACCCTCACGCTAACTCCAACCGTAACACTGAACCGAAAACTAACAGTAGTCCTAAACTTACTCCCTCAAACTAAGTTCAATCCTAACCTAACCTGAAGCCTAAATGAAACCATAGACCTAACCCTAACCCTAGGCGGACACCTTATGCTTAACCCCCACCCTAACCTGACCCTCACGCTAACTCCAACCGTAACACTGAACCGAAAACTAACAGTAGCCCTAAACTTACTACTTCAAACTAAGTTCAAACTTAACCTAACCTGAAGCCTAACTCAAACAATAGACCTAACCCTAACCCTAGGCGGACACCTTAAGCTTAACCCCAACCCTATCCTGACCCTGAGGCTAAATCCAACCGTAACACAGAACCAAAAACTAACAGTAGCCATAAACTTATTCCCTCCAACTAAGTTCAATCCTAACATAACCTGAAGCCTAAATGAAACCATAGACCTAACCCTAACCCTAGGCGGACACCTTATGGTTAACCCCCACCCTAACCTGACCCTGACGCTTAAACCAACCGTAACAGTTAACCCAAAACTAACAGTAGCCCTAAACTGACTCCCTCAAACTAAGTTCAAACCTATCCTAACCTGAAGCCTAAATCAAACCATACACCTAACCCTAACCCTAGGCGGATACCTTAAGCTCAACCCCAAACCTAACCTGACCCTGACACTTACACCAACCATAACAGTTAACCGAAAACTAACAGTAGCCCTAAACTGAGTCCCTCAAACTAAGTTCAAACCTAACCTTCATGAAGCCTAAATCAAACCATACACCTAACCCAAACCCTAGGCGGACACTTTAAGCTCAACCCCAACCCTAACCTGACCTCCAGGCTAACTCCAACCATATCACTGAACCGAAAACTAAGAGTAGCCCTAAACTGACTCCCTCAAACTAAGTTCAAACCTAACCTAACCTGAAGCCTAAATCAAATCTTAGACCTAACCCTAACCCTAGGCGGACACCTTAAGCTCAACTCCAAACCTAAACTGACCCTGACGCTATCTCCAACTGTAACACTGAACCGAAAACTAACAGTAGTCCTAAACTTACGCACTCAAAATAAGTTCAAACGTAACCTAACCTGGAGCCTAAATCAAACCATGGACCTTACCCTAACCCTAGGCGGACACCTCAAGCTAACCCCAAACCTAACCTGACCCTGACGCTAACTCCAAACATAATACTGAAACGAAAACTAACAGTAGCCCTAAACTTACTCCCTCAAACTAAGTTCGAACCTAACCTAACCTGAAACCTAAATCAAACCATACACCTAACCCTAACCCTAGGCGGACACCTTAACTTCGACCACAAACCTAACCTGACCCTGACGCTTACTCCAACTGTAACAGTTAACCGAAAACTAACAGTAGCCCTAAACTTAATCCCTAAAACTGAGTTCAACCCTAACCTAACCTGAAGCCTAACTCTAACCACAGACCTAACCCTAACCCTAGGCGGACACCTTAAGTTCAACCCGAACCCTAACCTGACCCTCACGCTAACTCCAACCGTAACACTGAACCGAAAACTAACAGTAGCCCTAAACTTACTCCCTCAAACTAAGTTCAAACCTAACCTAACGTGAAGCCTAAATCAAACCATAAACCTAACCCTAACACTAGGCGGACACCTTAAGCTCAACTCCAACCCTAACCTGGTCCTTACGCTAACTCCAACAGTAACAGTTACCCGAAAACTAAGAGTAGCCCTAAACTTACTCCCTCAAACTAAGTTCAATCCTAACCTAACCTTAAGCCTAAATCTAACCATACACCTAACCCTAACCCTAGGCGGACACCTTAAACACAAACCCAACCCTAACGTGACCCTCACGCTAACTCCAACCGTAACACTGAACCGAAAACTAACAGTAGCCCTATACTTACTCCATCAAACTAAGTTCAAACCTAACCTAACCTGAAGCCTAACTCAAACCATAGACCTAACCCTAACCATAGGCGGACATCTGAAGCTCAACCACAACCCTATCCTGACCCTGACGCTATCTCCAACCGTAACACTGAACTGAAAACTAACAGTATCCCTAAAATTAATCCCTCAAACTAAGTTCAAACCTAACCTAACCTGATGCCTAACTCATACCACAGACCTAACCCTAACCCTAGGCGGACACCTTAAGCTCAACCCCAACCCTAACCGGACCCTCACGCTAACTCCAAACGTAACACTGAACCAAAAACTAACAGTAGCCCTAAACTTACTCCCTCAAACTAAGTTCAAACCTAACCTAACCTGAAGCCTCACTCAAACAATAGACCTAACCCTAACCCTAGGCGGACACCTTAAGCTTAACCCCAACCCTAACCTGACCCTGAGGCTAAATCCAACCGTAATACTGAACCGAAAACTAACAGTAGCCCTAAACTGACTCCCTGAAACTAAGTTCAAATCTAACCTAACCTGAAGCCTAAATCAAATCATAGACCTAACCCTAATCCTAGGAGGACACCTTATGCTTAAACCCCACCCTACCCTGACCCTGAAGCTTACTCCAACTGTAACAGTTAACCGAAAACTAACAGTAGCCCTAAACTAACTCCCTCAAACTAACTTCAAACCTAACCTAACCTGAAGCCTAAATCAAACCATACACCTAACCCTAACCCTAGGCAGACACCTTAAGGTCAACCCCAAACCTAACCTGACCCTGACACTATCTCCAACCGTAACAGTTAACCGAAAACTTACAGTAGCCCTAAACTTATGCCCTCAAACTAAGTTCAAACATAACCTAACCTGAAGCCTAAATCAAACCATACACCTAACCGTAACTCTAGGCGGACACCTTAAGCTCAACCGCAACCATAACCTGGCCCTGACGCTAACTCCAACCGTAACAGTTACCCGAAAACTAACAATATCCCTAAACTTACTCCCTCAAACTAAGTTCAAACCTAACCTAAGCTGAAGCCTAAATCCAACCATAAACCTAACCCTAACCCTAGGCGGACACCTTAAGCTCAACCCCAACCCTAACCTGGCCCTGACGCTAACTCCAACAGTAACAGTTACCCGAAAACCAAGAGAAGCCCTAAACTTACTCCCTCAAACTAAGTTCAAACCTAACCTAACCTGAAGCCTAAATCTAACCATACACCTAACCCTAACCATAGGCGGACACCTTAAACACAACCCCAACCCTAACGTGACCCTCACGCTAACTCCAACCGTAACACTGAACCGAAAACTAACAGTAGCCCTAAACTTACTCCATCAAACTAACTTCAAACCAAACCTAACCTGAAGCCTATCTCAAACCATAGACCTAACCCTAACCCTAGGCGGACATCTGAAGCTCAACCACAACCCTAACTTGACCCAGACGCTATCTCCAACCGTAACACTGAACTGAAAACTAACAGTATCCCTAAAATTACTCCCTCAAACTAAGTTCAAACCTAACCTAACCTGATGCCTAACTCATACCACAGACCTAACCCTAACCCTAGGCGGACACCTTAAGCTCAACCCCAACCCTAACCGGACCCTCACGCTAAATCCAAACGTAACACTGAACCAAAAACTAACAGTAGCCCTAAACTTACTCCCTCAAACTAAGTTCAAACCTAACCTAACCTGAAGCCTAACTCAAACAATAGACCTAACCCTAACCCTAGGCGGACACCTTAAGCTTAACCCCAACCCTAACCTGACCCTGAGCCTAAATCCAACCGTAATACTGAACCGAAAACTAACAGTAGCCCTAAACTTACTCCCTCAAACTAAGTTCAAACCTAACCTAACCTGAAGCCTAAATCAAACCATAAACCTAACCCTAACCCTAGGCGGACACCTTAAGCTCAACCCCAACCCTAACCTGACCCTCACGCTAACTCCAACAGTAACACTGAACCAAATACTAACAGTAGCCCTAAACTTACTCCCTCAAACTAAGTTCAAACCTAAACTAACATGAAGCCTAACTCAAACCACAGACCTAACCCTAACCGTAGGCGGACACCTTAAGTTCAATCCCAACCCTAACCTGACCCTCACGCTAATTCCAACCATAACACTGAACCGAAAACTAACAGTAGCCCTAAACTTACTACTTCAAACTAAGTTCAAACTTAACCTAACCTGAAGCCTAACTCAAACAATAGACCTAACACTAACCCTAGGCGGACACCTTAAGCTTAACCCCAACCCTATCCTGACCCTGAGGCTAAATCCAACCGTAACACAGAACCAAAAACTAACAGTAGCCATAAACTTATTCTCTCAAACTAAGTTCAATCCTAACATAACCTGAAGCCTAAATGAAACCATAGACCTAACCCTAACCCTAGGCGGACACCTTATGGTTAACCCCCACCCTAACCTGACCCTGACGCTTACACCAACCGTAACAGTTAACCGAAAACTAACAGTAGCCCTAAACTTACTCCCTCAAACTAAGTTCAAACCTATCCTAACCTGAAGCCTAAATCAAATCATACACCTAACCCTAACCCTAGGCGGATACCTTAAGCTCAACCCCAAACCTAACCTGACCCTGACACTTACACCAACCGTAACAGTTAACCGAAAACTAACAGTAGCCCTAAACTGAGTCCCTTAAACTAAGTTCAAACCTAACCTATCATGAAGCCTAAATCAAACCATACACCTAACCCAAACCCTAGGCGGACACTTTAAGCTCAACCCCAACCCTAACCTGACCTCCAGGCTAACTCCAACCATATCACTGAACCGAAAACTAAGAGTAGCCCTAAACTGACTCCCTCAAACTAAGTTCAAACCTAACCTAACCTGAAGCCTAAATCAAATCTTAGACCTAACCCTAACCCTAGGGGGACACCTTAAGCTCAACTCCAAACCTAAACTGACCCTGACGCTATCTCCAACTGTAACTCTGAACCGAAAACTAACAGTAGTCCTAAACTTACTCACTCAAAATAAGTTCAAACGTAACCTAACCTGGAGCCTAAATCAAACCATGGACCTTACCCTAACCCTAGGCGGACACCTCAAGCTAACCCCAAACCTAACCTGACCCTGACGCTAACTCCAAACATAATACTGAACCGAAAACTAACAGTAGCCCTAAACTTACTCCCTCAAACTAAGTTCGAACCTAACCTAACCTGAAACCTAAATCAAACCATACACCTAACCCTAACCTAGGCGGACACCTTAACTTCAACCACAAACCTAACCTGACCCTGACGCTTACTCCAACTCTAACAGTTAACCGAAAACTTACAGTAGCCCTAAACTTAATCCCTAAAACTAAGTTCAACACTAACCTAACCTGAAGCCTAACTCTAACCACAGACCTAACCCTAACCCTTGGCGGACACCTTTAGTTCAACCCCAACCCTAACCTGACCCTCACGCTAACTCCAACCGTAACACTGAACTGAAAACTAAGAGTAGCCCTAAACTTACTCCCTCAAACTAACTTCAAACCTAACCTAACCTGAAGCCTAAATCAAATCATACACCTAACCCTAACCCTAGGCGGACACCTTATGCTTAAACTCCACCCTAACCTGACCCTGACGCTTACTTCAACTGTAACAGTTAACCGAAAACTAACAGTAGCCCTAAACTTACTCCCTCAAAGTAAGTTCAAACCTAACCTAAGCTGAAGCCTAAATCAAACCATAAACCTAACCCTAACCCTAGGCGGACACCTTAAGCTCAACCCCAACCCTAACCTGGCCCTGACGCTAACTCCAACAGTAACAGTTACCCGAAAACTAAGAGTAGCCCTAAACTTACTCCCTCAAACTAAGTTCAAACCCAACCTAACCTGAAGCCTAAATCTAACCATACACCTAACCCTAACCATAGGCGGACACCTTAAACACAACCCCAACCCTAACGTGACCCTCACGCTAACTCCAACCGTAACACTGAACCGAAAACTAACAGTAGCCCTAAACTTACTCCATCAAACTAAGTTCAAACCAAACCTAACCTGAAGGCTATCTCAAACCATAGACCTAACCCTAACCCTAGGCGGACATCTGAAGCTCAACCACAACCCTAACCTGACCCAGACGCTATCTCCAACCGTAACACTGAACTGAAAACTAACAGTATCCCTAAAATTACTCCCTCAAACTAAGTTCAAACCTAACCTAACCTGATGCCTAACTCATACCGCAGACCTAACCCTAACCCTAGGCGGACACCTTAAGCTCAACCCCAACCCTAACCGGACCCTCACGCTAACTCCAAACGTAACACTGAACCAAAAACTAACAGTAGCCCTAAACTTACTCCCTCAAACTAAGTTCAAACCTAACCTAACCTGAAGCCTAACTCAAACAATAGACCTAAACCTAAACCTAGGCGGACACCTTAAGCTTAACCCCAACCCTAACCTGACCCTGAGGCTAAATCCAACCGTAATACTGAACCGAAAACTAACAGTAGCCCTAAACTGACTCCCTCAAACTAAGTTCATACCTAACCTAACCTGAAGCCTAAATCAAATCATACACCTAACCCTAATCCTAGGCGGACACCTTATGCTTAAACCCCACCCTACCCTGACCCTGACGCTTACTCCAACTGTAACAGTTAACCGAAAACTAACAGTAGCCCTAAACTAACTCCCTCAAACTAACTTCAAACCTAACCTAACCTGAAGCCTAAATCAAACCATAAACCTAACCCTAACCCTAGGCAGACACCTTAAGGTCAACCCCAAACCTAACCTGACCCTGACGCTATCTCCAACCGTAACAGTTAACCGAAAACTAACAGTAGCCCTAAACTTACGCCCTCAAATTAAGTTCAAACATAACCTAACCTGAAGCCTAAATGAAACCATACACCTAACCGTAACTCTAGGCGGACACCTTAAGCTCAACCCCAACCATAACCTGGCCCTGAAGCTAACTCCAACCGTAACAGTTACCCGAAAACTAACAATAGCCCTAAACTTACTCCCTCAAACTAAGTTCAAACCTAACCTAACCTGAAGTCTAAATCAAACAATACACCTAACCTTAACCCTTGGCGGACAACTTAAGTACAACCCCAACCCTAACCTGACCCTCACGCTAACTCCAACCGTAACACTGAACAGAAAACTAACAGTAGCCCTAAACTTACTCCCTCAAACTAACTTCAAACCTAACCTAACCTGAAGCCTAAATCAAATCATACACCTAACCTTAACCCTAGGCGGACACCTTATGCTTAAACTCCACCCTAACCTGACCCTGACGCTTACTCCAACTGTAACAGTTAACCGAAAACTAACAGTAGCCCTAAACTTACTCTCTCAAAGTAAGTTCAAACCTAACCTAAGCTGAAGCCTAAATCAAACCATGCACCTAACCCTAACCCTAGGCGGACACCTTAAGCTCAATCCCAACCCTAACCTGGACCTGACGCTAACTGAAACCGTAACAGTTACCCGAAAACTAACAGTACCCCTAAACTTACTCTCTCAAACTAAGTTCAAACCTACTCTAACCCGAAGCCAAAATCAAACCATACACCCAACCCTAACCCTAGGCGGACACCTTAAGCTCAACCCCAACCCTAACCTGACCCTCACGCTAACGCCAACCGTAACACTGAACCGAAAACTAACAGTACCCCTAAACATACTCCCTCAAACTAAGTTCAAACCTAACCTAACGTGAAGCCTAATTCAAACCACTGACCTAACCCTAACCGTAGACAGACACCTTAAGTTCAACCCCAACCCTAACCTGACCCTCACGCTAATTCCAACCGTAACACTGAACCAAAAACTAACCGTAGCCCTAAACTTACTCCTTCAAACTAAGTTCAAACTTAACCTAACCTGAAGCCTAACTCAAACAATAGACCTAACCCTAACCCTAGGCGGAAACCTTAAGCTTAACCCCAAACCTATCCTGACCCTGAGGCTAAATCCAACCGTAACACTGAACCGAAAACAAACAGTAGCCCTAAACTTACTCCCTCAAACTAAGTTCAAACATAACATAACCTGAAGCCTAAATCAAACCATACACCTAACCCTAACCCTAGGCGGACACCTTAAGCTCAACCCCAACCCTAACCTGGCCGTGACGCTAACTCCAACCGTAACAGTTACCCGAAAACTAACAGTAGCCCTAAACTTACTCCCTCAAACTAAGTTCAAACCTAACCTAAGCTGAAACCTAAATCAAAACATACACCTAACCCTAACCCTAGACGGCCACCTGAAGCTCAAACCCAACCCTAACCTGACAATGACGCTATCTCCAACCGTAACACTGATCCTAAAACTTACAGTAGTCCTAAACTTACTCCCTAAAACTAAGTTCAAACCTAACCTAACCTGAAGCCTAACTCAAACCACAGACCTAACCCTAACCCTAGGCGGACACCTTAAGCTCAACTCCAACCCTAACCGGACCCTCATGCTAACTCCAAACGTAACACTGAAACGAAAACTAACAGTAGCCCTAAACTTACTCCCTCAAACTAAGTTCAATCCTAACCTAACCTGAAGCCTAAATGAAACCATAGACCTAACTCTAACCCTAGGCGGACACCTTATGCTTAACCCCCACCCTAACCTGACCCTGACGCTTACTCCAACTGTAACAGTTAACCGAAAACTAACAGTAGCCCTAAACTTACTCCCTGAAACTAAATTCAAACCTAACCTAACCTGAAGCCTAAATCAAACCATACACCTAACCCTAACCCTAGGCGGACACCTTAAGGTAAACACCAACCGTAACCTGACCCTGACGCTAACTCCAACCGTAACAGTTACCCGAAAACTAACAGTAGCCCTAAATTTACTCCCTCAAACTAAGTTCAAACCTAACCTAACCAGAAGCCAAAATCAAACCATACACCTAACCCTAACCCTAGGCAGACACCTTAAGCTCAACCCCAACCGTAACCTGACCCTCACGCTAACTCCAACCGTAACACTGAACCGAAAACTGACAGTAGCGCTAAACTTACTCCCTCAAACTAAGTTCAAACCTAACCTAACCTGAAGCCTCACTCAAACCATAGACCTAACCCTAACCCTAGGCGGACACCTGAAGCTCAACCACAACCCTAACCTGACCCTGACGCTATCTCCAACCGTAACACTGAACTGAAAATTAACAGTAGCCCTAAACTTACTCCCTCAAACTACGTTCAAACCTAACCTAACCTGAACCCTATCTCAAACCACAGACCTAACCCTAACCCTAGGTGGACACCTTAAGCTCAACCCCAACCCTAGCCAGACACTGACGCTAACTCCAAATGTAACACTGAACCAAAAACTAACAGTAGCCCTAAACATACTCCCTCAAACTAAGTTCAAACCTAACTTAACCTGAAGCCTAACTCAAACCACAGACCTAACCCTAACCCTAGGCGGACACCTTAAGCTCAACACCAACCCTAACCTGACCTCCAGGCTAACTCCAACCATATCACTGAACCGAAAACTAAGAGTAGCCCTAAACTTATTCCCTCAAACTAAGTTCAATCCTAACCTAACCTGAAGCCTAAATCAAATCTTAGACCTAACCCTAACCCTAGGCGGACACCTTATGCTTAACCCCCACCCTAACCTGACCCTGACGCTTACTCCAACCGTAACAGTTAAACGAAAACTAACAGTAGCCCTAAATATAATCCATCAAACTAACTTCAAACCTAACCTAACCTTAAGCCTAAATCAAACCATACACCTAACCCTAACCCTAGGCGGACACCTTAAGCTCAACCCAAACCCTAACCTGACCCTCACGCTAACTATAAATGTAACACTGAACCGAAAACTAACAGTAGTCCTAAGCTTACTCCCTCAAACTATGTTCAAACCTAACCTACCCTGAAGCCTAACTCAAACCATAGACATAACCCTAACCCTAGGCGGACACCTGAAGCTCAACCACAACCCTAACCTGACCCTGACGCTATCTCCAACCGTAACACTGAACCGAAAACTAACAGTAGCCCTAAACTTACTCCCTCAAACTAAGTTCAAACCTAACCTAACCTGAAGCCTATCTCAAACCACAGACCTAACCCTAACCCTAGGCGGACACCTTAAGCTCAACCCCAACCCTAACCGGACACTCAAGCTAACTCCAAATGTAACACTGAATCAAAAACTAACAGTAGCCCTAAACTTACTCCTTCAAACTAAGTTCAAACCTAACCTAACCTGAAGCCAAAAGCAAACCATACACCTAACCCTAACCCTAGGCGGACACCTTAAGCTCAACCCCAAACCTAACCTGACCCTGACGCTTACTCCAACCGTAACAATTAACCGAAAACTAACAGTAGCTCTAAACTGACTCCCTCAAACTAAGTTCATACCTAACCTAACCTGAAGCCTAAATCAAATCATAGACCTAACCCTAACCGTAGGCGGACAACTTATGCTTAACCCCCACCCTAACCTGACCCTGACGCTTACTGCAACTGTAACAGTTAACCGAAAACTAACAATAGCCCTGAACTTACACCCTCAAACTAACTTCAAACGTAATCTAACCTGAAGCCTAACTCAAACCATAGACCTAACCCTAACCCTAGGCGGACACCTGAAGCTCAACCCCAACCCTAACCTGAGCCTGACGCTATCTCCAACCATAACACTGAACCGAAAACTAAGAGTAGCGCTAAACTTACTCCCTCAAACTAACTTCAAACCTAACCTAACCTGAAGCCTAAATCAAATCATACACCTAACCCTAACCCTAGGCGGACACCTTAAGCTCAACGCCAACCCTAACCTGACCTCCAGGCTAACTCCAACCATATCACTGAACCGAAAACTAAGAGTAGCCCTAAACTTACTCCCTCAAACTAAGTTCAATCCTAACCTAACCTGAAGCCTAAATGAAACCATAGACCTAACCCTAACCCTAGGTGGACACCTTATGCTTAACCCCCACACTAACCTGACCCTGACGCTTACTCCAACCGTAACAGTTAACCGAAAACTAACAGTAGCCCTAAACTTACTCCCTCAAACTAAGTTCAAACCTAACTCAACCTGAAGCCTAACTCAAACAATAGACATAACCCTAACCATAGGTGGAAACCTTAAGCTTAACCCCAACACTAACCTGACCCTGAGGCTAAATCCAACCGTAATACTGAACCGAAAACTAACAGTAGCCCTAAACTAACTCCCTCAAACTAAGTTCAAACCTAACCTAACCTGAAGCCTAAATGAAATCATAGACCTAACCCTAACCCTAGGCGGACACCGTATGCTTAAACCCCACCCTATCCTTACCCTGACGCTTACTCCAACTGTAACATTTAACCGAAAATTAACAGTAGTCCTAAACTTACTCCCTCAAACTAACTTCAAACCTAACCTAACCTGAAGCCTAAATCAAACCATACAACTAACCCTAACCCTAGGCGGACACCTTAAGCTCAACCCCAAACCTAACCTGACCCTGATGCTATCTGCAACCGTAACAGTTAACCGAAAACTAACAGTAGCCCTAAACTTACGCCCTCAAACTAAGTTCAAACATAACCTAACCTGAAGCCTAAATCAAACCATACACCTAACCGTAACTCTAGGCGGACACCTTAAGCTCAACCCCAACCATAACCTGCCCTGACGCTAACTCAAACCGTAACAGTTACCCGAAAACTAACAGTAGCCCTAAATTTACTCCCTCAAACTAACTTCAAACCTAACCAAACCTGAAGCCTAAATCAAACCATACACCTAAACCTAACCCTAGGCAGACACCTTAATTTCAACCCCAACCCTAACCTGACCCTGATGCTAACTCCAACCGTAACATTTTACCGAAAAATAACAGTAGCCCTAAACTTACTCCCTCAAACTAAGTTCAATCCTAACCTAACCTGAAGCCTAAATGAAACCGTAGACCTAACCCTAACCCAAGGCGGACACCTTATGGTTAACCCCCACCATAACCTGACCCTGACGCTTACTCCAACCGTAACAGTTAAACGAAAACTAACAGTAGCCCTAAACTTACTCTCTCAAACTAAGTTCAAACCTATCCTAACCTGCAGCCTAAATCAAACCATACACCTAACCCTAACCCTAGGCGGATACCTTAAGCTCAACCCCAAACCTAACCTGACCCTGACACTTACACCAACTGTAACAGTTAACCGAAAACTAACAGGAGCCCTAAACTTACTCCCTCAAACTAAGTTCAAACCTAACCAAACCTGAAGCCTAACTCAAACCATAGACCTAACCCTAACCCTAGGCGGACACCTGAAGCTCAACCAAAACCCTAACCTGACCCTGACGCTATCTCCAACCGTAACACTGAACCGAAAACTAACAGTAGCCCTAAACTTACTCCCTCAAACTAAGTTCAAACCTAACCTAACCTGAAGCCTATCTCAAACCACAGACCTAACCCTAACCCTAGGCGGACACCTTAAGCTCAACCCCAACCCTAACCGGACACTCACGCTAACTCCAAATGTAACACTGAATCAAAAACTAACAGTAGCCCTAAACTTACTCCCTCAAACTAAGTTCAAACCTAACATAACCTGAAGCCTAAATCAAACCATACACCTAACCCTAACCCTAGGCGGACACCTTAAGCTCAACCCCAACACTAACCTGGCCGTGACGCTAACTCCAACTGTAACACTTACCCGAAAACTAACAGTAGCCCTAAACTTACTCCCTCAAACTAAGTTCAAACCTAACCTAACCTGAAACCTAAATCAAAACATACACCTAACCCTAACCCTAGGCGGACACCTGAAGCTCAAACCCAACCCTATCCTGACCCTCACGCTAACTCCAACCGTAACACTGAACCGAAAACTAACAGTAGCCCTAAACTTACTCCCTCAAACTAACTTCAAACCTAACCTAACCTGATGCCTAAATCAAACCATACACCTAACCATAACCCTAGGCGGACACCTTAAGTTCAACCCCAACCCTAAACTGACCCTGACGCTAACTCCAACCGTAAGAGTTACCTGAAAACTAACAGTAGCCCCAAATTTACTCCCTCAAACTAAGTTCAAACCTAACCTAACCAGAAGCCAAAATCAAACCATACACCTAACCCTAACCCTAGGCGGACACCTTAAGCTCAACCCCAAACCTAACCTGACCCTCACGCTAACTCCAACCCTAACACTGAACCGAAAACTAACAGTAGCCCTAAACTTACTCCCTCAAACTAAGTTCAAACCTAACCTAACCTGAAGCCTAACTCAAACCATAGACCTAACGCTAACCCTAGGCGGACACCTTAAGCTCAACCCCCAACCTAACCTGACACTGACGCTATCTCCAACCATAACACTGAACCGAAAACTAACAGTAGCCCTAAACTTACTCCCTCAAACTAACTTCAAACCTAACCTAACCTGAAGCCTAACTCAAACCACAGACCTAACCTTACCCTAGGCGGACACCTTAAGCTTAACCCCAAACCTAACCTGACCCTCACGCTAACTCCAACCGTAACACTGAACCGAAAACTAACAGTAGCCCTAAACTTACTCCCTCAAACTAACTTCAAACCTAACCTAACCTGAAGCCTAAATTAAACCATACACCTAACCCTAACCCTAGGCGGACACCTTAAGCTCAACCCCAACCCTAACCTGACCTCCAGCCTAACTCCAACCATATCACTAAACCGAAAACTAAGAGTAGGCCTAAACTTACTCTCTCAAACTAAGTTCAATCCTAATCTAACCTGAAGCCTAAATGAAACCATAGACCTAAACCTAACCCTAGGCGGACACCTTATGGTTAACCCCCACCCTAACCTGACCCTGACGCTTACTCCAACCGTAACAGTTAAAAGAAAACTAACAGTAGCCCTAAACTTACTCCCTCAAACTAAGTTCAAACCTATCCTAACCTGAAGCCTAAATCAGACCATACACCTAACCCTAACCCTAGGCGGATACCTTAAGCTCAACCCCAAACCTAACCTGACCCTGACACTTACACCAACTGCAACAGTTAACCGAAAACTAACAGTAGCCCTAAACTTACTCCCTCAAACTAAGTTCAAACCTAACCTAACCTGAAGCCTAAATCAAATCTTAGACCTAACCCTAACCCTAGGCGGACACCTTATGCTTAACCCCCACCCTAACCTGACCCTGACGCTTACTCCAACCGTAACAGTTAACTGAAAACTAACAGTAGCCCTAAATTTACTCAATCAAACTAACTTCAAACCTAACCTAACCTTAAGCCTAAATGAAACCATACACCTAACCCTAACCCTAGGCGGACACCTTAAGCTCAACCCCAACCCTAACCTTGCCCTGACGCTAACTCCAACCATAACAGTTTCCCGAAAACTAACAGTAGCCCTAAACTTACTCCCTCAAACTAAGTTCAATCCTAACCTAACCTGAAGCCTTAATGAAACCATAGACCTAACCCTAACCCTAGGCGGACACCTGAATCTCAATCCCAACCCTAACTTGACCATGACGCTATCTCCAACCGTAACACTGAACCGAAAACTAATAGTAGCCCTAAACTTACTCCCTCAAACTAAGTTCAAACCTAACCTAACCTGAAGCCTAACTCAAACAATAGACCTAACCCTAACCCTTGGCGGACACCTTATGCTTAACCCCCAGCCTTACCTGACCCTGACGCTTACTCCAACTGTAACAGTTAACCGAAAACTAATAGTAGCCCTAAAATGACTCCCTCAAACTAACTTCAAACCTAACCTAACCTGAAGCCTAAATGAAGCCATACACCTAACCCTAACCCTAGGCGGACACCTTAAGCTCAACCCCAACCCTAACTTGGCCCTGACTCTAACTCCAACAGTAACAGTTACCCGAAAACTAACATTAGCCCTAAACTTACTCCCTCAAACTAAGTTCAAACCTAACCTAACCTGAAGCCTTAATCAAACCATACACCTAACCCTAACCCTAGACGGACACCTTATGCTTAACCCACACCCTACCCTGACCCTGACGCTTACTCCAACTGTAACAGTTAAACGAAAACTAAAAGTAGCCCTAAATTTACTCCCTCAAACTAACTTCAAACCTAACCTAACCTGAAGCCTAAATCAAACCATACACCTAACCCTAACCATAGGCAGACACCTTAATCTCAACCCCAACCCTAACCTGACCCTGACGCTAACTCCAACGGTAACATTTTCCCGAAAACTAACATTAGCCCTAAACTTACTCCCTCAAACTAAGTTCAATCCTAACCTAACCTGAAGCCTAAATGAAACCATAGACCTAACGCTAACCATAGCGGACACCTTATGCTTAACCCCCAACCTAACCTGACCCTGACGCTTATTCCAACCGTAACAGTTAACCGAAAACTAACAGTAGCCCTAAACTGACTCCCTCAAACTAAGTTCAAACCTAACCTAACCTGAAGCCTAACTCAAACGATAGACCTAACCCTAACCCTAGGCCGACACCTGAAGCTCAACCCCAACCCTAACCTGACCCTGACGCTATCTCCAACCGTAACACTGAACCGAAAACTAACAGTAGCCCTAAACTTACTCCCTAAAACTAAGTTCAAACCTAACCTAACCTGAAGCCTAACTCAAATCACAGACCTAACCCTAAACCTAGGCGGATACCTTAAGCTCAACCCCAAACCTAACCGGACCCTAACGCTAAC
Organism: Tupaia tana; assembly: GCA_026018925.1. NCBI lineage: Eukaryota > Metazoa > Chordata > Mammalia > Scandentia > Tupaiidae > Tupaia > Tupaia tana. Next base: position 2,159,356 of record JAKSZU010000034.1, on the reverse strand, counting down.
TCCAACCGTAACACTGAACCGAAAACTAACAGTAGTCCTAAACTTACTCCCTCAAACTAAGTTCAATCCTAACCTAACCTGAAGCCTAAATGAAACCATAGACCTAACCCTAACCCTAGGCGGACACCTTATGCTTAACCCCCACCCTAACCTGACCCTGACGCTTACTCCAACCGTAACAGTTAAACGAAAACTAACAGTAGCCCTAAACTTACTCCCTCAAACTAAGTTGAAACCTAACCTAACCTGAAGCCTAAATCAAACCATACACCTAACCCTAACCCTAGGCGGACACCTTAAGCTCAACCCCAAACCTAACCTGACCCTGGCGCTTACTCCAACCGTAACAGTTAACCGAAAACTAACAGTAGCCCTAAACTGACTCCCTCAAACTAAGTTCAAACCTAAACTAACCTGAAAGCTAACTCAAACCATAGACCTAACCCTAACCCTAGACGGACACCTGAAACTCAACCAAAACCCTAACCAGACCCTGACGCTATCTCCAACCGTAACACTGAACCGAAAACTAACAGTAGCCCTAAACTTACTCCCTCAAACTAAGTTCAAACATAACCTATCCTGAAGCCTAACTCAAACAATAGTCCTAACCCTAACCCTAGGCGGACACCTTAAGGTTGACCCCAACCCTAACCTGACCCTCAGGATAAATTCAACCGTAACACTGAACCGAAAAATAAAATAGACCTAAACTTTTTCCCTCAAACTAAGTTCAAACCTAACCTAACCTGAAGCCTAACTCAAACCATAGACCTAACCCTAACCCTAGGCAGACACCTGAATCTAAATCCTAACCCTAACTTGACCATGACGCTATCTCCAACCGTAACACTGAACCGAAAACTCACGGTAGCCATAAACTTACTACCTCAAACTAAGTTCAAACCTAACCTAACGTGAAGCCTAACTCAAACCACAGACCTAATCCTAACCCTAGGCGGACACCTTAAGCTCAACCCCAACCCTAACGTGACCCTCACGCTAACTCCAACCGTAACACTGAACCGAAAACTAACAGAAGCCCTAAACTTACTCCCTCAAACTAAGTTCAAACCTAAACTAACCTGAAGCCTAACTCAAACAATAGACCTAACCCTAACCCTAGGCTGACACCTTAAGCTTAACCTCAACCCTAACCTGACCCTGAGGCTAAATCCAACCGGAACACTGAACCGAAAACTAAGAGTAGCCCTAAACTTACTCCCTCAAACTAAATTCAATCCTAACCTAACCTAAAGCCTAAATGAAACCATAGACCTAACACTAACCCTAGGCGGACACCTTATGCTTAAACCCCACCCTAACCTAACCCTGACGCTGACTCCAACCGTAACACTTAAACGAAAACTAACAGTAGCCCTAAACTTACTCCCTCAAACTAACTTCAAACCTAACCTAACCTGAAGCGTAAATCAAACCATACACCTAACCGTAGCCCTAGGCGGACACCTTAAGCTCAACCCCAAACCTATCCTTGCCCTGACGCTAACTCCAACAGTAACAGTTACCCGAAAACTAACAGTAGCCCTAAACTTACTCCCTCTAACTAAGTTCAAACGTAACCTAACCTGAAGCCTAACTCAAACCATAGACCTAACCCTAACCCTAGGAGGACACCTGAAGCTCAACCACAACCCTAACCTGACCCTGACGCTATCTCCAAACGTAAAACTGAACCGAAAACTAACAGTAGCCCTAAACTTACTCCCTCAAATTAAGTTTTAACCTAACCTAACCTGAAGCCTAACTTAAACCACAGACGTAACCCTAACCCTAGGCAGACACCTTAAGCTCAACCCCAACCCTAACCTGACCCTCACGCTAAGTCCAACCGTAACACTGAACGGAAAACTAACAGTAACCCTAAACTTACTCCCTCAAACTAAGTTCAAACCTAACATTACCTGAAGCCTAACTCAAACAATAGACCTAACCCTAACGCTAGGTGGACACCTTAAGCTTGACCCCAACCCTAACCTGACCCTGAGGCTAAATTCAACCATAACACTGAACCGAAAAATACAATGGGTCTCAATTTACTCCCTCAAACTAAGTTCAAACCTAACCTAACCTGAAGCCTAACTCAAACCATAGACCTAACCCTAACCCTAGGCGGACACCTGAATCTCAACCCCAACCCTAACTTGACCATGACGCTATCTCCAACCGTAACACTGAACCGAAAACTAACAGTAGCCCTAAACTTACTCCCTCAAACTAAGTTCAAACCTAACCTAACCTGAAGCCTAACTCAAACCACAGACCTAACCCTAACCCTAGGCGGACACCTTAAGCTTAACCCCAACCCTAACCTGACCCTGAAGCTAAATCCAACCCTAACACTGAAACGAAAAATAACAGTAGCCCTAAACTTACCCCCCTCAAACTAAGGTCAATCCTAATCTAACCTGAAGCCTAAATGAAACCATAGACCTAACCCTAACCTTAGGCGGACACCTTATGCTTAACCCCCACACTAACCTGACCCTGACGCTTACTCCAACCGTAACAGTTAAACGAAAACTAACAGTAGCCCTAAACTTAATCCCTCAAACTAAGTTCAAACCTAACCTAACCTGAAGCCAATATCAAACCATACATGTAACCCTAACCCTAGGCGGACACCTTAAACTCAACCCCAAACCTAACCTGACCCTGAGGCTTATTCCAACCGTAACAGTTAACCGGAAACTAACAGTAGCCCTAAACTTACTCCCTCAAACTAAGTTCAAACCTAACCTAACCTGAAGCCTAAATCAAACCATACACCTAACCCTAACCCTAGGCGGACACCTTAAGCTCAACCCCAAACGTAACCTGACCCTGACGCTTACTCCAACCGTAACGGTTAACCGAAAACTAACAGTAGCCCTAAACTTACTCCCTCAAACTAAGTTCAAACCTAACCTAACCTGAAGCCTAAATCAAATCATAGACCTAACCCTAACCCTAGGCGGACACCTTATGCTTAACCCCCACCCTACCCTGACCCTGACGCTTACTCCAACTGTAACAGTTAACCGAAAACTAACAGTAGCCCTAAACTTACTCCCTCAAACTAACTTCAAACCTAACCTAACCTGAAGCCTAAATCAAACCATACACCTAACCCTAACCCTAGGCGGACACCTTAATCTCAACCCCAAGCCTAACCTGGCCCTGACGCTAATTCCAACCGTAACAGTTTCCCGAAAACTAACAGTAGCCCTAAACTTACTCCCTCAAACTAAGTTCAAACCTAACCTAACCTGAAGCCTAACTCAAACAATAGACCTAACCCTAACCCTAGGCGGACACCTTAAGGTTGACCCCAACCCTAACCTGACCCTCAGGCTAAATTCAACCGTAACACTGAACCGAAAAATAAAATAGGCCTAAACTTTTTCCCTCAAACTAAGTTCAAACCTAACCTAACCTGAAGCATAACTCAAACCATAGACCTAACCCAAACCCTAGGCGGACACCTGGATCTCAATCCCAACCTTAACTTGACCATGACGCTATCTCCAACCGTAACACTGAACCGAAAACTCACAGTAGCCATAAACTTACTACCTCAAACTAAGTTCAAACCTAACCTAACGTGAAGCCTAACTCAAACCAAAGACCTAACCCTAACCCTAGGCGGACACCTTAAGCTCAACCCCAACCCTACCGTGACCCTCACGCTAACTCCAACCGTAACACTGAACCTAAAACTAACAGAAGCCCTAAACTTACTCCCTCAAACTAAGTTCAAACCTAACCTAACCTGAAGCCTAACTCAAACAATAGACCTAACCTTAACCCTAGGCGGACACCTTAAACTTAACCTCAACCCTAACCTGACCCTGAGGCTAAATCCAACCATAACACTGAACCAAAAACTAACAGTAGCCCTAAACTTACTCCCTCAAACTAAGTTCAATCCTAACCTAACCTGAAGCCTAACTCAAACCACAGGCCTAACCCTAACCCTAGGCGGACACCTTAAGATCAACCCCAACCCTAACCTGACCCTCACGCTAACTCCAACAGTAACACTGAAGGGAAAACTAACAGTAGCCCTAAACTTACTCTCTCAAACTAAGTCCAAACCTAACCTAACCTGAAGCCTAACTCAAACAATAGACCTAACCCTAACACTAGGCGGACACCTTATGCTTAAACCCCACACTACCATGACTCTGACGCTTACTCCAACTGTAACAGTTAACCGAAAACTAACAGTAGCCCTAAACTAACTCCCTCAAACTAACTTCAAACCTAACCTAACCTGAAGCCTAAATCAAACCATACACCTAACCCTAACCCTAGGCGGAAACCTAAAGGTCAACCCCAAACCTAACCTGACCCTGACGCTATCTCCAACCGTAACAGTTAACCGAAAACTAACAGTAGCCCTAAACTTAGGCCCTCAAACTAAGTTCAAACATAAACTAACCTGAAGCCTAAATTAAACCATACACCTAACCCTAACCCTAGGCGGACACCTTAAGCTCAACCCCAAACCTAACCTGACCCTGACGCTTACTCCATCCGTAACAGTTAACCGAAAACTAACAGTAGCCCTAAACTGACTCCCTCAAACTACGTTCAAACCTAACCTAACCTGAAGCCTAAATCAAACCATACACCTAACCCTAACCCTAGGCGGACACCTTCATTTCAACCCCTAACCTAACCTGACCCTGACGTTTACTCCAACTGTAACAGTTAACCGAAAACTAACAGTAGCCCTAAACTTACTCCCTCAAACTAAGTTCAAACATAACATAACCTGAAGCCTAAATCAAACCATACACCTAACCCTAACCCTAGGCGGACACCTTAAGCTCAACCCCAACCCTAACCTGGCCGTGACGCTAACTCCAACTGTAACACTTACCCGAAAACTAACAGTAGCCCTAAACTTACTCCCTCAAACTAAGTTCAAACCTAACCTAACGTGAAACCTAAATCAAAACATACACCTAACCCTAACCCTAGGCGGACACCTGAAGCTCAAACCCAACCCTATCCTGACCCTCACGCTAACTCCAACCGTAACACTGAACCGAAAACTAACAGTAGCCCTAAACTTACTCCCTCAAACTAACTTCAAACCTAACCTAACCTGATGCCTAAATCAAACCATACACCTAACCATAACCCTAGGCGGACACCTTAAGTTCAACCCCAACCCTAAACTGACCCTGACGCTAACTCCAACCGTAAGAGTTACCTGAAAACTAACAGTAGCCCCAAATTTACTCCCTCAAACTAAGTTCAAACCTAACCTAACCAGAAGCCAAAATCAAACCATACACCTAACCCTAACCCTAGGCGGACACCTTAAGCTCAACCCCAAACCTAACCTGACCCTCACGCTAACTCCAACCGTAACACTGAACCGAAAACTAACAGTAGCCCTAAACTTACTCTCTCAAACTAAGTTCAAACCTAACCTAACCTGAAGCCTAACTCAAACCATAGACCTAACGCTAACCCTAGGCGGACACCTTAAGCTCAACCCCAAACCTAACCTGACACTGACGCTATCTCCAACCATAACACTAAACCGAAAACTAACAGTAGCCCTAAACTTACTCCCTCAAACTAACTTCAAACCTAACCTAACCTGAAGCCTAACTCAAACCACAGACCTAACCTTACCCTAGGCGGACACCTTAAGCTTAACCCCAACACTAACCTGACCCTCACGCTAACTCCAACCGTAACACTGAACCGAAAACTAACAGTAGCCCTAAACATACTCCCTCAAACTAACTTCAAACCTAACCTAACCTGAAGCCTAAATTAAACCATACACCTAACCCTAACCCTAGGCGGACACCTTAAGCTCAACCCCAACCCTAACCTGACCTCCAGCATAACTCCAACCATATCACTAAACCGAAAACTAAGAGTAGGCCTAAACTTACTCTCTCAAACTAAGTTCAATCCTAACCTAACCAGAAGCCTAAATGAAACCATAGACCTAACCCTAACCCTAGGCGGACACATTATGGTTAACCCCCACCCTAACCTGACCCTGACTCTTACTCCAACCGTAACAGTTAAAAGAAAACTAACAGTAGCCCTAAACTTACTCTCTCAAACTAAGTTCAAACCTATCCTAACCTGAAGCCTAAATCAGACCATACACCTAACCCTAACCCTAGGCGGATACCTTAAGCTCAACCCCAAACCTAACCTGACCCTGACACTTACACCAACTGCAACAGTTAACCGAAAACTAACAGTAGCCCTAAACTTACTCCCTCAAACTAAGTTCAAACATAACATAACCTGAAGCCTAAATCAAACCATACACCTAACCCTAACCCTAGGCGGACACCTTAAGCTCAACCCCAACCCTAACCTGGCCGTGACGCTAACTCCAACTGTAACACTTACCCGAAAACTAACAGTAGCCCTAAACTTACTCCCTCAAACTAAGTTCAAACCTAACCTAACCTGAAACCTAAATCAAAACATACACCTAACCCTAACCCTAGGCGGACACCTGAAGCTCAAACCCAACCCTATCCTGACCCTCACGCTAACTCCAACCGTAACACTGAACCGAAAACTAACAGTAGCCCTAAACTTACTCCCTCAAACTAACTTCAAACCTAACCTAACCTGATGCCTAAATCAAACCATACACCTAACCATAACCCTAGGCGGACACCTTAAGTTCAACCCCAACCGTAAACTGACCCTGACGCTAACTCCAACCGTAAGAGTTACCTGAAAACTAACAGTAGCCCCAAATTTACTCCCTCAAACTAAGTTCAAACCTAACCTAACCAGAAGCCAAAATCAAACCATACACCTAACCCTAACCCTAGGCGGACACCTTAAGCTCAACCCCAAACCTAACCTGACCCTCACGATAACTCCAACCGTAACACTGAACCGAAAACTAACAGTAGCCCTAAACTTACTCTCTCAAACTAAGTTCAAACCTAACCTAACCTGAAGCCTAACTCAAACCATAGACCTAACGCTAACCCTAGGCGGACACCTTAAGCTCAACCCCAAACCTAACCTGACACTGACGCTATCTCCAACCATAACACTAAACCGAAAACTAACAGTAGCCCTAAACTTACTCCCTCAAACTAACTTCAAACCTAACCTAACCTGAAGCCTAACTCAAACCCCAGACCTAACCTTACCCTAGGCGGACACCTTAAGCTTAACCCCAACCCTAACCTGACCCTCACGCTAACTCCAACCGTAACACTGAACCGAAAACTAACAGTAGACCTAAACTTACTCCCTCAAACTAACTTCAAACCTAACCTAACCTGAAGCCTAAATTAAACCATACACCTAACCCTAACCCTAGGCGGACACCTTAAGCTCAACCCCAACCCTAACCTGACCTCCAGCCTAACTCCAACCATATCACTAAACCGAAAACTAAGAGTAGGCCTAAACTTACTCTCTCAAACTAAGTTCAATCCTAACCTAACCAGAAGCCTAAATGAAACCATAGACCTAACCCTAACCCTAGGCGGACACCTTATGGTTAACCCCCACCCTAACCTGACCCTGACGCTTACTCCAACCGTAACAGTTAAAAGAAAACTAACAGTAGCCCTAAACTTACACCCTCAAACTAAGTTCAAACCTATCCTAACCTGAAGCCTAAATCAGACCATACACCTAACCCTAACCCTAGGCGGATACCTTAAGCTCTACCCCAAACCTAACCTGACCCTGACACTTACACCAACTGCAACAGTTAACCGAAAACTAACAGTAGCCCTAAACTTACTCCCTCAAACTAAGTTCAAACCTAACCTAACCTGAAGCCTAAATCAAATCTTAGACCTAACCCTAACCCTAGGCGGACACCTTATGCTTAACCCCCACCCTAACCTGACCCTGACGCTTACTCCAACTGTAACAGTTAACTGAAAACTAACAGTAGCCCTAAATTTACTCAATCAAACTAACTTCAAACCTAACCTAACCTTAAGCCTAAATGAAACCATACACCTAACCCTAACCCTAGGCGGACACCTTAATCTCAACCCCAACCCTAACCTTGCCCTGACGCTAACTCCAACCATAACAGTTTCCCGAAAACTAACAGTAGCCCTAAACTTACTCCCTCAAACTAAGTTCAATCCTAACCTAACCTGAAGCCTTAATGAAACCATAGTCCTAACCCTAACCCTAGGCGGACACCTGAATCTCAATCCCAACCCTAACTTGACCATGACGCTATCTCCAACCGTAACACTGAACCGAAAACTAATAGTAGCCCTAAACTTACTCCCTCAAACTAAGTTCAAACCTAACCTAACCTGAAGCCTAACTCAAACAATAGACCTAACACTAACCCTTGGCGGACACCTTATGCTTAACTCCCAGCCTTACCTGACCCTGACGCTTACTCCAACTGTAACAGTTAACCGAAAACTAATAGTAGCCCTAAACTGACTCCCTCAAACTAACTTCAAACCTAACCTAACCTGAAGCCTAAATGAAGCCATACACCTAACCCTAACCCTAGGCGGACACCTTAAGCTCAACCCCAACCCTAACTTGGACCTGACTCTAACTCCAACAGTAACAGTTACCCGAAAACTAACATTAGCCCTAAACTTACTCCCTCAAACTAAGTTCAAACCTAACCTAACCTGAAGCCTTAATCAAACCATACACCTAACCCTAACCCTAGACGGACACCTTATGCTTAACCCACACCCTACCCTGACCCTGACGCTTACTCCAACTGTAACAGTTAAACGAAAACTAAAAGTAGCCCTAAATTTACTCCCTCAAACTAACTTCAAACCTAACCTAACCTGAAGCCTAAATCAAACCATACACCTAACCCTAACCATAGGCAGACACCTTAATCTCAACCCCAACCCTAACCTGACCCTGACGCTAACTCCAACGGTAACATTTTCCCGAAAAATAACATTAGCCCTAAACTTACTCCCTCAAACTAAGTTCAAACCTAACCTAACCTGAAGCCTAATTTAAACCATACACCTAACCTAACCCTAGGCGGACACCTGAAGCTCAAACCCAACCCTAACCTGACCCTCACGCTAACTCCAAACGTAACACTGAACCTAAAACTAACAGTAGCCCTAAACTTACTCCCTAAAACTAAGTTCATACCTAACCTAACCTGAAACCTAACTCAAACAATAGACCTAACCCTAACCCTAGGCCGACACCTGAAGCTCAACCCCAACACTAACCTGACCCTAACGCTATCTCCAACCGTAACACTGAACCGAAAACTAACAGTAGCCCTAAACTTACTCCCTAAAACTAAGTTCAAACCTAACCTAACCTGAAGCCTAACTCAAATCTCAAACCTAACCCTAAACCTAGGGTGACACCTTAAGCTCAACCCCAACCCTTACCGGACCCTAACGCTAACTCCAACCGTAACACTGAACCGAAAACTAACAGTAGCCCTAAACTTACTCCCGCAAACTAAGTTCAATCCTAACCTAACCTGAAGCCTAAATGAAACCATAGACCTAACGCTAACCATAACGGACACCTTATGCTTAACCCCCAACCTAACCTGACCCTGACGCTTATTCCAACCGTAACAGTTAACCGAAAACTAACAGTAGCCCTAAACTGACTCCCTCAAACTAAGTTCAAACCTAACCTAACCTGAAGCCTAACTCAAACCATAGACCTAACCCTAACCCTAGGCCGACACCTGAAGCTCAACCCCAACCCTAACCTGACCCTGACGCTATCTCCAACCGTAACACTGAACCGAAAACTAACAGTAGCCCTAAACTTACTCCCTAAAACTAAGTTCAAACCTAACCTAACCTGAAGCCTAACTCAAATCACAGACCTAACCCTAAACCTAGGCGGATACCTTAAGCTCAACCCCAAACCTAACCGGACCCTAACGCTAACTCCAACCGTAACACTGAACCGAAAACTAACAGTAGTCCTAAACTTACTCCCTCAAACTAAGTTCAATCCTAACCTAACCTGAAGCCTAAATGAAACCATAGACCTAACCCTAACCCTAGGCGGACACCTTATGCTTAACCCCCACCCTAACCTGACCCTGACGCTTACTCCAACCGTAACAGTTAAACGAAAACTAACAGTAGCCCTAAACTTACTCCCTCAAACTAAGTTGAAACCTAACCTAACCTGAAGCCTAAATCAAACCATACACCTAACCCTAACCCTAGGCGGACACCTTAAGCTCAACCCCAAACCTAACCTGACCCTGGCGCTTACTCCAACCGTAACAGTTAACCGAAAACTAACAGTAGCCCTAAACTGACTCCCTCAAACTAAGTTCAAACCTAAACTAACCTGAAAGCTAACTCAAACCATAGACCTAACCCTAACCCTAGACGGACACCTGAAACTCAACCAAAACCCTAACCAGACCCTGACGCTATCTCCAACCGTAACACTGAACCGAAAACTAACAGTAGCCCTAAACTTACTCCCTCAAACTAAGTTCAAACATAACCTAACCTGAAGCCTAACTCAAACAATAGTCCTAACCCTAACCCTAGGCGGACACCTTAAGGTTGACCCCAACCCTAACCTGACCCTCAGGATAAATTCAACCGTAACACTGAACCGAAAAATAAAATAGACCTAAACTTTTTCCCTCAAACTAAGTTCAAACCTAACCTAACCTGAAGCCTAACTCAAACCATAGACCTAAACCTAACCCTAGGCAGACACCTGAATCTCAATCCCAACCCTAACTTGACCATGACGCTATCTCCAACCGTAACACTGAACCGAAAACTAACAGTAGCCCTAAACTTACTCCCTCAAACTAAGTTCAAACCTAACCTAACCTGAAGCCTAACTCAAACCACAGACCTAACCCTAACCCTAGGCGGACACCTTAAGCTTAACCCCAACCCTAACCTGACCCTGAAGCTAAATCCAACCCTAACACTGAAACGAAAAATAACAGTAGCCCTAAACTTACCCCCCTCAAACTAAGGTCAATCCTAATCTAACCTGAAGCCTAAATGAAACCATAGACCTAACCCTAACCTTAGGCGGACACCTTAGGCTTAACCCCCACACTAACCTGACCCTGACGCTTACTCCAACCGTAACAGTTAAACGAAAACTAACAGTAGCCCTAAACTTACTCCCTCAAACTAAGTTCAAACCTAACCTAACCTGAAGCCAATATCAAACCATACATGTAACCCTAACCCTAGGCGGACACCTTAAACTCAACCCCAAACCTAACCTGACCCTGAGGCTTATTCCAACCGTAACAGTTAACCGGAAACTAACAGTAGCCCTAAACTTACGCCCTCAAACTAAGTTCAAACCTAACCTAACCTGAAGCCTAAATCAAACCATACACCTAACCCTAACCCTAGGCGGACACCTTAAGCTCAACCCCAAACGTAACCTGACCCTGACGCTTACTCCAACCGTAACGGTTAACCGAAAACTAACAGTAGCCCTAAACTTACTCCCTCAAACTAAGTTCAAACCTAACCTAACCTGAAGCCTAAATCAAATCATAGACCTAACCCTAACCCTAGGCGGACACCTTATGCTTAACCCCCACCCTACCCTGACCCTGACGCTTACTCCAACTGTAACAGTTAACTGAAAACTAACAGTAGCCCTAAACTTACTCCCTCAAACTAACTTCAATCCTAACCTAACCTGAAGCCTAAATCAAACCATACACCTAACCCTAACCCTAGGCGGACACCTTAATCTCAACCCCAACCCTAACCTGGCCCTGACGCTAATTCCAACCGTAACAGTTTCCCGAAAACTAACAGTAGCCCTAAACTTACTCCCTCAAACTAAGTTCAAACCTAACCTAACCTGAAGCCTAACTCATACAATAGACCTAACCCTAACCCTAGGCGGACACCTTAAGGTTGACCCCAACCCTAACCTGACCCTCAGGCTAAATTCAACCGTAACACTGAACCGAAAAATAAAATAGGCCTAAACTTTTTCCCTCAAACTAAGTTCAAACCTAACCTAACCTGAAGCATAACTCAAACCATAGACCTAACCCAAACCCTAGGCGGACACCTGGATCTCAATCCCAACCTTAACTTGACCATGACGCTATCTCCAACCGTAACACTGAACCGAAAACTCACAGTAGCCATAAACTTACTACCTCAAACTAAGTTCAAACCTAACCTAACGTGAAGCCTAACTCAAACCAAAGACCTAACCCTAACCCTAGGCGGACACCTTAAGCTCAACCCCAACCCTAACGTGACCCTCACGCTAACTCCAACCATAACACTGAACCTAAAACTAACAGAAGCCCTAAACTTACTCCCTCAAACTAAGTTCAAACCTAACCTAACCTGAAGCCTAACTCAAACAATAGACCTAACCTTAACCCTAGGCGGACACCTTAAGCTTAACCTCAACCCTAACCTGACCCTGAGGCTAAATCCAACCATAACACTGAACCAAAAACTAACAGTAGCCCTAAACTTACTCCCTCAAACTAAGTTCAATCCTAACCTAACCTAAAGCCTAAATGAAACCATAGACCAAACACTAACCCTAGGCGGAGACCTTATGCTTAACCCCCACCCTAACCTAACCCTGACGCTTACTCCAACCGTAACACTTAAACGAAAACTAACAGTAGCCCTAAACTTACTCCCTCAAACTAACTTCAAACCTAACCTGAAGCGTAAATCAAACCATACACCTAAACGTAACCCTAGGCGGACACGTTAAGCTCAACCCCAAACCTATCCTTGCCCTGACGCTAACTCCAACAGTAACAGTTACCCGAAAACTAACAGTAGCCCTAAACTTACTCCCTCAAATTAAGTTTAAACCTAACCTAACCTGAAGCCTAACTTAAACCACAGACCTAACCCTAACCCTAGGCGGACACCTTAAGATCAACCCCAACCCTAACCTGACCCTCACACTAACTCCAACAGTAACACTGAACGGAAAACTAACAGTAGCCCTAAACTTACTCCCTCAAACTAAGTTCAAACCTAACCTAACCTGAAGCCTAATTCAAACAATAGACCTAACCCTAACCCTAGGTGGACACCGTAAGCTTGACCCCAACCCTAACCTGACCCTGAGGCTAAATTCAACCATAACACTGAACCGAAAAATACAATGGGTCTCAATTTACTCCCTCAAACTAAGTTCAAACCTAACCTAACCTGAAGCCTAACTCAAACCATAGACCTAACCCTAACCCTAAGCGGACACCTGAAGCTCAACCCCAACCATAACCTGACCCTGACGCTATCTCCAACCGTAACACTGAACCGAAAACTACCAGTAGCCCTAAACTTACTCCCTCAAACTAAGTTCATTCCTAAGCTTACCTGAAGCCTAAATCAAACCATAGACCTAACCCTAACCCTAGGCGGACACACTAAGCTCAACCCCAACCCTAACCTGGCCCTGACACTAACTCCAACAGTAACAGTTACCCGAAAACTAAGAGTAGCCCTAAACTTACTCCTTCAAACTAAGTTCAAACCTAACCTAACCTGAAGCCTAACTCAAACCACAGACCTAATCCTAAACCTAGGCGGACACCTTAACCTCAACCCCAACCCTAACCGGACCCTCACACTAACTCCAAACGTAACACTGAACCAAAAACTATCAGTAACCCTAAACTTACTCCCTCAAACTAAGTTCAAACCTAATCTAACCTGAAGCCTAACTCAAACAATAGTCCTAACCCTAGCCTTAGGCGGACACCTTAAGCTTAACCCCAACCCTAACCTGACCCTGACGCTTACTCCAACCGTAACAGTTAACCGAAAACTAACAGGAGCCCTAAACTTACTCCCTCAAACTAAGTTCAATCCTAACCTAACCTGAAGCCTAAATGAAACCATAGACCTAACCCTAACCCTAGCGGACATCTTGTGCTTAACCCCCAACCTAACCTGACCGTGAGGCTTACTCCAACCATAACAGTTAACCGAAAACTAACAGTAGCCCTAAACTTACTCCCTCAAACTAAGTTCAAACCTAACCTAACCTGAAGCCTAACTCAAACCATAGACCTAACCCTAACCCTAGGCGGACACCTTAAGCTCAACCCCAACCCTAACCTGACCCTCACGCTACCTCCAACCGTAACACTGAACCGAAAACTAACAGTAGCCCTAAACTTACTCCCTCAAACTAAGTTCAATCCTAACCTAACCTGAAGCCTAACTCAAACCACAGACCTAACCCTAACGCTAGGCGGACAACTTAAGCTCAACCCCAACCCTAACCTGAACCTCACGCTAACTCCAACCGTAACACTGAACCAAAAACTAACAGTAGCCCTAAACTTACTCCCTCAAACTAAGTTCAAACCTAACCTAACCTGAAGCCTAACTCAAAAAATAGACCTAACCCTAACCCTAGGCAGACACCTTATGCTTAACCCCCACCCTAACCTGACCCTGACACTAACTCCAACCGTAACAGTTAAACAAAAACTAACAGTAGCCCTAAACTTACTCCCTCAAACTAAGTTCAAACCTAAACTAACCTGAAGCCTAAATCAAACCATACACCTAACCCTTACCCTAGACGGACACCTTAAGCTCAACACCAACCCTAACCTGACCCTCACGCTAAGTCCATCTGTAACACTGAACCGAAAACTAATAGTAGCCATAAACTTACTCCCTCAAACTAAGTTCAAACCTAACCTAACCTGAAGCCTAACTCAAACCATAGACATAACCCTAACCCTAGGCGGACACCTGAAGCTCAACCCCAACCATAACCTGACCCTGACGCTATCTCCAACCGTAACACTGAACCGAAAACTACCAGTAGCCCTAAACTTACTCCCTCAAACTAAGTTCATTCCTAAGCTTACCTGAAGCCTAAATCAAACCATAGACCTAACCCTAAACCTAGGCGGACACACTAAGCTCAACCCCAACCCTAACCTGGCCCTGACACTAACTCCAACAGTAACAGTTACCCGAAAACTAAGAGTAGCCCTAAACTTACTCCTTCAAACTAAGTTCAAACCTAACCTAACCTGAAGCCTAACTCAAACCACAGACCTAATCCTAAACCTAGGCGCACACCTTAACCTCAACCCCAACCCTAACCGGACCCTCACACTAACTCCAAACGTAACACTGAACCAAAAACTATCAGTAACCCTAAACTTACTCACTCAAACTAAGTTCAAACCTAATCTAACCTGAAGCCTAACTCAAACAATAGTCCTAACCCTAGCCTTAGGCGGACACCTTAAGCTTAACCCCAACCCTAACCTGACCCTGACGCTTACTCCAACCGTAACAGTTAACCGAAAACTAACAGTAGCCCTAAACTTACTCCCTCAAACTAAGTTCAATCCTAACCTAACCTGAAGCCTAAATGAAACCATAGACCTAACCCTAACACTTGGAGGACACCTTATGCTTAACCCCCACCCTAACCTGACCCTGACGCTTACTCCAATCGTAACAGTTAAACGAAAACTAACAGTAGCCCTAAACTTACTCCCTCAAACTAAGTTCAAACCTAACCTAACCTGAAGCCTAAATCAAACCATACACCTAACCCTAACCCTAGGCGGACACCTTAAACTCAACCCCAAACCTAACCTGACCCTGGCGCTTACTCCAACCGTAACAGTTAACCGAAAACTAACAGTAGCCCTAAACTGACTCCTTCAAACTAAGTTCAAACCTAACCTAACCTGAAGCCTAAATCAAGTCATAGACCTAACCCTAACCCTAGGCGGACACCTTATTCTTAACCCCCACCCTAACCTGACCCTGACGCTTACTCCAACCGTAACAGTTAACCGAAAACTAACAGTAGCCCTAAACTTACTCCCTCAAACTAAGTTCAATCCTAACCTAACCCGAAGCCTAAATGAAACCATAGACCTAAGCCGAACCATAGGCACACACCTTATGGTTAACCCCCACCATAACCTGACCCTGACGCTTACTCCAACCGTAACAGTTAAACGAAAATTAACAGTAGCCCTAAACTTACTCCCTCAAACTAAGTTCAAACCTAACCTAACCTGAAGCCTAAATCAAACCATAAATCTTACCCTAACCCTAGGTGGACACCTTAAGCTCAACCCCAACCCTAAACTGGCCCTGACGCTAACTCCAACAGTAACAGTTACCCGAAAACTAAGAGTAGCCCTAAACTTACTCCCTCAAACTAAGTTCAAACCTAACATAACCTGAAGCCTAAATGTAGCCATACACCGAATCCTTACCCTAGGCGGACACCTTAAGCTCAACCCCAACCCTAACCGGAACCTCATGCTAACTCCAAACGTAACACTGAACCGAAAACTATCAGTAGCCCTAAACTTACTCGCTGAAACTAACTTCAAACCTTACCTAACCTGAAGACTAAATCAAACCATACACCTAACCCTAACCCTAGGCGGACACCTTAAGCTCAACCCCAACCCTAACCTGACCCTGAGGCTAACTCCAACCGTAACAGTTACCCGAAAACTAACAGTAGCCCTAAACTTATTCCCTCAAACTAAGTTCAAACCTAACCTAACCTGAAGCCTATCTCAAACCACAGACCTAACCCTAAATCTAGGCGGACACCGAAAGCTCAACCCAGACCCTAACCGGACACTCACGCTAACTCCAAATGTAACACTGAACCAAAAATTAACAGTAGCCCTAAACTTACTCCCTCAAACTAAGTTCAAACCTAACCTAAAAAGAAGCCTAAATCAAACCATGCACCTAACCCTAACCCTAGGCGGACACCTTAAGCTCAACCCCAACCCTAACCTGACCCTCACGCTAACTCCAAACGTAACACTGAACCGAAAACTAACAGTAGCCCTAAACTTACTCCCTCAAACTAACTTCAAACCTAACCTAACCTGAAGCCTAAATCAAACCATACACCTAACCCTAACCCTAGGCGTACACCTTAAGCCCCACCATAACCCTAACCTGACCTCCAGGCTAACTCCAACCATATCACTGAACCGAAAACTAAGAGTAGCCCTAAACTTACTCCCTCAAACTATGTTCAATCCTAACCTAACCTGAAGCCTAAATGAAACCATAGACCTAACCATAACCCTAGGCGGACACCTTATGGTTAACCCCCACCCTAACCTGACCCTGACGCTTACTCAAACTGTAACAGTTAACCGAAAACTAACAGTAGCCCTAAACTGACTCCCTGAAACTAAGTTCAAACCTAACCTAACCTGAAGCCTAAATCAAATCTTAGACCTAACCCTAACCCTAGGCGGACACGTTATGCTTAACCCCTACCCTAACCTGACCCTGACGCTTACTCCAACCGTAACAGTTAACCAAAAACTAACAGTAGCCCTAAACTTACTCCATCAAACTAACTTCAAACCTAACCTAACTTTAAGCCTAAATGACACCATACACCTAACCCTAACCCTAGGCGGACACCTTAATCTCAACCCCAACCCTAACCTGGCCCTGACGCTAACTCCAACCTTAACAGTTTCCCGAAAACTAACAGTAGCACTAAACTTACTCCCTCAAACTAAGTTCAAACCTAACCTAACCTGAAGCCTAAATCAAAGCATTCACCTAACCCTAACCCTAGGCGGATACCTTAAGCTCAACCCCAAACCTAACCTGACCCTGACACTTTCACCAACAGTAACAGTTAACCGAAAACTAACAATAGCCCTAAACTGACTCCCTCAAACTAAGTTCAAACCTAACCTAACCTGAAGCCTAAATCAAACCTTAGACCTCACCCTAACCATAGGCGGACACCTTATGCTTAACCCCCACCCTAACCTGACCCTGACACTTACTCCAACCGTAACAGTTAACCGAAAACTAACAGTAGCCCTAAACTGACTCCCTCAAACTAAGTTCAAACCTAACCTAACCTGAAGCCTAAATCAAATCATAGACCTAACCCTAACAATAAGCGGACACCTGAAGCTCAACCCCAACCCTAACCTGACCCTGACGCTATCTCCAACCGTAACACTGAACCGAAAACTAACAGTAGCCCTAAACTTACTCACTCAAACTAAGTTCAAATGTAACCTAACCTGAAGCCTAAATCAAACCACAGTCCTAAACCTAACCCGAGGCGGACACCTTAAGCTCAACTCCAACCCTAACTTGACCCTGACGCTATCTCCAACCGTAACACTGAACCGAAAACTAACAGTAGCCCTAAACTTACTCACTCAAACTAAGTTCAAACGTAACCTAACCTGGAGCCTAAATCAAACCATGGACCTAACCCTAACCCTAGGCGGACACCTCAAGCTAACCCCAACCCTAACCTGACCCTGACGCTAACTAAAACCATAATACTGAACCGAAAACTAACAGTAGCCCTAAACTTACTCCCTCAAACTAAGTTCAAAGCTAACCTAACCTGAAGCCTAAATCAAACCATACACCTAACCCTAACCCTATTCGGACACCTTAAGCTCAACCTCCAACCTAACCTGATCCTGACGCTTACTCCAACCGTAACAGTTAACCGAAAACTAACAGTAGCCCTAAACTGACTCCCTCAAACTAAGTTCAAACCTAACCTAACCTGAAGCCTAAATCAAATCATAGACCTAACCCTAACCTTAGGCGGACACCTTATGCTTAGCCCCCACCCTACCCTGACCCTGACGCTTACTCCAACTGTAACAGTTAACCGAAAACTTACAGTAGCCCTAAACTTACTCCCTCAAACTAACTTCAAACCTAACCTAATCTGAAGCCTAAATCAAACCATACACCTAACCCTAACCCTAGGCAGACACCTAAATCTCAACGCCAACCCTAACCTGACCCTGACGCTAACTCCAACCGTAACATTTTCCCGAAAACTAACAGTAGCCCTAAACTTACTCCCTCAAACTAAGTTCAAACCTAACCTAACCTGAAGCCTAAATCAAACCATACACCTAACCCTAACCCTAGTCGGACACCTTAAGCTCAAACCCAAACCTAACCTGACCCTGACGCTTACTCCAACCGTAACAGTTAACCGAAAACTAACAGTAGCCCTAAACTGACTCCCTCAAACTAAGTTCAAACCTAACCTAACCTGTAGCCTAAATCAAATCACAGACCTAACCCTAACCATAGGCGGACACCTAAACTTCAACCCCAAACCTAACCTGACCCTGACGCTTACTCCAACTGTAACAATTAACCGAAAACTAACAGTAGCCCTAAACTTACTCCCTCAAACTAAGTTCAAACATAACCTAACCTGAAGCCTAAATCAAACCGTACACCTAACCCTAACCTTAGGCGGACACCTTAAGCTCAACCCCAACCCTAACATGGCCGTGACGCTAACTTCAACAGTAACAGTTACCCGAAAACTAACAGTAGCCCTAAACTTACTCCCTCAAACTAAGTTCAAACCTAACCTAACCTGAAGCCTAACTCAAACCACAGACATAACCCTAAACCTAGGGGGACACCTTAAGCTCAACCCCAACCCTAACCTGACCCTCACGCTAACTCCAACCGTAACACTGAACCGAAAACTAACAGTAGCCCTAAACTTACTCCCTCAAACTAAGTTCAAACCTAACCTAACCTGAAGCCTAACTCAAACCACAGACCTAACCCTAACCCTAGGCGGACACCTTAAGCTCAACCCCAACCCTAAAATGACTTCCAGGCTAACTCCAACCATATCACTGAACCGAAAACTAAGAGTAGCCCTAAACTTACTCCCTCAAACTAAGTTCAATCCTAACCTAACCTGAAGCCTAAATGAAACCATAGACCTAACCCTAACCCTAGACGGACACCTTATGGTTAACCCCCACCATAACCTGACCATGACGCTTACTCCAACCGTAACAGTTAAACGAAAACTAACAGTAGCCCTAAACTTACTCCCTCAAACTAAGTTCAAACCTATCCTAACCCGAAGCCTAAATCAAACTATACACCTAACCCTAACCCTAGGCCGATACCTTAAGCTCAACCTCAAACCTAACCTGACCCTGACACTTACACCAACAGTAACAGTTAACCGAAAAGTAACAGTAGCCCAAAACTGACTCCCTCAAACTAAGTTCAAACCTAACCTAACATGAAGCCTAAATCAAATCTTAGACCTAACCCTAACCTTAGGCGGACACCTAATGCTTAACCCCCAACCTAACCTGACCCTGACGCTTACTCCAACCGTAACAGTTAACCAAAAACTAACAGTAGCCCTAAACTGACTCCCTCAAACCATGTTCAAACCTAACCTGACCTGAAGCCTAAATCAAATCATAGACCTAACCCTAACAATAAGCGGACACCTGAAGCTCAAGCCCAACCCTAACCTGACCCTGACGCTATCTCCAACCGTAACACTGAACCGAAAACTAACAGTAGCACTAAACTTACTCCCTCAAACTAAGTTCAAAGCTAACCTAACCTGAAGCCTAAATCAAACCATACACCTAACCCTAACCCTAGGCGGACACCTTAAGCTCAACCCCAAACCTAACCTGGCCCTGACGCTAACTCCAACCGTAACAGTTTCCCGAAAACTAACAGTAGCCCTAAACTTACTCCCTCAAACTAAGTTCAAACCTAACCTAACCTGAAGCCTAAATCAAACCATACACCTAACCCTAACCCTACGAGGACACATAAAACTTAACCCAAACCCTAACCTGACCTACAGGATAACTCCAACCATATCACTGAACCGAAAACTAAGAGTAGCCCTAAACTTACTCCCTCAAACTAAGTTCAAACCTAACCTAACCTGAAGCCTAACTCAAATCATAGACCTAACCCTAACAATAGGCGGACACCTGAAGCTCAACCGCAACCCTAACCTGACCCTGACGCTATCTCCAACCGTAACACTGATCCGAAAACTAAAAGTAGCCCTAAACTTACTCACTCAAACTAAGTTCAAATGTAACATAACCTGAAGCCTAAATCAAACCACAGACCTAACCCTAACCCTAGGCGGACACCTTAAGCTCAACTCCAACCCTAACCTGACCCTGACGTTATCTCCAACCGTAACACTGAACCGAAAACTAACAGTAGCCCTAAACTTACTCACTCAAACTAAGTTCAAACGTAACCTAACCTGGAGCCTAAATCAAACCATGGACCTAACCCTAACCCTAGGCGGACACCTCAAGCTAACCCCAACCCTAACCTGACCCTGACGCTAACTCCAACCGTAAGAGTTACCCGAAAACTAACAGTAGCCCTAAAATTATTCCCTCAAACTAAGTTCAAACCTAATCTAACCTGAAGCCTATCTCAAACCACAGACCTAACCCTAACCCTAGGCGGACACCGTAAGCTCAACCCAATCCCTAACCGGACACTCACGCTAACTCCAAATGTAACACTGAAACAAAAATTAACAGTAGCCCTAAACTTACTCCCTCAAACTAAGTTCAAACCTAACCTAACCTGAAGCCTAACTCAAACCACAGACCTAACCCTAACCCTAGGTGGACACCTTAAGCTCAACCCCAACCCTAACCGGAACCTCACGCTAACTCCTAACGTAACACTGAACCAAAAACTAACAGTAGCCCTAAACTTACTCCCTCAAACTAACTTCAAACCTAACCTAACCTGAAGCCTAAATCAAGCCATACATCTAACCCGAACCCTAGGCGGATACCTTAAGCTCAACCCCAACCCTAACCTGGCCCTGACGCTAACTCCAAAAGTAACAGTTACCCGAAAACTAACAGTAGCCCTAAACTTATTCCCTGAAACTAACTTCAAACCTAACCTAACCTGAAGCCTAAATCAAACCATACACCTAACCCTAACCCTAGGCGGAAACCTTAAGCTCAACCCCAAACCTAACCTGACCCTGACGCTTACTCCAACCATAACAGTTACCCGAAAACTAACAGTAGCCCTAAAATTACTCCCTCAAACTAAGTTCAAACCTAACCTTCCTGAAGCCTAACTCAAACCATAGACCTAACCCTAACCCTAGGCGGACACCTGAAGCTCAACCCCAACCCTAACCTGATCCTGATGCTATCTCCAACTGTAACACTGAACCGAAAACTAACAGTAGCCCTAAACTTACTCCCTCAAACTAAGTTCAAACCTAACCTAACCTGAAGCCTAACTCAAACCACAGACCTAACCCTAACCGTAGGCGGACACCTTAAGCTCAACCCCAAAATTAACCTGACCCTGACACTTACACCAACAGTAACAGTTAACCGAAAACTAACAGTAGCCCTAAACTGACTCCCTCAAACTAAGCTCAAACCTAACCTAACCTGAAGCCTAAATCAAATCATAGACCTAACCCTAACCCTAGGCGGACACCTTATGCTTAACCCCCACCCTAACCTGACCCTGACTCTTACTCCAACTGTAACAGTTAACCGAAAACTAACAGTAGCCCTAAACTTACTCCCTCAAACTAAGTTCAAACCTAACCTAACCTTAAGCCTAAATGAAACCATACACCTAACCCTAACCCTAGGCCGACACCTTAATCTCAACCCCAACCCTAACCAGGACCTGACGCTAACTCCAACCGTAACAGTTTCCCGAAAACTAACAGTAGCCCTAAACTTACTCCCTCAAACTAAGTTCAAACCAAACCTAACCTGAAGCCTAAATCAAACCATACACCTAACCCTAACCCTAGGCGGACACCTTAAGCTCAACCCCAAACCTAACCTGACCCTGGCGCTTACTCCAACCGTAACAGTTACCCGAAAACTAACAGTAGCCCTAAACTTACTCACTCAAACTAAGTTCAAACCTAACCTAACCTGAAGCCTAACTCAAACCATAGACCTAACCCTAACCCTAGGCGGACACCTGAAACTCAACCCCAATCCTAACCTGACCCTGACGCTATCTCCAACCGTAACACTGAACCGAAAACTAACAGTATCCCTAAACTGACTCCCTCAAACTAAGTTCAAACCTAACCTAACCTGAAGCCTAAATCAAATCATAGACCTAACCCTAACCGTAGGCGGACACCTTATGCTCAACCCCAAAATTAACCTGACTCTGACACTTACACCAACAGTAACAGTTAACCGAAAACTAACAGTAGCCCTAAACTGACTCCCTCAAACTAAGCTCAAACCTAACCTAACCTGAAGCCTAAATCAAATCATAGACCTAACCCTAACCCTAGGCGGACACCTTATGCTTAACCCCCACCCTAACCTGACCCTGACTCTTACTCCAACTGTAACAGTTAACCGAAAACTAACAGTAGCCCTAAACTTACTCCCTCAAACTAAGTTCAAACCTAACCTAACCTTAAGCCTAAATGAAACCATACACCTAACCCTAACCCTAGGCCGACACCTTAATCTCAACCCCAACCCTAACCTGGCCCTGACGGTAACTCCAACCGTAACAGTTTCCCGAAAACTAACAGTAGCCCTAAACTTACTCCCTCAAACTAAGTTCAAACCAAACCTAACCTGAAGCCTAAATCCAACCATACACCTAACCCTAACCCTAGGCGGACACCTTAAGCTCAACCCCAAACCTAACCTGACCCTGGCCATTACTCCAACCGTAACAGTTACCCGAAAACTAACAGTAGTCCTAAACTTACTCACTCAAACTAAGTTCAAACCTAACCTAACCTGAAGCCTAACTCAAACCATAGACCTAACCCTAACCCTAGGCGGACACCTGAAACTCAACCCCAACCCCTACCTGACCCTGACGCTATATCCAACCGTAACACTGAACCGAAAACTAACAGTAGCCCTAAACTTACTCCCTCAATCTAAGTTCAAACCTAACCTAACCTGAATCCTAACTCAAACCACAGACCTAACCCTAACCCTAGGCGGACACCTTAAGCTCAACCCCAAACCTAACCTGACCCTCACGCAAACCCCAACAGTAACACTGAATGGAAAACTAACAGTAGCCCTAAATTTACTCCCTCAAACTAAGTTCAAACCTAATGTAACCTGAAGCCTAACTCAAACCACAGACCTAACCCTAACCCTAGGCGGACACCTTAAGCTCAACCCCAACCCTAACCAGACCCTCACGATATCTCCAAACGGAACACTGAACCAAAAACTAACAGTAGCCCTAAACTTACTCCCTCAAACAAAGTTCAAACCTAACCTAACCTGAAGCCTAACTCAAATCACAGACCTAACCATAACCCTAGGCGGACCCCATAAGCTCAACCCCAACCCTAACCTAACCCTCACGCTAACTCAAACCGTAACAGTAAAACGAAAACTACCAGTAGCCCTAAACTTACTCCCTCAAACTAAGTTCAAACCTAACCTAACCTGAAGCCTAACTCAAACCATAGACCTAACCCTAACGCTAGGCGGACACCTGAAGCTCAACCACAACCCTAACCTGACCCTGAGGCTAAATCCAACTATAACACTGAACCGAAAACTGACAGTAGCCCTAAACTTACTCCCTCAAACTAAGTTCAATCCTAACCTAACCTGAAGCCTTAGTGAAACCATAGACCTAACCCTAACCCTAGGCGCACACCTTATGCTTAACCCCCACCCTAACCTAACCCTGACGCTTACTCCAACCGTAACAGTTAAACGAAAACTAACAGTAGCCCTTAACTTACTCCCTCAAACTAAGTTCAAACCTAACCTAACCTGAAGCCTAAATCAAATCATAGACCTAACCCTAACGCTAGGCAGACACCTTATGCTTAAGCCCCAACCTAACCTGACCATGACGCTTACTACAACTGTAACAGTTAACCGAAAACTAACAGTAGCCCTAAACTTACTCCCTCAAACTAAGTTCAAACCTAACCTAACCTGAAGCCTAACTCAAACCATAGTCCTAACCCTAACGCTAGGAGGACACCTGAAGCTCAACCCTAACCCTAACCTGACCCTGACGCTTTCTCCAACCGTAACACTGAACCGAAAACTAACAGTAGAGCTAAATTTACTCCCTCAAACTAACCTCAAACCTAACATATCCTGAAGCCTCACTCAAACAATAGACCTAACCCTAACCCTAGGAGGACACCTTAAGCTCAACCCCAACCCTAACCTGACCCTGACGCTAACACCAACCATAACACTGAACCGAAAACTAACAGTAGCCCTAAAATTACTCCCTCAAACTAAGTTCAAACCTAACCTAACCTGAAGCTTAACTCAAACAATAGACCTAACCCTAACCCTTGGCGGACACCTTAAGCTTAACCCCAACCCTAACCTGACCCTGAGGCTAAATCCAACCGTAACATTGAACCGAAAAATACAGTAGCCCTAAACTTACTCCCTCAAACTAAGTTCAATCCTAACCTAACCTGAAGCCTAAATGAAACCGTAGACCTAACCCTAACCCTAGGCGGACACCTTAAGCTCAACCACAACCCCAACCTGACCCTGACGATATCTCCAACCGTAACACTGAACCGAAAACTAACAGTAGACCTAAACTTACTCCCTCAAACTAAGTTCAAACCTAACCTAACCTGAAGCCTAAATTTAAACCATACACCTAACCCTAACCCTAGGCGGACACCTTAAGCTCAACCCCAACACTAACCTGACCCTCACGCTTACTCCAACCATAACACTGAATGGAAAACTAACAGTAGCCCTAAATTTACTCCCTCAAACTAAGTTCAAACCTAACCTAACCTGAAGCTTAACTCAAACCATAGACCTAACCCTAACCCTAGCGGACACCTGAAGCTCAACCCCAACCACAACCTGACCCTGAAGCTATCTCCAACCGTAACACTGAACTGAAAACTAATAGTAGCCCTAAACTTACTCCCTAAAACTAAGTTCAAACCTAACCTAACCTGAAGCCTAACTCAAACCACAGACCTAACCCTAACCCTAGGCGGACCCCATAAGTTCAACCCCAACCCTAACCTAACCCTCACGCTCACTCCAACCGTAACACTGAACCGAAAACTAACAGTAGCCCTAAACTTACTCCCTCAAACTAAGTTCAAACCTAACCTAACCTGAAGCCTAAATCAAACCATACACCTAACCCTAACCTTAGGCAGACACCTTAAGCTCAACCCCAAAATTAACCTGACCCTCACGCTTACTCCAACCGTAACAGTTAACTGAAAACTAACAGTAGCCCTAAACTGACTCCCTCAACCTAAGTTCAAACCTAACCTAACCTGAAGCCTAATTCAAATCATAGACCTAACCCTAACCTTTGGCGGACACCTTATGCTTAAGCCCACCCTAACCTGACCCTGACGCTTACTCCAACTGTAACAGTTAACCGAAAACTAACAGTAGAGCTAAACTTATTCCCTCAAACTAAGTTCAAACCTAACCTAACCTGAAGCCTAACTCAAACCATAGACCTAACCCTAACACTAGGCGGACACCTGAAGCTCAACCACAACCCTAACCTGACCCTGAGGCTATCTCCAACCGTAACACTGAACTGAAAACTAATGGTAGCCCTAAACTTATTCCCTCCAACTAAGTTCAAACCTAACGTAACCTGAAGCCTAACTCAAACCACAGACATAACCCTAACCCTAGGCGGACACACTAAGCTCAACCCCAACCCTAACCGGACCCTCTCGCTAACTCCAAACGTAACACTGAACCAAAAACTAACAGTAGCCCTAAACTTACTCCCTCAAACTAAGTTCAAACCTAACCTAACCAGAAGCCAAAATCAAACCATACACCTAACCCTAACCCTAGGCGGACACATTAAGCTCAACCCCAACCCTAACCCGAACCTAACGCTAACTCCAACCATAACACTGAACCGAAAACTAACAGTAGGCCTAAACTTATTCCCTTAAACTAAGTTCAACCCTAACCTAACCTGAAGCCTAACTCAAACCATAGGCCTAACCCTAACCCTAGGCGGACACCTTATGCTTAACCCCCACCCTAACCTGACCCTGACGCTTACTCCAACCGTAACAGTTAAACAAAAACTAACAGTAGCCCTAAACTTACTCCCTCAAACTAAGTTCAAACCTAACCTAACCTGAAGGCTAAATCAAACCATACACCTAACCCTAACCCTAGGCGGACACCTTAAGCTCAACCCCAAACCTAACCTGACCCTGACGCTTACTCCAACCGTAACAGTTAACCGGAAACTAACAGTAGCCCTAAACTGACTCCCTCAAACTAAGTTCAAACATAACCTAACCTGAAGCCTAAATCAAATCATAGACCTAACCCTAACCCTAGGCGGACACCTTATGCTTAAGCCCACCCTAACCTGACCCTGACGCTTACTCCAACTGTAACAGTTAACCGAAAACTAACAGTAGAGCTAAACTTATTCCCTCAAACTAAGTTCAATCCTAACCTAACCTGAAGCCTAACTCAAACCATAGACCTAACCCTAACCCTAGGCGGACACCTGAAGCTCAACCACAACCCTAACCTGACCCTGACGCTATCTCCAACCGTAACACTGAACCGAAAACTAATGGTAGCACTAAACTTATTCCCTCCAACTACGTTCAAACCTAACGTAACCTGAAGCCTAACTCAAACCACAGACCTAACCCTAACCCTAGGCGGACACACTAAGCTCAACCCCAACCCTAACCGGACCCTCTCGCTAACTCCAAACGTAACACTGAACCAAAAACTAACAGTAGCCCTAAACTTACTCCCTCAAACTAAGTTCAAACCTAACCTAACCTGAAGCCTAACTCAAACAATAGACCTAACCCTAACCCTAGGCGGACACCTTAAGCTTAACCCGAAACCTAACCTGACCCTGAGGCTAAATCCAACCGAAACACTAAACCGAAAACTAAGAGTAGGCCTAAACTTATTCCCTTAAACTAAGTTCAAACCTAACCTAACCTGAAGCCTAACTCAAACCAGAGGCCTAACCCTAACCCTAGGCGGACACCTTATGCTTAACCCCCACCCTAACCTGACCCTGACGCTTACTCCAACCGTAACATTTAAACGAAAACTAACAGCAGCCCTAAACTTACTCCCTCAAACTAAGTTCAAACCTAACCTAACCTGAAGGCTAAATCAAACCATACACCTAACCCTAACCCTAGGCGGACACCTTAAGCTCAACCCCAAACCTAACCTGACCCTGACGCTTACTCCAACCGTAACAGTTAACCGGAAACTAACAGTAGCCCTAAACTGACTCCCTCAAACTAAGTTCAAACCTAACCTAACCTGAAGCCTAACTCAAATCATAGACCTTACCCTAACAATAGGCGGACACCTGAAGCTCAACCCCAACCCTAACCTGACCCTGACGGTATCTCCAACCGTGACACTGAACCGAAAACTAACAGTAGCCCTAAACTTACTCATTCAAACTAAGTTCAAATGTAACCTAACCTGAAGCCTAAATCAAACCATACACCTAATCCTAACCCTAGGCAGACACCTTAAGCTCAACCCCAACCCTAACCTGGCCCTGACGCTAACTCCAACCGTAACAGTTACCCGAAAACTAACAGTAGCCCTAAACTTACTCCCTCAAACTAAGTTCAAACCTAACCTAACCTGAAGCCTAAATCAAAACATACACCTAACCCTAACCTTAGGCGGACACCTTAAGCTCAACCCCAAACCTAACCTAACCCTGACGCGTACTCCAACCGTAACAGTTAACCGAAAACTAACAGGAGCCCTAAACATACTCCCTCAAACTAAGTTCAAACATAACCTAACCTGAAGCCTAAATCAAACCATACACCTAACCCTAACCCTAGGGGGACACCTTAAGCTCAACCCCAACCATAACCTGGCCCTGACGCTAACTCCAATCGTAACAGTTACCCGAAAACTAACAGTAGCCCTAAACTTACTCCCTCAAACTAAGTTCAAACCTAACCTAACCTGATGCCTAAATCAAACCATACACCTAACCCTAACCCTAGGCATACACCTTATGCTCAACCCCAACCCTAACCTGACCCTCACGCTAAGTCCACCCGTAACACTGAACAGACAACTAATAGTAGCCCTAAACTTACTCCCTCAAACTAAGTTCAAACCTAACCTAACCTGAAGCCTAACACAAACCACAGACCTAACCCTAACCCTAGGCGGACCCCATAAGCTCAACCCCAACACTAACCTAACCCTCACGCTCACTCCAACCGTAACACTGAACCGAAAACTAACAGTAGCCCTAAACGTACTCCCTCAAACTAAGTTCAAACCTAACCTAACCTGAAGCCTAAATCAAACCATACACCTAACCCTAACCTTAGGCAGACACCTTAAGCTCAACCCCAAAACTAACCTGACCCTCACGCTTACTCGAACCGTAACAGTTAACCGAAAACTAACAGTAGCCCTAAACTGACTCCCTCAACCTAAGTTCAAACCTAACCTAACCTAGCCTAAATCAAATCATAGACCTAACCCTAACCCTAGGCGGACACCTTATGCTTAAGCCAACCCTAACCTGACCCTGACGCTTACTCCAACTGTAACAGTTAACCGAAAACTAACAGTAGAGCTAAACTTATTCCCTCAAACTAAGTTCAAACCTAACCTAACCTGAAGCCTAACTCAAACCATAGACCTAACCCTAACCCTAGGCGGACACCTGAAGCTCAACCACAACCCTAACCTGAACCTGACGCTATCTCCAACCGTAACACTGAACCGAAAACTAATGGTAGCCTGAAACTTATTCCCTCCAACTAAGTTCAAACCTAACGTAACCTGAAGCCTAACTCAAACCACAGACCTAACCCTAACCCTAGGCGGACACACTAAGCTCAACCCCAACCCGAACCGGACCCTCTCGCTAACTCCAAACGTAACACTGAACCAAAAACTAACAGTAGCCCTAAACTTACTCCCTCAAACTAAGTTCAAACCTAACCTAACCTAAAGCCTAACTCAAACAATAGACCTAACCCTAACCCTAGGTGGACACCTTAAGCTTAACCCCAACCTTAACCTGACCCTTAGGCTAAATCCAACCAAAACACTAAACCGAAAACTAACAGTAGGCCTAAACTTATTCCCTTAAACTAAGTTCAAACCTAACCTAACCTGAAGCCTAACTCAAACCATAGACCTAACCCTAACCCTAGGTAGACACCTTATGCTTAACCCCCACCGTACCCTGACCCTGACGCTTACTCCAACTGTAACAGTTAACCGAAACTAACAGTAGCCCTAAACTTACTCCCTCAAACTAACTTCAAACCTAACCTAACCTGAAGCCTAAATCAAACCATACACCTAACCCTAACCCTAGGCAGACACCTTAAACTCAACCCCAACCCTAACCTGACCCTGAGGCTATCTCCAACCGTAACACTGAACTGAAAACTAATGGTAGCCCTAAACTTATTCCCTCCAACTAAGTTCAAACCTAACGTAACCTGAAGCCTAACTCAAACCACAGACATAACCCTAACCCTAGGCGGACACACTAAGCTCAACCCCAACCCTAACCGGACCCTCTCGCTAACTCCAAACGTAACACTGAACCAAAAACTAACAGTAGCCCTAAACTTACTCCCTCAAACTAAGTTCAAACCTAACCTAACCAGAAGCCAAAATCAAACCATACACCTAACCCTAACCCTAGGCGGACACATTAAGCTCAACCCCAACCCTAACCCGACCCTAACGCTAACTCCAACCATAACACTGAACCGAAAACTAACAGTAGGCCTAAACTTATTCCCTTAAACTAAGTTCAAACCTAACCTAACCTGAAGCCTAACTCAAACCATAGGCCTAACCCTAACCCTAGGCGGACACCTTATGCTTAACCCCCACCCTAACCTGACCCTGACGCTTACTCCAACCGTAACAGTTAAACAAAAACTAACAGTAGCCCTAAACTTACTCCCTCAAACTAAGTTCAAACCTAACCTAACCTGAAGGCTAAATCAAACCATACACCTAACCCTAACCCTAGGCGGACACCTTAAGCTCAACCCCAAACCTAACCTGACCCTGACGCTTACTCCAACCGTAACAGTTAACCGGAAACTAACAGTAGCCCTAAACTGACTCCCTCAAACTAAGTTCAAACATAACCTAACCTGAAGCCTAAATCAAATCATAGACCTAACCCTAACCCTAGGCGGACACCTTATGCTTAAGCCCACCCTAACCTGACCCTGACGCTTACTCCAACTGTAACAGTTAACCGAAAACTAACAGTAGAGCTAAACTTATTCCCTCAAACTAAGTTCAATCCTAACCTAACCTGAAGCCTAACTCAAACCATAGACCTAACCCTAACCCTAGGCGGACACCTGAAGCTCAACCACAACCCTAACCTGACCCTGACGCTATCTCCAACCGTAACACTGAACCGAAAACTAATGGTAGCACTAAACTTATTCCCTCCAACTACGTTCAAACCTAACGTAACCTGAAGCCTAACTCAAACCACAGACCTAACCCTAACCCTAGGCGGACACACTAAGCTCAACCCCAACCCTAACCGGACCCTCTCGCTAACTCCAAACGTAACACTGAACCAAAAACTAACAGTAGCCCTAAACTTACTCCCTCAAACTAAGTTCAAACCTAACCTAACCTGAAGCCTAACTCAAACAATAGACCTAACCCTAACCCTAGGCGGACACCTTAAGCTTAACCCGAACCCTAACCTGACCCTGAGGCTAAATCCAACCGAAACACTAAACCGAAAACTAAGAGTAGGCCTAAACTTATTCCCTTAAACTAAGTTCAAACCTAACCTAACCTGAAGCCTAACTCAAACCAGAGGCCTAACCCTAACCCTAGGCGGACACCTTATGCTTAACCCCCACCCTAACCTGACCCTGACGCTTACTCCAACCGTAACATTTAAACGAAAACTAACAGCAGCCCTAAACTTACTCCCTCAAACTAAGTTCAAACCTAACCTAACCTGAAGGCTAAATCAAACCATACACCTAACCCTAACCCTAGGCGGACACCTTAAGCTCAACCCCAAACCTAACCTGACCCTGACGCTTACTCCAACCGTAACAGTTAACCGGAAACTAACAGTAGCCCTAAACTGACTCCCTCAAACTAAGTTCAAACCTAACCTAACCTGAAGCCTAACTCAAATCATAGACCTTACCCTAACAATAGGCGGACACCTGAAGCTCAACCCCAACCCTAACCTGACCCTGACGGTATCTCCAACCGTGACACTGAACCGAAAACTAACAGTAGCCCTAAACTTACTCATTCAAACTAAGTTCAAATGTAACCTAACCTGAAGCCTAAATCAAACCATACACCTAATCCTAACCCTAGGCAGACACCTTGAGCTCAACCCCAACCCTAACCTGGCCCTGACGCTAACTCCAACCGTAACAGTTACCCGAAAACTAACAGTAGCCCTAAACTTACTCCCTCAAACTAAGTTCAAACCTAACCTAACCTGAAGCCTAAATCAAAACATACACCTAACCCTAACCTTAGGCGGACACCTTAAGCTCAACCCCAAACCTAACCTAACCCTGACGCGTACTCCAACCGTAACAGTTAACCGAAAACTAACAGGAGCCCTAAACATACTCCCTCAAACTAAGTTCAAACATAACCTAACCTGAAGCCTAAATCAAACCATACACCTAACCCTAACCCTAGGCGGACACCTTAAGCTCAACCCCAACCATAACCTGGCCCTGACGCTAACTCCAATCGTAACAGTTACCCGAAAACTAACAGTAGCCCTAAACTTACTCCCTCAAACTAAGTTCAAACCTAACCTAACCTGATGCCTAAATCAAACCATACACCTAACCCTAACCCTAGGCATACACCTTATGCTCAACCCCAACCCTAACCTGACCCTCACGCTAAGTCCACCCGTAACACTGAACAGACAACTAATAGTAGCCCTAAACTTACTCCCTCAAACTAAGTTCAAACCTAACCTAACCTGAAGCCTAACTCAAACCACAGACCTAACCCTAACCCTAGGCGGACCCCATAAGCTCAACCCCAACACTAACCTAACCCTCACGCTCACTCCAACCGTAACACTGAACCGAAAACTAACAGTAGCCCTAAACGTACTCCCTCAAACTAAGTTCAAACCTAACCTAACCTGAAGCCTAAATCAAACCATACACCTAACCCTAACCTTAGGCAGACACCTTAAGCTCAACCCCAAAACTAACCTGACCCTCACGCTTACTCGAACCGTAACAGTTAACCGAAAACTAACAGTAGCCCTAAACTGACTCCCTCAACCTAAGTTCAAACCTAACCTAACCTAGCCTAAATCAAATCATAGACCTAACCCTAACCCTAGGCGGACACCTTATGCTTAAGCCAACCCTAACCTGACCCTGACGCTTACTCCAACTGTAACAGTTAACCGAAAACTAACAGTAGAGCTAAACTTATTCCCTCAAACTAAGTTCAAACCTAACCTAACCTGAAGCCTAACTCAAACCAAGACCTAACCCTAACCCTAGGCCGACACCTGAAGCTCAACCACAACCCTAACCTGAACCTGACGCTATCTCCAACCGTAACACTGAACCGAAAACTAATGGTAGCCCGAAACTTATTCCCTCCAACTAAGTTCAAACCTAACGTAACCTGAAGCCTAACTCAAACCACAGACCTAACCCTAACCCTAGGCGGACACACTAAGCTCAACCCCAACCCGAACCGGACCCTCTCGTTAACTCCAAACGTAACACTGAACCAAAAACTAACAGTAGCCCTAAACTTACTCCCTCAAACTAAGTTCAAACCTAACCTAACCTAAAGCCTAACTCAAACAATAGACCTAACCCTAACCCTAGGTGGACACCTTAAGCTTAACCCCAACCTTAACCTGACCCTTAGGCTAAATCCAACCAAAACACTAAACCGAAAACTAACAGTAGGCCTAAACTTATTCCCTTAAACTAAGTTCAAACCTAACCTAACCTGAAGCCTAACTCAAACCATAGACCTAACCCTAACCCTAGGTAGACACCTTATGCTTAACCCCCACCGTACCCTGACCCTGACGCTTACTCCAACTGTAACAGTTAACCGAAACTAACAGTAGCCCTAAACTTACTCCCTCAAACTAACTTCAAACCTAACCTAACCTGAAGCCTAAATCAAACCATACACCTAACCCTAACCCTAGGCAGACACCTTAAACTCAACCCCAACCCTAACCTGACCCTGACGCTAACTCCAACCGTAACATTTTCCCGAAAACTAACAGTAGCCCTAAACTTACTCCCTCAAACTAAGTTCAAACCTAACCTAACCTGAAGCCTAAATCAAACCATACACCTAACCCTAACCCTAGGCGGACACCTTAAGCTCAACCCCAAACCTAACCGGACCTCCAGGCTAACTCCAACCATATCACTGAACCGAAAACTAAGAGTAGCCCTAAACTTACTCCCTCAAACTAAGTTCAAACCTAACCTAACCTGAAGCCTAACTCAAATCATAGACCTAACCCTAACAATAGGCGGACACCTGAAGCTCAACCCCAACCCTAACCTGACCCTGACGGTATCTCCAACCGTGACACTGAACTGAAAACTAACAGTAGCCCTAAACATACTCACTCAAACTAAGTTCAAACGTAACCTAACCTGGATCTTAAATCAAACCACAGACCTAACCCTAACCCTATGCGGACACCTTAAGTTCAACTCCAACCCTAACCTGACCCTGACGCTAACTCCATATCTAATACTGAATCGAAAAATAACAGTAGCCCTAAACTTACTCCCTCCAAGTAAGTTCAAACCTAACCTAACCTGAAGCCTAAATCAAACCATACACCTAACCCTAACCCTAGGCGGACACCTTAACTTCAACCCCAAACCTAACCTGACCCTGACGCTTACTCCAACTGTAACAGTTATCCGAAAACTAACAGTAGCCCTAAACTTACTCCCTCAAACTAAGTTCAAACATAACCTAACCTGAAGCCTAAATCAAACCATACACCTAATCCTAACCCTAGGCGGACACCTTAAGCTCAACCCCAACCCTAACCTGGCCCTGACGCTAACACCAACCGTAACAGTTACCCGAAAACTAACAGTAGCCCTAAACTTACTCCCTCAAACTAAGTTCAAACCTAACCTAACCTGAAGCCTAAATCATAACATACACCTAACCCTAACCCTAGGCGGACACCTTAAGCTCAACCCCAAATCTAACCAGACCCTGACGCGTACTCCAACCGTAACAGTTAACCGAAAACTAACAGTAGCCCGAAACATACTCCCTCAAACTAAGTTCAAACATAACCTAACCTGAAGCCTAAATCAAACCATACACCTAACCGTAACCCTAGGCGGACACCTTAAGCTCAACCCCAACCCTAACCTGACCCACACGCTAAGTCCAACCGTAACACTGAACCGAAAACTAACAGTAGCCCTAAACTTACTCCCTCAAACTAAGTTCAAACCTAACCTAACCTGAAGCCTAACTCAAACCATAGACCTAACCCTAACCCTAGGCGGACACCTTAAGCTCAACCCAAACCCTAACCTGACCTCCAGGCTAACTCCAACCATATCACTGAACCGAAAACTAAGTGTAGCTCTAAAATTTCTCGCTGAAAATAAGTTCAAACTTAACCTAACCTGAAGCCTAACTCAAATCAGAGACCTAACCCTAACAATAGGCTGACACCTGAAGCTCAACCCCAACCCTAACCTGACCCTGATGCTATCTCCAACCGTAACACTGAACCGAAAACTAACAGTAGCCCTAAACTTACTCAATCAAACTAAGTTCAAACGTAACGTTATCTGGAGCCTAAATCAAACCATGGACCTAACCCTAACCCTAGGCGGACACCTCAAGCTAACCCCAATCCTAACCTGACCCTGACGCTAACTCCATATCTAATACTGAACCGAAAAATAACAGTAGCCCTAAACTTACTCCCTCAAACTAAGTTCAAACCTAACCTAACCTGAAGCCTAAATCAATCCATACACCTAACCCTGACCCTAGGCGGACACCTTAACTTCAACGCCAAACCTAACCTGACCCTGACGCTTACACCAACTGTAACAGTTAACCGAAAACTAACAGTAGCCCTAAACTTACTCCCTCAAACTAAGTTCAATCCTAACCTAGCCTGAAGCCTAACTCAAACCACAGACCTAACCCTAACCGTAGGCGGACACCTTATGCTCAACCCCAAAATTAACCTGACTCTGACACTTACACCAACAGTAACAGTTAACCGAAAACTAACAGTAGCCCTAAACTGACTCCCTCAAACTAAGCTCAAACCTAACCTAACCTGAAGCCTAAATCAAATCATAGACCTAACCCTAACCCTAGGCGGACACCTTATGCTTAACCCCCACCCTAACCTGACCCTGACTCTTACTCCAACTGTAACAGTTAACCGAAAACTAACAGTAGCCCTAAACTTACTCCCTCAAACTAAGTTCAATCCTAACCTAACCTGAAGCCTAAATCCAACCATACACCTAACCCTAACCCTAGGCGGACACCTTAAGCTCAACCCCAAACCTAACCTGACCCTGGCGCTTACTCCAACCGTAACAGTTACCCGAAAACTAACAGTAGTCCTAAACTTACTCACTCAAACTAAGTTCAAACCTAACCTAACCTGAAGCCTAACTCAAACCATAGACCTAACCCTAACCCTAGGCGGACACCTGAAACTCAACCCCAACCCCTACCTGACCCTGACGCTATATCCAACCGTAACACTGAACCGAAAACTAACAGTAGCCCTAAACTTACTCCCTCAATCTAAGTTCAAACCTAACCTAACCTGAATCCTAACTCAAACCACAGACCTAACCCTAACCCTAGGCGGACACCTTAAGCTCAACCCCAAACCTAACCTGACCCTCACGCAAACTCCAACAGTAACACTGAATGGAAAACTAACAGTAGCCCTAAATTTACTCCCTCAAACTAAGTTCAAACCTAATGTAACCTGAAGCCTAACTCAAACCACAGACCTAACCCTAACCCTAGGCGGACACCTTAAGCTCAACCCCAACCCTAACCAGACCCTCACGATATCTCCAAACGGAACACTGAACCAAAAACTAACAGTAGCCCTAAACTTACTCCCTCAAACAAAGTTCAAACCTAACCTAACCTGAAGCCTAACTCAAATCACAGACCTAACCATAACCCTAGGCGGACCCCATAAGCTAAACCCCAACCCTAACCTAACCCTCACGCTAACTCAAACCGTAACAGTAAAACGAAAACTACCAGTAGCCCTAAACTTACTCCCTCAAACTAAGTTCAAACCTAACCTAACCTGAAGCCTAACTCAAACCATAGACCTAACCCTAACGCTAGGCGGACACCTGAAGCTCAACCACAACCCTAACCTGACCCTGAGGCTAAATCCAACTGTAACACTGAACCGAAAACTGACAGTAGCCCTAAACTTACTCCCTCAAACTAAGTTCAATCCTAACCTAACCTGAAGCCTTAGTGAAACCATAGACCTAACCCTAACCCTAGGCGCACACCTTATGCTTAACCCCCACCCTAACCTAACCCTGACGCTTACTCCAACCGTAACAGTTAAACGAAAACTAACAGTAGCCCTTAACTTACTCCCTCAAACTAAGTTCAAACCTAACCTAACCTGAAGCCTAAATCAAATCATAGACCTAACTCTAACGCTAGGACGACACCTTATGCTTAAGCCCCAACCTAACCTGACCATGACGCTTACTCCAACTGTAACAGTTAACCGAAAACTAACAGTAGCCCTAAACTTACTCCCTCAAACTAAGTTCAAACCTAACCTAACCTGAAGCCTAACTCAAACCATAGTCCTAACCCTAACGCTAGGAGGACACCTGAAGCTCAACCCTAACCCTAACCTGACCCTGACGCTTTCTCCAACCGTAACACTGAACCGAAAACTAACAGTAGAGCTAAATTTACTCCCTCAAACTAACCTCAAACCTAACATATCCTGAAGCCTAACTCAAACAATAGACCTAACCCTAACCCTAGGAGGACACCTTAAGCTCAACCCCAACCCTAACCTGACCCTGACGCTAACACCAACCATAACACTGAACCGAAAACTAACAGTAGCCCTAAAATTACTCCCTCAAACTAAGTTCAAACCTAACCTAACCTGAAGCTTAACTCAAACAATAGACCTAACCCTAACCCTAGGCGGACACCTTAAGCTTAACCCCAACCCTAACCTGACCCTGAGGCTAAATCCAACCGTAACATTGAACCGAAAAATACAGTAGCCCTAAACTTACTCCCTCAAACTAAGTTCAATCCTAACCTAACCTGAAGCCTAAATGAAACCGTAGACCTAACCCTAACCCTAGGCGGACACCTTAAGCTCAACCACAACCCCAACCTGACCCTGACGATATCTCCAACCGTAACACTGAACCGAAAACTAACAGTAGACCTAAACTTACTCCCTCAAACTAAGTTCAAACCTAACCTAACCTGAAGCCTAAATTTAAACCATACACCTAACCCTAACCCTAGGCGGACACCTTAAGCTCAACCCCAACCCTAACCTGACCCTCACGCTTACTGCAACCATAACACTGAATGGAAAACTAACAGTAGCCCTAAATTTACTCCCTCAAACTAAGTTCAAACCTAACCTAACCTGAAGCTTAACTCAAACCATAGACCTAACCCTAACCCTAGCGGACACCTGAAGCTCAACCCCAACCACAACCTGACCCTGAAGCTATCTCCAACCGTAACACTGAACTGAAAACTAATAGTAGCCCTAAACTTACTCCCTAAAACTAAGTTCAAACCTAACCTAACGTGAAGCCTAACTCAAACCACAGACCTAACCCTAACCCTAGGCGGACCCCATAAGTTCAACCCCAACCCTAACCTAACCCTCACGCTCACTCCAACCGTAACACTGAACCGAAAACTAACAGTAGCCCTAAACTTACTCCCTCAAACTAAGTTCAAACCTAACCTAACCTGAAGCCTAAATCAAACCATACACCTAACCCTAACCTTAGGC
Source organism: Tupaia tana (assembly GCA_026018925.1). Classification (NCBI taxonomy): domain Eukaryota; kingdom Metazoa; phylum Chordata; class Mammalia; order Scandentia; family Tupaiidae; genus Tupaia; species Tupaia tana. Next base: position 2,120,459 of record JAKSZU010000034.1, on the reverse strand, counting down.
AGACACCTTAAGCTCAACCCCAAAATTAACCTGACCCTCACGCTTACTCCAACCGTAACAGTTAACTGAAAACTAACAGTAGCCCTAAACTGACTCCCTCAACCTAAGTTCAAACCTAACCTAACCTGAAGCCTAATTCAAATCATAGACCTAACCCTAACCTTTGGCGGACACCTTATGCTTAAGCCCACCCTAACCTGACCCTGACGCTTACTCCAACTGTAACAGTTAACCGAAAACTAACAGTAGAGCTAAACTTATTCCATCAAACTAAGTTCAAACCTAACCTAACCTGAAGCCTAACTCAAACCATAGACCTAACCCTAACACTAGGCGGACACCTGAAGCTCAACCACAACCCTAACCTGACCCTGAGGCTATCTCCAACCGTAACACTGAACTGAAAACTAATGGTAGCCCTAAACTTATTCCCTCCAACTAAGTTCAAACCTAACGTAACCTGAACCTAACTCAAACCACAGACATAACCCTAACCCTAGGCGGACACACTAAGCTCAACCCCAACCCTAACCGGACCCTCTCGCTAACTCCAAACGTAACACTGAACCAAAAACTAACAGTAGCCCTAAACTTACTCCCTCAAACTAAGTTCAAACCTAACCTAACCAGAAGCCAAAATCAAACCATACACCTAACCCTAACCCTAGGCGGACACATTAAGCTCAACCCCAACCCTAACCCGACCCTAACGCTAACTCCAACCGTAACACTGAACCGAAAACTAACAGTAGGCCTAAACTTATTCCCTTAAACTAAGTTCAAACCTAACCTTACCTGAAGCCTAACTCAAACCAGAGGCCTAACCCTAACCCTAGGCGGACACCTTATGCTTAACCCCCACCCTAACCTGACCCTGACGCTTACTCCAACCGTAACAGTTAAACGAAAACTAACAGCAGCCCTAAACTTACTCCCTCAAACTAAGTTCAAACCTAACCTAACCTGAAGGCTAAATCAAACCATACACCTAACCCTAACCCTAGGCGGACACCTTAAGCTCAACCCCAAACCTAACCTGACCCTGACGCTTACTCCAACCGTAACAGTTAACCGGAAACTAACAGTAGCCCTAAACTGACTCCCTCAAACTAAGTTCAAACCAAACCTAACCTGAAGCCTAACTCAAATCATAGACCTTACCCTAACAATAGGCGGATACCTGAAGCTCAACCCCAACCCTAACCTGACCCTGACGGTATCTCCAACCGTGACACTGAACCGAAAACTAACAGTAGCCCTAAACTTACTCATTCAAACTAAGTTCAAATGTAACCTAACCTGAAGCCTAAATCAAACCATACACCTAATCCTAACCCTAGGCAGACACCTTAAGCTCAACCCCAACCCTAACCTGGCCCTGACGCTAACTCCAACCGTAACAGTTACCCGAAAACTAACAGTAGCCCTAAACTTACTCCCTCAAACTAAGTTCAAACCTAACCTAACCTGAAGCCTAAATCAAAACATACACCTAACCCTAACCCTAGGCGGACACCTTAAGCTCAACCCCAAACCTAACCTAACCCTGACGCGTACTCCAACCGTAACAGTTAACCGAAAACTAACAGTAGCCCTAAACATACTCCCTCAAACTAAGTTCAAACATAACCTAACCTGAAGCCTAAATCAAACCATACACCTAACCCTAACCCTAGGCGGACACCTTAAGCTCAACCCCAACCATAACCTGGCCCTGACGCTAACTCCAATCGTAACAGTTACCCGAAAACTAACAGTAGCCCTAAACTTACTCCCTCAAACTAAGTTCAAACCTAACCTAACCTGATGCCTAAATCAAACCATACACCTAACCCTAACCCTAGGCATACACCTTATGCTCAACCCCAACCCTAACCTGACCCTCACGCTAAGTCCACCCGTAACACTGAACAGACAACTAATAGTAGCCCTAAACTTACTCCCTCAAACTAAGTTCAAACCTAACCTAACCTGAAGCCTAACTCAAACCACTGACCTAACCCTAACCCTAGGCGGACCCCATAAGCTCAACCCCAACACTAACCTAACCCTCACGCTCACTCCAACCGTAACACTGAACCGAAAACTAACAGTAGCCCTAAACGTACTCCCTCAAACTAAGTTCAAACCTAACCTAACGTGAAGCCTAAATCAAACCATACACCTAACCCTAACCTTAGGCAGACACCTTAAGCTCAACCCCAAAACTAACCTGACCCTCACGCTTACTCGAACCGTAACAGTTAACCGAAAACTAACAGTAGCCCTAAACTGACTCCCTCAAACTAAGTTCAATCCTAACCTAACCTGAAGCCTAAATGAAACCATAGTCCTAACCCTAACAATAGGCGGACACCTTATGCTTAACCCCCACCCTAACCTAACCCTGACACTTACTCCAACCGTAACATTAAACGAAAACTAACAGTATCCCTAAACGTACTCCCTCAAACTAAGTTCAAACATAACCTAACCTGAAGCCTAAATCAAACCGTAAACCTAACCCTAACACTAGGCGGACACCTTAAGCTCAACCCCAAACCTAACCTGACCCTGACGCTAACTCCAACCGTAACAGTTACCCGAAAACTAACAGTAGCCCTAAACTTACTGCCTCAAACTAAGTTCAAACCTAACCTAACCTGAAGCCTAAATCAAACCATAGAACTAACCCTAACCCTAGGCGGACACCTGAAGTTCAAACCCAACCCTAACCTGACCCTCACTCTAACTCCAACCGTAACACTGAACCGAAAACTAACAGTAGCCCAAAACTTACTCATTAAAACTAAGTTCAAACCTAACCTAACCTGAAGCCTAACTCAAACCATAGACCTAACCCTTACCCTAGGCGGACACCTGAAGCTCAACCCCAACCCTAACCTGACCCTGACGCTATCTCCAACCGTTACACTGAACGGAAAACTAACAGTAGCACTAAACTTACTCCCTCAAACTAAGTTCAAACCTAACCTAATCTGAAGCCTAACTCAAACCACAGACCTAAACCTAACCCTAGGCGGACACCTTAAGTTCAACCCCAACCCTAACCGGACCCTCATGCTAACTCCAAACGTAACATTGAACCGAAAAATAACAGTAGCCCTAAACTTACTCCCTCAAACTAAGTTCAATCCTAACCTAACCTGAAGCCTAAATGAAACCATAGACCTAACCCTAACCCTAGGCGGACACCTTATGCTTAACCTCCACCCTAATCTGACCCTGACGCTTACTCCAACCGTAACAGTTAAACGAAAACTAACAGTAGCCCTAAACTGTCTCGCTCAAACTAAGTTCAAACCTAACCTAACCTGAAGCCTAACTCAAACAATAATCCTAACCCTAATCCTAGGTGGACACCTTACGCTTAACCCCACCCCTAACCTGACCTTGAGGCTAAATCCAACCATAATACTGATCCGAAAACTAACAGTAGCCCTAAACTTAATCCCTCAAACTAAGTTCAATCCTAACCTAACCTGAGGCCTAACTCAAACCATAGACCTAACCCTAACCCTAGGCGGACACCTGAAGCTCAACCCCAACCCTAACCTGACCCTGACGCGTACTCCAACCGTAACAGTTAAACGAAAACTAACAATAGCCCTAAACTTACTCCCTCAAACTAAGTTCAAACCTAACCTAACCTGAAGCCTAAATCAAACCATACACCTAACCCTAACCCTATGCGGACACCTTAAGCTCAACCCCAAACCTAACCTGACCCTGACGCTTACTCCAACCGTAACAGTTAACCGAAAACTAACAGTAGCCCTAAACTGACTCCCTCAAACTAAGTTCAAACGTAACCTAACCTGAAGCCTAAATCAAACCAGACACCTAACCATAACCCTAGGCGGACACATTAAGCTCAACCCCAACCCTAACCTGACCTCCAGGCTAACTCCAACCATATCACTGAACCGAAAACGAAGAGTAGCCCTAAACTTACTCGCTCAAACTAAGTTCAAACCTAACCTAACCTGAAGCTTAACTCAAATCATAGACCTAACCCTAACAATAGTCGGACACCTGAAGCTCAACCCCAACCCTAACCTGACCCTGACGCTATCTCCAACCGTAACACTAAACTGAAAACTAACAGTAGCGCTAAACTTACTCACTCAAACTAAGTTCAAACGTAACCTAACCTGAAGCCTAAATCAAACCACAGACCTAACCCTAACCCTAGGCGGACACCTTAAGCTCCACTCCAACCCTAACCTGACTCTTACGCTATCTCCAACCGTAACACTGAACCGAAAACTAACAGTAGTCCTACACTTACTCACTCAAACTAATTTCAAACGTAACCTAACCTGAAGCCTAAATCAATCCATACACCTAAACCTAACCCTAGGCGGACACCTTAAGCTCAACCCCAAACCTAACTTGACCCTGACGCTTACTCCAACCGTAACAGTTAACCGAAAACTAACAGTAGCCCTAAACTGACTCCCTCAAACTAAGTTCAAACCTAACCTAACCTGAAGCCTACAAATCATAGACCTATCCCTAACCCTAGGCGGACACCTTATGCTTAACCCCCACCCTAACCTGACCCTGACGAATACTCCAACTGTAACAGTTAACCGAAAACTAACAGTAGCCCTAAACTTACTCCCTCAAACTAACTTCAAACCTAACCTAACCTGAAGCCTAAATCAAACCATACACCTAACCCTAACACTAGGCGGACACCTTAAGCTCAACCCCAACCCTAACCTGACCCTCTCGCTTTATCCAACCGTAACACTGATCCGAAAACTAACAGTAGAGCTAAATTTACTCCCTCAAACTAACCTCAAACCTAACCTAACCTGAAGCCTAACTCAAACAATAGACCTAACCCTAACCCTAGGAGGACACCTAAAGCTCAACCCCAACCCTAATCTAACCCTCACGCTAAATCCAACCGTAACACTGAACCGAAAACTAACAGTAGAGCTAAACTTACTCCCTCAAACTAAGTTCAAACCTAACCTAACATGAAGCGTAACTCAAACAATAGACCTAACCCAAACCCTAGGCGGACACCTTATGCTTAACACCCACCCAAACCTAACCCTGAGGCTAAATCCAACCGTAACACTGAACCGAAAGCTAACAGTAGGCCTAAACTTACTCCCTCAAACTAAGTTCAAACCTAACCTAACCTGAAGCCTCACTCAAACCACAGACCTAACCCTAACCCTAGGCGGACACCTTAAGCTCAACCCCAATACTAACCTGACCCTCTCGCTAACTCCAACCGTAACACTGAACCGAAAACTAACAGTAGCCCTAAACTTACACCCTCAAACTAAGTTCAAACCTAACCTAACCTGAAGCCTAACACAAACCATAGACCTAACCCTAACCCTAGGCGGACACCTGAATCTCAACCCCAACCCTAACCTGACTCTGACGCTATCTCCAACCGTAACACTGAACGGAAAACTAACAGTAGTCCTAAACTTACTCCCTCAAACTAAGTTCAAACCTAACGTAACCTGAAGCCTAACTCAAACCACAGACCTAACCCTAACCCTAGGCGGACACCTTAAGCTCAACCCCAACCCTAACCGGACCCTCACGATATCTCCAAACGGAACACTGAACCAAAAACTAACAGTAGCCCTAAACTTACTCCCTCAAACAAAGTTCAAACCTAACCTAACCTGAAGCCTAACTCAAACCACAGACCTAACCGTAACCCTAGGCGGACCCCATAAGCTCAACTCCAACCCTAACCTAACCCTCACGCTAAGTCAAACCGTAACAGTAAAACGAAAACTACCAGTAGCCCTAAACTTACTCCCTCAAACTAAGTTCAAACCTAACCTAACCTGAAGCCTAAATCAAACCATACACCTAACCCTAACCCTAGGCGGACACCTGAAGCTCTACCCCAACCCTAACCTGACCCTGACGCTAACTCCAACCGTAACACTGAACCGAAAACTAACAGTAGAGCTAAATTTACTCCCTCAAACTAAGTTCAAACCTAACCTAACCTGAAGCCTAACTCAAACAATAGACCTAACCCTAACTCTAGGCGGACACCTTAATCTTAACCCCAACCCTAATCTGACACTGAGGTTAAATCCATCCATAACACTGAACCGAAAACTCACAGTAGGCCTAAACTTACTCCCTCAAACTAAGTTCAAACCTAACCTAACCTGAAGCCTAACACAAACCATAGACCTAACCCTAACCCTAGGCGGACACCTGAATCTCAACCCCAACCCTAACCTGACCCTGACGCTATCTCCAACCGTAACACTGAACGGAAAACTAACAGTAGCCCTAAACTTACTCCCTCAAACTAAGTTCAAACCTAACCTAACCTGAAGCCTAAATCTAACCATACACCTAACCCTAACCCTAGGCGGACACCTTAAGCTCAACCCCAACCCTAACCTGACCCTCACGCTAACTCCAACCGTAACACTGAACCGAAAACTAACAGTAGCCCTAAACTTACTCCCTCAAACTAAGTTCAAACCTAACCTACCTGAAGCCTAACTCAAACCATAGACCTAACCCTAACCCTAGGCTGACACCTTAAGCTCAACCCCAAAACTAACCTTACCCTGACACTTACACCAACCGAAACAGTTAACCGAAAACTAACAGTAGCCCTAAACTGACTCCCTCAAACTAAGTTCAATCCTAACCTAACCTGAAGCCTAAATGAAACCATAGTCCTAACCCTAACAATAGGCGGACACCTTATGCTTAACCCCCACCCTAACCTAACCCTGACACTTACTCCAACCGTAACATTAAACGAAAACTAACAGTATCCCTAAACGTACTCCCTCAAACTAAGTTCAAACATAACCTAACCTGAAGCCTAAATCAAACCGTAAACCTAACCCTAACACTAGGCGGACACCTTAAGCTCAACCCCAAACCTAACCTGACCCTGACGCTAACTCCAACCGTAACAGTTACCCGAAAACTAACAGTAGCCCTAAACTTACTGCCTCAAACTAAGTTCAAACCTAACCTAACCTGAAGCCTAAATCAAACCATAGAACTAACCCTAACCCTAGGCGGACACCTGAAGTTCAAACCCAACCCTAACCTGACCCTCACTCTAACTCCAACCGTAACACTGAACCGAAAACTAACAGTAGCCCAAAACTTACTCATTAAAACTAAGTTCAAACCTAACCTAACCTGAAGCCTAACTCAAACCATAGACCTAACCCTTACCCTAGGCGAACACCTGAAGCTCAACCCCAACCCTAACCTGACCCTGACGCTATCTCCAACCGTAACACTGAACGGAAAACTAACAGTAGCACTAAACTTACTCCCTCAAACTAAGTTCAAACCTAACCTAATCTGAAGCCTAACTCAAACCACAGACCTAAACCTAACCCTAGGAGGACACCTTAAGTTCAACCCCAACCCTAACCGGACCCTCACGCTAACTCCAAACGTAACATTGAACCGAAAAATAACAGTAGCCCTAAACTTACTCCCTCAAACTAAGTTCAATCCTAACCTAACCTGAAGCCTAAATGAAACCATAGACCTAACCCTAACCCTAGGCGGACACCTTATGCTTAACCTCCACCCTAATCTGACCCTGACGCTTACTCCAACCGTAACAGTTAAACGAAAACTAACAGTAGCCCTAAACTGTCTCGCTCAAACTAAGTTCAAACCTAACCTAACCTGAAGCCTAACTCAAACAATAGACCTAACCCTAATCCTAGGTGGACACCTTACGCTTAACCCCACCCCTAACCTGACCTTGAGGCTAAATCCAACCATAATACTGATCCGAAAACTAACAGTAGCCCTAAACTTAATCCCTCAAACTAAGTTCAATCCTAACCTAACCTGAGGCCTAACTCAAACCATAGACCTAACCCTAACCCTAGGCGGACACCTGAAGCTCAACCCCAACCCTAACCTGACCCTGACGCGTACTCCAACCGTAACAGTTAAACGAAAACTAACAATAGCCCTAAACTTACTCCCTCAAACTAAGTTCAAACCTAACCTAACCTGAAGCCTAAATCAAACCATACACCTAACCCTAACCCTATGCGGACACCTTAAGCTCAACCCCAAACCTAACCTGACCCTGACGCTTACTCCAACCGTAACAGTTAACCGAAAACTAACAGTAGCCCTAAACTGACTCCCTCAAACTAAGTTCAAACGTAACCTAACCTGAAGCCTAAATCAAACCAGACACCTAACCATAACCCTAGGCGGACACATTAAGCTCAACCCCAACCCTAACCTGACCTCCAGGCTAACTCCAACCATATCACTGAACCGAAAACGAAGAGTAGCCCTAAACTTACTCGCTCAAACTAAGTTCAAACCTAACCTAACCTGAAGCTTAACTCAAATCATAGACCTAACCCTAACAATAGTCGGACACCTGAAGCTCAACCCCAACCCTAACCTGACCCTGACGCTATCTCCAACCGTAACACTAAACTGAAAACTAACAGTAGCGCTAAACTTACTCACTCAAACTAAGTTCAAACGTAACCTAACCTGAAGCCTAAATCAAACCACAGACCTAACCCTAACCCTAGGCGGACACCTTAAGCTCCACTCCAACCCTAACCTGACTCTTACGCTATCTCCAACCGTAACACTGAACCGAAAACTAACAGTAGTCCTACACTTACTCACTCAAACTAATTTCAAACGTAACCTAACCTGAAGCCTAAATCAATCCATACACCTAAACCTAACCCTAGGCGGACACCTTAAGCTCAACCCCAAACCTAACTTGACCCTGACGCTTACTCCAACCGTAACAGTTAACCGAAAACTAACAGTAGCCCTAAACTGACTCCCTCAAACTAAGTTCAAACCTAACCTAACCTGAAGCCTACAAATCATAGACCTATCCCTAACCCTAGGCGGACACCTTATGCTTAACCCCCACCCTAACCTGACCCTGACGAATACTCCACCTGTAACAGTTAACCGAAAACTAACAGTAGCCCTAAACTTACTCCCTCAAACTAACTTCAAACCTAACCTAACCTGAAGCCTAAATCAAACCATACACCTAACCCTAACACTAGGCGGACACCTTAAGCTCAACCCCAACCCTAACCTGACCCTCTCGCTTTATCCAACCGTAACACTGATCCGAAAACTAACAGTAGAGCTAAATTTACTCCCTCAAACTAACCTCAAACCTAACCTAACCTGAAGCCTAACTCAAACAATAGACCTAACCCTAACCCTAGGAGGACACCTTAAGCTCAACCCCAACCCTAATCTAACCCTCACGCTAAATCCAACCGTAACACTGAACCGAAAACTAACAGTAGAGCTAAACTTACTCCCTCAAACTAAGTTCAAACCTAACCTAACATGAAGCGTAACTCAAACAATAGACCTAACCCAAACCCTAGGCGGACACCTTATGCTTAACCCCCACCCAAACCTAACCCTGAGGCTAAATCCAACCGTAACACTGAACCGAAAGCTAACAGTAGGCCTAAACTTACTCCCTCAAACTAAGTTCAAACCTAACCTAACCTGAAGCCTCACTCAAACCACAGACCTAACCCTAACCCTAGGCGGACACCTTAAGCTCAACCCCAATACTAACCTGACCCTCTCGCTAACTCCAACCGTAACACTGAACCGAAAACTAACAGTAGCCCTAAACTTACACCCTCAAACTAAGTTCAAACCTAACCTAACCTGAAGCCTAACACAAACCATAGACCTAACCCTAACCCTAGGCGGACACCTGAATCTCAACCCCAACCCTAACCTGACTCTGACGCTATCTCCAACCGTAACACTGAACGGAAAACTAACAGTAGTCCTAAACTTACTCCCTCAAACTAAGTTCAAACCTAACGTAACCTGAAGCCTAACTCAAACCACAGACCTAACCCTAACCCTAGGCGGACACCTTAAGCTCAACCCCAACCCTAACCGGACCCTCACGATATCTCCAAACGGAACACTGAACCAAAAACTAACAGTAGCCCTAAACTTACTCCCTCAATCAAAGTTCAAACCTAACCTAACCTGAAGCCTAACTCAAACCACAGACCTAACCGTAACCCTAGGCGGACCCCATAAGCTCAACTCCAACCCTAACCTAACCCTCACGCTAACTCAAACCGTAACAGTAAAACGAAAACTACCAGTAGCCCTAAACTTACTCCCTCAAACTAAGTTCAAACCTAACCTAACCTGAAGCCTAAATCAAACCATACACCTAACCCTAACCCTAGGCGGACACCTGAAGCTCTACCCCAACCCTAAACTGACCCTGACTCTAACTCCAACCGTAACACTGAACCGAAAACTAACAGTAGAGCTAAATTTACTCCCTCAAACTAAGTTCAAACCTAACCTAACCTGAAGCCTAACTCAAACAATAGACCTAACCCTAACTCTAGGCGGACACCTTAATCTTAACCCCAACCCTAATCTGACACTGAGGTTAAATCCATCCATAACACTGAACCGAAAACTCACAGTAGGCCTAAACTTACTCCCTCAAACTAAGTTCAAGCCTAACCTAACCTGAAGCCTAACACAAACCATAGACCTAACCCTAACCCTAGGCGGACACCTGAATCTCAACCCCAACCCTAACCTGACCCTGACGCTATCTCCAACCGTAACACTGAACGGAAAACTAACAGTAGCCCTAAACTTACTCCCTCAAACTAAGTTCAAACCTAACCTAACCTGAAGCCTAACTCAAACCATAGACCTAACCCTAACGCTAGTCGGACACCTGAAGCTCAACCACAACCCTAACCTGACCCTGAGGCTAAATCCAACTGTAACACTGAACCGAAAACTGACAGTAGCCCTAAACTTACTCCCTCAAACTAAGTTCAATCCTAACCTAACCTGAAGCCTAAATGAAACCATAGACCTAACCCTAACCCTAGGCGCACACCTTATGCTTAACCCCCACCCTAACCTAACCCTGACGCTTACTCCAACCGTAACAGTTAAACGAAAACTAACAGTAGCCCTTAACTTACTCCCTCAAACTAAGTTCAAACCTAACCTAACCTGAAGCCTAAATCAAATCATAGACCTAACCCTAACGCTAGGCAGACACCTTATGCTTAAGCCCCAACCTATCCTGACCCTGACGCTTACTCGAACTGTAACAGTTAACCGAAAACTAACAGTAGCGCTAAACTTACTCCCTCAAACTAAGTTCAAACCTAACCTAACCTGAAGCCTAACTCAAACCATAGTCCTAACCCTAACGCTAGGAGGACACCTGAAGCTCAACCCCAACCCTAACCTGACCCTGACGCTATCTCCATCCGTAACACTGAACCGAAAACTAACAGTAGAGCTAAATTTACTCCCTCAAACTAACCTCAATCATAACCTAACCTGAAGCCTAACTCAAACAATAGACCTAACCCTAACCCTAGGAGGAAACCTTAAGCTCAACCCCAACCCTAACCTGACCCTGACGCTAACACCAACCATAACACTGAACCGAAAACTAACAGTAGCCCTAAAATTACTCCCTCAAACTAAGTTCAAACCTAAACTAACCTGAAGCTTAACTCAAACAATAGACCTAACCCTAACCCTAGGCGGACACCTTAAGCTTAACCCCAACCCTAACCTGACCCTGAGGCTAAACCCAACCGTAACACTGAACCGAAAAATACAGTAGCCCTAAACTTACTCCCTCAAACTAAGTTCAATCCTAACCTAACCTGAAGCCTAACTCAAACCATAGGCCTAACCCTAACCCTAGGCGGACACCTTATGCTTAACCCCCACCCTAACCTGACCCTGACGCTTACTCCAACCGTAACAGTTAAACGAAAACTAACAGTAGCCCTTAACTTACTCCCTCAAACTAAGATCAAACCTAACCTAACCTGAGGGCTAAATCAAACCATACACCTAACCCTAACCCTAGGCGGACACCTTAAGCTCAACCCCAAACCTAACCTGACCCTGACGCTTACTCCAACCGTAACAGTTAACCGGAAACTAACAGTAGCCCTAAACTGACTCCCTCAAACTAAGTTCAAACCTAACCTAACCTGAAGCCTAACTCAAATCATAGACCTTACCCTAACAATAGGCGGACACCTGAAGCTCAACCCCAACCCTAACCTGACCCTGACGGTATCTCCAACCGTGACACTGAACCGAAAACTAACAGTAGCCCTAAACTTACTCATTCAAACTAAGTTCAACGTAACCTAACCTGAAGCCTAAATCAAACCATACACCTAACCCTAACCCTAGGCGGACACCTTAAGCTCAACCCCAACCCTAACCTGGCCCTGACGCTAACTTCAACCGTAACAGTTACCCGAAAACTAACAGTAGCCCTAAACTTACTCCCTCAAACTAAGTTCTAACCTAACCTAACCTGAAGCCTAAATCAAAACATACACCTAACCCTAACCCTAGGCGGACACCTTAAGCTCAACCCCAAACCTAACCTAACCCTGACGCGTACTCCAACCGTAACAGTTAACCGAAAACTAACAGTAGCCCTAAACATACTCCCTCAAACTAAGTTCAAACATAACCTAACCTGAAGCCTAAATCAAACCATACACCTAACCGTAACCCTAGGCGGACACCTTAAGCTCAACCCCAACCATAACCTGGCCCTGACGCTAACTCCAATCGTAACAGTTACCCGAAAACTAACACAAGCCCTAAACTTACTCCCTAAAACTAAGTTCAAACCTAACCTAACCTGAAGCCTAAATCAAACCATACACCTAACCCTAACCCTAGGCGGACACCTTAAGCTCAATCCCAACCCTAACCTGACCCTCACGCTAAGTCCAACCGTAACACTGAACAGAAAACTAATAGTAGCCCTAAACTTACTCCCTCAAACTAAGTTCAAACCTAACCTAACCTGAAGCCTAATTCAAACCACAGACCTAACCCTAACCCTAGGCGGACCCCATAAGCTCAACGCCAACCCTAACCTAACCCTCACGCTCACTCCAACCATAACACTGAACCGAAAACTAACAGTAGCCCTAAACGTACTCCCTCAAACTAAGTTCAAACCTAACCTAACCTGAAGCCTAAATCAAACCATACACCTAACCCTAACCCTAGGCGGACACCTGAAGCTCAACCCCAACCCTAACCTGACCCTGACGCTATCTCCAACCGTAACACTGAACCAAAAACTAACAGTAGCACTAAACTTACTCCCTCAAACTAAGTTCAAACCTAACCTAACCTGAGGCCTAACTCAAACCACAAACCTAAACCTAAGCCTAGGCGGAAACCTTAATCTCAACCCCAACCCTAACCGGACCCTCACGCTAACTCCAAACGTAACATTGAACCGAAAACTAACAGTAGCCCTAAACTTACTGCCTCAAACTAAGTTCATTCCTAACCTAACCTGAAGCATAAATGAAACCATAGACCTAACCATAACCCTAGGCGGACACCTTATGCTTAACCCACACCCTAACCTGACCCTGACGCTTACTCCAACCATAACAGTTAAACGAAAACTAGCAGTAACCCTAAACTGTCTCCCTCAAACTAAGTTCAAACCTAACCTAACCTGAAGCCTAACTCAAACAATAGACCTAACACTAACCCTAGGCGGACACCTTAAGCTTAACCCCAAACCTAACCTGACCCTGAGGCTAAATCGAACCGTAACACTGAACCGAAAACTAACAGTGACCCTAAACTTACTCCCTCAAACTAAGTTCAATCCTAACCTAACCTGAAGCCTAAATGAAACCATAGACCTAACCCTAACCCTAGGCGGACACCTTATGCTTAACCCCCACCCTAACCTGACCCTGACGCTTACTCCAACCGTAACAGTTGAACGAAAACTAACAGTAGCCCTAAACTTACTCCCTCAAACTAAGTTCTAACCTAACCTAACCTGAAGCCTAAATCAAACCATACACCTATCCCTAACCCTAGGCGGACACCTTAAGCTCAACCCCAAACCTAACCTGACCCTGACGCTTACTCCAACCGTAACAGTTAACTGAAAACTAACAGTAGCCCTAAACTGACTCCCTCAAACTAAGTTCCAACATAACCTAACCTGAAGCCTAAATCAAACCATGGACCTTACCCTAACCCTAGGCGGACATCTCAAGATAACCCCAACCCTAACCTGACCCTGACGCTAACTCCAAACATAATACTGAACCGAAAACTAACAGTAGCCCTAAACTTACTCCCTCAAACTAAGTTCAAACCTAACCTAACCTGAAGCCTAACTCAAACCACAGACCTAAATCTAACCCTAGGTGGACACCTTAAGCTCTACCCCAACCCTAACCGGACCCTCACGCTAACTCCAACCATAACAGTTAAACGAAAACTAACAGTAGCCCTAAACTTACTCCCTCAAACTAAGTTCAAACCTAACCTAACCTGAAGCCTAAATCAAACCACACCTATCCCTAACCCTAGGCGGACAACTTAAGCTCAACCCCAAACCTAACCTGACCCTGACGCTTACTCCAACCGTAACAGTTAACCGAAAACTAACAGTAGCCCTAAACTGACTCCCTCAAACTAAGTTCAAACATAACCTAACCTGAAGCCTAAATCAAATCATAGACCTAACCCTAACCCTAGGCGGATACCTTATGCTTATCCCCCACCCTAACCTGACCCTGACGCTTACTCCAACCGTAACAGTTAACCGAAAACTAACAGTAGCACTAAACTTACTCCCTGAAACTAACTTCAAACCTAACCTAACCTGAATCCAAAATCAAACCATACACCTAACCCTAACCCTAGGCGGACACCTTAAGCTCAACCCCAACCCTAACCTGGCCCTGACGCTAACTCCAACAGTAACAGTTACCCGAAAACTAACAGTAGCCCTAAACTTACTCCCTCAAACTAACTTCAAACCTAACCTAACTTGAAGCCTAACTCAAACCATAGACCTAACCCTAACCCTAGGCGGACACCTGAAACTCAACCACAACCCTAACCAGACCCTGACGCTAACTCCAACCGTAACACTGAACCGAAAACTAACAGTAGCCACAAACTTACTCCCTCAAACTAAGTTCAAACCTAACCTAACCTGAAGCCTAACTCAAACCATAGACCTAACCCTAACCCTAGGCGGACACCTGAAGCTCAATCACAACCCTAACCTGACCCTGACGCTATCTCCAACCGTAACACTGAACCGAAAACTAACAGTAGCCCTAAACTTACTCCCTCAAACTAAGTTCAAACCTAACCTAACCTGAAGCCTAACTCAAACCACAGACCAAACCGTAACCCTAGGAGGACACCTTAAGCTCAACCCCAACCCTTACCTGACCCTCACGATAACTCCAACCGTAACACTGAACCGAAAACTAACAGTAGCCCTAAACTTACTCCCTCAAACTAAGTTCAAACCTAACCTAACCTGAAGCTTAACTCAAACAATAGACCTAACCCTAACCCTAGGCGGACACCTTAAGCTTGACCCCAACCCTAACCTGACCCTGAGGCTAAATTCAACCTTAACACTGAACCAAAAAATACAATAGGCCTAAACTTACTCCCTCAATCTAAGTTCAAACCTAACCAAACCTGAAGCCTAACTCAAACCATAGACCTAACCCTAACCCTAGGCGGACACCTGAATCTCAACCTCAAACCTAACCTGACCCTGACGCTATCTCCAACAGTAACAGTTAACCGAAAACTAACAGTAGCCCTAAACTTACGCCCTCAAACTAAGTTCAAACATAACCTAACCTGAAGCCTAAATCAAACCATACACCTCACCGTAACTCTAGGCGGACACCTTAAGCTCAACCCCAACCATAACCTGGCCCTGACGCTAACTCCAACCATAACAGTTACCCGAAAACTAACAGTAGCCCTACACTTACTCCCTCAAACTAAGTTCAAACCTAACCTAACCTGAAGCCTAAATCAAACCATACACCTAAGCCTAACCCTAGGCGGACACCTGAAGCTCAAACCCAAACCTAACCTCACCCTCACGCTAACTCCAACCGTAACACTGAACCTAAAACTAACAGTAGCCCTAAACTTAATCCCTAAAACTAAGTTCAACCCTAACCTAACCTGAAGCCTAAATCAAATCTTAGACCTAACCCTAACCCTAGGCGGACACCTTAAGCTCAACTCCAACCCTAAACTGACCCTGACGATATGTCCAACCATAACACTGAACTGAAAAATAACAGTAGTCCTAAACTTACTCACTCAAACTAAGTTCAAACGTAACCTAACCTGGAGCCTAAATCAAACCATGAACCTTACCCTAACCCTAGGCGGACACCTCAAGATAACCCCAACCCTAACCTGAACCTGACGCTAACTCCAAACATAATACTGAACCGAAAACTAACAGTAGCCCTAAACTTACTCCCTCAAACTAAGTTCGAACCTAACCTAACCTGAAGCCTAATTCAAACCATACACCTAACCCTAACCCTAGGCGGACACCTTAACTTCAACCCCAAACCTAACCTGACCCTGAGGCTAAATCGAACCGTAACACTGAACCGAAAACTAACAGTGGCCCTAAACTTACTCCCTCAACCTAAGTTCAATCCTAACCTAACCTGAAGCCTAAATGAAACCATAGACCTAACCCTAACCCTGGGCGGACACCTTATGCTTAACCCCCACCCTAACCTGACCCTGACGCTTACTCCAACCATAACAGTTAAACGAAAACTAACAGTAGCCCTAATCTTACTCCCTCAAACTAAGTTCAAACCTAACCTAACCTGAAGCCTAAATCAAAGCATACACCTATCCCTAACCCTAGGCGGACACCTTAAGCTCAACACCAAACCAAACCTGACCCCGACGCTTTCACCAACCGTAACAGTTAACCGAAAACTAACAGTAGCCCTAAACTGACTCCCTCAAACTAAGTTCAAACATAACCTAACCTGAAGCCTAAATCAAATCATAGACCTAACCCTAACCCTAGGTGGACACCTTATGCTTACCCCCACCCTAACCTGACCCTGACGCTTACTCCAACCGTAACAGTGAACCGAAAACTAACAGTAGCCCTAAACTTACTCCCTGAAACTAACTTCAAACCTAACCTAACCTGAAGCCGAAATCAAACCATACACCTAACCCTAACCCTAGGCGGACACCTTAAGCTCAACCCCAACCCTAACCTGGACCTGACGCTAACTCCAACAGTAACAGTTACCCGAAAACTAACAGTAGCCCTAAACTTACTCCCTCAAACTAACTTCAAACCTAACCTAACTTGAAGCCTAACTCAAACCATAGACCTAACCCTAACCCTAGGCAGACACCTGAAACTCAACCACAACCCTAACCAGACCCTGACGCTATCTCCAACCGTAACACTGAACCGAAAACTAACAGTAGCCATAAACTTACTCCATCAAACTAAGTTCCAACCTAACCTAACCTGAAGCCTAACTCAAACCATAGACCTAACCCTAACCCTAGGCGGACACCTGAAGCTCAATCACAACCCTAACCTGACCCTGACGCTATCTCCAACCGTAACACTGAACCGAAAACTAACAGTAGACCTAAACTTACTCCCTCAAACTAAGTTCAAACCTAACCTAACCTGAAGCCTAACTCAAACAATAGACCTAACCCTAACCCTAGGCGGACACCTTAAGCTTGACCCCAACCCTAACCTGACCCTGAGGCTAAATTCAACCGTAACACTGAACCAAAAAATACAATAGGCCTAAACGTACTCCCTCAAACTAAGTTCAAACCTAACCTAACCTGAAGCCTAACTCAAACCATAGACCTAACCCTAACCCTAGGCGGACCCCATAAGCTCAACGCCAACCCTAACCTAACCCTCACGCTCACTCCAACCATAACACTGAACCGAAAACTAACAGTAGCCCTAAACGTACTCCCTCAAACTAAGTTCAAACCTAACCTAACCTGAAGCCTAAACCAAACCATACACCTAACCCTAACCCTAGGCGTACACCTGAAGCTCAACCCCAACCCTAACCTGACCCTGACGCTATCTCCAACCGTAACACTGAACCAAAAACTAACAGTAGCACTAAACTTACTCCCTCAAACTAAGTTCAAACCTAACCTAACCTGAGGCCTAACTCAAACCACAAACCTAAACCTAAGCCTAGGCGGAAACCTTAATCTCAACCCCAACCCTAACCGGACCCTCACGCTAACTCCAAACGTAACATTGAACCGAAAACTAACAGTAGCCCTAAACTTACTGCCTCAAACTAAGTTCATTCCTAACCTAACCTGAAGCATAAATGAAACCATAGACCTAACCATAACCCTAGGCGGACACCTTATGCTTAACCCACACCCTAACCTGACCCTGACGCTTACTCCAACCATAACAGTTAAACGAAAACTAGCAGTAACCCTAAACTGTCTCCCTCAAACTAAGTTCAAACCTAACCTAACCTGAAGCCTAACTGAAACAATAGTCCTAACACTAACCCTAGCGGACACCTTAAGCTCAACCCCAACCCTAACCTGACCCTCACGCTAACTCCAAACGTAACACTGAACCGAAAACTAACAGTAGCCCTAAACTTACTCCCTCAAACTAAGTTCAATCCTAACCTAACCTGGAGCCTAAATGAAACCATAGACCTAACCCTAACCCTAGCGGACACCTTATGCTTAACCCCCAAACTAACCTGACCCTGACGCTTACTCCAACCATAACAGTTAACCGAAAACTAACAGTAGCCCTAATCTTACTCCCTCAAACTAAGTTCAAACCTAACCTAACCTGAAGCCTAAATCAAAGCATACACCTATCCCTAACCCTAGGCGGACACCTTAAGCTCAACACCAAACCAAACCTGACCCCGACGCTTTCACCAACCGTAACAGTTAACCGAAAACTAACAGTAGCCCTAAACTGACTCCCTCAAACTAAGTTCAAACCTAACCTAACCTGAAGCCTAACTCAAACCATAGACCTAACCATAACCCTAGGCGGACACCTGAATCTCAACCTCAAACCTAACCTGACCCTGACGCTATCTCCAACCGTAACAGTTAACCGAAAACTAACAGTAGCCCTAACTTACGCCCTCAAACTAAGTTCAAACATAACCTAACCTGAAGCCTAAATCAAACCATACACCTAACCGTAACTCTAGGCGGACACCTTAAGCTCAACCCCAACCATAACCTGGCCCTGACGCTAACTCCAACCATAACAGTTACCCGAAAACTAACAGTAGCCCTAAACTTACTGCCTCAAACTAAGTTCAAACCTAACCTAACCTGAAGCCTAAATCAAACCAAAACCTAACCCTAACCCTAGGCGGACACCTTAAGCTCAACCCCAACCCTAACCTGACCCTCATGCTAACTCCAACAGTAACACTGAACCGAATACTAACAGTAGCCCTAAACTTACTCCCTCAAACTAAGTTCAAACCTAACCTAACCTGAAGCCTAAATCAAACCATACACCTAACCCTAACCCTAGGCGGACACCTTAAGCTCAACCCCAACTCTAACCTGACCTCCAGGCTAACTCCAACCATATCACTGAACCGAAAACTAAGAGTAGCCCTAAACTGACTCCCTCAAACTAAGTTCAAACCTAACCTAACCTGAAGCCTAAATCAAATCTTAGACCTAACCCTAACCCTAGGCGGACACCTTAAGCTCAACTCCAACCCTAAACTGACCCTGACGCTATGTCCAACCGTAACACTGAACCGAAAACTAACAGTAGTCCTAAACTTACTCACTCAAACTAAGTTCAAACGTAACCTAACCTGGAGCCTAAATCAAACCATGGACCTTACCCTAACCCTAGGCGGACACCTCAAGCTAACCCCAACCCTAACCTGACCCTGACGCTAACTCCAAGCATAATACTGAACCGAAAACTAACAGTAGCCCTAAACTTACTCCCTCAAACTAAGTTCGAACCTAACCTAACCTGAAGCCAAAATCAAACCATACACCTAACCCTAACCCTAGGCGGACACCTTAACTTCAACCCCAAACCTAACCTGACCCTGACGCTTACTGCAACTGTAACAGTTAACCGAAAACTAACAGTAGCCCTAAACTTACTCCCTCAAACTAAGTTCAAACATAACCTAACCTGAAGCCTAAATGAAACCATACACCTAACCCTAACCCTAGGCGGACAACTTAAGCTCAACCGCTACCCTAACCTGGCCCTGACGCTAACTCCAACCGTAACAGTTACCCGAAAACTAACAGTAGCCCTAAACTTACTCCCTCAAACTAAGTTCAAACCTAACCTAACCTGAAGCCTAAATCAAACCATACACCTAACCCTAACCCTAGGCGGACACCTGAAGCTCAAACCCAACCCTAACCTCACCCTCACGCTAACTCCAACCGTAACACTGAACCTAAAACTAACAGTAGCCCTAAACTTAATCCCTAAAACTAAGTTCAACCCTAACCTAACCTGAAGCCTAACTCAAACCATAGAACTAACCCTAACTCTAGGCCGACACCTGAAGCTCAACCCCAACCCTAACCTGACCCTGACGCTATCTCCAACCGTAACACTGAACCGAAAACTAACAGTAGCCCTAAACTTACTCCCTAAAACTAAGTTCAAACCTAACCTAACCTGAAGCCTAACTCAAATCACAGACCTAACCCTAACCCTAGGCGGACACCTTAAGCTCAACCCCAACCCTAACCGGACCCTCACGCTAACTCCAAACGAAACATTGAACCGAAAACTAACAGTAGCCCTAAACTTACTCTCTCAAACTAAGTTCAATCCTAACCTAACCTGAAGCCTAAATCAAACGGTACACCTAACCCTAACCCTAGGTGGACACCTTAAGCTCAACCCCAAACCCAACCTGACCCTCACGCTTTCTCCAACCGTAACACTTAACCGAAAACTAACAGTAGCCCTAAACTGACTCCCTCAAACTAAGTTCAAACCTAACCTAACCTGAAGCCTAAATCAAATCATAGACCTAACCCTAACCCTAGGCGGACACCTTATGCTTAAACCCCACCGTATCCCGACCCTGATGCTTACTCCATCTGTAACAGTTAACCGAAAACTAACAGTATCCCTAAACTTAGTCCCTCAAACTAAGTTCAAACCTAACCTAACCTGAAGCCTTAATGAAACCATAGACCTAACCCTAACCCTAGGCGGACACCTTATACTTTACCCCCACCCTAACCTGACCCTGACGCTTACTCCAATCGTAACAGTTAAACGAAAACTAACAGTAGCCCTAAACTTACTCCCTCAAACTAAGTTCCAACCTAACCTAACCTGAAGCCTAAATCAAACCATACACCTAACCCTAACCCTAGGCGGACACCTTAAGCTCAACCCCAAACCTAACCTGACCGTGACGCTTACTCCAACCGTAACAGTTAACCGAAAACTAACAGTAGCCCTAAACTGACTCCCTCAAACTAAGTTCAAACCTAACCTAACCTGAAGCCTAACTCAAATCACAGACCTAACCCTAACCCTAGGCGGACACCTGAAGCTCAACCACAACCCTAACCTGGCCCTGACGCTAACTCCAACCGTAACAGTTACCCGAAAACTAACGGTAGCCCTAAACTTAATCCCTCAAACTAAGTTCAAACCTAACCTAACCTGAAGCCTAAATCAAACCATACACCTAACCCTAACCCTAGGCGGACACCTTAAGCTCAACCACAACCCTAACCTGGCCCTGACGCTAACTCCAACCGTAACAGTTACCCGAAAACTAACGGTAGCCCTAAACTTACTTCCTCAAACTAAGTTCAAACCTAACATAACCTGAAGCCTAACTCAAACAATAGACCTAACCATAACCGTAGGCGGACACCTTATGCTTAACCCTCACCCTAACCTGACCCTGACGCTTACTCCAACGGTAACAGTTAAACGAAAACTAACAGCAGCCCTAAACTGACTCCCTCAAACTAAGTTCAAACCTAACCTAACCTGAAGCCTAAATCAAACCATACACCTAACCCTAACCCTAGGCGGACACCTTAAGCTCAACCCCAACCCTAACCTGACCCTCACGCTAAGTCCAACCGTAACACTGAACAGAAAACTAACAGTAGCCCTAAACTTACTCCCTCAAACTAAGTTCAAACCTAACCTAACCTGAAGCCTAACTCAAACCATAGAACTAACCCTAACCCTAGGCGGACACCTGAAGCTCAACCCCAACCATAACCTGACCCTGACGCTATCTCCAACGGTAACACTGAACCGAAAACTACCAGTAGCCCTAAACTTACTCCCTCAAACTAAGTTCAATCATAACCTTACCTGAAGACTAAATGAAACCATAGACCTAACTCTAACCCTAGGCGGACACCTTAAGCTCAACCCCAAACCTAACCTGGCCATGACACTAACTCCAACAGTAACAGTTACCCGAAAACTAAGAGTAGCCCTAAACTTACTCCCTCAAACTAAGTTCAAACCTAACCTAACCTGAAGCCTAACTCAAACAATAGACCTAACCCAAAACCTAGGCGGACACCTTAAGCTTAACCCCAACCCTAACCTGACCCTGAGGCTAAATCCATCCGTAACACTGAACCGAAAACTAACAGTAGGCCTAAACTTACACCCTCTAACTAAGTTCAAACCTAACCTAACCTGAAGCCTAAATCAAATCATAGACCTAACCCTAACCCTAGGCGGACACCTTATGCTTAAACCCCACCGTAACCTGACCCTGATGCTTACTCCATCTGTAACAGTTAACCGAAAACTAACAGTATCCCTAAACTTACTCCCTCAAACTAAGTTCAAACCTAACCTAACCTGAAGCCTAAATGAAACCATAGACCTAACCCTAACCCTAGGCGGACACCTTATGCATAACCCCCACCCTAACCTGACCCTGACGCTTACTCCAATCGTAACAGTTAAACGAAACCTAACAGTAGTCCTAAACTTACTCCCTCAAACTAAGTTCAAACCTAACCTAACCTGAAGCCTAAATCAAACCATACACCTAACCCTAACCCAAGGTGGACACCTTAAGCTCAACCCCAAACCCAACCTGACCCTCGCGCTTTCTCCAACCGTAACACTTAACCGAAAACTAACAGTAGCCCTAAACTGACTTCCTCAAACTAAGTTCAAACCTAACCTAACCTGAAGCCTAAATCAAATCATAGACCTAACCCTAACCCTAGGCGGACACCTTATGCTTAAACCCCACCGTAACCTGACCCTGATGCTTACTCCATCTGTAACAGTTAACCGAAAACTAACAGTATCCCTAAACGTACTCCCTCAAACTAAGTTCAAACCTAACCTAACCTGAAGCCTAAATGAAACCATAGAACTAACTCTAACCCTAGGCGGACACCTTATGCTTAACCCCCACCCTAACCTGACCCTGACGCTTACTCCAATCATAACAGTTAAACGAAAACTAACAGTAGCCCTAAACTTACTCCCTCAAACTAAGTTCAAACCTAACCTAACCTGAAGCCTAAATCAAACCATACACCTAACCCTAACCCTAGGCGGACACCTTAAGCTCAACCCCAAACCTAACCTGACCGTGACGCTTACTCCAACCGTAACAGTTAACCGAAAACTAACAGTAGCCCTAAACTGATTCCCTCAAACTAAGTTCAAACCTAACCTAACCTGAAGCCTAACTCAAACCATAGACCTAACCCTAACCCTAGGCGGACACCAGAAGCTCAACCACAACCCTAAACTGACCCTGACGCTATCTCCAACCGCAACACTGAACCGAAAACTAACAATAGCCCTAAACTTACTCACTCAAACTAAGTTCAAACCTAACCTAACCTGAAACCTAACTCAAACAATAGACCTAACCCTAACCTAGGCGGACACCTTAAGCTTAACCCCAACCCTAACCTAAACCTGAGGCTAAATTCAACCGTAACACTGAACCGAAAACTAACAGTAGCCCTAAACTTACTCCCTCAAACTAAGTTCAATCCTAACCTAACCTGAAGCCTAAATGAAACCATAGACCTAACCCTAACCCTAGGCGGACACCTTATGCATAACGCCCACCCTAATCTGACCCTGACGCTTACTCCAACCGTAACAGTTACTCGAAAACTAACAGTAGCCCTAAACTTACTCCCTCAAACTAAGTTCAAACCTAACCTACCTGAAGCCTAAATGAAACCATAGACCTAACCCTAACCCTAGGCGGACACCTTATGCTTAACCCCCACCCTAACCTGACCCTGACGCTTACTCCAACTGTAACAGTTGAACGAAAACTAGCAGTAGCCCTAAACTTACTCCCTCAAACTATGTTCAAACATAACCTAACCTGAAGCATAACTCAAACCACAGACCTAACCCTAACCCTAGGCGGACACCTTAAGCTCAACCCCAAACCTAACCTGAACCTGACACTTACACCAACCGTAACAGTTAATCGAAAACTAACAGTAGCCCTAAACTGACTCCCTCAAACAAAGTTCAAACCTAACCTAACCTGAAGCCTAACTCAAATCATAGACCTAACCCTAAAAATAGGCGGACACCTGAAGCTCAACCCCAACCCTAACCTGACCCTGACGCTATCTCCAACCGTAACACTGAACCAAAAACTAACAGTAGCCCTAAACTTACTCAATCAAACTAAGTTCAAACGTAACATAACCTGGAGCCTAAATCAAACCATGGACCTAACCCTAACCCTAGGCGGACACCTCAAGCTAACCCCAACCCTAACCTGACCCTGACGCTAAGTCCAACCATAATACTGAACCGAAAACTAACAGTAGCCCTAAACTTACTCCCTCAAACTAAGTTAAAACCTAACCTAACCTGAAGCCTAAATCAAACCATACACCTAACCCTGACCTTAGTCGGACACCTTAACTTCAACCCCAAACCTAACCTGACCCTGACGCTTACTCCAACTGTAACAGTTAACCGAAAACTAACAGTACCCCTAAACTTACTCCCTCAAACTAAGTTCAATCCTAACCTAACCTGAAGCCTAAATGAAACCATAGAACTAACCCTAACACTAGGCGGACTCCTTATGCTTAACCCCCAACCTAACCTGACCCTGACGCTTATTCCAACCGTAACAGTTAACAGAAAACTAACAGTAGCCCTAAACTGTCTCCCTCAAACTAAGTTGAAACCTAACCTAACCTGAAGCCTAACTCAAACCATAGACCTAACCCTAACCCTAGGCGGACACCTTAAGCTTAACCCCAACCCTAACGTGACCCTGAGGCTAAATTCAACCGTAACACTGAACCGAAAAATACAATAGGCCTAAATTTACTCCCTCAAACTACGTTCAAACCTAACCTAACCTGAAGCCTAACTCAAGCCACAGACCTAACCCTAACCATAGGCGGACACCTGAATCTCAACCCCAACACTAACCTGGCCCTGATGCTAGCTCCAACAGTAACAGTTACCCGAAAACTAACAGTAGCCCTAAACTTACTCCCTCAAACTAAGTTCAAACCTAACCTAACCTGAAGCCTAAATTAAACCATACACCTAACCCTAACCCTAGGCGTACACCTTAAGCTCAACCCCAACCCTAACCTGACCTTCACGCTAAATCCAACCGTAACACTGAACCGAAAACTAACAGTAGCCCTAAACTTACTCCCTCAAACTAAGTTCAAACCTAACCTAACCTGTAGCCTAACTGAAACCATAGACCTAACCCTAACCCTAGGCGCACACCTGAAGCTCAACCACCACCCTAACCAGACCTTGACGCTATCTCCAACCGTAACACTGAACCGAAAACTAACATTTGCCCTAAACTTACTCCCTCAAACTAAGTTCAAACCTAACCTAACCTGAAGCCTAACTCAAACCATAGAACTAACCCTAACCCTAGGCCGACACCTGAAGCCAAACCACAACCATAACCTGACCCTGACGCTATCTCCAACCGTAACACTGAACCGAAAACTAACAGTAGCCCTAAACTTACTCCCTTAAACTAAGTTCAAACCTAACCTAACATGAAGCCTAATTCAAACCATACACCTAACCCTAACCCTAGGCGGACACCTTAACTTCAACCCCAAACCTAACCTGACCCTGACGCTTACTCCAACTGTAACAGTTAACCGAAAACTAACAGTAGCCCTAAACTTACTCTCTCAAACTAAGTTCAAACATAACCTAACCTGAAGCCTAAATCAAACCATACACCTAACCCTAACCCTAGGCAGACACCTTAAGCTCAACCCCAAACCTAACCTGGCCCTGACGTTAACTCCAACCGTAACAGTTACCCGAAAACTAACGGTAGCCCTAAACTTACTCCCTCAAACTAAGTTCAAACCTAACCTAACCTGAAGACTAAATCAAACCATACACCTAACCCTAAACCTAGGCAGGACACCTTAAGCTCAACCCCAACCCTAACCTGGCCCTGACGCTAACTCCAACCGTAACAGTTACCAGAAAACTAACGGTAGCCCTAAACTTACTCCCTCAAACTAAGTTCAAACCTAACCTAACCTTAAGCCTAAATCAAACCATACACCTAACCCTAACCCTAGGCGGACAAGTTAAGCTCAACCCCAACCCTAACCTGACCTCCAGGCTAACTCCAACCATATCACTGAACCGAAAACTAAGAGTAGCCCTAAACTTACTCGCTCAAACTAAGTTCAAACCTAACCTAACCTGAAGCCTAACTCAAATCATAGACCTAACCCTAACAATAGGCCTACACCTGAAGCTCAACCCCAACCCTAACCTGACCCTGACGCTAACTCCAACCATTATACTGAATCGAAAACTAACAGTAGCCCTAAACTGACTCCCTCAAACTAAGTTCAAACCTAACCTAACCTGAAGCCTAAATGAAACCATAGACCTAACCCTAACCCTAGGCGGACACCTTATGCATAACCCCAACCCTAACCTGACCCTGACACTTACTCCAATCGTAACAGTTAAACGAAACCTAACAGTAGTCCTAAACTTACTCCCTCAAACTAAGTTCAAACCTAACCTAACCTGAAGCCTAAATCAAACCGTACACCTAACCCTAACCCTAGGCGGACACCTTAAGCTCAACCCCAAACCCAACCTGACCCTCACGCTTACTCCCACCGTAACACTTAACCGAAAACTAACAGTAGCCCTAAACTGACTCCCTCAAACTAAGTTCAAACCTAACCTAACCTGAAGCCTAAATCAAATCATAGACCTAACCCTAAC
Organism: Tupaia tana; assembly: GCA_026018925.1. Classification (NCBI taxonomy): domain Eukaryota; kingdom Metazoa; phylum Chordata; class Mammalia; order Scandentia; family Tupaiidae; genus Tupaia; species Tupaia tana. The sequence continues at coordinate 2,093,278 of JAKSZU010000034.1, read as the reverse complement.
CCTAGGCGGACACCTTATGCTTAACCCCCACCCTATCCTGACCCTGACGCTTACTCAAATCGTAACAGTTAAACGAAAACTAACAGTAGCTCTAAACTTACTCCCTCAAACAAAGTTCAAACCTAACCTAACCTGAAGCCGAAATCAAACCATACACCTAACCCTAACCCTAGGCGGACACCTTAAGATCAACCCCAAACCTAACCAGACCCTGACGCTTACTCCAACCGTAACAGTTAACCGAAAATAACAGTAGCCCTAAACTGACTCCCTCAAACTAAGTTCAAACCTAACCTAACCTGAAGCCTAAATCAAATCATAGACCTAACCCTAACCCTAGGCGGACACCTTATGCTTAACCCCGACCCTAACTTGACCCTGACGCTTATTCCAACTGTAACAGTTAACCGAAAACTAACAGTAGCCCTAAACTTACTCCCTCAATCTAACTTCAAACCTAACCTAACCTGAAGCCTAAATCAAACCATACACCTAACCCTAACCCTAGGTGGATACCTTAAGCTCAAACCCAACCCTAACCTGGCCCTGACACTAACTCCAACAGTAACAGTTACCCGAAAACTAAGAGTAGCCCTAAACTTACTCCCTCAAACTAAGTTCAAAGCTAACCTAACCTGAAGCCTAAATCAAACCATACACCTAACTCTAACCATAGGCGGACACCTTAAGCTCATCCCCAACCCTAACCTGACCCTCACGCTAAGTCCAACGGTAACACTGAACCGAAAACTAACAGTAGCCCTAAACTTACTCCCTCAAACTAAGTTCAAACCTAACCTAACCTGAAGCCTAACTGAAACAATAGACCTAACCCTAACCCTAGGCGGACAGCTTAAGATTAACCCCAACCCTAACCTGACCCTGAGGCTAAATCCAACCGTAACACTGAACCGAAAACTAACAGTAGCCCTAAACTTACTCCCTCAAGCTAAGTTCAATCCTAACCTAACCTGAAGCCTAAATGAAACCATAGACCTAACCCTAACCCTAGGAGGACACCTTATGCTTAACCCCCACCCTAACCTGACCCTGACGCTTACTCCAACCGTAACAGTTAAATGAAACTAACAGTAGCCCTAAACTTACTCCCTCAAACTAAGTTCAAACCTAACCTAACCTGAAGCCTGAATCAAACCGTACACCTAACCCTAAACCTAGGCGGACAACTTAAGCTCAACCCCAACCCTAACCTGACCTCCAGGCTAACTCCAACCATATCACTGAACCGAAAACTAAGAGTAGCCCTAAACTTACTCGCTCAAACTAAGTTCAAACCTAACCTAACCAGAAGCCAAACTCAAATCATAGACCTAACCCTAACAATAGGCGGACACCTGAAGCTCAACCCCAACCCTAACCTGACCATGACGATATCTCCAACCGTAACAGTGAAACGAAAACTAACAGTAGCCCTAAACTTACTCACTCAAACTAAGTTCAAACGTAACCTAACCTGGAGCCTAAATCAAACCATAGACCTAACCCTATCCCTAGGAGGAAACCTCAAGCGTACCTCAACCCTAACCTGACCATGACGCTAACTCCAACCATAATACTGAACCGAAAACTAACAGTAGCCCTAAACTTACTCCCTCAAACTAAGTTCAAACCTCACCTAACCTGAAGCCTAACTCAAACCATACACCTAACCCTAACCCTAGGCGGACACCTTAATTTCAACCCCAAACCTAACCTTACCCTGACAGTTACTCCAACTGTAACAGTTAACCGAAAACTAACAGTAGCCCTAAACTTACTCCCTCAAACAAAGTTCAAACATAACCTAACCTGAAGCCTAAATCAAACCATACACCTAACCCTAACCCTAGGCGGACACCTTAAGCTGAACCCCAACCCTAACCTGACCCTCATGCTAACTCCAACCGTAACAGTTACCCGAAAACTAACAGTAGCACTAAACTTACTCCCTCAAACTAAGTTCAAACCTAACCTAACCTGAAGCCTAAATCAAACCATACACCTAACCCTAACCCTAGGCGGACACCTTAAGCTAAACCCCAACCCTAAACTGACCCTCACGCTAACTCCCACCGTAACACTGAACCGAAAACTAACAGTAGCCCTAAACTTACTCCCTCAAACTAAGTTCAAACCTAACCTAACCTGAAGCCTAACCCAAACCATAGACCTAACCCTAACCCTAGGCGGACACCTGAAGCTCAACCCCAACCATAACCTGACCCTGACGCTATCTCCAACCGTAACACTGATCCGAAAACTACCAGTAGCCGTAAACTTACTCACTCAAACTAAGTTCAATCCTAACCTTACCTGAAGCCTAAATGAAACCATAGACCTAACCCTAACCCTAGGCGGACACCTTAAGCTCAACCCCAACCCTAACCTGGCCCTGACACTAACTCCAACAGTAACAGTTACCCGAAAACTAAGAGTAGCCCTAAACTTACTCCCTCAAACTAAGTTAAAAGCTAACCTAACCTGAAGCCTAAATCAAACCATACACATAACCCTAACCCTAGGCGGAAACCTTAAGCTCAACCCCAACCCTAACCTGACCCTCACGCTAAGTCCAACCGTAACACTGAACCGAAAACTAACAGTAGCCCTAAACTTACTCCCTCAAACTACGTTCAAACCTAACCTAACCTGAAGCCTAAATCAAACCATACACCTAACCCTACCCTAGGCGGACACCTTAAGCTCAACTCCAAACATAACCTGACCCTGACGCTTACTCCTACCGTAACAGTTAACCGAAAACTAACAGTAGCTCTAAACTGACTCCCTCAAACTAAGTTCAAACCTAACCTAACCTGAATCCTAAATCAAATCTTAGACCTAACCCTAACCCTAGGCGGACACCTTATTCTTAAACCCCACCCTACCCTGACCCTGACGCTTACTCCAACTGTAACAATTAACCGCAAACTAACAGTAGCCCTAAACTTACTCCCTCAAACTAAGTTCAAACCTAACCTAACCTGAAGCCTAAATGAAACCATACACCTAACCGTAACCCTAGGCGGACACCTTAATCTCAACCCCAACCCTAACCTGGCCCTGACTCTAACTCCAAACATAGCAGTTTCCCGAAAACTAACAGTAGCACTAAACTTACTCCCTCAAACTAAGTTCAAACCTAACCTAACCTGAAGCCGAACTCAAACCATAGACCTAACCCTAACCCTAGGCGGACACCTGAAACTCAACCACAACCCTAACCAGACCCTGACGCTATCTCCAATCGTAACACTGAACCAAAAACTAACAGTAGCCCTAAACGTACTCCCTCAAACTAATTTCAAACCTAACCTAACCTGAAGCCTAACTCAAACCATAGAACTAACCCTAACCGTAGGCGGACACCTGAAGGTAATCCACAACCATAACCTGACCCTGACGCTATCTCCAACCTTAACACTGAACCGAAAACTAACAGTAGCCCTAAATTTACTCCCTCAAACTAAGTTCAAACCTAACCTAACCTGAAGCCTAACTCAAACCACAGACCTAACCCTAACCCTAGGCGGACAAACTAAGCTCAACGCCAATCCTAACCTGACCCTCACGCTAACTCCAACCGTAACACTGAACCGAAAACTAACAGTAGCCCTAAACTTACTCCCTCAAACTAAGTTCAAACCTAACCTAACCTGAAGCCTAACTCAAACAATAGACCTAACCCTAACCCTAGGCGGACACCTTAGCTTGACCCCAACCCTAACCTGACCCTGAGGCTAAATTCAACCGTAACACTGAACCGAAAAATACAATAGGCCTAAACTTACTCCCTCAAACTACGTTCAAACCTAACCTAACCTGAAGCCTAACTCAAACCATAGACCTAACCCTAACCCTAGGCGGACACCTGAATCTCAACCCCAAACCTAACCTGACCCTGAGGCAAAATCCAACCGTAACACTGAACCGAAAACTAACAGTAGCCCTAAACTTACTCCCTCAAACTAAGTTCAAACCTAACCTAACCTGAAGCCTAACACAAACCACAGACCTAACCCTAACCCTAGGCGGACACCTAAAGCTCAATCCCAACCCTAACCTGACCCTCAATCTAACTCCAACCGTAACACTGAACCGAAAACTAACAGTAGCCCTAAACATACTCCCTCAAACTAAGTTCAAACCTAACCTAACCTGAAGCCTAACTCAAACAATAGACCTAATCCTAACCCTAGGCGGACACCTTAAGCTTAACCCCAACCCTAACCTGACCCTGAGGCTAAATCCAACCGTAACACTGAACCGAAAACTAACAGTAGCCCTAAACTTACTCCCTCAAACTAAGTTCAATCCTAACCTAACCTGAAGCCTAAATGAAACCATAGACCTAACCCTAACCCTAGGCGGACACCTTATGCTTAACCCCCACCCTAACCTGACCCTGATGCTTACTCCAACCGTAACAGTTAAACGAAAACTAACAGTAGCCCTAAACTTACTCCCTCAAACTAAGTTCAAACCTAACCTAACATGAAGCCTAAATCAAACCATACACCGAACCCTAATCCTAGGCGGACACCTTAAGCTCAACCCCAAACCTAACCTAACCCTGACGCTTACTCCAACCGTAACAGTTAACCGAAAACTAACAGTAGCCCTAAACTGACTCCCTCAAACTAAGTTCAAACCTAACCTAACCTGAAGCCTAATTCAAATCATAGACCTAACCCTAACCCTAGGCGGACACCTTATTCTTAAACCCCACTCTACCCTAACCCTGACGCTTACTCCAACCGTAACAGTTAACCGCAAACTGACAGTAGCCCTAAACTTACTCCCTCAAACTAAGTTCAAATCTAACCTAACCTGAAGCCTAACTCAAACAATAGACCTAAACCTAACCCTAGGCGGACACCTTAAGCTTAACCCCAAACCTAACCAGACCCTGAGGCTAAATCCAAACAGAACACTGAACCGAAAACTAACAGTAGCCCTAAACTTACTCCCTCAAACTACGTTCAATCCTAACCTAACCTGAAGCCTAAATGAAACCATAGACCTAACCCTAACCCTTGGCGGACACTTTATGCTTAACCCCCTCCCTAACCTGACCTTGACGCTTACTCCAACCGTAACAGTTAAACGAAAACTAACAGTAGCCCTAAACTTACTCCCTCAAACTAAGTTCAAACCTAACCTAACCTGAATCCTAACTCCAACCATAGACCTAACCCTAACCCTAGGTGGACACCTCAAGCTAACCCCAAATTTAACCAGACCCTGACGCTAACTCCAACCATAATACTGAACAGAAAACTAACAGTAGCCCTAAACTTACTCCCTCAAACTAAGTTCAAACCTAACCTAACCTGAAGACTAAATCGATCCATACACCTAACCCTAACCCTTGGCGGACACCTTAATCTCAACCCCAAACCTAACCTCGCCCTGACGCTAACTCCAACCGTAACAGTTTCCCGAAAACTAACAGTAGCCCTAAACTTACTCCCTCAAACTAAGTTCAATGCTAACCTAACCTGAAGCCTAAATGAAACCATAGACCTAACCCTAACCCTAGGCGGACACCTTATGCTTAACCCTCACCCTAACCTTACCCTGACGCTTACTCCAACCGTAACAGTTAAACAAAAACTAACAGTAGCCCTAAACTTACTCCCTCAAACTAAGTTCAAACCTAACCTAACCTGAAGCCTAAATCAAACCATACACCTAACCCTAACCCTTGGTGGACACCTTAATCTCAACCCCAACACTAACATCGCCCTGACGCTAACTCCAACCGTAACAGTTTCCCGAAAACTAACAGTAGCCCTAAACTGACTCCCTCAAACTAAGTTCAATCCTAACCTAACCTAAAGCCTAACTCAAACCATAGACCTAACCCTAAACCTAGGCGGACACCTGAAGCTCAACCACAACCCTAACCTGACCCTGACGCTATCTCCAACCATAACACTGAACCGAAAACTAACAGTAGCCCTAAACTTACTCCCTCAAACTAAGTTCAAACCTAACCTAACCTGAAGCCTAACTCAAACCACAGACCTAACTCTAACCCTAGGCGGACACCCTAAGCTCAACCCCAACCCTAACCTGACCCTCACGCTAACTCCAACCGTAACACTGAACCGAAAACTAACAGTAGCCCTAAACTTACTCCCTAAAACTAAGTTCAAACCTAACCTAACCTGAAGCCTAACTCAAACAATAGACCTAACCCTAACAATAGGCGGACACCTGAAGCTCAACCCCAACCCTAACCTGACCCTGACGCTATCTCCAACCGTAACACTCAACCGAAAACTAACAGTAGCCCTAAACTTACTCAATCAAACTAAGTTCAAACCTAACCTAACCTGAAGCCTAACTCAAACCATAGACCTTACCCTAACCCTAGGCGGACACCTGAAGCTCAACCCCAACCCAAACCTGACCCTTACGCTATCTCCAACCGTAACACTGAACCGAAAACTAACAGTAGCCCTAAACTTACTCCCTCAAACTAAGTTCAAAACTAACCTAAACTGAAGCCTAACTCAAACCATAGACCTAACCCTAACCCTAGGCAGACACCTTAAGCTCAACACCAACCCTAACCGGACCCTAACGTTAACTCCAAACGTAACACTGAACCGAAAACTAAGAGTAGCCCTAAACTTACTCCCTCAAACTAAGTTCAATCCTCACCTAACATGAAGCCTAAATGAAACCATATACCTAACCCTAACCTTAGATGGACACCTTAGGCTTAACCCCCACCCTAACCTGACCCTGACGCTTAATCCAACCGTAACAGTTAAACGAAAACTAACAATAGCCCTAAACTTACTCCCTCAAACTAAGTTCAAACCTAACCTAACCTGAAGCCTAACTCAAACAATAGACCTAACCCTAACCCTAGGCGGACACCTTAAGCTTAACCCCAACCCTAACCTGACCCTAAGGCTAAATCCAACCGTAACAATGAACCGAAAAATACAATAGGCCTAAACTTACTCCCTCAAACTAAGTTCAAACCTAACCTAACCTGAAGCCTAAATCAAATCTTAGACCTAACCCTAACCCTAGGCGGACACCTTATGCTTAACCCCCACCCTAACCTGACCCTGACGCTTACTCCAACCGTAACAGTTAACCGAAAACTAACAGTAGCCCTAAACTTACTCCATCAAACTAACTTCAAACCTAACCTAACCTGAAGCCTAAATGAAACCATACAACTAACCCTAACCCTAGGCGGATACCTTAATCTAAACCCCACCCTAACCTGGACCTAACGCTAACTCCAACCGTAACAGTATCCCGAAAACTAACAGTAGCCCTAAACTTACTCACTCAAAGTAAGTTCAAACGTAACCTAACCTGGAGCCTAAATCAAACCATACACCTAACCCTAACCCTAGGCAGACACCTTATGCTTAACCCCAACCCTAACCTGACCCTCACGCTAACTCCAACCGTAACACTGAACCGAAAACTAACAGTAGCCCTAAACTTACTCCCTTAAACTAACTTCAAACCTAACCTAACCTGAAGCCTAAATTAAACCATACACCTAACCCTAACCCTAGGCGGACACCTTACTCTCAACGATAACCCTAACCTGACCTCCAGGCTAACACCAACCATATCACTGAACCGAAAACTAAGAGTAGCCCTAAACTTACTCCCTCAAACTAAGTTCAATCCTAACCTAACCTGAAGCCTAAATGAAACCATAGTCCTAAACCTAACAATAGGCGGACACCTTATGGTTAACCCCCAGCATAACCTGGCCCTGACGCTTACTCTAACCGTAACATTTATTCGAAAACTAACAGTAGCCCTAAACTTACTCCCTCAAACTAAGTTCAAACCTATCCTAACCTGAAGCCTAAATCAAACCATACACCTAACCCTAACCCTAGGCGGATACCTTAAGCTCAACCCCAAACCTAACCTGACCCTGACACTTACACCAACCGTAACAGTTAACCGAAAACTAACAGTAGCCCTAAAGTGACTCCCTCAAACTAAGTTCAAACCAAACCTAACCTGAAGCCTAAATCAAATCTTAGACCAAACCTAACCATAGGCGGACACCTTATGCTTAATCCCCACCCTAACCTGACCCTGACGCTTACTCCAACCGTAACAGTTAACCGAAAACTAACAGTAGCCCTAAATTTACTCCATCAAACTAACTTCAAACATAACCTAACCTTAAGCCTAAATGAAACCATACACCTAACCCTAACCCTAGGCGGACACCTTAATCTAAACCCCAACCCTAACCTGGCCCTGACGCTAACTCCAACCGTAACAGTTTCCCGAAAACTACCAGTAGCCCTAAACTTACTCCCTCAAACTAATTTAAATCCTAACCTAACCTGAAGCCTAAATGAAACCATAGACCTAACCCTAACCCTAGGCAGACACCTTATGCTTAACCCCCACCCTAACCTGACCCTGACGCTTAATCCAACCGTAAGAGTTAAACGAAAACTAACAGAAGCCCTAAACTTATTCCCTCAAACTAAGTTCAAACATAACCTAACCTGAAGCCTAAATCAAACCATACACCTAAACCTAACCCTAGGCGGACACCTTAAGCTCAACCCCAACCCTAACTTGGCCCTGACGCTAACTCAAACCGTAACTGTTACCCGAAAACTAACAGTATCCCTAAACTTACTCCCTCAAACTAAGTTCAAACCTAACCTAACCTGAAGTCTAAATCAAACCATACACCTAACCCTAACCCAAGGCGGACACCTGAAGCTCAAACCCAACCCTAACCTGACCCTCACGCTAACTCCAACCGTAAAACTGAACCTAAAACTAACAGTAGCCCTAAACTTACTCCCTAAAACTAAGATCAAACCTAACCTAACCTGAAGCCTAACTCAAACCATAGACCTAACCCTAACCCTAGGCCGACACCTGAAGCTCAACCCCAACCCTTACCTGACCCTGACGCTATCTCCAACCGTAACACTGAACCGAAAACTAAGAGTAGCCCTAAACTTACTCCCTAAAACTAAGTTCAAACCTAACCTAACCAGAGGCCTAACTCAAATCACAGACCTAACCCTAAACCTAGGCGGACACCTTAAGCTCAACCAAAACCCTAACCGGACCCTCACGCTAACTCCAAACGTAACACTGATCCAAAAACTAACAGTAGCCCTAAACTTACTCCCTCAAACTAAGTTCAATCCTAACCTATCCTGAAGCCTAAATGAAACCATAAACCTAACCCTAACCCTAGGCGGACACCTTATGCTTAACCCCCAACCTAACCTGACCCTGACGCTTACTCCAACCGTAACAGCTAAACCAAAACTAACAGTAGCCCTAAACTGACTCCCTCAAACTAAGTTCAAACCTAACCTAACCTGAAGCCTAAATCAAACCATACACCTAACCCTAACCCTAGGCCGATACCTTATGCTTAATCCCCACCCTAACCTGACCCTGACGCTTACTCCAACTGTAACACTTAACCGGAAACTAACAGTAGCCCTAAACTAACTCCCTGAAACTAACTTCAAACCTAACCTACCCTGAAGCCTAAATCAAACCATGCACCTAACCCTAACCCTAGGCGGACACCTTAAGCTCAATCCTAACTCTAACCTTGCCCTGACGCTAACTCCAACCGTAACAGTTAACCGAAAACTAACAGTAGCCCTAAACTTACTCCCTCAAACTAAGTTCAAACCTAACCTAACCTGAAGACTAACTCAAACAATACACCTAACCCTAACCCTAGGCGGAACCTTAAGTTCAACCCCAAACCTTACCTGGCCCTGACGCTAACTCCAACCGTAACAGTTTCCCGAAAAATAACAGTAGCCCTAAACTTTCTCCCTCAAACTAAGTTCAAACCTAACCTAACCTGAAGCCTAAATCAAAACATACACCTAAACCTAACCCTAGGAGGACACCTTAAGCTCAAGCCCACCCCTAACCTGACCTCCAGGCTAACTCCAACCATATCACTGAACCGAAAACTAAGAGTAGCCCTAAACTTACTCCCTCAAACTAAGTTCAAACCTAACCCAACCTGAAGCCTAACTCAAACCATAGACCTAACCCTAACCCTAGGCGGACACCTGAAGCTCAACCACAACCCTAACCTGACCCTGTCGCTATCTCCAACCGTAACACTTAACCGAAAACTAACAGTAGCCCTAAACTTACTCCCTCAAACTAAGTTCAAACCTAACCTAACCTGAAGCCTAACTCAAACCATAGACCTAACCCTAACCCGAGGCGGACACCTGAAACTCAACCACAACCCTAACCAGACCCTGACGCTATCTCCAACCGTAACACTGAACCGAAAACTAACAGTAGCCCTAAACTTACTCCCTCAAACTAAGATCAAACCTAACCTAACCTGAAGCCTAACTCAAACAATAGACCTAACCCTAACCCTAGGCGGACACCTTAAGCTTGACCCCAACCCTAACCTGACCCTGAGGCTAAATTCAACCGTAACACTGAACCGAAAAATACAATAGGCCTAAACTTACTCACTCAAACTAAGTTCAAACGTAACCTAACCTGGAGCCTAAATCAAACCATACACCTAACCCTAACCCTAGGCGGACACCTGAAGCTCAACCCCAAACCTAACCTGACCTTGACGCTTACTCCAAACGTAACAGTTAACAGAAAACAAACAGTAGCCCTAAACTTACAGCCTCAAACTAAGTTCAAACCTAACCTAACCTGAAGCCTAAATCAAACCATACACCTCACCCTAACCCTAGGCGGACACCTTTAGCTCAACCCCAACCCTAACCTGACCTCCAGGCTAACTCCAACCATATCACTGAACCGAAAACTAAGAGTAGCCCTAAACTTACTCGCTCAAACTAATTTCAAACCTAACCTAACATGAAGCCTAACTCAAATCATAGACATAACCCTAACAATAGGCGGACACCTGAAGCTCAACCCCAACCCTAACCTGGCCCTGACGCTATCTCCATCCCTAACAGTTTCCCGAAAAATAACAATAGCCCTAAACTTACTCCCTCAAACTAAGTTCAAACCTAACCTAACCTGAAGCCTAAATCAAACCATACACCTAACCCTAACCCTAGGCGGACACCTTAAGCTCAACCCCAAACCTAACCTGACCTCCAGGCTAACTCCAACCATATCACTGAACCGAAAACTAAGAGTAGCCCTAAACTTACTCCCTCTAACTAAGTTCAAACCTAACCTAACCTGAAGCCTAACTCAAACCATAGACCTAACCCTAACCCTAGGCGGACACCTTATGCTTAACCCCCACCCTAACCTGACTCTGACCCTTACACCAACCGTAACAGTTAACCGAAAACTAACAGTAGACCTAAACTTACTCCCTGAAACTAACTTCAAACCTAACCTAACCTGAAGCCTAAATCAAACCATAAACCTAACCCTAACCCTAGGCTGACACCTTAAGCTCAACCACAACCCTAAACAGACCCTGACGCTATCTCCAACCGTAACACTGAACCGAAAACTAACAGTAGCCCTAAATTTACTCCCTCAAACTAAGTTCAATCCTAACCTAACCTGAAGCATAAATGAAACCATAGACCTAACCCTAACCCTAGGTGGACACCTTAAGCTTAACGCCAACCCTAACCTGACCCTGAGGCTAAATCCAACCGTAACACTGAACCGAAAATTAACAGTAGCCCTAAACTTACTCCCTCAAACTAAGTTCAATCCTAACCTAACCTGAAGCATAAATGAAACCATAGACCTAACCCTAACCCTAGGCGGACACCTTATGTTTAACCCCCACCCTAACCTGACCCTGACGCTTACTCCAACCGGAACAGTTAAACGAAAACTAACAGTAGCCCTAAACTTACTCCCTCAAACTGAGTTCAAACCTATCCTCACCTGAAGACTAAATCAAACCATACACATAACCCTAACCCTAGGCGGATACCTTAAGCTCAACCCCAAACCTAATCTGACCCTGACACTTACACCAACCGTAACAGTTAACCGAAAACTAACAGTAGCGCTAAACTGACTCCATCAAACTAAGTTCAAACCTAAACTAACCTGAAGCCTAAATCAAATCTTAGACCTAACCCAAACCCTAGGCGGACACCTTATGCTTAACCCCCACCCTAAACTGACCCTGACGCTTACTCCAACTGTAAGAGTTAACCGAAAACTAACAGTAGCCCTAAACTTACTCCATCAAACTAACTTCAAACCTAACCCAACCTTAAGCCTAAATGAAACCATACAACTAACCCTAACCCTAGGCGGACACCTTAACCTCAAGCCCAAACCTAACCTGTCCCTGACGCTAACTCCAACCGTAACAGTTTCCCGAAAACTAACAGTAGCCCTAAACTTACTCCCTCAAACTACGTTCAAACCTAACCTAACCTGAAGCCTAAATCAAACCATACACTTAACCGTAACCCTAGGCGGCACCTTAAGCTCAACCCCAACCCTATCCTGACCCTCACGCTAACCCCAACCATAACACTGAACTAAAAACTAACAGTAGCCCTAAACTTACTCCCTCAAACTAAGTTCAAACCTAGCCTAACCTGAAGCCTAACTGAAACCATAGACCTAACCCTAAGCCTAGGCGGACACCTGAAGCTCAACCCCAACCCTAACCTGACCCTGACGCTATCTCCAACCGTAACACTGAACCGAAAACTAACAGTAGCACTAAACTTACTCCCTCAAACTAAGTTCAAACCTAACCTAACCTGAAGCCTAACTCAAACAATAGACCTAACACTAACCCTAGGCGGACACCTTAAGCTCAACCCCAACCCTAACCTGGCCCTGACGATATCTCCATCCGTAACAGTTTCCCGAAAAATAACAATAGCCCTAAAATTACTCCCTCAAACTAAGTTCAAACCTAACCTAACCTGAAGCCTAAATCAAATCATACACCTAACCCTAACACTAGGCGGACACCTTAAGCTCAACACCAACCCTAACCGGACCCTCACGCTAACTCCAAAAGTAACATTGAACCGAAAACTAACAGTAGAGCTAAACTTACTCCCTCAAACTAAGTTCAATCCTAACCTAACCTGAAGCCTAAATGAAACCATAGACCTAACCCTAACCCTAGGCGGACACCTTATGCTTAACCCCCACCCTAACCTGACCCTGACTCTTACTCCAACCGTAACAGTTAAACGAAAACTAACAGTAGCCCTAAACTTACTCCCTCAAACTAAGTTCAAACCTAACCTAACCTGAAGCCTAACTCAAACAATAGACCTAACCCTAACCCTAGGCGGACACCTTAAGCTCAACCCCAACCATATCCTGGCCCTGATGCTAACTCCAACCATAACAGTTTCCCGAAAAATAACAGTAGCCCTAAACTTACTCCCTCAAACTAAGTTCAAACCTAACATAACCTGAAGCCTAAATCAAACCATACACCTAACCCTAACGCTAGGCGGACACCTTAAGCTCAACCCCAACCCTAACCTGACCTCCAGGCTAACTCCAACCATATCACTGAACCGAAAAATAGAGTAGCCCTAAACTTACTCCCTCAAACTAAGTTCAAACCTAACCTAACCTGAAGCATAACTAAAACCATAGACCTAACCCTAACCCTAGGCGGACACCTGAAGCTCAACCACAACCCTAACCTGACCCTGACGCTATCTCCAACCGTAACACTGAACCGAAAACTAACAGTAGCCCTAAATTTACTCCCTCAAACTAAGTTCAAACCTAACCTAACCTGATGCCTAAGTCAAACCACAGACCTAACCCTAACCCTAGGCGGACACCTTAAGCTCAACAACAACCCTAACCGGACCTTCACGCTAACTCCAAACGTAACACTGAACCAAAAACTAACAGTAGCCCTAAACTTACTCTCTCAAACTATGTTCAAACCTAACCTAACCTGAAGCCTAACTCAAACAATAGACCTAACCCTAACCCTAGGCGGACACCTTAAGCTTAACGCCAAGCCTAACCTGACCCTGAGGCTAAATCCAACCGTAACACTGAACCGAAAATTAACAGTAGCCCTAAACTTACTCCCTCAAACTAAGTTCAATCCTAACCTAACCTGAAGCATAAATGAAACCATAGACCTAACCCTAACCCTAGGCGGACACCTTATGTTTAACCCCCACCCTAACCTGACCCTGACGCTTACTCCAACCGGAACAGTTAAACGAAAACTAACAGTAGCCCTAAACTTACTCCCTCAAACTGAGTTCAAACCTATCCTCACCTGAAGACTAAATCAAACCATACACATAACCCTAACCCTAGGCGGATACCTTAAGCTCAACCCCAAACCTAATCTGACCCTGACACTTACACCAACCGTAACAGTTAACCGAAAACTAACAGTAGCTCTAAACTGACTCCATCAAACTAAGTTCAAACCTAAACTAACCTGAAGCCTAAATCAAATCTTAGACCTAACCCAAACCCTAGGCGGACACCTTATGCTTAACCCCCACCCTAAACTGACCCTGATGCTTACTCCAACTGTAAGAGTTAACCGAAAACTAACAGTAGCCCTAAACTTACTCCATCAAACTAACTTCAAACCTAACCCAACCTTAAGCCTAAATGAAACTATACAACTAACCCTAACCCTAGGCGGACACCTTAATCTCAAGCCCAAACCTAACCTGGCCCTGACGCTAACTCCAACCGTAACAGTTTCCCGAAAACTAACAGTAGCCCTAAACTTACTCCCTCAAACTAAGTTCAAACCTAACCTAACCTGAAGACTAACTCAAACCATAGACCTAAGCCTAACCCTAGGCGGACACCTTATGCTTAACCCCCACCCTAACCTGAACCTGACACTTACTCCAACTGTAACAGTTAACCGAAAACTAACAGTAGCCCGAAACTTACTCCCTCAAACTAAGTTCAAACCTAACCTAACCTGAAGACTAACTCAAACCATAGACCTAAGCCTAACCCTAGGCGGACACCTTATGCTTAACCCCCAGCCTAACGTGACCCGGACGCTTACTCCAACTGTAACAGTTAACCGAAAACTAACAGTAGCCCTAAACTGACTCCCTCAAACTAACTTCAAACCTAACCTAACCTGAAGCCTAAATGAAACCATACACCTAACCCTAACCCTAGGCGGACACCTTAAGCTCAACCCCAACCCTAACTTGGCCCTGACGCTAACTCCAACAGTAACAGTTACCCGAAAACTAACAGTAGCCCTAAACTTACTCCCTCAAACTAAGTTCAAACCTAACCTAACCTGAAGCCTAAATCAAACCATAAACCTAACCCTAACCCTAGGCGGCACCTTAAGCTCAACCCCAACCCTATCCTGACCCTCACGCTAACCCCAACCGTAACACTGAACTGAAAACTAACAGTAGCCCTAAACTTACTCCCTCAAACTAAGTTCAAACCTAACCTAACCTGAAGCCTAACTCAAACCATAGACCTAACCCTAAGCCTAGGCGGACACCTGAAGCTCAACCCCAACCCTAACCTGACCCTGACGCTATCTCCAACCGTAACACTGAACCGAAAACTAACAGTAGCACTAAACTTACTCCCTCAAACTAAGTTCAAACCTAACCTAACCTGAAGCCTAACTCAAACCACAGACCTAACCCTAAC
Source organism: Tupaia tana (assembly GCA_026018925.1). Lineage (NCBI taxonomy): Eukaryota > Metazoa > Chordata > Mammalia > Scandentia > Tupaiidae > Tupaia > Tupaia tana. Next base: position 2,077,669 of record JAKSZU010000034.1, on the reverse strand, counting down.
CCTAGGCGGACACCTTAAGCTCAACCCCAACCCTAACCGGACCCTCACGCTAACTCCAAAAGTAACATTGAACCGAAAACTAACAGTAGCCCTAAACTTACTCCTTCAAACTAAGTTCAATCCTAACCTAACCTGAAGCCTGAATGAAACCATAGACCTAACCCTAACCCTAGGCGGACACCTTATGCTTAACCCCCACCCTAACCTGACCCTGACGCTTACTCCAACCGTAACAGTTAAACGAAAACTAACAGTAGCCCTAAACTTACTCCCTCAAACTGAGTTCAAACCTATCCTCACCTGAATCCTAAATCAAACCATACACCTTACCCTAACCCTAGGTGGATACCTTAAGCTCAAGCCCAAACCTAATCTGACCCTGACACTTACACCAACAGTAACAGTTAACCGAAAACTAACAGTAGCGCTAAACTGACTCCCTCAAACTAAGTTCAAACCTAAACTAACCTGAAGCCTAAATCAAATCTTAGACCTAACCCAAACCCTAGGCGGACACCTTATGCTTAACCCCCACCCTAAACTGACCCTGACGCTTACTCCAACTGTAAGAGTTAACCGAAAACTAACAGTAGCCCTAAACTTACTCCATCAAACTAACTTCAAACCTAACCTAACCTTAAGCCTAAAGGAAACCATACACCTAACCCTAACCCTAGGCGGACACCTTAATCTCAACCCCAACCCTAACCTGGCCCTGACGCTAACTCCAACCGTAACAGTTTCCCGAAAACTAACATTAGCCCTAAACTTACTCCCTCAAACTAAGTTCAAACCTAACCTAACCTGAAGCCTAAATCAAACCATACACCTAACCCTAACCCTAGGCGGACACATTAAGCTCAACCCGAACCCTAACCTGGCCCTGACGCTAACTCCAACTGTAACAGTTTCCCGAAAACTAACAGTAGCCCTAAACTTACTCCCTGAAACTTAGTTCAAACCTAACCTAACCAGAAGCCAAAATCAAACCATACACCTTACCCTAACCCTAGTCGGACACCTTAAGCTCAACCCCAACCCTAACCTGACCCTCACGCTAACTCAAACCGTAACACTGAACCGAAAACTAACAGTAGCCCTAAACTTACTCCCTCAAACTAAGTTCAAACCTAACCTAACCTGAAGCCTAAATCAAACCATACACTTAACCCTAACCCTAGGCGGACACCTTAAGTTCTACCCCAAACCTAACCTGACCCTGACGCTTACTCCAACCGTAAGAGTTAACCGAAAACTAACAGTATCCCTAAACTGACTCCCTCAAACTAAGTTCAAACCTAACCTAACCTGAAGCCTAAATCAAATCATAGACCTAACCCTAACCCTAGGTGGACAACTTATGCTTAACCCCCACCCTAACCTGACCCTGAAGCTTACTCCAACTGTAACAGTTAACCGAAAACTAACAGTAGCCCTGAACTTACACCCTCAAACTAACTTCTAACCTAATCTAACCTGAAGCCTAACTCAAACGATAGACCTAACCCTAACCCTAGGCGGACACCTGAAGCTCAACCCCGACCCTAACCTGACCCTGACGCTATCTCCAACCGTAACACTGAACCGAAAACAAACAGTAGCCCTAAACTTACTCCCTCAAACTAATTTCAAACCTAACCTAACCTGAAGCCTAACTCAAAGCACAGACCAACCCTAACCCTAGGCGGACACCTTAAGCTCAACCCCATCCCTAACCTGACCCTCACGCTAACTCCAACCGTAACACTAAACCGAAAACTAACAGTAGCCCTAAACTTACTCCCTCAAACTACCTTCAAATCTAACCTAATCTAAAGCCTAAATCAAACCATACACCTAACCCTAACACTAGGCGGACACCTTAAGCTCAACCATAACCCTAACCTGACCTCCAGGCTAACTCCAACCATATCACTGAACCGAAAACTAAGAGTAGCCCTAAACTTACTCCCTCAAACTAAGTTCCATCCTAACCTAACCTGAAGCCTAAATGAAACCATAGACCTAACCCTAAACCTAGGAGGACCCCTTATGGTTAACCCCCACCCTAACCTGACCCTGACGCTTACTCCAACCATAACAGTTAAACGAAAACTAACAGTAGCCCTAAACTTACTACCTCAAACTAAGTTCAAACCTATCCTAACCTGAAGCCTAAATCAAACCATACACCTAACCCCAACCCTAGGCGGACACCTTATGCTTAACCCCTACCCTAACCTGACCCTGACGCTTACTCCAACCGTAACAGTTAACTGAAAACTAACAGTAGCCCTAAACTTACTCCATCAAACTAACTTCAAACCTAACCTAACCTTAAGCCTAAATGAAACCATACACCTAACCCTAACCCTAGGCGGACACCTTAAGCTCAACCCCAACCCTAACCTGGCCCTGACGCTAACTCCAACCGTAACAGTTACCCGAAAACTAACAGTAGCCCTAAACTCACTCCCTCAAACTAAGTTCAAACCTAACCTAACCTGAAGCATAAATCAAACCACACACCTAACCCTAACCCTAGGAGGACACCTGAATCTCAACCCCAACCCTAACTTGACCCTGACGCTATCACCAACCCTAACACTGAACCGAAAACTAACAGTAGCCCTGAACTTACTCCCTCTAAGTAAGTTCAAACCTAACCTAACCTGAAGCCTAACTCAAACGACAGACCTAACCCTAACCCTAGGCGGACACCTTAAGCTCAACCCCAACCCTAACCTGACTCTCACGCTAACTGCAACCGTAAAACTGAACCGAAAACTAACAGTAGCCCTAAACTTACTCCCTCAAACTAAGTTCAAACCTAACCTAACCTGAAGCCTAACTCAAACCATAGACCTAACCCTAACCCTAGGCGGACACCTGAAGCTCAATCACAACCCTAACCTGACCCTCACGCTAACTCCAACCGTAACACTGAACCGAAAACGAACAGTGGCCCTAAACTTACTCCCTCATACTAAGTTCAAACCTAACCTAACCTGAAGCCTAACTCAAACAATAGACCTAACCCTAACCCTAGGCGGACACCTTATGCTTAACCCCCACCCTAACCTGACCCTTACAGTTACTCCAACTGTAACAGTTAACCGAAAACTAACAGTAGCCCTAAACTTACTCCCTCAAACTTAGTTCAAACCTAACCTAAACTGAAGCCTAAATCAAACCATACACCTAACCCTAACCCTAGGCGGACACCTTAAGCTCAAACCCAACCCTAACCTGACCCTCACGCTAACTCCAACCGTAACACTGAACCAAAAACTAACAGTAGCCCTAAACTTACTCCCTCAAACTAAGTTCAAACCTAACCTAACCTGAAGACTAACTCAAACCATAGACCTAAGCCTAACCCTAGGCGGACACCTTATGCTTAACCCCCAGCCTAACGTGACCCGGACGCTTACTCCAACTGTAACAGTTAACCGAAAACTAACAGTAGCCCTAAACTGATCCTTCAAACTAACTTCAAACCTAACCTAACCTGAAGCCTAAATGAAACCATACACCTAACCCTAACCCTAGGCGGACACCTTAAGCTCAACCCCAACCCTAACTTGGCCCTGACGCTAACTCCAACAGTAACAGTTACCAGAAAACTAACAGTAGCCCTAAACTTACTCCCTCACACTAAGTTCAAAGCTAACCTAACCTGAAGCCTAAATCAAACCATACACCTAACCCTAACCCTAGGCGGCACCTTAAGCTCAACCCCAACCCTATCCTGACCCTCACGCTAACCCAAACCGTAACACTGAAACGAAAACTAAAAGTAGCCCTAAACTTACTCCCTCAAACTAAGTTCAAACCTAACCTAACCTGAAGCCTAACTCAAACCATAGACCTAACCCTAACCCTAGGCGGACACCTGAAGCTCAACCCCAACCCTAACCTGTCCCTGACGCTATCTCCAACCGTAACACTGAACCGAAAACTAACAGTAGCACTAAACTTACTCCCTCAAACTAAGTTCAAACCTAACCTAACCTGAAGCCTAACTCAAACCACAGACCTAAACCTAACCCTAGGCAGACACCTTAAGCTCAACCCCAACCCTAACCGGACTCTCACGCTAACTCCAAACGTAACATTGAACCGAAAACTAACAGTAGCCCTAAACTTACTCCCTCAAACTAAGTTCAATCCTAACCTAACCTGAAGCCTAAATGAAACCATAGACCTAACCCTAACCCTAGGCGGACACCTTATGCTTAACCCCCACCCTAACCTGACCCTGACGCTTACTCCAACCGTAACAGTTAAACGAAAACTAACAATAGCCCTAAACTGTCTCCCTCATACTAAGTTCAAACCTAACCTAAACTGAAGCCTAACTCAAACAATAGACCTAACCCTAACCCTAGGCGGACACCTTAAGCTTAACCCCAACCCTAACCTGACCCTGAGGCTAAATCGAACCGAAACACTGAACCGAAAACTAACAGTGGCCCTAAACTTACTCCCTCAAACTAAGTTCAATCCTAACCTAACCTGAAGCCTAAATGAAACCATAGACCTAACCCGAACCCTAGGCGGACAACTTATGCTTAACCCCCACCCTAACCTGACCCTGACGCTTACTCCAACCGTAACAGTTAAACGAAAACTAACAGTAGCCCTAAACTTACTCCCTCAAACTAAGTTCAAACCTAACCTAACCTGAAGACTAACTCAAACAATAGACCTAACCCTAACCGTAGGCGGACACCTTAAGCTCAACCCCAAACCTAACCTGACCTCCAGGCTAACTCCAACCATATCACTGAACCGAAAACTAAGAGTAGCCCTAAACTTACTCGCTCAAACTAAGTTCAAACCTAACCTAACCTGAAGCCTAACTCAAATGATAGACCTAACCCTAACAATAGGCCTACACCGGAAGCTCAACCCCAACCCTAACCTGACCCTGACGCTATCTCCAACCGTAACTCTGAACCGAAAACTAACAGTAGCCCTAAACTTACTCCCTCAAACTAAGTTCAAACGTAACCTAACCTGGAGCCTAAATCAAACCATGGACCTAACCCTAAACCTAGGCGGACACCTCAAGCTTACCCCAACCCTAACCTGACCCTGACGCTAACTCCAAACCTAATACTGAACCGAAAACTAACAGTAGCCCTAAACTTACTCCCTCAAACTAAGTTCAAACCTAACCTAACCTGAAGCCAAAATCAAACCATACACCTAACCCTAACCCTAGGCGGACAATTTAACTTCAACCCCAAACCTAACCTGACCCTAACGCTTACTCCAACTGTAACAGATAACCGAAAACTAACAGTAGCCCTGAACTGACTCCTTCAAACTAACTTCAAACTTAACCTAACCTGAAGCCTAAATCAAATCACAGACCTCACCCTAACCATAGGCGGACACCTTATGCTTAACCCCCACCCTACCCTGACCCTGACGTTTACTCCAACTGTAACAGTTAATCGAAAACTAACAGTAGCCCTAAACTTACTCCCTCAAACTAACTTCAAACCTAACCTAACCTGAAGCCTAAATCAAACCATACACCTAACCCTAACCCTAGGCGGACACCTTAATCTCAACCCCAACCCTATCCTGGCCTTACGCTAACTCCAACCGTAACAGTTTCCCGAAAAGTAACAGTAGCCCTAAACTTACTCCATCAAACTAACTTCAAACCTAACCTAAACTTAAGCCTAAATGAAACCATACACCTAACCCTAACCCTAGGCAGACACCTTAATCTCAACCCCAACCCTAACCGGACCCTCATGCTAACCCCAAACGTAACACTGAACCGAAAACTAACAGTAGCCCTAAACTTACTCCCTCAAACTAAGTTCAATCCTAACCTAACCTGAAGCCTAAATGAAACCATAGACCTAACCCTAACCCTAGGCGGACACCTTATGCTTAACCCCCACCCTAACCTGACCCTGACGCTTACTCCAACCGTAACAGTTAAACGAAAACTAACAGTAGCCCTAAACTTACTCCCTCAAACTAAGTTCAAACCTAAACTAACCTGAAGCCTAACTCAAACAATAGACCTAACCCTAACCCTAGGCGGACACCTTAAGCTTAACCCCAACCCTAACCTGACCCTGAGGCTAAATCCAACCGTAACACTGAACCGAAAAATACAATAGGCCTAAACTTACTCCCTCAAACTAAGTTCAAACCTAACCTAACCTGAAGCCTAACTCAAACCATAGACCTAACCCTAGCCCTAGGTGGACATCTGAATCTCAACCCCAACCCTAACTTGACCCTGACGCTATCTCCAACCGTAACACTGAACCAAAAACTAACAGTAGCCCTAAACTTACTCCTTCAAACTAAGTTCAAACCTAACCTAACCTGAAGTCTAACTCAAACCACAGACCTAACCCTAACCCTAGGCGGACACCTTAAGCTCAACCCCAACCCTAAGCTGACCCTCACGCTAACTCCAACCATAACACTGAACCGAAAACTAACAGTACCCCTAAACTTACTCCCTCAAACTAAGTTCAAGCCTAACTTAACCTGAAGCCTAACTCAAACAATAGACCTAACCCTAACCCTAGGCGGACACCTTAAGCTTAACCCCAAACCTAATCTGACCCTGAGGATAAATACAACCGTAACACTGAACCGAAAACTAATAGTAGCTCTAAACTTACTCCCTCAAACTAAGTTCAATCCTAACCTAACCTGAATCCGAAATGAAACCATAGACCTAACCCTAACCCTAGGCGGACACCTTATGCTAAACCCCCACCCTAACCTGACCCTGTCGCTTACTCCAACCGTAACAGTTAAACGAAAACTAACAGTAGCCCTAAACTTACACCCTCAAACTAAGTTCAAACCTAACCTAACCTGAAGCTTAAATCAAACCATACACCTATCCCTAACCTTAGGCGGACACCTTAAGCTCAACCCCAAACCTAACCTGACCCTGACGCTTACTCCAACCGTAACAGTTACCCGAAAACTAACAGTAGCCCTAAACTGACTCCCTCAAACTAAGTTCAAACATAACCTAACCTGAAGCCTAAATCAAAGCATAGACCTAACCCTAACCCTAGGCGGACACGTTATGCTTAACCCCCTCCCTAACCTGACCCTGACGCTTACTCCAACCGTAACAGTTAACCGAAAACTAACAGTAGCCCTAAACTTACTCCCTGAAACTAACTTCAAACCTAACCTAACCTGAAGCCTAAATCAAACCATACACCTAACCCTAACCCTAGGCGGACACCTTAAGCTCAAACCCAACCCTAACCTGGCCCTGACGCTAACTCCAACAGTAACAGTTACCGGAAAACTAACAGAAGCCCTAAACTTACTCCCTCAAACTAACTTCAAACCTAAACTAACTTGAAGCCTAACTCAAACCATAGACCTAACCCTAACCCTAGGCGGACACCAAAACTCAACCACAAACCTAACCAGACCCTGACGTTAATTCCAACCGTAACACTGAACCGAAAACTAACAGTAGCCCTAAACTTACTCCCTCAAACTAAGTTCAAACCTAACCTAACCTGAAGCCTAACTCAAACAATAGACCTAACCCTAACCCTAGGCGACACCTTATGCTTAACCCCCACCCTAACCTGACCCTGACACTTACTCCAACTGTAACAGTTACCCGAAAACTAGCAGTAGCCCTAAACTTACTCCCTCAAACTAAGTTCAAACCTAACCTAAATTGAAGCCTAAATCAAACCATACACCTAACCCTAACCCTAGGCGGACACCTTAAGCTCAAACCCAAACCTAACCTGACCCTCACGCTAACTCCAAGCGTAACACTGAACCAAAAACTAACAGTAGCCCTAAACTTACTCCCTCAAACTAAGTTCAAACCTAACCTAACCTGAAGACTAACTCAAACCATAGACCTAAGGCTAACCCTAGGCGGACACCTTATGCTTAACCCCCAGCCTAACGTGACCCTTACGCTTACTCCAACTGTAACAGTTAACCGAAAACTAACAGTAACCCTAAACTGACTCCCTCAAACTAACTTCAAACCTAACCTAACCTGAAGCCTAAATGAAACCATACACGTAACCCTAACCCTAGGCGGACACCTTAAGCTCAACCCCAACCCTAACGTAGCCCTGACGCTAACTCCAACAGTAACAGTTACCCGAAAACTAACAGTAGCCCTAACCTTCTCCCTCAAACTAAGTTCAAACCTAACCTAACCTGAAGCCTAAATCAAACCGTACACCTAACCCTAACCCTAGGCGGCACCTTAAGCTCAACCCAAACCCTATCCTGACCCTCATGCTAACCCCAACGGTAACACTGAACCGAAAACTAACAGTAGCCCTAAACTTACTCCCTCAAACTAAGTTCAAACCTAACCTAACGTGAAGCCTAACTCAAACCATAGACTTAACCCTAACCCTATGCGGACACCTGAAGCTCAACCCCAACCCTAAATTGACCCTGACGCTACCTCCAACGTAACACTGAACCGAAAACTAACATTAGCCATAAACTTTCTCCCTCAAACTAAGTTCAAACCTAACATAACCTGAAGCCTAACTCAAACCACAGACCTAACCCTAACCCTAGGCGGACACCTTAAGCTCAACCCCAACCCTAACCTGACCCTCATGCTAACTCCAACCGTAACACTGAACCGAAAACTAACAGTAGTCCTAAACTTACTCCCTCAAACTAAGTTCAAACCTAACCTAACCTGAAGCCTAACTCAAACAATAGACCTAACCCTAACCCTAGGCAGACACCTGAAGCTCAACCCCAACCCTAACCTGGCCGTGATGCTAAATCCAACCGTAACAGTTTCCCGAAAAATAACAGTAGCCCTAAACTTACTCCCTCAAACTAAGTTCAAACCTAACCTAACCTGAAGCCTAAATCAAACCATACACCTACCTCTAACCCTAGGCGGACACCTTAAGCTCAACCCCAACCCTAACCTGACCTCCAGGCTAACTCCAACCATATCACTGAACCGAAAACTAACAGCAGCCCTAAACTTACACCTTCAAACTAAGTTCAAACCTAACCTAACCTGAAGCATAACTCAAACCATAGACCTAACCCTAACCCTAGGTGGAAACCTGAAGCTCAACCACAACCCTAACTTGACCCTGACGCTATCTCCAACCGTAACACTGAACCGAAAAGTAACAGTAGCCGTAAACTTACTCCCTCAAACTAAGTTCAAACCTAACCTAACCTGAAGCCTAAGTCAAACCACAGACCTAACCCTAATCCTAGGCGGACAACTTAAGCTCAACCCCAAACCTAACCGGACCTTCACCCTAACTCCAAACGTAACACTGAACCAAAAACTAACAGTAGCCCTAAACTTACTCCCTCAAACTAAGTTCAAACCTAACCTAACCTGAAGCCTAACTCAAACAATAGACCTAACCCTAACCCTAGGCGGACACCTCAAGCTTAACCCCAACCCTAACTTGACCCTGAGGCTAAATACAACCGTAACACTGAACCGAAAACTAATAGTAGCCCTAAACTTACTCCCTCAAACTAAGTTCAATCCTAACCTAACCTGAAGCCGAAATGAAACCATAGACCTAACCCTAACCCTAGGCGGACACCTTATGTTTAACCCCCACCCTAACCTGACCCTGACGCTTACTCCAACCGGAACAGTTAAAGGAAAACTAACAGTAGCCCTAAACTTACTCCCTCAAACTGAGTTCAAACCTATCCTCACCTGAAGCCTAAATCAAACCATACACCTAACCCTAACCCTAGGCGGATAACTTAAGCTCAACCAAAAACCTAATCTGACCCTGACACTTACACCAACCGTAACAGTTAACCGAAAACTAACAGTAGCGCTAAACTGACTCCCTCAAACTAAGTTCAAACCTAAACTAACCTGAAGCCTAAATCAAATCTTAGACCTAACCCAAACCCTAGGCGGACACCTTATGCTTAACCCCCACCCTAAACTGACCCTGACGCTTACTCCAACTGTAACAGTTAACCGAAAACTAACAGTAGCCCTAAACTTATTCCATCAAACTAAATTCAAACCTAACCTAACCTTAAGCCTAAATGAAACCATACACCTAACCCTAACCCTAAGCGGACACCTTAATCTCAAGCCCAAACCTAACCTGGCCCTGACGCTAACTCCAACCGTAACAGTTACCCGAAAACTAACGGTAGCCCTAAACTTACTCCCTCAAACTAAGTTCAAACCTAACCTAACCTGAAGCCTAAATGAAACCATACACCTAACCCTAACCCTTGGCGGACAGCTTAAGCTCAACCCCAAGCCTAACCTGGCCCTGACGCTTACTCCAACCTTAACAGTTACCCGAAAACTAACAGTAGCCCTAAACTGACTCCCTCAAACTAAGTTCAAACATAACCTAACCTGAAGCCTAAATCAAAGCATAGACCTAACCCTAACCCTAGGCGGACACGTTATGCTTAACCCCCTCACTAACGTGACGCTGACGCTTATTCCAACCGTAACAGTTAACCGAAAACTAACAGTAGCCCTAAACTTACTCCCTGAAACTAACTTCAAACCTAACCTAACCTGAAGCCTAAATCAAACCATACACCTAACCCTAACCGTAGGCAGACACCTTAAGCTCAAACCCAACCCTAACCTGGCCCAGACGCTAACTCCAACAGTAACAGTTACCGGAAAACTAACAGTAGCCCTAAACTGACTCCCTCAAACTAACTTCAAACCTAACCTAAACTGAAGCCTAAATGAAACCATACACATAACCCTAACCCTAGGCGGACACCTTAAGCTCAACCCCAACACTAACGTGGCCCTGACGCTAACTCCAACAGTAACAGTTACCCGAAAACTAACAGTAGCCCTAACCTTCTCCCTCAAACTAAGTTCAAACCTAACCTAACCTGAAGCCTAAATCAAACCGTACACCTAACCCTAACCCTAGGCGGCACCTTAAGCTCAACCCAAACCCTATCCTGACCCTCACGCTAACCCCAACGGTAACACTGAACCGAAAACTAACAGGAGCCCTAAACTTACTCCCTCAAACTAAGTTCAAACCTAACCTAACCTGAAGCCTAACTCAAACCATAGACTTAACCCTAACCCTAGGCGGACACCTGAAGCTCAACCCCAACCCTAAATTGACCCTGACGCTATCTCCAACCGTAACACTGAACCGAAAACTAACATTAGCCCTAAACTTTCTCCCTCAAACTAAGTTCAAACCTAACATAACCTGAAGCCTAACTCAAACCACAGACCTAACCCTAACCCTAGGCGGACACCTTAAGCTCAACCCCAACCCTAACCTGACCCTCATGCTAACTCCAACCGTAACACTGAACCGAAAACTAACAGTAGTCCTAAACTTACTCCCTCAAACTAAGTTCAAACCTAACCTAACCTGAAGCCTAACTCAAACAATAGACCTAACCCTAACCCTAGGCGGACACCTGAAGCTCAACCCCAACCCTAACCTGGCCGTGATGCTAAATCCAACCGTAACAGTTTCCCGAAAAATAACAGTAGCCCTAAACTTACTCCCTCAAACTAAGTTCAAACCTAACCTAACCTGAAGCCTAAATCAAACCATACACCTAACTCTAACCCTAGGCGGACACCTTAAGCTCAACCCCAACCCTAACCTGACCTCCAGGCTAACTCCAACCATATCACTGAAACGAAAACTAACAGCAGCCCTAAACTTACACCTTCAAACTAAGTTCAAACCTAACCTAACCTGAAGCATAACTCAAACCATAGACCTAACCCTAACCCTAGGTGGAAACCTGAAGCTCAACCACAACCCTAACCTGACCCTGACGCTATCTCCAACCGTAACACTGAACCGAAAAGTAACAGTAGCCCTAAACTTACTCCCTCAAACTAAGTTCAAACCTAACCTAACCTGAAGCCTAAGTCAAACCACAGACCTAACCCTAATCCTAGGCGGACAACTTAAGCTCAACCCCAACCCTAACCGGACCTTCACCCTAACTCCAAACGTAACACTGAACCAAAAACTAACAGTAGCCCTAAACTTACTCCCTCAAACTAAGTTCAAACCTAACCTAACCTGAAGCCTAACTCAAACAATAGACCTAACCCTAACCCTAGGCGGACACCTTAAGCTTAACCCCAACCCTAACTTGACCCTGAGGCTAAATACAACCGTAACACTGAACCGAAAACTAATAGTAGCCCTAAACTTACTCCCTCAAACTAAGTTCAATCCTAACCTAACCTGAAGCCGAAATGAAACCATAGACCTAACCCTAACCCTAGGCGGACACCTTATGTTTAACCCCCACCCTAACCTGACCCTGACGCTTACTCCAACCGGAACAGTTAAAGGAAAACTAACAGTAGCCCTAAACTTACTCCCTCAAACTGAGTTCAAACCTATCCTCACCTGAAGCCTAAATCAAACCATACACCTAACCCTAACCCTAGGCGGATAACTTAAGCTCAACCAAAAACCTAATCTGACCCTGACACTTACACCAACCGTAACAGTTAACCGAAAACTAACAGTAGCGCTAAACTGACTCAATCAAACTAAGTTCAAACCTAAACTAACCTGAAGCCTAAATCAAATCTTAGACCTAACCCAAACCCTAGGCGGACACCTTATGCTTAACCCCCACCCTAAACTGACCCTGACGCTTACTCCAACTGTAAACAGTTAACCGAAAACTAACAGTAGCCCTAAACTTACTCCATCAAACTAAATTCAAAACCTAACCTAACCTTAAGCCTAAATGAAACCATACACCTAACCCTAACCCTAAGCGGACATCTTAATCTCAAGCCCAAACCTAACCTGGCCCTGACGCTAACTCCAACCGTAACAGTTACCCGAAAACTAACGGTAGCCCTAAACTTACTCCCTCAAACTAAGTTCAAACCTAACCTAACCTGAAGCCTAAATGAAAACCATACACCTAACCCTAACCCTTGGCGGACAGCTTAAGCTCAACCCCAACCCTAACCTGGCCCTGACGCTTACTCCAACCGTAACAGTTACCCGAAAACTAACAGTAGCCCTAAACTGACTCCCTCAAACTAAGTTCAAACATAACCTAACCTGAAGCCTAAATCAAAGCATAGACCTAACCCTAACCCTAGGCGGACACGTTATGCTTAACCCCCTCCTTAACGTGACGCTGACGCTTATTCCAACCGTAACAGTTAACCGAAAACTAACAGTAGCCCTAAACTTACTCCCTGAAACTAACTTCAAACCTAACCTAACCTGAAGCCTAAATCAAACCATACACCTAACCCTAACCCTAGGCAGACACCTTAAGCTCAAACCCAACCCTAACCTGGCCCAGACGCTAACTCCAACAGTAACAGTTACCGGAAAACTAACAGTAGCCCTAAACTGACTCCCTCAAACTAACTTCAAACCTAACCTAACCTGAAGCCTAAATGAAACCATACACATAACCCTAACCCTAGGCGGACACCTTAAGCTCAACCCCAACACTAACGTGGCCCTGACGCTAACTCCAACAGTAACAGTTACCCGAAAACTAACAGTAGCCCTAACCTTCTCCCTCAAACTAAGTTCAAACCTAACCTAACCTGAAGCCTAAATCAAACCGTACACCTAACCCTATCCCTAGGCGGCACCTTAAGCTCAACCCAAACCCTATCCTGACCCTCACGCTAACCCCAACGGTAACACTGAACCGAAAACTAACAGTAGCCCTAAACTTACTCCCTCAAACTAAGTTCAAACCTAACCTAACCTGAAGCCTAACTCAAACCATAGACTTAACCCTAACCCTAGGCGGACACCTGAAGCTCAACCCCAACCCTAAATTGACCCTGACGCTATCTCCAACCGTAACACTGAACCGAAAACTAACATTAGCCCTAAACTTTCTCCCTCAAACTAAGTTCAAACCTAACATAACCTGAAGCCTAACTCAAACCACAGACCTAACCCTAACCCTAGGCGGACACCTTAAGCTCAACCCCAACCCTATCCTGACCCTCATGCTAACTCCAACCGTAACACTGAACCGAAAACTAACAGTAGTCCTAAACTTACTCCCTCAAACTAAGTTCAAACCTAACCTAACCTGAAGCCTAACTCAAACAATAGACCTAACCCTAACCCTAGGCGGACACCTGAAGCTCAACCCCAACCCTAACCTGGCTGTGATGCTAAATCCAACCGTAACAGTTTCCCGAAAAATAACAGTAGCCCTAAACTTACTCCCTCAAACTAAGTTCAAACCTAACCTAACCTGAAGCCTAAATCAAACCATACACCTAACTCTAACCCTAGGCGGACACCTTAAGCTCAACCCCAACCCTAACCTGACCTCCAGGCTAACTCCAACCATATCACTGAAACGAAAACTAACAGCAGCCCTAAACTTACACCTTCAAACTAAGTTCAAACCTAAACTAACCTGAAGCATAACTCAAACCATAGACCTAACCCTAACCCTAGGTGGAAACCTGAAGCTCAACCACAACCCTAACCTGACCCTGACGCTATCTCCAACCGTAACACTGAACCGAAAAGTAACAGTAGCCCTAAACTTACTCCCTCAAACTAAGTTCAAACCTAACCTAACCTGAAGCCTAAGTCAAACCACAGACCTAACCCTAATCCTAGGCGGACAACTTAAGCTCAACCCCAACCCTAACCGGACCTTCACCCTAACTCCAAACGTAACACTGAACCAAAAACTAACAGTAGCCCTAAACTTACTCCCTCAAACTAAGTTCAAACCTAACCTAACCTGAAGCCTAACTCAAACAATAGACCTAACCCTAACCCTAGGCGGACACCTTAAGCTTAACCCCAACCCTAACTTGACCCTGAGGCTAAATACAACCGTAACACTGAACCGAAAACTAATAGTAGCCCTAAACTTACTCCCTCAAACTAAGTTCAATCCTAACCTAACCTGAAGCCGAAATGAAACCATAGACCTAACCCTAACCCTAGGCGGACACCTTATGTTTAACCCCCACCCTAACCTGACCCTGACGCTTACTCCAACCGGAACAGTTAAACGAAAACTAACAGTAGCGCTAAACTTACTCCCTCAAACTGAGTTCAAACCTATCCTCACCTGAAGCCTAAATCAAACCATACACCTAACCCTAACCCTAGGCGGATACCTTAAGCTCAACCAAAAACCTAATCTGACCCTGACACTTACACCAACCGTAACAGTTAACCGAAAACTAACAGTAGCGCTAAACTGACTCCCTCAAACTAAGTTCAAACCTAAACTAACCTGAAGCCTAAATCAAATCATAGACCTAACCCAAACCCTAGGCGGACACCTTATGCTTAACCCCCACCCTAAACTGACCATGACGCTTACTCCAACTGTAACAGTTAACCGAAAACTATCAGTAAACCTAAACTTACTCCATCAAACTAAATTCAAACCTAACCTAACCTTAAGCCTAAATGAAACCATACACCTAACCCTAACCCTAAGCG
This sequence comes from Tupaia tana, assembly GCA_026018925.1. Lineage (NCBI taxonomy): Eukaryota > Metazoa > Chordata > Mammalia > Scandentia > Tupaiidae > Tupaia > Tupaia tana. Next base: position 2,062,217 of record JAKSZU010000034.1, on the reverse strand, counting down.
GACACCTTAATCTCAAGCCCAAACCTAACCTGGCCCTGACGCTAACTCCAACCGTAACAGTTACCCGAAAACTAACGGTAGCCCTAAACTTACTCCCTCAAACTAAGTTCAAACCTAACCTAACCTGAAACCTAAATGAAACCATATACCTAACCCTAACCCTTGGCGGACACCTTAAGCTCAACCCCAACCCTAACCTGGCCCTGACGCTAACTCCAACCGTAACAGTTACCCGAAAACTAACGGTAGCCCTAAACTTACTCCCTCAAACTAAGTTCTAACCTAACGTAACCTGAAGCCTAACTCAAACCATAGACCTAACCCTAACCCTAGGCGGACACCTTATGCTTAACCCCCACCCTAACCTGACCCTGACGCTTACTCCAACCGTAACAGTTAAACGAAAACTAACAGTAGCCCTAAAGTGACTCCCTCAAACTAAGTTCAAACCTAACCTAACCTGAAGCCTAAATCAAACCATACACCTAACCATAACCCTAGGCGGACACCTTAAGCTCAACCCCAAACTTAACCTGACCCTGACGCTTACTCCAACCGTAACAGTTAACCGGAAACTAACAGTAGCCCTAAACTGACGCCATCAAACTAAGTTCAAACCTAACCTAACCTGAGGATTAAAACAAACCATACAACTAACCCTAGCCCTAGGCAGACACCTTAAGCTCAACCCCAACCCTAACCTGACCTCCAGGCTAACTCCAATCATATCACTGAACCGAAAACTAAGAGTAGCCCTAAACTTACTTGCTCAAACTAAGTTCAAACCTAACCTAACCTGAAGCCTAACTCAAACCACAGACCTAACCCTAAACCTAGGAGGACACCTTAAGCTCGCCCCAACCCTAACCGGACCCTAACGCTAACTCCAACCGTAACACTGAACCAAAAACTAACAGTAGCCCTAAACTTACTCCCTCAAACTAAGTTCAATCCTAACCTAACCTGAAGCCTGAATGAAACAATAGACCTAACCCTAACCCTAGGCGGACACCTTATGCTTAACCCCCACCCTAACCTGACCCTGACGCTTACTCCAACCGTAACAGTTAAACGAAAACTAACAGTAGCCCTAAACTTACTCCCTCAAACTGAGTTCAAACCTATCCTCACCTGAATCCTAAATCAAACCATACACCTTACCCTAACCCTAGGTGGATACCTTAAGCTCAAGCCCAAACCTAATCTGACCCTGACACTTACACCAACAGTAACAGTTAACCGAAAACTAACAGTAGCGCTAAACTGACTCCCTCAAACTAAGTTCAAACCTAAACTAACCTGAAGCCTAAATCAAATCTTAGACCTAACCCAAACCCTAGGCGGACACCTTATGCTTAACCCCCACCCTAAACTGACCCTGACGCTTACTCCAACTGTAAGAGTTAACCGAAAACTAACAGTAGCCCTAAACTTACTCCATCAAACTAACTTCAAACCTAACCTAACCTTAAGCCTAAAGGAAACCATACACCTAACCCTAACCCTAGGCGGACACCTTAATCTCAACCCCAACCCTAACCTGGCCCTGACGCTAACTCCAACCGTAACAGTTTCCCGAAAACTAACATTAGCCCTAAACTTACTCCCTCAAACTAAGTTCAAACCTAACCTAACCTGAAGCCTAAATCAAACCATACACCTAACCCTAACCCTAGGCGGACACATTAAGCTCAACCCGAACCCTAACCTGGCCCTGACGCTAACTCCAACTGTAACAGTTTCCCGAAAACTAACAGTAGCCCTAAACTTACTCCCTGAAACTTAGTTCAAACCTAACCTAACCAGAAGCCAAAATCAAACCATACACCTTACCCTAACCCTAGTCGGACACCTTAAGCTCAACCCCCAACCCTAACCTGACCCTCACGCTAACTCAAACCGTAACACTGAACCGAAAACTAACAGTAGCCCTAAACTTACTCCCTCAAACTAAGTTCAAACCTAACCTAACCTGAAGCCTAAATCAAACCATACACTTAACCCTAACCCTAGGCGGACACCTTAAGTTCTACCCCAAACCTAACCTGACCCTGACGCTTACTCCAACCGTAAGAGTTAACCGAAAACTAACAGTATCCCTAAACTGACTCCCTCAAACTAAGTTCAAACCTAACCTAACCTGAAGCCTAAATCAAATCATAGACCTAACCCTAACCCTAGGTGGACAACTTATGCTTAACCCCCACCCTAACCTGACCCTGAAGCTTACTCCAACTGTAACAGTTAACCGAAAACTAACAGTAGCCCTGAACTTACACCCTCAAACTAACTTCTAACCTAATCTAACCTGAAGCCTAACTCAAACGATAGACCTAACCCTAACCCTAGGCGGACACCTGAAGCTCAACCCCGACCCTAACCTGACCCTGACGCTATCTCCAACCGTAACACTGAACCGAAAACAAACAGTAGCCCTAAACTTACTCCCTCAAACTAATTTCAAACCTAACCTAACCTGAAGCCTAACTCAAAGCACAGACCAACCCTAACCCTAGGCGGACACCTTAAGCTCAACCCCATCCCTAACCTGACCCTCACGCTAACTCCAACCGTAACACTAAACCGAAAACTAACAGTAGCCCTAAACTTACTCCCTCAAACTACCTTCAAATCTAACCTAATCTAAAGCCTAAATCAAACCATACACCTAACCCTAACACTAGGCGGACACCTTAAGCTCAACCATAACCCTAACCTGACCTCCAGGCTAACTCCAACCATATCACTGAACCGAAAACTAAGAGTAGCCCTAAACTTACTCCTTCAAACTAAGTTCCATCCTAACCTAACCTGAAGCCTAAATGAAACCATAGACCTAACCCTAAACCTAGGAGGACCCCTTATGGTTAACCCCCCACCCTAACCTGACCCTGACGCTTACTCCAACCATAACAGTTAAACGAAAACTAACAGTAGCCCTAAACTTACTACCTCAAACTAAGTTCAAACCTATCCTAACCTGAAGCCTAAATCAAACCATACACCTAACCCCAACCCTAGGCGGACACCTTATGCTTAACCCCTACCCTAACCTGACCCTGACGCTTACTCCAACCGTAACAGTTAACTGAAAACTAACAGTAGCCCTAAACTTACTCCATCAAACTAACTTCAAACCTAACCTAACCTTAAGCCTAAATGAAACCATACACCTAACCCTAACCCTAGGCGGACACCTTAAGCTCAACCCCAACCCTAACCTGGCCCTGACGCTAACTCCAACCGTAACAGTTACCCGAAAACTAACAGTAGCCCTAAACTCACTCCCTCAAACTAAGTTCAAACCTAACCTAACCTGAAGCATAAATCAAACCACACACCTAACCCTAACCCTAGGAGGACACCTGAATCTCAACCCCAACCCTAACTTGACCCTGACGCTATCACCAACCCTAACACTGAACCGAAAACTAACAGTAGCCCTGAACTTACTCCCTCTAAGTAAGTTCAAACCTAACCTAACCTGAAGCCTAACTCAAACCACAGACCTAACCCTAACCCTAGGCGGACACCTTAAGCTCAACCCCAACCCTAACCTGACTCTCACGCTAACTGCAACCGTAAAACTGAACCGAAAACTAACAGTAGCCCTAAACTTACTCCCTCAAACTAAGTTCAAACCTAACCTAACCTGAAGCCTAACTCAAACCATAGACCTAACCCTAACCCTAGGCGGACACCTGAAGCTCAATCACAACCCTAACCTGACCCTCACGCTAACTCCAACCATAACACTGAACCGAAAACGAACAGTGGCCCTAAACTTACTCCCTCATACTAAGTTCAAACCTAACCTAACCTGAAGCCTAACTCAAACAATAGACCTAACCCTAACCCTAGGCGGACACCTTATGCTTAACCCCCACCCTAACCCTGACCCTTACAGTTACTCCAACTGTAACAGTTAACCGAAAACTAACAGTAGCCCTAAACTTACTCCCTCAAACTTAGTTCAAACCTAACCTAAACTGAAGCCTAAATCAAACCATACACCTAACCCTAACCCTAGGCGGACACCTTAAGCTCAAACCCAACCCTAACCTGACCCTCACGCTAACTCCAACCGTAACACTGAACCAAAAACTAACAGTAGCCCTAAACTTACTCCCTCAAACTAAGTTCAAACCTAACCTAACCTGAAGACTAACTCAAACCATAGACCTAAGCCTAACCCTAGGCGGACACCTTATGCTTAACCCCCAGCCTAACGTGACCCGGACGCTTACTCCAACTGTAACAGTTAACCGAAAACTAACAGTAGCCCTAAACTGATCCTTCAAACTAACTTCAAACCTAACCTAACCTGAAGCCTAAATGAAACCATACACCTAACCCTAACCCTAGGCGGACACCTTAAGCTCAACCCCAACCCTAACTTGGCCCTGACGCTAACTCCAACAGTAACAGTTACCAGAAAACTAACAGTAGCCCTAAACTTACTCCCTCACACTAAGTTCAAAGCTAACCTAACCTGAAGCCTAAATCAAACCATACACCTAACCCTAACCCTAGGCGGCACCTTAAGCTCAACCCCAACCCTATCCTGACCCTCACGCTAACCCAAACCGTAACACTGAAACGAAAACTAAAAGTAGCCCTAAACTTACTCCCTCAAACTAAGTTCAAACCTAACCTAACCTGAAGCCTAACTCAAACCATAGACCTAACCCTAACCCTAGGCGGACACCTGAAGCTCAACCCCAACCCTAACCTGTCCCTGACGCTATCTCCAACCGTAACACTGAACCGAAAACTAACAGTAGCACTAAACTTACTCCCTCAAACTAAGTTCAAACCTAACCTAACCTGAAGCCTAACTCAAACCACAGACCTAAACCTAACCCTAGGCAGACACCTTAAGCTCAACCCCAACCCTAACCGGACTCTCACGCTAACTCCAAACGTAACATTGAACCGAAAACTAACAGTAGCCCTAAACTTACTCCCTCAAACTAAGTTCAATCCTAACCTAACCTGAAGCCTAAATGAAACCATAGACCTAACCCTAACCCTAGGCGGACACCTTATGCTTAACCCCCACCCTAACCTGACCCTGACGCTTACTCCAACCGTAACAGTTAAACGAAAACTAACAATAGCCCTAAACTGTCTCCCTCATACTAAGTTCAAACCTAACCTAAACTGAAGCCTAACTCAAACAATAGACCTAACCCTAACCCTAGGCGGACACCTTAAGCTTAACCCCAACCCTAACCTGACCCTGAGGCTAAATCGAACCGAAACACTGAACCGAAAACTAACAGTGGCCCTAAACTTACTCCCTCAAACTAAGTTCAATCCTAACCTAACCTGAAGCCTAAATGAAACCATAGACCTAACCCGAACCCTAGGCGGACAACTTATGCTTAACCCCCACCCTAACCTGACCCTGACGCTTACTCCAACCGTAACAGTTAAACGAAAACTAACAGTAGCCCTAAACTTACTCCCTCAAACTAAGTTCAAACCTAACCTAACCTGAAGACTAACTCAAACAATAGACCTAACCCTAACCGTAGGCGGACACCTTAAGCTCAACCCCAAACCTAACCTGACCTCCAGGCTAACTCCAACCATATCACTGAACCGAAAACTAAGAGTAGCCCTAAACTTACTCGCTCAAACTAAGTTCAAACCTAACCTAACCTGAAGCCTAACTCAAATGATAGACCTAACCCTAACAATAGGCCTACACCGGAAGCTCAACCCCAACCCTAACCTGACCCTGACGCTATCTCCAACCGTAACTCTGAACCGAAAACTAACAGTAGCCCTAAACTTACTCCCTCAAACTAAGTTCAAACGTAACCTAACCTGGAGCCTAAATCAAACCATGGACCTAACCCTAAACCTAGGCGGACACCTCAAGCTTACCCCAACCCTAACCTGACCCTGACGCTAACTCCAAACCTAATACTGAACCGAAAACTAACAGTAGCCCTAAACTTACTCCCTCAAACTAAGTTCAAACCTAACCTAACCTGAAGCCAAAATCAAACCATACACCTAACCCTAACCCTAGGCGGACAATTTAACTTCAACCCCAAACCTAACCTGACCCTAACGCTTACTCCAACTGTAACAGATAACCGAAAACTAACAGTAGCCCTGAACTGACTCCTTCAAACTAACTTCAAACTTAACCTAACCTGAAGCCTAAATCAAATCACAGACCTCACCCTAACCATAGGCGGACACCTTATGCTTAACCCCCACCCTACCCTGACCCTGACGTTTACTCCAACTGTAACAGTTAATCGAAAACTAACAGTAGCCCTAAACTTACTCCCTCAAACTAACTTCAAACCTAACCTAACCTGAAGCCTAAATCAAACCATACACCTAACCCTAACCCTAGGCGGACACCTTAATCTCAACCCCAACCCTATCCTGGCCTTACGCTAACTCCAACCGTAACAGTTTCCCGAAAAGTAACAGTAGCCCTAAACTTACTCCATCAAACTAACTTCAAACCTAACCTAAACTTAAGCCTAAATGAAACCATACACCTAACCCTAACCCTAGGCAGACACCTTAATCTCAACCCCAACCCTAACCGGACCCTCATGCTAACCCCAAACGTAACACTGAACCGAAAACTAACAGTAGCCCTAAACTTACTCCCTCAAACTAAGTTCAATCCTAACCTAACCTGAAGCCTAAATGAAACCATAGACCTAACCCTAACCCTAGGCGGACACCTTATGCTTAACCCCCACCCTAACCTGACCCTGACGCTTACTCCAACCGTAACAGTTAAACGAAAACTAACAGTAGCCCTAAACTTACTCCCTCAAACTAAGTTCAAACCTAAACTAACCTGAAGCCTAACTCAAACAATAGACCTAACCCTAACCCTAGGCGGACACCTTAAGCTTAACCCCAACCCTAACCTGACCCTGAGGCTAAATCCAACCGTAACACTGAACCGAAAAATACAATAGGCCTAAACTTACTCCCTCAAACTAAGTTCAAACCTAACCTAACCTGAAGCCTAACTCAAACCATAGACCTAACCCTAGCCCTAGGTGGACATCTGAATCTCAACCCCAACCCTAACTTGACCCTGACGCTATCTCCAACCGTAACACTGAACCAAAAACTAACAGTAGCCCTAAACTTACTCCTTCAAACTAAGTTCAAACCTAACCTAACCTGAAGTCTAACTCAAACCACAGACCTAACCCTAACCCTAGGCGGACACCTTAAGCTCAACCCCAACCCTAAGCTGACCCTCACGCTAACTCCAACCATAACACTGAACCGAAAACTAACAGTACCCCTAAACTTACTCCCTCAAACTAAGTTCAAGCCTAACTTAACCTGAAGCCTAACTCAAACAATAGACCTAACCCTAACCCTAGGCGGACACCTTAAGCTTAACCCCAAACCTAATCTGACCCTGAGGATAAATACAACCGTAACACTGAACCGAAAACTAATAGTAGCTCTAAACTTACTCCCTCAAACTAAGTTCAATCCTAACCTAACCTGAATCCGAAATGAAACCATAGACCTAACCCTAACCCTAGGCGGACACCTTATGCTAAACCCCCACCCTAACCTGACCCTGTCGCTTACTCCAACCGTAACAGTTAAACGAAAACTAACAGTAGCCCTAAACTTACACCCTCAAACTAAGTTCAAACCTAACCTAACCTGAAGCTTAAATCAAACCATACACCTATCCCTAACCTTAGGCGGACACCTTAAGCTCAACCCCAAACCTAACCTGACCCTGACGCTTACTCCAACCGTAACAGTTACCCGAAAACTAACAGTAGCCCTAAACTGACTCCCTCAAACTAAGTTCAAACATAACCTAACCTGAAGCCTAAATCAAAGCATAGACCTAACCCTAACCCTAGGCGGACACGTTATGCTTAACCCCCTCCCTAACCTGACCCTGACGCTTACTCCAACCGTAACAGTTAACCGAAAACTAACAGTAGCCCTAAACTTACTCCCTGAAACTAACTTCAAACCTAACCTAACCTGAAGCCTAAATCAAACCATACACCTAACCCTAACCCTAGGCGGACACCTTAAGCTCAAACCCAACCCTAACCTGGCCCTGACGCTAACTCCAACAGTAACAGTTACCGGAAAACTAACAGAAGCCCTAAACTTACTCCCTCAAACTAACTTCAAACCTAAACTAACTTGAAGCCTAACTCAAACCATAGACCTAACCCTAACCCTAGGCGGACACCAAAACTCAACCACAAACCTAACCAGACCCTGACGTTAATTCCAACCGTAACACTGAACCGAAAACTAACAGTAGCCCTAAACTTACTCCCTCAAACTAAGTTCAAACCTAACCTAACCTGAAGCCTAACTCAAACAATAGACCTAACCCTAACCCTAGGCGACACCTTATGCTTAACCCCCACCCTAACCTGACCCTGACACTTACTCCAACTGTAACAGTTACCCGAAAACTAGCAGTAGCCCTAAACTTACTCCCTCAAACTAAGTTCAAACCTAACCTAAATTGAAGCCTAAATCAAACCATACACCTAACCCTAACCCTAGGCGGACACCTTAAGCTCAAACCCAAACCTAACCTGACCCTCACGCTAACTCCAAGCGTAACACTGAACCAAAAACTAACAGTAGCCCTAAACTTACTCCCTCAAACTAAGTTCAAACCTAACCTAACCTGAAGACTAACTCAAACCATAGACCTAAGGCTAACCCTAGGCGGACACCTTATGCTTAACCCCCAGCCTAACGTGACCCTTACGCTTACTCCAACTGTAACAGTTAACCGAAAACTAACAGTAACCCTAAACTGACTCCCTCAAACTAACTTCAAACCTAACCTAACCTGAAGCCTAAATGAAACCATACACGTAACCCTAACCCTAGGCGGACACCTTAAGCTCAACCCCAACCCTAACGTAGCCCTGACGCTAACTCCAACAGTAACAGTTACCCGAAAACTAACAGTAGCCCTAACCTTCTCCCTCAAACTAAGTTCAAACCTAACCTAACCTGAAGCCTAAATCAAACCGTACACCTAACCCTAACCCTAGGCGGCACCTTAAGCTCAACCCAAACCCTATCCTGACCCTCATGCTAACCCCAACGGTAACACTGAACCGAAAACTAACAGTAGCCCTAAACTTACTCCCTCAAACTAAGTTCAAACCTAACCTAACGTGAAGCCTAACTCAAACCATAGACTTAACCCTAACCCTATGCGGACACCTGAAGCTCAACCCCAACCCTAAATTGACCCTGACGCTACCTCCAACGTAACACTGAACCGAAAACTAACATTAGCCATAAACTTTCTCCCTCAAACTAAGTTCAAACCTAACATAACCTGAAGCCTAACTCAAACCACAGACCTAACCCTAACCCTAGGCGGACACCTTAAGCTCAACCCCAACCCTAACCTGACCCTCATGCTAACTCCAACCGTAACACTGAACCGAAAACTAACAGTAGTCCTAAACTTACTCCCTCAAACTAAGTTCAAACCTAACCTAACCTGAAGCCTAACTCAAACAATAGACCTAACCCTAACCCTAGGCAGACACCTGAAGCTCAACCCCAACCCTAACCTGGCCGTGATGCTAAATCCAACCGTAACAGTTTCCCGAAAAATAACAGTAGCCCTAAACTTACTCCCTCAAACTAAGTTCAAACCTAACCTAACCTGAAGCCTAAATCAAACCATACACCTACCTCTAACCCTAGGCGGACACCTTAAGCTCAACCCCAACCCTAACCTGACCTCCAGGCTAACTCCAACCATATCACTGAACCGAAAACTAACAGCAGCCCTAAACTTACACCTTCAAACTAAGTTCAAACCTAACCTAACCTGAAGCATAACTCAAACCATAGACCTAACCCTAACCCTAGGTGGAAACCTGAAGCTCAACCACAACCCTAACTTGACCCTGACGCTATCTCCAACCGTAACACTGAACCGAAAAGTAACAGTAGCCGTAAACTTACTCCCTCAAACTAAGTTCAAACCTAACCTAACCTGAAGCCTAAGTCAAACCACAGACCTAACCCTAATCCTAGGCGGACAACTTAAGCTCAACCCCAAACCTAACCGGACCTTCACCCTAACTCCAAACGTAACACTGAACCAAAAACTAACAGTAGCCCTAAACTTACTCCCTCAAACTAAGTTCAAACCTAACCTAACCTGAAGCCTAACTCAAACAATAGACCTAACCCTAACCCTAGGCGGACACCTCAAGCTTAACCCCAACCCTAACTTGACCCTGAGGCTAAATACAACCGTAACACTGAACCGAAAACTAATAGTAGCCCTAAACTTACTCCCTCAAACTAAGTTCAATCCTAACCTAACCTGAAGCCGAAATGAAACCATAGACCTAACCCTAACCCTAGGCGGACACCTTATGTTTAACCCCCACCCTAACCTGACCCTGACGCTTACTCCAACCGGAACAGTTAAAGGAAAACTAACAGTAGCCCTAAACTTACTCCCTCAAACTGAGTTCAAACCTATCCTCACCTGAAGCCTAAATCAAACCATACACCTAACCCTAACCCTAGGCGGATAACTTAAGCTCAACCAAAAACCTAATCTGACCCTGACACTTACACCAACCGTAACAGTTAACCGAAAACTAACAGTAGCGCTAAACTGACTCCCTCAAACTAAGTTCAAACCTAAACTAACCTGAAGCCTAAATCAAATCTTAGACCTAACCCAAACCCTAGGCGGACACCTTATGCTTAACCCCCACCCTAAACTGACCCTGACGCTTACTCCAACTGTAACAGTTAACCGAAAACTAACAGTAGCCCTAAACTTATTCCATCAAACTAAATTCAAACCTAACCTAACCTTAAGCCTAAATGAAACCATACACCTAACCCTAACCCTAAGCGGACACCTTAATCTCAAGCCCAAACCTAACCTGGCCCTGACGCTAACTCCAACCGTAACAGTTACCCGAAAACTAACGGTAGCCCTAAACTTACTCCCTCAAACTAAGTTCAAACCTAACCTAACCTGAAGCCTAAATGAAACCATACACCTAACCCTAACCCTTGGCGGACAGCTTAAGCTCAACCCCAAGCCTAACCTGGCCCTGACGCTTACTCCAACCTTAACAGTTACCCGAAAACTAACAGTAGCCCTAAACTGACTCCCTCAAACTAAGTTCAAACATAACCTAACCTGAAGCCTAAATCAAAGCATAGACCTAACCCTAACCCTAGGCGGACACGTTATGCTTAACCCCCTCACTAACGTGACGCTGACGCTTATTCCAACCGTAACAGTTAACCGAAAACTAACAGTAGCCCTAAACTTACTCCCTGAAACTAACTTCAAACCTAACCTAACCTGAAGCCTAAATCAAACCATACACCTAACCCTAACCGTAGGCAGACACCTTAAGCTCAAACCCAACCCTAACCTGGCCCAGACGCTAACTCCAACAGTAACAGTTACCGGAAAACTAACAGTAGCCCTAAACTGACTCCCTCAAACTAACTTCAAACCTAACCTAAACTGAAGCCTAAATGAAACCATACACATAACCCTAACCCTAGGCGGACACCTTAAGCTCAACCCCAACACTAACGTGGCCCTGACGCTAACTCCAACAGTAACAGTTACCCGAAAACTAACAGTAGCCCTAACCTTCTCCCTCAAACTAAGTTCAAACCTAACCTAACCTGAAGCCTAAATCAAACCGTACACCTAACCCTAACCCTAGGCGGCACCTTAAGCTCAACCCAAACCCTATCCTGACCCTCACGCTAACCCCAACGGTAACACTGAACCGAAAACTAACAGGAGCCCTAAACTTACTCCCTCAAACTAAGTTCAAACCTAACCTAACCTGAAGCCTAACTCAAACCATAGACTTAACCCTAACCCTAGGCGGACACCTGAAGCTCAACCCAACCCTAAATTGACCCTGACGCTATCTCCAACCGTAACACTGAACCGAAAACTAACATTAGCCCTAAACTTTTCTCCCTCAAACTAAGTTCAAACCTAACATAACCTGAAGCCTAACTCAAACCACAGACCTAACCCTAACCCTAGGCGGACACCTTAAGCTCAACCCCAACCCTAACCTGACCCTCATGCTAACTCCAACCGTAACACTGAACCGAAAACTAACAGTAGTCCTAAACTTACTCCCTCAAACTAAGTTCAAACCTAACCTAACCTGAAGCCTAACTCAAACAATAGACCTAACCCTAACCCTAGGCGGACACCTGAAGCTCAACCCCAACCCTAACCTGGCCGTGATGCTAAATCCAACCGTAACAGTTTCCCGAAAAATAACAGTAGCCCTAAACTTACTCCCTCAAACTAAGTTCAAACCTAACCTAACCTGAAGCCTAAATCAAACCATACACCTAACTCTAACCCTAGGCGGACACCTTAAGCTCAACCCCAACCCTAACCTGACCTCCAGGCTAACTCCAACCATATCACTGAAACGAAAACTAACAGCAGCCCTAAACTTACACCTTCAAACTAAGTTCAAACCTAACCTAACCTGAAGCATAACTCAAACCATAGACCTAACCCTAACCCTAGGTGGAAACCTGAAGCTCAACCACAACCCTAACCTGACCCTGACGCTATCTCCAACCGTAACACTGAACCGAAAAGTAACAGTAGCCCTAAACTTACTCCCTCAAACTAAGTTCAAACCTAACCTAACCTGAAGCCTAAGTCAAACCACAGACCTAACCCTAATCCTAGGCGGACAACTTAAGCTCAACCCCAACCCTAACCGGACCTTCACCCTAACTCCAAACGTAACACTGAACCAAAAACTAACAGTAGCCCTAAACTTACTCCCTCAAACTAAGTTCAAACCTAACCTAACCTGAAGCCTAACTCAAACAATAGACCTAACCCTAACCCTAGGCGGACACCTTAAGCTTAACCCCAACCCTAACTTGACCCTGAGGCTAAATACAACCGTAACACTGAACCGAAAACTAATAGTAGCCCTAAACTTACTCCCTCAAACTAAGTTCAATCCTAACCTAACCTGAAGCCGAAATGAAACCATAGACCTAACCCTAACCCTAGGCGGACACCTTATGTTTAACCCCCACCCTAACCTGACCCTGACGCTTACTCCAACCGGAACAGTTAAAGGAAAACTAACAGTAGCCCTAAACTTACTCCCTCAAACTGAGTTCAAACCTATCCTCACCTGAAGCCTAAATCAAACCATACACCTAACCCTAACCCTAGGCGGATAACTTAAGCTCAACCAAAAACCTAATCTGACCCTGACACTTACACCAACCGTAACAGTTAACCGAAAACTAACAGTAGCGCTAAACTGACTCAATCAAACTAAGTTCAAACCTAAACTAACCTGAAGCCTAAATCAAATCTTAGACCTAACCCAAACCCTAGGCGGACACCTTATGCTTAACCCCCACCCTAAACTGACCCTGACGCTTACTCCAACTGTAACAGTTAACCGAAAACTAACAGTAGCCCTAAACTTACTCCATCAAACTAAATTCAAACCTAACCTAACCTTAAGCCTAAATGAAACCATACACCTAACCCTAACCCTAAGCGGACATCTTAATCTCAAGCCCAAACCTAACCTGGCCCTGACGCTAACTCCAACCGTAACAGTTACCCGAAAACTAACGGTAGCCCTAAACTTACTCCCTCAAACTAAGTTCAAACCTAACCTAACCTGAAGCCTAAATGAAACCATACACCTAACCCTAACCCTTGGCGGACAGCTTAAGCTCAACCCCAACCCTAACCTGGCCCTGACGCTTACTCCAACCGTAACAGTTACCCGAAAACTAACAGTAGCCCTAAACTGACTCCCTCAAACTAAGTTCAAACATAACCTAACCTGAAGCCTAAATCAAAGCATAGACCTAACCCTAACCCTAGGCGGACACGTTATGCTTAACCCCCTCCTTAACGTGACGCTGACGCTTATTCCAACCGTAACAGTTAACCGAAAACTAACAGTAGCCCTAAACTTACTCCCTGAAACTAACTTCAAACCTAACCTAACCTGAAGCCTAAATCAAACCATACACCTAACCCTAACCCTAGGCAGACACCTTAAGCTCAAACCCAACCCTAACCTGGCCCAGACGCTAACTCCAACAGTAACAGTTACCGGAAAACTAACAGTAGCCCTAAACTGACTCCCTCAAACTAACTTCAAACCTAACCTAACCTGAAGCCTAAATGAAACCATACACATAACCCTAACCCTAGGCGGACACCTTAAGCTCAACCCCAACACTAACGTGGCCCTGACGCTAACTCCAACAGTAACAGTTACCCGAAAACTAACAGTAGCCCTAACCTTCTCCCTCAAACTAAGTTCAAACCTAACCTAACCTGAAGCCTAAATCAAACCGTACACCTAACCCTATCCCTAGGCGGCACCTTAAGCTCAACCCAAACCCTATCCTGACCCTCACGCTAACCCCAACGGTAACACTGAACCGAAAACTAACAGTAGCCCTAAACTTACTCCCTCAAACTAAGTTCAAACCTAACCTAACCTGAAGCCTAACTCAAACCATAGACTTAACCCTAACCCTAGGCGGACACCTGAAGCTCAACCCCAACCCTAAATTGACCCTGACGCTATCTCCAACCGTAACACTGAACCGAAAACTAACATTAGCCCTAAACTTTCTCCCTCAAACTAAGTTCAAACCTAACATAACCTGAAGCCTAACTCAAACCACAGACCTAACCCTAACCCTAGGCGGACACCTTAAGCTCAACCCCAACCCTATCCTGACCCTCATGCTAACTCCAACCGTAACACTGAACCGAAAACTAACAGTAGTCCTAAACTTACTCCCTCAAACTAAGTTCAAACCTAACCTAACCTGAAGCCTAACTCAAACAATAGACCTAACCCTAACCCTAGGCGGACACCTGAAGCTCAACCCCAACCCTAACCTGGCTGTGATGCTAAATCCAACCGTAACAGTTTCCCGAAAAATAACAGTAGCCCTAAACTTACTCCCTCAAACTAAGTTCAAACCTAACCTAACCTGAAGCCTAAATCAAACCATACACCTAACTCTAACCCTAGGCGGACACCTTAAGCTCAACCCCAACCCTAACCTGACCTCCAGGCTAACTCCAACCATATCACTGAAACGAAAACTAACAGCAGCCCTAAACTTACACCTTCAAACTAAGTTCAAACCTAAACTAACCTGAAGCATAACTCAAACCATAGACCTAACCCTAACCCTAGGTGGAAACCTGAAGCTCAACCACAACCCTAACCTGACCCTGACGCTATCTCCAACCGTAACACTGAACCGAAAAGTAACAGTAGCCCTAAACTTACTCCCTCAAACTAAGTTCAAACCTAACCTAACCTGAAGCCTAAGTCAAACCACAGACCTAACCCTAATCCTAGGCGGACAACTTAAGCTCAACCCCAACCCTAACCGGACCTTCACCCTAACTCCAAACGTAACACTGAACCAAAAACTAACAGTAGCCCTAAACTTACTCCCTCAAACTAAGTTCAAACCTAACCTAACCTGAAGCCTAACTCAAACAATAGACCTAACCCTAACCCTAGGCGGACACCTTAAGCTTAACCCCAACCCTAACTTGACCCTGAGGCTAAATACAACCGTAACACTGAACCGAAAACTAATAGTAGCCCTAAACTTACTCCCTCAAACTAAGTTCAATCCTAACCTAACCTGAAGCCGAAATGAAACCATAGACCTAACCCTAACCCTAGGCGGACACCTTATGTTTAACCCCCACCCTAACCTGACCCTGACGCTTACTCCAACCGGAACAGTTAAACGAAAACTAACAGTAGCGCTAAACTTACTCCCTCAAACTGAGTTCAAACCTATCCTCACCTGAAGCCTAAATCAAACCATACACCTAACCCTAACCCTAGGCGGATACCTTAAGCTCAACCAAAAACCTAATCTGACCCTGACACTTACACCAACCGTAACAGTTAACCGAAAACTAACAGTAGCGCTAAACTGACTCCCTCAAACTAAGTTCAAACCTAAACTAACCTGAAGCCTAAATCAAATCATAGACCTAACCCAAACCCTAGGCGGACACCTTATGCTTAACCCCCACCCTAAACTGACCATGACGCTTACTCCAACTGTAACAGTTAACCGAAAACTATCAGTAAACCTAAACTTACTCCATCAAACTAAATTCAAACCTAACCTAACCTTAAGCCTAAATGAAACCATACACCTAACCCTAACCCTAAGCGGACACCTTAATCTCAAGCCCAAACCTAACCTGGCCCTGACGCTAACTCCAACCGTAACAGTTACCCGAAAACTAACGGTAGCCCTAAACTTACTCCCTCAAACTAAGTTCAAACCTAACCTAACCTGAAACCTAAATGAAACCATATACCTAACCCTAACCCTTGGCGGACACCTTAAGCTCAACCCCAACCCTAACCTGGCCCTGACGCTAACTCCAACCGTAACAGTTACCCGAAAACTAACGGTAGCCCTAAACTTACTCCCTCAAACTAAGTTCTAACCTAACGTAACCTGAAGCCTAACTCAAACCATAGACCTAACCCTAACCCTAGGCGGACACCTTATGCTTAACCCCCACCCCTAACCTGACCCTGACGCTTACTCCAACCGTAACAGTTAAACGAAAACTAACAGTAGCCCTAAAGTGACTCCCTCAAACTAAGTTCAAACCTAACCTAACCTGAAGCCTAAATCAAACCATACACCTAACCATAACCCTAGGCGGACACCTTAAGCTCAACCCCAAACTTAACCTGACCCTGACGCTTACTCCAACCGTAACAGTTAACCGGAAACTAACAGTAGCCCTAAACTGACGCCATCAAACTAAGTTCAAACCTAACCTAACCTGAGGATTAAAACAAACCATACAACTAACCCTAGCCCTAGGCAGACACCTTAAGCTCAACCCCAACCCTAACCTGACCTCCAGGCTAACTCCAATCATATCACTGAACCGAAAACTAAGAGTAGCCCTAAACTTACTTGCTCAAACTAAGTTCAAACCTAACCTAACCTGAAGCCTAACTCAAACCACAGACCTAACCCTAAACCTAGGAGGACACCTTAAGCTCGCCCCAACCCTAACCGGACCCTAACGCTAACTCCAACCGTAACACTGAACCAAAAACTAACAGTAGCCCTAAACTTACTCCCTCAAACTAAGTTCAATCCTAACCTAACCTGAAGCCTGAATGAAACAATAGACCTAACCCTAACCCTAGGCGGACACCTTATGCTTAACCCCCACCCTAACCTGACCCTGACGCTTACTCCAACCGTAACAGTTAAACGAAAACTAACAGTAGCCCTAAACTTACTCCCTCAAACTGAGTTCAAACCTATCCTCACCTGAATCCTAAATCAAACCATACACCTTACCCTAACCCTAGGTGGATACCTTAAGCTCAAGCCCAAACCTAATCTGACCCTGACACTTACACCAACAGTAACAGTTAACCGAAAACTAACAGTAGCGCTAAACTGACTCCCTCAAACTAAGTTCAAACCTAAACTAACCTGAAGCCTAAATCAAATCTTAGACCTAACCCAAACCCTAGGCGGACACCTTATGCTTAACCCCCACCCTAAACTGACCCTGACGCTTACTCCAACTGTAAGAGTTAACCGAAAACTAACAGTAGCCCTAAACTTACTCCATCAAACTAACTTCAAACCTAACCTAACCTTAAGCCTAAAGGAAACCATACACCTAACCCTAACCCTAGGCGGACACCTTAATCTCAACCCCAACCCTAACCTGGCCCTGACGCTAACTCCAACCGTAACAGTTTCCCGAAAACTAACATTAGCCCTAAACTTACTCCCTCAAACTAAGTTCAAACCTAACCTAACCTGAAGCCTAAATCAAACCATACACCTAACCCTAACCCTAGGCGGACACATTAAGCTCAACCCGAACCCTAACCTGGCCCTGACGCTAACTCCAACTGTAACAGTTTCCCGAAAACTAACAGTAGCCCTAAACTTACTCCCTGAAACTTAGTTCAAACCTAACCTAACCAGAAGCCAAAATCAAACCATACACCTTACCCTAACCCTAGTCGGACACCTTAAGCTCAACCCCAACCCTAACCTGACCCTCACGCTAACTCAAACCGTAACACTGAACCGAAAACTAACAGTAGCCCTAAACTTACTCCCTCAAAACTAAGTTCAAACCTAACCTAACCTGAAGCCTAAATCAAACCATACACTTAACCCTAACCCTAGGCGGACACCTTAAGTTCTACCCCAAACCTAACCTGACCCTGACGCTTACTCCAACCGTAAGAGTTAACCGAAAACTAACAGTATCCCTAAACTGACTCCCTCAAACTAAGTTCAAACCTAACCTAACCTGAAGCCTAAATCAAATCATAGACCTAACCCTAACCCTAGGTGGACAACTTATGCTTAACCCCCACCCTAACCTGACCCTGAAGCTTACTCCAACTGTAACAGTTAACCGAAAACTAACAGTAGCCCTGAACTTACACCCTCAAACTAACTTCTAACCTAATCTAACCTGAAGCCTAACTCAAACGATAGACCTAACCCTAACCCTAGGCGGACACCTGAAGCTCAACCCCGACCCTAACCTGACCCTGACGCTATCTCCAACCGTAACACTGAACCGAAAACAAACAGTAGCCCTAAACTTACTCCCTCAAACTAATTTCAAACCTAACCTAACCTGAAGCCTAACTCAAAGCACAGACCAACCCTAACCCTAGGCGGACACCTTAAGCTCAACCCCATCCCTAACCTGACCCTCACGCTAACTCCAACCGTAACACTAAACCGAAAACTAACAGTAGCCCTAAACTTACTCCCTCAAACTACCTTCAAATCTAACCTAATCTAAAGCCTAAATCAAACCATACACCTAACCCTAACACTAGGCGGACACCTTAAGCTCAACCATAACCCTAACCTGACCTCCAGGCTAACTCCAACCATATCACTGAACCGAAAACTAAGAGTAGCCCTAAACTTACTCCTTCAAACTAAGTTCCATCCTAACCTAACCTGAAGCCTAAATGAAACCATAGACCTAACCCTAAACCTAGGAGGACCCCTTATGGTTAACCCCCACCCTAACCTGACCCTGACGCTTACTCCAACCATAACAGTTAAACGAAAACTAACAGTAGCCCTAAACTTACTACCTCAAACTAAGTTCAAACCTATCCTAACCTGAAGCCTAAATCAAACCATACACCTAACCCCAACCCTAGGCGGACACCTTATGCTTAACCCCTACCCTAACCTGACCCTGACGCTTACTCCAACCGTAACAGTTAACTGAAAACTAACAGTAGCCCTAAACTTACTCCATCAAACTAACTTCAAACCTAACCTAACCTTAAGCCTAAATGAAACCATACACCTAACCCTAACCCTAGGCGGACACCTTAAGCTCAACCCCAACCCTAACCTGGCCCTGACGCTAACTCCAACCGTAACAGTTACCCGAAAACTAACAGTAGCCCTAAACTCACTCCCTCAAACTAAGTTCAAACCTAACCTAACCTGAAGCATAAATCAAACCACACACCTAACCCTAACCCTAGGAGGACACCTGAATCTCAACCCCAACCCTAACTTGACCCTGACGCTATCACCAACCCTAACACTGAACCGAAAACTAACAGTAGCCCTGAACTTACTCCCTCTAAGTAAGTTCAAACCTAACCTAACCTGAAGCCTAACTCAAACCACAGACCTAACCCTAACCCTAGGCGGACACCTTAAGCTCAACCCCAACCCTAACCTGACTCTCACGCTAACTGCAACCGTAAAACTGAACCGAAAACTAACAGTAGCCCTAAACTTACTCCCTCAAACTAAGTTCAAACCTAACCTAACCTGAAGCCTAACTCAAACCATAGACCTAACCCTAACCCTAGGCGGACACCTGAAGCTCAATCACAACCCTAACCTGACCCTCACGCTAACTCCAACCATAACACTGAACCGAAAACGAACAGTGGCCCTAAACTTACTCCCTCATACTAAGTTCAAACCTAACCTAACCTGAAGCCTAACTCAAACAATAGACCTAACCCTAACCCTAGGCGGACACCTTATGCTTAACCCCCACCCTAACCTGACCCTTACACTTACTCCAACTGTAACAGTTAACCGAAAACTAACAGTAGCCCTAAACTTACTCCCTCAAACTTAGTTCAAACCTAACCTAAACTGAAGCCTAAATCAAACCATACACCTAACCCTAACCCTAGGCGGACACCTTAAGCTCAAACCCAACCCTAACCTGACCCTCACGCTAACTCCAACCGTAACACTGAACCAAAAACTAACAGTAGCCCTAAACTTACTCCCTCAAACTAAGTTCAAACCTAACCTAACCTGAAGACTAACTCAAACCATAGACCTAAGCCTAACCCTAGGCGGACACCTTATGCTTAACCCCCAGCCTAACGTGACCCGGACGCTTACTCCAACTGTAACAGTTAACCGAAAACTAACAGTAGCCCTAAACTGATCCTTCAAACTAACTTCAAACCTAACCCAACCTGAAGCCTAAATGAAACCATACACCTAACCCTAACCCTAGGCGGACACCTTAAGCTCAACCCCAACCCTAACTTGGCCCTGACGCTATCTCCAACAGTAACAGTTACCAGAAAACTAACAGTAGCCCTAAACTTACTCCCTCACACTAAGTTCAAAGCTAACCTAACCTGAAGCCTAAATCAAACCATACACCTAACCCTAACCCTAGGCGGCACCTTAAGCTCAACCCCAACCCTATCCTGACCCTCACGCTAACCCAAACCGTAACACTGAAACGAAAACTAAAAGTAGCCCTAAACTTACTCCCTCAAACTAAGTTCAAACCTAACCTAACCTGAAGCCTAACTCAAACCATAGACCTAACCCTAACCCTAGGCGGACACCTGAAGCTCAACCCCAACCCTAACCTGTCCCTGACGCTATCTCCAACCGTAACACTGAACCGAAAACTAACAGTAGCACTAAACTTACTCCCTCAAACTAAGTTCAAACCTAACCTAACCTGAAGCCTAACTCAAACCACAGACCTAAACCTAACCCTAGGCAGACACCTTAAGCTCAACCCCAACCCTAACCGGACTCTCACGCTAACTCCAAACGTAACATTGAACCGAAAACTAACAGTAGCCCTAAACTTACTCCCTCAAACTAAGTTCAATCCTAACCTAACCTGAAGCCTAAATGAAACCATAGACCTAACCCTAACCCTAGGCGGACACCTTATGCTTAACCCCCACCCTAACCTGACCCTGACGCTTACTCCAACCGTAACAGTTAAACGAAAACTAACAATAGCCCTAAACTGTCTCCCTCATACTAAGTTCAAACCTAACCTAAACTGAAGCCTAACTCAAACAATAGACCTAACCCTAACCCTAGGCGGACACCTTAAGCTTAACCCCAACCCTAACCTGACCCTGAGGCTAAATCGAACCGAAACACTGAACCGAAAACTAACAGTGGCCCTAAACTTACTCCCTCAAACTAAGTTCAATCCTAACCTAACCTGAAGCCTAAATGAAACCATAGACCTAACCCGAACCCTAGGCGGACAACTTATGCTTAACCCCCACCCTAACCTGACCCTGACGCTTACTCCAACCGTAACAGTTAAACGAAAACTAACAGTAGCCCTAAACTTACTCCCTCAAACTAAGTTCAAACCTAACCTAACCTGAAGACTAACTCAAACAATAGACCTAACCCTAACCGTAGGCGGACACCTTAAGCTCAACCCCAAACCTAACCTGACCTCCAGGCTAACTCCAACCATATCACTGAACCGAAAACTAAGAGTAGCCCTAAACTTACTCGCTCAAACTAAGTTCAAACCTAACCTAACCTGAAGCCTAACTCAAATCATAGACCTAACCCTAACAATAGGCCTACACCGGAAGCTCAACCCCAACCCTAACCTGACCCTGACGCTATCTCCAACCGTAACTCTGAACCGAAAACTAACAGTAGCCCTAAACTTACTCCCTCAAACTAAGTTCAAACGTAACCTAACCTGGAGTCTAAATCAAACCATGGACCTAACCCTAAACCTAGGCGGACACCTCAAGCTTACCCCAACCCTAACCTGACCCTGACGCTAACTCCAAACCTAATACTGAACCGAAAACTAACAGTAGCCCTAAACTTACTCCCTCAAACTAAGTTCAAACCTAACCTAACCTGAAGCCAAAATCAAACCATACACCTAACCCTAACCCTAGGCGGACAATTTAACTTCAACCCCAAACCTAACCTGACCCTAACGCTTACTCCAACTGTAACAGATAACCGAAAACTAACAGTAGCCCTGAACTGACTCCTTCAAACTAACTTCAAACTTAACCTAACCTGAAGCCTAAATCAAATCACAGACCTCACCCTAACCATAGGCGGACACCTTATGCTTAACCCCCACCCTACCCTGACCCTGACGTTTACTCCAACTGTAACAGTTAATCGAAAACTAACAGTAGCCCTAAACTTACTCCCTCAAACTAACTTCAAACCTAACCTAACCTGAAGCCTAAATGAAACCATACACCTAACCCTAACCCTAGGCGGACACCTTAATCTCAACCCCAACCCTATCCTGGCCTTACGCTAACTCCAACCGTAACAGTTTCCCGAAAATTAACAGTAGCCCTAAACTTACTCCATCAAACTAACTTCAAACCTAACCTAAACTTAAGCCTAAATGAAACCATACACCTAACCCTAACCCTAGGCAGACACCTTAATCTCAACCCCAACCCTAACCGGACCCTCATGCTAACCCCAAACGTAACACTGAACCGAAAACTAACAGTAGCCCTAAACTTACTCCCTCAAACTAAGTTCATTCCTAACCTAACCTGAAGCCTAAATGAAACCATAGACCTAACCCTAACCCTAGGCGGACACCTTATGCTTAACCCCCACCCTAACCTGACCCTGACGCTTACTCCAACCGTAACAGTTAAACGAAAACTAACAGTAGCCCTAAACTTACTCCCTCAAACTAAGTTCAAACCTAAACTAACCTGAAGCCTAACTCAAACAATAGACCTAACCCTAACCCTAGGCGGACACCTTAAGCTTAACCCCAACCCTAACCTGACCCTGAGGCTAAATCCAACCGTAACACTGAACCGAAAAATACAATAGGCTTAAACTTACTCCCTCAAACTAAGTTCAAACCTAACCTAACCTGAAGCCTAACTCAAACCATAGACCTAACCCTAGCCCTAGGTGGACATCTGAATCTCAACCCCAACCCTAACTTGACCCTGACGCTATCTCCAACCGTAACACTGAACCAAAAACTAACAGTAGCCCTAAACTTACTCCTTCAAACTAAGTTCAAACCTAACCTAACCTGAAGTCTAACTCAAACCACAGACCTAACCCTAACCCTAGGCGGACACCTTAAGCTCAACCCCAACCCTAAGCTGACCCTCACGCTAACTCCAACCATAACACTGAACCGAAAACTAACAGTACCCCTAAACTTACTCCCTCAAACTAAGTTCAAGCCTAACTTAACCTGAAGCCTAACTCAAACAATAGACCTAACCCTAACCCTAGGCGGACACCTTAAGCTTAACCCCAAACCTAATCTGACCCTGAGGATAAATACAACCGTAACACTGAACCGAAAACTAATAGTAGCTCTAAACTTACTCCCTCAAACTAAGTTCAATCCTAACCTAACCTGAATCCGAAATGAAACCATAGACCTAACCCTAACCCTAGGCGGACACCTTATGCTAAACCCCCACCCTAACCTGACCCTGTCGCTTACTCCAACCGTAACAGTTAAACGAAAACTAACAGTAGCCCTAAACTTACACCCTCAAACTAAGTTCAAACCTAACCTAACCTGAAGCTTAAATCAAACCATACACCTATCCCTAACCTTAGGCGGACACCTTAAGCTCAACCCCAAACCTAACCTGACCCTGACGCTTACTCCAACCGTAACAGTTACCCGAAAACTAACAGTAGCCCTAAACTGACTCCCTCAAACTAAGTTCAAACATAACCTAACCTGAAGCCTAAATCAAAGCATAGACCTAACCCTAACCCTAGGCGGACACGTTATGCTTAACCCCCTCCCTAACCTGACCCTGACGCTTACTCCAACCGTAACAGTTAACCGAAAACTAACAGTAGCCCTAAACTTACTCCCTGAAACTAACTTCAAACCTAACCTAACCTGAAGCCTAAATCAAACCATACACCTAACCCTAACCCTAGGCGGACACCTTAAGCTCAAACCCAACCCTAACCTGGCCCTGACGCTAACTCCAACAGTAACAGTTACCGGAAAACTAACAGAAGCCCTAAACTTACTCCCTCAAACTAACTTCAAACCTAAACTAACTTGAAGCCTAACTCAAACCATAGACCTAACCCTAACCCTAGGCGGACACCTGAAACTCAACCACAAACCTAACCAGACCCTGACGTTAATTCCAACCGTAACACTGAACCGAAAACTAACAGTAGCCCTAAACTTACTCCCTCAAACTAAGTTCAAACCTAACCTAACCTGAAGCCTAACTCAAACAATAGACCTAACCCTAACCCTAGGGGACACCTTATGCTTAACCCCCACCCTAACCTGACCCTGACACTTACTCCAACTGTAACAGTTACCCGAAAACTAGCAGTAGCCCTAAACTTACTCCCTCAAACTAAGTTCAAACCTAACCTAAATTGAAGCCTAAATCAAACCATACACCTAACCCTAACCCTAGGCGGACACCTTAAGCTCAAACCCAAACCTAACCTGACCCTCACGCTAACTCCAAGCGTAACACTGAACCAAAAACTAACAGTAGCCCTAAACTTACTCCCTCAAACTAAGTTCAAACCTAACCTAACCTGAAGACTAACTCAAACCATAGACCTAAGGCTAACCCTAGGCGGACACCTTATGCTTAACCCCCAGCCTAACGTGACCCTTACGCTTACTCCAACTGTAACAGTTAACCGAAAACTAACAGTAACCCTAAACTGACTCCCTCAAACTAACTTCAAACCTAACCTAACCTGAAGCCTAAATGAAACCATACACGTAACCCTAAACCTAGGCGGACACCTTAAGCTCAACCCCAACCCTAACGTAGCCCTGACGCTAACTCCAACAGTAACAGTTACCCGAAAACTAACAGTAGCCCTAACCTTCTCCCTCAAACTAAGTTCAAACCTAACCTAACCTGAAGCCTAAATCAAACCGTACACCTAACCCTAACCCTAGGCGGCACCTTAAGCTCAACCCAAAACCTATCCTGACCCTCATGCTAACCCCAACGGTAACACTGAACCGAAAACTAACAGTAGCCCTAAACTTACTCCCTCAAACTAAGTTCAAACCTAACCTAACGTGAAGCCTAACTCAAACCATAGACTTAACCCTAACCCTATGCGGACACCTGAAGCTCAACCCCAACCCTAAATTGACCCTGACGCTATCTCCAACGTAACACTGAACCGAAAACTAACATTAGCCATAAACTTTCTCCCTCAAACTAAGTTCAAACCTAACATAACCTGAAGCCTAACTCAAACCACAGACCTAACCCTAACCCTAGGCGGACACCTTAAGCTCAACCCCAACCCTAACCTGACCCTCATGCTAACTCCAACCGTAACACTGAACCGAAAACTAACAGTAGTCCTAAACTTACTCCCTCAAACTAAGTTCAAACCTAACCTAACCTGAAGCCTAACTCAAACAATAGACCTAACCCTAACCCTAGGCGGACACCTGAAGCTCAACCCCAACCCTAACCTGGCCGTGATGCTAAATCCAACCGTAACAGTTTCCCGAAAAATAACAGTAGCCCTAAACTTACTCCCTCAAACTAAGTTCAAACCTAACCTAACCTGAAGCCTAAATCAAACCATACACCTAACTCTAACCCTAGGCGGACACCTTAAGCTCAACCCCAACCCTAACCTGACCTCCAGGCTAACTCCAACCATATCACTGAACCGAAAACTAACAGCAGCCCTAAACTTACACCTTCAAACTAAGTTCAAACCTAACCTAACCTGAAGCATAACTCAAACCATAGACCTAACCCTAACCCTAGGTGGAAACCTGAAGCTCAACCACAACCCTAACTTGACCCTGACGCTATCTCCAACCGTAACACTGAACCGAAAAGTAACAGTAGCCGTAAACTTACTCCCTCAAACTAAGTTCAAACCTAACCTAACCTGAAGCCTAAGTCAAACCACAGACCTAACCCTAATCCTAGGCGGACAACTTAAGCTCAACCCCAAACCTAACCGGACCTTCACCCTAACTCCAAACGTAACACTGAACCAAAAACTAACAGTAGCCCTAAACTTACTCCCTCAAACTAAGTTCAAACCTAACCTAACCTGAAGCCTAACTCAAACAATAGACCTAACCCTAACCCTAGGCGGACACCTCAAGCTTAACCCCAACCCTAACTTGACCCTGAGGCTAAATACAACCGTAACACTGAACCGAAAACTAATAGTAGCCCTAAACTTACTCCCTCAAACTAAGTTCAATCCTAACCTAACCTGAAGCCGAAATGAAACCATAGACCTAACCCTAACCCTAGGCGGACACCTTATGTTTAACCCCCAACCTAACCTGACCCTGACGCTTACTCCAACCGGAACAGCTAAAGGAAAACTAACAGTAGCCCTAAACTTACTCCCTCAAACTGAGTTCAAACCTATCCTCACCTGAAGCCTAAATCAAACCATACACCTAACCCTAACCCTAGGCGGATAACTTAAGCTCAACCAAAAACCTAATCTGACCCTGACACTTACACCAACCGTAACAGTTAACCGAAAACTAACAGTAGCGCTAAACTGACTCCCTCAAACTAAGTTCAAACCTAAACTAACCTGAAGCCTAAATCAAATCTTAGACCTAACCCAAACCCTAGGCGGACACCTTATGCTTAACCCCCACCCTAAACTGACCCTGACGCTTACTCCAACTGTAACAGTTAACCGAAAACTAACAGTAGCCCTAAACTTACTCCATCAAACTAAATTCAAACCTAACCTAACCTTAAGCCTAAATGAAACCATACACCTAACCCTAACCCTAAGCGGACACCTTAATCTCAAGCCCAAACCTAACCTGGCCCTGACGCTAACTCCAACCGTAACAGTTACCCGAAAACTAACGGTAGCCCTAAACTTACTCCCTCAAACAAAGTTCAAACCTAACCTAACCTGAAGCCTAAATGAAACCATACACCTAACCCTAACCCTTGGCGGACAGCTTAAGCTCAACCCCAAGCCTAACCTGGCCCTGACGCTTACTCCAACCTTAACAGTTACCCGAAAACTAACAGTAGCCCTAAACTGACTCCCTCAAACTAAGTTCAAACATAACCTAACCTGAAGCCTAAATCAAAGCATAGACCTAACCCTAACCCTAGGCGGACACGTTATGCTTAACCCCCTCCCTAACGTGACACTGACGCTTATTCCAACCGTAACAGTTAACCGAAAACTAACAGTAGCCCTAAACTTACTCCCTGAAACTAACTTCAAACCTAACCTAACCTGAAGCCTAAATCAAACCATACACCTAACCCTAACCCTAGGCAGACACCTTAAGCTCAAACCCAACCCTAACCTGGCCCAGACGCTAACTCCAACAGTAACAGTTACCGGAAAACTAACAGTAGCCCTAAACTGACTCCCTCAAACTAACTTCAAACCTAACCTAACCTGAAGCCTAAATGAAACCATACACATAACCCTAACCCTAGGCGGACACCTTAAGCTCAACCCCAACACTAACGTGGCCCTGACGCTAACTCCAACAGTAACAGTTACCCGAAAACTAACAGTAGCCCTAACCTTCTCCCTCAAACTAAGTTCAAACCTAACCTAACCTGAAGCCTAAATCAAACCGTACACCTAACCCTAACCCTAGGCGGCACCTTAAGCTCAACCCAAACCCTATCCTGACCCTCACGCTAACCCCAACGGTAACACTGAACCGAAAACTAACAGGAGCCCTAAACTTACTCCCTCAAACTAAGTTCAAACCTAACCTAACCTGAAGCCTAACTCAAACCATAGACTTAACCCTAACCCTAGGCGGACACCTGAAGCTCAACCCCAACCCTAAATTGACCCTGACGCTATCTCCAACCGTAACACTGAACCGAAAACTAACATTAGCCCTAAACTTTCTCCCTCAAACTAAGTTCAAACCTAACATAACCTGAAGCCTAACTCAAACCACAGACCTAACCCTAACCCTAGGCGGACACCTTAAGCTCAACCCCAACCCTAACCTGACCCTCATGCTAACTCCAACCGTAACACTGAACCGAAAACTAACAGTAGTCCTAAACTTACTCCCTCAAACTAAGTTCAAACCTAACCTAACCTGAAGCCTAACTCAAACAATAGACCTAACCCTAACCCTAGGCGGACACCTGAAGCTCAACCCCAACCCTAACCTGGCCGTGATGCTAAATCCAACCGTAACAGTTTCCCGAAAAATAACAGTAGCCCTAAACTTACTCCCTCAAACTAAGTTCAAACCTAACCTAACCTGAAGCCTAAATCAAACCATACACCTAACTCTAACCCTAGGCGGACACCTTAAGCTCAACCCCAACCCTAACCTGACCTCCAGGCTAACTCCAACCATATCACTGAACCGAAAACTAACAGCAGCCCTAAACTTACACCTTCAAACTAAGTTCAAACCTAACCTAACCTGAAGCATAACTCAAACCATAGACCTAACCCTAACCCTAGGTGGAAACCTGAAGCTCAACCACAACCCTAACCTGACCCTGACGCTATCTCCAACCGTAACACTGAACCGAAAAGTAACAGTAGCCCTAAACTTACTCCCTCAAACTAAGTTCAAACCTAACCTAACCTGAAGCCTAAGTCAAACCACAGACCTAACCCTAATCCTAGGCGGACAACTTAAGCTCAACCCCAACCCTAACCGGACCTTCACCCTAACTCCAAACGTAACACTGAACCAAAAACTAACAGTAGCCCTAAACTTGCTCCCTCAAACTAAGTTCAAACCTAACCTAACCTGAAGCCTAACTCAAACAATAGACCTAACCCTAACCCTAGGCGGACACCTTAAGCTTAACCCCAACCCTAACTTGACCCTGAGGCTAAATACAACCGTAACACTGAACCGAAAACTAATAGTAGCCCTAAACTTACTCCCTCAAACT
Organism: Tupaia tana; assembly: GCA_026018925.1. Lineage (NCBI taxonomy): Eukaryota > Metazoa > Chordata > Mammalia > Scandentia > Tupaiidae > Tupaia > Tupaia tana. Next base: position 2,032,905 of record JAKSZU010000034.1, on the reverse strand, counting down.
AAGTTCAATCCTAACCTAACCTGAAGCCGAAATGAAACCATAGACCTAACCCTAACCCTAGGCGGACACCTTATGTTTAACCCCCACCCTAACCTGACCCTGACGCTTACTCCAACCGGAACAGTTAAAGGAAAACTAACAGTAGCCCTAAACTTACTCCCTCAAACTGAGTTCAAACCTATCCTCACCTGAAGCCTAAATCAAACCATACACCTAACCCTAACCCTAGGCGGATAACTTAAGCTCAACCAAAAACCTAATCTGACCCTGACACTTACACCAACCGTAACAGTTAACCGAAAACTAACAGTAGCGCTAAACTGACTCCCTCAAACTAAGTTCAAACCTAACCTAACCTGAAGCCTAACTCAAACAATAGACCTAACCCTAACCCTAGGCGGACACCTTAAGCTTAACCCCAACCCTAACTTGACCCTGAGGCTAAATACAACCGTAACACTGAACCGAAAACTAATAGTAGCCCTAAACTTACTCCCTCAAACTAAGTTCAATCCTAACCTAACCTGAAGCCGAAATGAAACCATAGACCTAACCCTAACCCTAGGCGGACACCTTATGTTTAACCCCCACCCTAACCTGACCCTGACGCTTACTCCAACCGGAACAGTTAAAGGAAAACTAACAGTAGCCCTAAACTTACTCCCTCAAACTGAGTTCAAACCTATCCTCACCTGAAGCCTAAATCAAACCATACACCTAACCCTAACCCTAGGCGGATACCTTAAGCTCAACCAAAAACCTAATCTGACCCTGACACTTACACCAACCGTAACAGTTAACCGAAAACTAACACTAGCGCTAAACTGACTCCCTCAAACTAAGTTCAAACCTAAACTAACCTGAAGCCTAAATCAAATCATAGACCTAACCCAAACCCTAGGCGGACACCTTATGCTTAACCCCCACCCTAAACTGACCCTGACGCTTACTCCAACTGTAACAGTTAACCGAAAACTATCAGTAAACCTAAACTTACTCCATCAAACTAAATTCAAACCTAACCTAACCTTAAGCCTAAATGAAACCATACACCTAACCCTAACCCTAAGCGGACACCTTAATCTCAAGCCCAAACCTAACCTGGCCCTGACGCTAACTCCAACCGTAACAGTTACCCGAAAACTAACGGTAGCCCTAAACTTACTCCCTCAAACTAAGTTCAAACCTAACCTAACCTGAAGCCTAAATGAAACCATATACCTAACCCTAACCCTTGGCGGACACCTTAAGCTCAACCCCAACCCTAACCTGGCCCTGACGCTAACTCCAACCGTAACAGTTACCCGAAAACTAACGGTAGCCCTAAACTTACTCCCTCAAACTAAGTTCTAACCTAACGTAACCTGAAGCCTAACTCAAACCATAGACCTAACCCTAACCCTAGGCGGACACCTTATGCTTAACCCCCACCCTAACCTGACCCTGACGCTTACTCCAACCGTAACAGTTAAACGAAAACTAACAGTAGCCCTAAAGTGACTCCCTCAAACTAAGTTCAAACCTAACCTAACCTGAAGCCTAAATCAAACCATACACCTAACCATAACCCTAGGCGGACACCTTAAGCTCAACCCCAAACCTAACCTGACCCTGACGCTTACTCCAACCGTAACAGTTAACCGGAAACTAACAGTAGCCCTAAACTGACGCCATCAAACTAAGTTCAAACCTAACCTAACCTGAGGATTAAAACAAACCATACAACTAACCCTAGCCCTAGGCAGACACCTTAAGCTCAACCCCAACCCTAACCTGACCTCCAGGCTAACTCCAATCATATCACTGAACCGAAAACTAAGAGTAGCCCTAAACTTACTTGCTCAAACTAAGTTCAAACCTAACCTAACCTGAAGCCTAACTCAAACCATACACCTAACCCTAACCCTAGGCGGACAACTTAAGCTCAACCGCAACCCTAACCTGGCCCTGACGCTAACTCCAACCGTAACAGTTACCCGAAAACTAACAGTAGCCCTAAACTTACTCCCTCAAACTAAGTTCAAACCTAACCTAACCTGAAGCCTAAATCAAACCATACACCTAACCCTAACCCTAGGCGGACACCTGAAGCTCAAACCCAACCCTAACCTCACCCTCATGCTAACTCCAACCGTAACACTGAACCTAAAACAAACAGTAGCCCTAAACTTAATCCCTAAAACTAAGTTCAACCCTAACCTAACCTGAAGCCTAACTCAAACCATAGACCTAACCCTAACCCTAGGCCGACACCTGAAGCTCAACCCCAACCCTAACCTGACCCTGACGCTATCTCCAACCGAAACACTGAACCGAAAACTAACAGTAGCCCTAAACTTACTCCCTTAAACTAAGTTCAAACCTAACCTAACCTGAAGCCTAACTCAAATCACAGACCTAACCCTAAACCTAGGCGGACACCTTAAGCTCAACCCCAACCCTAACCGGACCCTCACGCTAACTCCAAACGTAACACTGAACCGAAAACTCACAGTAGCCCTAAACTTACTCCCTCAAACTAAGTTCAATCCTAACTTAACCTGAAGCCTAAATGAAACCATAGACCTAAACCTAACACTAGCGGACACCTTATGCTTAACCCCAACCTAACCAGACCCTGACGCTTACTCCAAACATAACAGTTTACCGAAAACTAACAGTAGCCCTAAACTGACTCCCTCAAACTAATTTCAAACCTAACCTAACATGAATCCTAATTCAAATCATAGACCTAACCCTAACCCTAGGCGGACACCTTATGCTTAACCCCCACCCTAACCTGACCCTGACGCTTACTCCAACTGTAACAGTTAACCGAAAACTAACAGTAGCCCTAAACTTACTCCCTGAAACTAACTTCAAACCTAACCTAACCTGAAGCCTATATCAAACCTTGGACCTAACCCTAACCCTAGGCGGACACCTTAAGGTCAATCCCAACCCTAACCTGGCCCTGACGCTAACTCCAACCGTAACAGTTACCCGAAAACTAACAGTAGCCCTAAACTTACTCCCTCAAACTAAGTTCAAACCTAACCTAACCAGAAGCCAAAATCAAACCATACACCTAACCCTAACCCTAGGCGGACACCTTATGCTCAACCCCAACCCTAACCTGACCCTCACGCTAACGCCAACCGTAACACTGAACCGAAAACTGACAGTACCTCTAAAAGTACTCCCTCAAACTAAGTTCAATCCTAACCTAACCTAAAGCCTAACTCAAACCACAGACCTAACCCTAACCCTAGGCGGACACCTTAAGCTTATCCCCAAACCTAACCTGACCCTGAGGCTAAATCCAACCGTAACACTGAACTGAAAACTAACAGTTGCCCTAAACTTACTCCCTCATACTTAGTTCAATCCCAACCTAACCTGAAGCCTAAATGAAACCATAGACCTAAATCTAACCCTAGGCGAACACCTTATGCTTAACCCCCACCCTAACCTGACCCTGACGCTTACTCCATCGGTAACAGTTAAACGAAAACTAACAGTAGCCCTAAACTTACTCCCTCAAACTAAGTTCAAACCTAACCTAACCTGAAGCCTAAATCAAACTATACACCTAACCCTAACCCTAGGCGGACACCTTAAGCTCAACCCCAACCTTAACCGGACCCTCACGCTAACTCCAAACGTAACATTGAACCGAAAACTAACAGTAGCCCTAAACTAACTCCCTCAAACAAAGTTCAATCCTAACCTAACGTGAAGCCTAAATGAAACCATAGACCTAACCCTAACCCTAGGCGGACATCTTATGCTTAACCCCCACCCTAACCTGACCCTGACGCTTACTCCAACCGTAACAGTTAAACGAAAACTAACAGTAGACCTAAACTGTCCCCCTCAAACTAAGTTCAAAACTAACCTAACCTGAAGCCGAACTCAAACAATAGACCTAACCCTAACCCTAGGCGGACACCTTAAGCTTAACCCCAACCCTAACCTGACCCTGAGGCTAAATCGAACCGTAACAATGAACCGAAAACTAACAGTAGCCCTAAACTGACTCCCTGAAACTAACTTCAAACCTACCCTGACCTGAAGCCTAAATCAAACAGTACACCTAACCCTAACCCAAGGCGGACACCTTAAGCTCAACCCCAACCCTAACCTGGCCGTGACGCTAACTCCAACAGTAACAGTTACCCGAAAACTAACAGTAGCCCTAAACTTACTCCCTCAAACTAAGTTCAAACCTAACCTAACCTGAAGCCTAAATCAATCCATACACCTAAGCCTATCCCTAGGCGGCACCTTAAGCTCAACCCCAACCCTATTCTGACCCTCACGCTAACCCCAACCGTAACACTGAACCGAAAACTAACAGTAGCCCTAAACTTACTCCCTCAAACTAAGTTCAAACCTAACATAACCTGGAGCCTAACTCAAACCATAGACCTAACCCTAACCCTAGGCGGACTCCTGAAGCTCAACCCCAACCCTAAATTGACCCTGAAGCTATCTCCAACCGTAACACTGAACCGAAAACTAACATTAGCCCTAAACTTACTCCCTCAAACTAAGTTCAAACCTAACATAACCTGAAGCCTAACTCAAACCACAGACCTAACCCTAACCCTAGGCGGACACTTTAAGCTCAACCCCAACCCTAACCTGACCCTCATGCTAACTCCAACCGTAACACTGAACTGAAAACTAACAGTAGCCCTAAACTTACTCCCTCAAACTAAGTTCAAACATAACCTAACCTGAAGCCTAACTCAAACAATAGACCTAACCATAACCCTAGGCGGACACCTTAAGTTCAACCCCAAACCTAACCTGGCCCTGACGCTAACTCCAACCGTAACAGTTTCCCGAAAACTAACAGTAGCCCTAAACTTACTCCCTCAAACTAAGTTCAAACCTAACCTAACCTGAAGCCTAAATCAAATCTTAGACCTAACCCTAACCCTACGCGGACACCTTAAGCTCAACTCCAACCCTAAACTGACCCTGACGCTATGTACAACCGTAACACTGAACCGAAAACTAACAGTAGTCCTAAACTTACTCACTCAAACTAAGTTCAAACGTAACCTAACCTGGAGCTTAAATCAAACCATGGACCTTACCCTAACCCTAGGCGGACACCTCAAGCTAACCCCAACCCTAACCTGACCCTGACGCTAACTCCAAACATATTACTAAACCGAAAACTAACAGTAGCCATAAACTTACTCCCTCAAACTAAGTTCAATCCTAACCTATCCTGTAGCCTAAATGAAACCATAGACCTAACCCTAACCCTAGCGGACACCTTATGCTTAACCCCCAACCAAACCTGACCCTGACGCTTACTCCAACCATAACAGTTAACCGAAAACTAACAATAGCCCTAAACTTACTCCCTCAAACTAAGTTCAAACCTAACCTAACCTGAAGCCTAAATCAAACTATACACCTAACCCTAACCCTAGGCGGACACCTTAAGCTCAACCCCAACCTTAACCGGACCCTGACGCAAACTCCAAACGTAACATTGAACCGAAAACTAACAGTAGCCCTAAACTTACTCCCTCAAACAAAGTTCAATCCTAACCTAACGTGAAGCCTAAATGAAACCATAGACCTAACCCTAACCCTAGGCGGACACCTTATGCTTAACCCCCACCCTAACCTGACCCTGACGCTTACTCCAACCGTAACAGTTAAACGAAAAGTAACAGTAGACCTAAACTGTCCCCTTCAAACTAAGTTCAAACCTAACCTAACCTGAAGCCGAACTCAAACAATAGACCTAACCCTAACCCTAGGCGGACACCTTAAGCTTAAACCCAACCCTAACCTGACCCTGAGGCTAAATCGAACCGTAACACTGAACCGAAAACTAACAGTGGCCCTAAACTTACTCCCTCAAACTAAGTTCAATCCTAACCTAACCTGAATCCTAAATGAAACCATAGACCTAACCCTAACCCTAGGCGGACACCTTATACTTAACCCCCACCCTAACCTGACCCTGACGCTTACTCCAACCTTAACAGTTAAACGAAAACTAACAGTAGCCCTAAACTTACTCCCTCAAACTAAGTTCAAACCTAACCTAACCTGAAGCCTAAATCAAACCATACACCTATCCCTAACCCTAGGCGGACACCTTAAGCTCAACCCCAAACCTAACCTGACCCTGACGCTTACTCCAACCGTAACAGTTAACCGAAAACTAACAGTAGCCCTAAACTGACTCCCTCAAACTAAGTTCAAACATAACATAACCTGAAGTCTAAATCAAATCATAGACCTAACCCTAACCCTAGGCGGACACCTTATGCTTAACCCCCACCCTAACCTGACCCTGACGCTTACTACAACCGTAACAGTTCACCGAAAACTAACAGTAGCCCTAAACTTACTACCTGAAACTAACTTCAAACCTACCCTGACCTGAAGCCTAAATCAAACAGTACACCTAACCCTAACCCTAGGCGGACACCTTAAGCTCAACCCCAACCCTAACCTGGCCGTGACGCTAACTCCAACAGTAACAGTTACCCGAAAACTAACAGTAGCCCTAAACTCACTCCCTCAAACTAACTTCAAACCTAACCTAACTTGAAGCCTAACTCAAACCATAGACCTAACCCTAACCCTAGGCGGACACCTGAAACTCAACCGCAACCCTAACCAGAACCTGACGCTATCTCCAACCGTAACACTGAACCGAAAACTAACAGTAGCCCTAAACTTACTCCCTCAAACTAAGTTCAAACCTAACCTAACCTGAAGCCTAACTCAAACCATAGACCTAACTCTAACACTAGGCGGACACCTGAAGCTCAATCACAACCCTAACCTGACCCTCACGCTAACTCCAACCGTAACACTGAACCGAAAACTAACAGTAGCCCTAAACTTACTCCCTCAAACTAAGTTCAAACCTAACCTAACCTGAAGCCTAAATGAAACCATACACCTAACTGTCACCCTAGGCGGACACCTTAAGCTCAACCCCAACCCTAACTTGGCCCTGACGCTAACTCCAACAGTAACAGTTACCCGAAAACTAACAGTAGCCCTAAACTTACTCCCTCAAACTAAGTTCAAACCTAACCTAACCTGAAGCCTAAATCAATCCATACACCTAACCCTATCCCTAGGCGGCACCTTAAGCTCAACCCCAACCCTATCCTGACCCTCACACTAACCCCAACCGTAACACTGAACCGAAAACTAACAGTAGCCCTAAACTTACTCCCTCAAACTAAGTTCAAACCTAACATAACCTGAAGCCTAACTCAAACCATACACCTAACCCTAAGCCTAGGCGGACACCTTAAGCTCAACCCCAACCCTAACCTGACCTCTAGGCTAACTCCAACCATATCACTGAACCGAAAACTAAGAGTAGCCCTAAACTGACTCCCTCAAACTAAGTTCAAACCTAACCTAACCTGAAGCCTAACTCAAACCATAGACCTAACCCTAACTCTAGGCGGACACCTGAAGCTCAACCCCAACCCTAAATTGATCCTGACGCTATCTCCAACCGTAACACTGAACTGAAAACTAACATTAGCCCTAAACTTACTCCCTCAAACTAAGTTCAAACCTAACATAACCTGAAGCCTAACTCAAACCACAGACCTAACCCTAACCCTAGGCGGACACCTCAAGCTAACCCCAACCCTAACCTGACCCTGACCCTAACACCAAACATATTACTAAACCGAAAACTAACAGTAGCCCTAAATTTACTCCCTCAAACTAAGTTCGAACCTAACCTAACCTGAAGCCTAAATCAAACCATACACCTAACCCTAACCCTAGGCGGACACCTTAACTTCAACCCCAAACCTAACCTGACCCTGACGCTTAGTCCAACTGTAACAGTTAACCGAAAACTAACAGTAGCCCTAAACTTACTCCCTCAAACTAAGTTCAAACATAACCTAACCTGAAGCCTAAATCAAATCATACACCTAACCCTAACCCTAGGCGGACAACTTAAGCTCAACCGCAAACCAAACCTGGCCCTGACGCTAATTCCAACCGTAACAGTTACCCGAAAACTAACAGTAGCCCTAAACTTACTCCCTCAAACTAAGTTCAAACCTAACCTAACCTGAAGCCTAAATCAAACCTTACACATAACCCTAACACTAGGCGGACACCTGAAGCTCGAACCCAACACTAACCTCACCCTCACGCTAACTCCAACCGTAACACTGAACCGAAAACTAACAGTAGCCCTAAACTTAATCCCTAAAACTAAGTTCAATCCTAACCTAACCTGAAGCCTAAATGAAACCATAGACCTAACCCTAACCCTAGCGGACACCTTATGCTTAACCCCCAACCTAACCTGACCCTGACGCTTACTCCAACCATAACAGTTAACCGAAAACTAACAGTAGCCCTAAACTGACTCCCTCAAACTAAGTTCAAACCTAACCTAACATGAAGCCTAAATCAAATCATAGACCTAACCCTAACCCTAGGCGGACACCTTATGCTTAACCCCCACCCTAACCTGACCCTGACGCTTACTCCAACTGTAACAATTAACCGAAAACTAACAGTATCCCTAAACTTACTCCCTGAAACTAACTTCAAACCTAACCTAACCTGAAGCATAAATCAAACCTTGCAACTAACCCTAACCCTAGGCGGACACCTTAAGGTCAATCCCAACCCTAACCTGGCCCTGACGCTAACTCCAACCGTAACAGTTACCCGAAAACTAACAGTAGCCCTAAACTTACTCCCTCAAACTAAGTTCAAACCTATCCTAACCAGAAGCCAAAATCAAACCCTACACCTAACCCTAACCCTAGGCGGACACCTTATGCTTCACCCCCACCCTAACCTGACCCAGACGCTTACTCCATCGGTAACAGTTAAACGAAAATTAACAGTAGACCTAAACTTACTCCCTCAAACTAAGTTCAAACCTAACATAACCTGAAGCCTAAATCAAACCATACACCTAACCCTAACCCTAGGCGGACACCTTAAGCTCAACCCCAAACCTAACCTGACCCTGACGCTTACTCCCACCGTAACAGTTAACCGAAAACTAACAGTAGCCCTAAACTGACTCCCTCAAACTAAGTTCAAACGTAACCTAACTTGAAGCCTAAATCATATCACAGACCTAACCCTAACCCTAGGCAGACACCTTAAGCTTAACCCCAAACCTAACCTGACCCTGAGGCTAAATCCAACCATAACACTGAACCGAAAACTAACAGTAGCCCTAAACTTACTCCCTCAAACTAAGTTCAATCCTAACCTAACCTGAAGCCTAAATGAAACCATAGACCTAACCCTAACCCTAGGCGGACACCTTATGCTTCACCCCCACCCTAACCTGACCCTGACGCTTACTCCATCGGTAACAGTTAAACGAACACTAACAGTAGCCCTAAACTTACTCCCTCAAACTAAGTTCAAACCTAACATAACCTGAAGCCTAAATCAAACCATACACCTAACCCTAACCCTAGGCGGACACCTTAAGCTCAACCCCAAACCTAACCTGACCCTGACGCTTACTCCAACCGTAACAGTTAACCGAAAACTAACAGTAGCCCTAAACTGACTCCCTCAAACTAAGTTCAAACGTAACCTAACTTGAAGCCTAAATCATATCATAGACCTAACCCTAACCCTAGGCGTACACCTTAAGCTCAACCCCAAACCTAACCTGACCCTGAGGTTAAATCCAACCGTATCACTGAACTGAAAAGTAACAGTAGCCCTAAACTTACTCCCTCAAACTAAGTTCAATCCTAACCTAACCTGAAGCCTAAATGAAACCATAGTCCTAACCCTAACCCTAGGCGGACACCTGAAGCTCAACCCCAACACTAACATGACCCTGACGCTATCTCCAACCGTAACACTGAACCGAAAACTAACAGTAGCACTAAACTTACTCCCTAAAACTAAGTTCAAACCTAACCTAACCTGAAGCCTAACTCAAACCACAGACCTAACCCTAAACCTAGGCGGACACCTTATGCTTAACCCCCAGCCTAACGTGACCCTGACGCTTACTCCAACTGTAACAGGTAACCGAAAACTAACAGTAGCCCTAAACTGACTCCCTCAAACTAACTTCAAACCTAACCTAACCTGAAGCCTAAATGAAACCATACACATAACCCTAACCCTAGGCGGACACCTTAAGCTCAACCCCAACCCTAACGTGGCCCTGACGCTAACTCCAACAGTAACAGTTACCCGAAAACTAACAGTAGTCCTAAACTTACTCCCTCAAACTAAGTTCAAACCTAACCTAACCTGAAGCCTAAATCAAACGATACACCTAACCCTAAACCTAGGCGGCACCTTAAGCTCAACCCAAACCCTATCCTGACCCTCACGCTAACCCCAACGGTAACACTGAACCGAAAACTAACACTAGCCCTAAACTTACTCCCTCAAACTAAGTTCAAACCTAACCTAACCTGAAGCCTAACTCAAACCATAGACTTAACCCTAAACCTAGGCGGACACCTGAAGCTCAACCCCAACCCTAAATTGACCCTGACGCTATGTCCAACCGTAACACTGAACCGAAAACTAACAGTAGTCCTAAACATACTCACTCAAACTAAGTTCAAACGTAACCTAACCTAGAGCCTAAATCAAACCATGGACCTTACCCTAACCCTAGGCGGACACCTCAAGCTAACCCCAACCCTAACCTGACCCTGACCCTAACACCAAACATATTACTAAACCGAAAACTAACAGTAGCCCTAAACTTACTCCCTCAAACTAAGTTCAAACCTAACCAAACCAGAAGCCAAAATCAAACCATACACCTAACCCTAACCCTAGGCGGACACCTGATGCTCAACCCCAACCCTAACCTGACATTCACGCTAACGCCAACCTTAACACTGAACCGAAAACTAACAGTACCTCTAAACTTACTCCCTCAAACTAAGTTCAAACCTAACCTAACCTGAAGCCTAACTCAAACCACAGACCTAACCCTAACCCTAGGCGGACACCTTAAGCTTAACCCCAAACCTAACCTGACCCTGAGGCTAAATCCAACCGTAACACTGAACCGAAAACTAACAGTAGCCCTAAACTTACTCCCTCAAACTAAGTTCAATCCTATCCTAACCTGAAGCCTAAATGAAACCATAGACCTAACCCTAACCCTAGGCGGACACCTTATGCTTCACCCCAACCCTATCCTGACGCTGACGCTTACTCCATCGGTAACAGTTACCCGATAACTAACAGTAGCCCTAAACTTACTGCCTCAAACTAAGTTCAAACCTAACCTAACCTGAAGCCTAAATCAAACCATACACCTAACCCTAACCCTAGGCGGACTTCTGAAGTTCAAACCCAAACCTAACCTGACCCTCACGCTAACTCCAACCGTAACACTGAACCGAAAACTAACAGTAGCCCTAAACTTACTCCCTAAAACTAAGTTCAAACCTAACCTAACCTGAAGCCTAACTCAAACCACAGACCTAAACCTAACCCTAGGCGGACACCTTAAGCTCAACCCCAACCCTAACCGGACCCTGACGCTTACTCCAACCGTAACAGTTAAACGAAAACTAACAGTAGCCCTAAACTTACTCCCTCAAACTACGTTCAAACCTAACCTAACCTGAAGCCTAAATCAAACCATACACCTACCCCTAACCCTAGGCGGACACCTTAAGCTCAACTCCAAACCTAACCTGACCCTGACGCTTACTCGAACCGTAACAGTTAACCGAAAACTAACAGTAGCCCTAAACTTACTCCCTCAAACTAAGTTCAAACCTAACCTAACCTGAAGAGTAACTCAAATCATAGACCTAAGCCTAACCCTAGGCGGACACCTTATGCTTAACCCCCAGCCTAACGTGACCCTGACGCTTACTCCAACTGCAACAGGTAACCGAAAACTAACAGTAGCCCTAAACTGACTCCCTCAAACTAACTTCAAACCTAACCTAACCTGAAGCCTAAATGAAACCATACACATAACCCTAACCCTAGGCGGACACCTTAAGCTCAACCCCAACCCTAACGTGGCCCTGACGCTAACTCTAACAGTAACAGTTACCCGAAAACTAACAGTAGCCCTAAACTTACTCCCTCAAACTAAGTTCAAACCTAACCTAACCTGAAGCCTAACTCAAACCAAAGACTTAACCCTAAACCTAGGCGGACACCTGAAGCTAAACCCCAACCCTAAATTGACCCTGACGCTATCTCCAACCGTAACACTGAACCGAAAACTAACATTTGCCCTAAACTTACTCCCTCAAACTAAGTTCAAACCTAACATAACCTGAAGCCTAACTCAAACCACAGACCTAACCCTAACCCTAGGCGGACACCTTAAGCTCAATCCCAAACCTAACCTGACCCTCATTCTAACTCCAAACGTAACACTGAACCGAAAACTAACAGTAGCCCTAAACTTACTCCCTCAAACTAAGTTCAAACCTAACCTAACCTGAAGCCTAACTCAAACAATAGTCCTAACCCTAACCCTAGGCGGACACCTGAAGCTCAACCCCAACCCTAACCTGGCCCTGACGCTAACTCCAACCGTAACAGTTTCCCGAAAACTAACAGTAGCCCTAAACTTACTCCCTCAAACTAAGTTCAAACCTAACCTAACCTGAAGTTTAAATCAAACCATACACCTAACTCTAACCATAGGCGGACACCTTAAGCTCAACCCCAACCCTAACCTGACCTCCAGGCTAACTCCAACCATATCACTGAACCGAAAACTAAGAGTAGCCCTAAACTTGCTCCCTCAAACTAAGTTCAAACCTAACCTAACCTGAAGCCTTACTCAAACCATAGACCTAACCCTAACCCTAGGCGGAAACCTGAAGCTCAACCACAACCCTAACCTGACCCTGACGCTATCTCCAAACTAACACTGAACCGAAAACTAACAGTAGCCCTAAACTTACTCCCTCAAACTAAGTTCAAACCTAACCTAACCTGATGCCTAAGTCAAACCACAGAACTAACCCTAATCCTAGGCGGACACCTTAAGCTCAACCCCAACCCTAACCGGACCTTCACCCTAACTCCCTACGTAACACTGAACCAAAAACTAACAGTAGCTCTAAACTTACTACCTCAACCTAAGTACAAACCTAACCTAACCTGAAGCCTAACTCAAACAATAGACCTAACCCTAACCCTAGGCGGACACCTTAAGCTTAACCCCAACCCCTTCTGACCCTGAGGCTAAATACAACCTTAACACTGAACCGAAAACTAATAGTAGCCCTAAACTTACTCCCTCAAACTAAGTTCAATCCTAACCTAACCTGAAGCCGAAATGAAACCATAGACCTAACCCTAACCCTAGGCGGACACCTTATGTTTAACCCCCACCCTAACCTGACCCTGACGCTTACTCCTACCGGAACAGTTAAACGAAAACTAACAGTAGCCCTAAACTTACTCCCTCAAACTGAGTTCAAACCTATCCTCACCTGAAGCCTAAATCAAACCATACACCTAACCCTAACCCTAGGCGGATACCTTAAGCTCAACCCCAAACCTAATCTGACCCTGACACTTACACCAACCGTAACAGTTAACCGAAAACTAACAGTAGCGCTAAACTGACTCCCTCAAACTAAGTTCAAACCTAAACTAACCTGAAGCCTAAATCAAATCTTAGACCTAACCCAAAGCCTAGGCGGACACCTTATGCTTAACCCCCACCCTAAACTGACCCTGACGCTTACTCCAACTGTAACAGTTAACAGAAAACTAACAGTAGCCCTAAACTTACTCCATCAAACTAACTTCAAACCTAACCTAACCTTAAGCCTAAATGAAACCATACACCTAACCCTAACCCTAGGCAGACACCTTAATCTCAAGCCCAAAACTAACCTGGCCCTGTCGCAAACTCTAACCGTAACAGTTACCCGAAAACTAATGGTAGCCCTAAACTTACTCCCTCAAACTAAGTTCAAACCTAACCTAACCTGAAGCCTAACTCAAACCATACACCTAACCCTAACCCTAGGCGGACACCTTAAGCTCAACCCCAACCCTAACCTGGCCCTGACGCTAACTCCAACCGTAACAGTTACCCGAAAACTAACGGTAGCCCTAAACTTACTCCCTCAAACTAAGTTCTAACCTAACCTAACCTGAAGCCTAACTCAAACCATAGACCTAACCCTAACCCTAGGCGGACACCTTATGCTTAACCCCAACCCTAACCTGACCCTGACGCTTACTCCAACCGTAACAGTTAAACGAAAACTAACAGTAGCCCTAAACTGACTCCCTCAAACTAAGTTCAAACCTAACCTAACCTGAAGCCTAAATCAAACCATACACCTAACCCTAACCCCAGGCGGACACCTTAAGCTCAACCCCAAACCTAACCTGACCCTGACGCTTACTCCAACCGTAACAGTTAACCGGAAACTAACAGTAGACCTAAACTGACTCCAACAAACTAAGTTCAAACCTAACCTAACCTGAAGCCTAAATCAAACCATACACCTAACCCTAATCCTAGGCGGACACCTTAAGCTCAACCCCAACCCTAACCTGACCTCCAGGCTAACTCCAACCATGTCACTGAACCGAAAACTAAGAGTAGCCCTAAACTTACTCGCTCAAACTAAGTTCAAACCTAACCTAACCTGAAGCCTAACTCAAATCACAGACCTAACCCTAAACCTAGGAAGACACCTTAAGCTCAACCCCAACCCTAACCGGACCCTAACGCTAACTCCGAACGTAACACTGAACCGAAAAATAACAGTAGCTCTATACTTACTCCCTCGAAATAAGTTCAATCCTAACCTAACCTGAAGCCTAAATGAAACCATAGACCTAACCCTAACCCTAGGCTGACACCTTATGCTTAACCCCCACCCTAACCTGACCCTGACGCTTACTCCAACCGTAACAGTTAACCGAAAACTAGCAGTAGCCGTAAACTTACTCCCTCAAACTAAGTTCAATCCTAACCTAACCTGAAGCCTAAATGAAACCATAGACCTAACTCTAACCCTAGGCGGAAACCTTATGCTTAACCCCCACCCTACTCTGACCCTGACGCTTACTCCAACCGTAACAGGTAAACGAAAACTAACAGTAGCCCTAAACTTACTCCCTCAAACTAAGTTCAAACCTAACCTAACCTGAAGCCTAAATCAAACCATACACCTAACCCTAACCCTAGGCGGACACCTTAAGCTCAACCCCAAACCTAACCTGGCCCTGACACTAACTCCAACCGTAACAGTTACCCGAAAAATAACGGTAGCCCTAAACTTACTCCCTCAAACTAAGTTCAAACCTTACCTAACCTGAAGCCTAAATCAAACCATACACCTAACCCTAACCCTAGGCGGACAACTTAAGCTCAACCCCAACCCTAACCTGGCCCTGACGCTAACTCCAACCGTAACAGTTACCCGAAAACTAACGGTAGCCCTAAACTTACTCCCTCAAACTAAGTTATAACCTAACCTAACCTGAAGCCTAACTCAAACCATAGACCTAACCCTAACCCTAGGTGGACACCTTATGCTAACCCCCCACCCTAACCTGACCCTGACGCTTACTCCAACCGTAACAGTTAAACGAAAACTAACAGTAGCCCTAAACTGACTCCCTCAAACTAAGTTCAAACCTAACCTAGCCTGAAGCCTAAATCAAACCATACACCTAACCCTAACCCTAGGCGGACACCTTAAGCTCAACCCCAAACCTAACCTGACCCTGACGCTTACTCCAACCGTAACAGTTAACCGGAAACTAACAGTAGCTCTAAACTGACTCCAACAAACTAAGTTCAAACCTAACCTAACCTGAAGCCTAAATCAAACCATACACCTAACCCTAACCCTAGGCGGACACCTTAAGCTCAACCCCAACCCTAACCTGACCTCCAGGCTAACTCCAACCATATCACTGAACCGAAAACTAAGAGTAGCCCTAAACTTACTCGCTCAAACTAAGTTCAAACCTAACCTAACCTGAAGCCTAACTCAAATCACAGACCTAACCCTAAACCAAGGAGGACACCTTAAGCTCAACCCCAAACCTAACCGGACCCTAACGCTAACTCCAAACGTAACACTGAACCGAAAACTAACAGTAGCTCTAAACTTACTCCCACAAACTAAGTTCAATCCTAACCTAACCTGAAGCCTAAATGAAACCATAGACCTAACCCTAACCCTAGGCGGACACCTTATGCGTAACCCCCACCCTAACGTGACCCTGACGCTTACTCCAACCGTAACAGTTAACCGAAAACTAACAGTAGCCCTAAACTTACTCCCTCAAACTAAGTTCAATCCTAACCTAACCTGAAGCCTAAATGAAACCATAGACCTAACCCTAACCCTAGGCGGAAACCATATGCTTAAACCCCACCCTATTCTGACCCTGACGCTTACTCCAACCGTAACACTTAACCGAAAACTAACAGTAGCCCTAAACTTACTGCCTCAAACTAAGTTCAAACCTAACCTAACCTGAAGCCTAAATCAAACCATACACCTAACCCTAAACCTAGGCCAACAACAGAAGTTCAAACCCAACCCTAACCTAACTCTCACGCTAACTCCAACCGTAACACTGAACCGAAAACTAACAGTAGCCCTAAACTTACTCCCTAAAACTAAGTTCAAACCTAAACTAACCTGAAGCCTAACTCAAACCATAGACCTAACCCTAACCATAGGCGGACACCTGAAGCTCAACCCCAACACTAACCTGACCCTGATGCTATCTCCAACCATAACACTGAACCGAAAACTAACAGTAGCCCTAAACTTACTCCCTCAAACTAAGTTCAAACCTAACCTAACCTGAAGCCTAACTCAAACCACAGACCTAACCCTAACCCTAGGCGGACACCTTAAGCTCACCCCCAACCCTAACCTGACCCTCATGCTAACTCCAACCGTAACACTGAACTGAAAACTAACAGTAGCCCTAAACTTACTCCCTCAAACTAAGTTCAAACATAACCTAACCTGAAGCCTAACTCAAACAATAGACCTAACCATAACCCTAGGCGGACAACTTAAGCTCAACCCCAAACCTAACCTGGCCCTGACGCTAACTCCAACCGTAACAGTTTCCCGAAAACTAACAGTAGCCCTAAACTTACTCCCTCAAACTAAGTTCAAACCTAACCTAACCTGAAGCCTAAATCAATCCATACACCTAACCCTAACCCTAGGCGGACACCTTAAGCTCAACCCCAACCCTAACCTGACCTCCAGGCTAACTCCAACCATATCAGTGAACCGAAAACTAAGAGTAGCCCTAAACTGACTCCCTCAAACTAAGTTCAAACCTAACCTAACCTGAAGCCTAAATCAAATCTTAGACCAAACCCTAACCCTAGGCGGACACCTTAAGCTCAACTCCAACCCTAAACTGACCCTGACGCTAGGTCCAACCGTAACACTGAACCGAAAACTAACAGTAGTCCTAAACTTACTCACTCAAACTAAGTTCAAACGTAACCTAACCTGGAGCCTAAATCAAACCATGGACCTTACCCTAACCCTAGGCGGACACCTCAAGCTAACCCCAACCCTAACCTGACCCTGACGCTAACTCCAAACATATTACTAAACCGAAAACTAACAGTAGCCCTAAACTTACACCCTCAAACTAAGTTCGAACCTAACCTAACCTGAAGCCTAAATCAAACCATACACCTAACCCTAACCCTAGGCGGACACCTTAACTTCAACCCCAAACCTAACCTGACCCTGACGCTTACTCCAACTGTAACAGTTAACCGAAAACTAACAGTAGCCCTAAACTTACTCCTTCAAACTAAGTTCAAACATAACCTAACCTGAAGCCTAAATCAAATCATACACCTAACCCTAATCCTAGGCGGACTACTTAAGCTCAACCGCAAACCTAACCTGGCCCTGAAGCTAAGTCCAACCGTAACAGTTACCCGAAAACTAACAGTAGCCCTAAACTTTCTCCCTCAAACTAAGTTCAAACCTAACCTAACCTGAAGCCTAAATCAAACCATACACATAACCCTAACCCTAGGCGGACACCTGAAGCTCAAACCCAACACTAACCTCACCCTCACGCTAACTCCAACCGTAACACTGAACCGAAAACTAACAGTAGCCCTAAACTTACTCCCTAAAACTAAGTTCAACCCTAACCTAACCTGAAGCCTAACTCAAACCATAGACCTAACCCTAACCCTAGGCCGACACCTGAAGCTCAACCCCAACCCTAACCTGACCCTGACGCTATCTCCAACCGTAACACTGAACCGAAAACTAACATTAGCACTAAACTTACTCCCTTAAACTAAGTTCAAACCTAACCTAACCTGAAGCCTAACTCAAATCACAGACCTAATCCTAACCCTAGGCAGACACCTTAAGCTCAACCCCAACCCTAACCGGACCCTCACGCTAACTCCAAACGTAACACTGAACCGAAAACTAACAGTAGCCCTAAACTTACTCCCTCAAACTAAGTTCAATCCTAACCTAACCTGAAGCCTAAATGAAACCATAGACCTAACACTAACCCTAGCGGACACCTTATGCTTAACCCCCAACCTAACCTGACCTTGACGCTTACTCCAACCATAACAGTTAATCGAAAACTAACAGTAGCCCTAAACTTACTCCCTCAAACTAAGTTCAATCCTAACCTAACCTGAAGCCTAAATGAAACCATAGACCTAACCCTAACCCTAGCGGACACCTTATGCTTAACCCCCAACCTAACCTGACCTTGACGCTTACTCCAACCATAACAGTTAACCGAAAACTAACAGTAGCCCTAAACTGACTCCCTCAAACTAAGTTCAAACCTAACCTAACATGAAGCCTAAATCAAATCATAGACCTAACCCTAACCCTAGGCGGACACCTTATGCTTAACCCCCACCCTAACCTGACCCTGACGCTTACTCCAACTGTAACAATTAACCGAAAAATAACAGTAGCCCTAAACTTACTCCGTGAAACTAACTTCAAACCTAACATAACCTGAAGCCTAAATCAAACCTTGCACCTAACCCTAAACCTAGGCGGACACTTTAAGGTCAATCCCAACCCTAACCTGGCCCTGACGCTAACTTCAACCGTAACAGTTACCCGAAAACTAACAGTAGCCCTAAACTTACTCCCTGAAACTAAGCTCAAACCTAACCTAACCTGAAGCCAAAATCAAACCATACACCTAACCCTAACCCTAGGCGGACACCTTATGCTCAACCCCAACCCTAACCTGACCTTCACGCTAACGCCAACCGTAACACTGAACCGAAAACTAACAGTACCTCTAAACGTAATCCCTCAAACTAAGTTCAATCCAAACCTAACCTGAAGCCTAACTCAAACCACAGACCTAACCCTAACCCTAGGCGGACACCTTAAGCTTATCCCCAAACCTAACCTGACCCTGAGGCTAAATCCAACCGTAACACTGAACCGAAAACTAACAGTAGCCCTAAACTTACTCCCTCATACTTAGTTCAATCCTAACCTAACCTGAAGCCTAAATGAAATCATAGACCTAACCCTAAACCTAGGCGGACACCTTATGCTTAACCCCCACCCTAACCTGACCCTGACGCTTACTCCAACCGTAACAGTTAAACGAAAACTAACAGTAGCCCTAAACTGTCCCCCTCAAACTAAGATCAAACCTAACCTAACCTGAAGCCTAACTAAAACAATAGACCTAACCCTAACCCTAGGCGGACACCTTAAGCTTAACCCCAACCCTAACCTGACCCTGAGGCTAAATCGAACCGTAACACTGAACCGAAAACTAACAGTGGCCCTAAACTTACTGCCTCAAAATAAGTTCAAACCTAACCTAACCTGAAGCCTAAATCAAACCATACACCTAACCCTAAACCTAGGCCAACAACAAAAGTTCAAACCCAACCCTAACCTAACCCTCACGCTAACTCCAACCGTAACACTGAACCGAAAACTAACAGTAGCCCTAAACTTACTCCCTAAAACTAAGTTCAAACCTAAACTCACCTGAAGCCTAACTCAAACCATAGACCTACCCCTAACCCTAGGCGGACACCTGAAGCTCAACCCCAACCCTAACCTGACCCTGATGCTATCTCCAACCGTAACACTGAACCGAAAACTAACAGTAGCCCTAAACTTACTCCCTCAAACTAAGTTCAAACCTAACCTAACCTGAAGCCTAACTCAAACCACAGACCTAACCCTAACCCTAGGCGGACACCTTAAGCTCAACCCCAACCCTAACCTGACCCTCATGCTAACTCCAACCGTAACACTGAACTGAAAACTAACAGTAGCCCTAAACTTACTCCCTCAAACTAAGTTCAAACATAACCTAACCTGAAGCCTAAATCAAATCATACACCTAACCCTAATCCTAGGCGGACTACTTAAGCTCAACCGCAAACCTAACCTGGCCCTGAAGCTAAGTCCAACCGTAACAGTTACCCGAAAACTAACAGTAGCCCTAAACTTTCTCCCTCAAACTAAGTTCAAACCTAACCTAACCTGAAGCCTAAATCAAACCATACACATAACCCTAACCCTAGGCGGACACCTGAAGCTCAAACCCAACACTAACCTCACCCTCACGCTAACTCCAACCGTAACACTGAACCGAAAACTAACAGTAGCCCTAAACTTACTCCCTAAAACTAAGTTCAACCCTAACCTAACCTGAAGCATAACTCAAACCATAGACCTAACCCTAACCCTAGGCCGACACCTGAAGCTCAACCCCAACCCTAACCTGACCCTGACGCTATCTCCAACCGTAACACTGAACCGAAAAAAAACATTAGCCCTAAACTTACTCCCTTAAACTAAGTTCAAACCTAACCTAACCTGAAGCCTAACTCAAATCACAGACCTAATCCTAACCCTAGGCGGACACCTTAAGCTCAACCCCAACCCTAACCGGACCCTCACGCTAACTCCAAACGTAACACTGAACCGAAAACTAACAGTAGCCCTAAACTTACTCCCTCAAACTAAGTTCTATCCTAACCTAACCTGAAGCCTAAATGAAACCATAGACCTAACCCTAACCCTAGCGGACACCTTATGCTTAACCCCCAACCTAACCTGACCCTGACGCTTACTCCAACCATAACAGTTAACCGAAAACTAACAGTAGCCCTAAACTGACTCCCTCAAACTAAGTTCAAACCTAACCTAAAATGAAGCCTAAATCAAATCATAGACCTAACCCTAACCCTAGGCGGACACCTTATGCTTAACCCCCACCCTAACCTGACCCTGACGCTTACTCCAACTGTAACAATTAACCGAAAACTAACAGTAGCCCTAAACTTACTCCGTGAAACTAACTTCAAACGTAACCTAACCTGAAGCCTAAATCAAACCTTGCACCTAACCCTAAACCTAGGCGGACACTTTAAGGTCAATCCCAACCCTAACCTGGCCCTGACGCTAACTCCAACCGTAACAGTTACCCGAAAACTAACAGTAGCCCTAAACTTACTCCCTGAAACTAAGCTCAAACCTAACCTAACCAGAAGGCAAAATCAAACCATACACCTAACCCTAACCCTAGGCGGACACCTTATGCTCAACCCCAACCCTAACCTGACCCTCACGCTAACGCCAACCGTAACACTGAACCGAAAACTAACAGTACCTCTAAACGTAATCCCTCAAACTAAGTTCAATCCTAACCTAACCTGAAGCCTAACTCAAACCACAGACCTAACCCTAACACTAGGCGGACACCTTAAGCTCAACCCCAACCCTTACCGGACCCTCACGCTAACGCCAAACGTAACATTGAACCGAAAACTAACAGTACCCCTAAACTTACTCCCTCAAACTAAGTTCAATCCTAACCTAACCTGAAGCCTAAATGAAACCATAGACCTAAACCTAACCCTAGGCGGAAACCTTATGCTTAACCCCCACCCTAACCTGACCCTGACGCTTACTCCAACCTTAACAGTTAAACGAAAACTAACAGTAGCCCTAAACTGTCTCCCTCAAACTAAGTTCAAACCTAAACTAACCTGAAGCCTAACTCAAACAATAGACCTAACCCTAACCCTAGGCACACACCTTAAGCTTAACCCCAACCATAACCTGACCCTGAGGCTAAATCGAACGGTAACACTGAACCGAAAACTAACAGTGGCCCTAAACTTACTCCCTCAAACTAAGTTCAATCCTAACTTAACCTGAAGCCTAAATGAAACCATAGACCTAACCCTAACCCTAGGCGGACACCTTATGCTTAACCCCCACCCTAACCTGACCCTGACGCTTACTCCAACCGTAACAGTTAAACGAAAACTAACAGTAGCCCTAAACTTACTCCCTCAATCTAAGTTCAAACCTAACCTAACCTGAAGCCTAAATCAAACCATACACCTAACCCTAACCCTAGGCAGACACCTTAAGCTCAACCCCAAACCTAACCTGACCCTCACGCTTACTCCAACCGTAAGAGTTAACCGAAAACTAACAGTAGCCCTAAAGTGACTCCCTCAAACTAAGTTCAAACCTAACCTAACCTGAAGCCTAAATCAAATCATAGACTTAACCCTAACCCTAGGCGGACACCTTATGCTTAACCTCCACCCTAACCTGACCCTGACGCTTACTCCAACTGTAACAGTTAACCGAAAACTAACAGTAGCCCTAAACTTACTCCCTTAGACTAAGTTGAAACCTAACCTAAGCTGAAGCCTAAATCAAACCATAAACCTAACCCTAACCCTAGGCGGACACCTTAAGCTCAACCCCAACTCTAACATGGCCCTGACGCTAACTCCAACAGTAACAGTTACCCGAAAACTAAGAGTAGCCCTAAACTTACTCCCTCGAACTAAGTTCTAACCTAACCTAACCTGAAGCCTAAATCTAACCATACACCGAACCCTAACCCTAGGCGGACACCTTAAGCTCAACCCCAACCCTAATGTGACCCTCACGCTAACTCCAACCTTAACACTGAACCGAAAACTAACAGTAGCCCTAAACTTACTCCCTCAAACTAAGTTCAAACCTAACCGAACCTGAAGTCTAACTCAAACCACAGACCTAACCTTAACCCTAGGCGGACACCTTAAACTCAACCCCAACCCTAACCGGACCCTCATGCTAACTCCAAACGTAACACTGAACCGAAAACTAAGAGTAGCCCTAAACTTACTCCCTCAAACTAAGTTCAATCCTAACCTAACCTGAAGCCTAAATGAAACCATAGACCTAACCCTAACCCTAGGCGGACACCTTATGCTTAACCCCCACCCTAACCTGACCCTGACACTTACTCCAACTGTAACAGTTAACCGAAAACTAACAGTAGCCCTAAACTTACTCCCTGAAACTAACTTCAAACCTAACCTAACCTGAAGCCTAAATCAAACCATACACCTAATCCTAACCCTAGGTGGACACCTTAAGCTCAACCCCAACCCTAACCTGACCCTGACGCTAACTCCAACCGTAACAGTTACCCGAAAACTAACAGTAGCCCTAAACTTACTCCCTCAAACTAAGTTCAAACCTAACCTAACCAGAAGCCAAAATCAAACCATACACCTAACCCTAACCCTAGGCGGACACCTTAAGCTCAACCCCAACCCTATCCTGACCCTCAAGCTAACTCCAACCGTAACACTGAACCGAAAACTAACAGTAGCCCGAAACTTTCTCCCTCAAACTAAGTTCAAACCTAACCTAACCTGAAGCCTAACTCAAACCATACACCTAACCCTAACCCTAGGCGGACACCTGAAGCTCCACCCCAACCCTAACCTGACCTCCAGGCTAACTCCAACCATATCACTGAACCGAAAACTAAGAGTAGTCCTAAACTTACTCGCTCAAACTAAGTTCCAACCTAACCTAACCTGAAGCCTAACTCAAATCATAGACCTAACCCTAACAATAGGCGGACACCTGAAGCTCAACCCCAACCCTAACCTGACCCTGACGCTATCTCCAACCGTAACACTGAACCGAAAACTAACATTAGCCTTAAACTTACTCACTCAAACTAAGTTCAAACCTAACCTAACCTGAAGCCTAACTGAAACCACAGACCTAACACTAACCCTAGGCGGACACCTTAAGCTCAACCCCAACCCTAACCGGACCCTCATGCTAACTCCAAACGTAACACTGAACCAAAAACTAACAGTAGCCCTAAACTTACTCCCTCAAACTAAGTTCAATCCTAACCTAACCTGAAGCCTAAATGAAACCATAGATCTAAACCTAACCCTAGGCGGACACATTATGCTTAACCCCAACCCTAACCTGTCCCTGACGCTTACTCCAACTGTAACAGTTAACCGAAAACTGGCAGTAGCCCTAAACTTACTCTCTGAAACTAACTTCAAACATAACCTAACCTGAAGCCTAAATCAAACCATACACCTAACCCTAACCCTAGGCGGACACCTTAAGCTCAACCCCAACCCTAACCTGGCCCTGACGCTAACTCCAACAGTAAAAGTTACCCGAAAACTAACAGTAGCCCTAAACTTAATCCCTCAAACTAACTTCAAACCTAACCTAACTTGAAGCCTAACTCAAACCATAGACCTAACCCTAACCCTAGGCGGACACCTGAAACTCAACCACAACCCTAACCAGACCCTGACCCTATCTCCAACCGTAACACTGAACCGAAAACTAACAGTAGCCCTAAACGTACTCCCTCAAACTAAGTTCAAACCTAACCTAACCTGAAGCCTAACTCAAACCATAGACCTAACCCTAACCCTAGGCGGACACCTGAAGCTCAATCACAACTCTAACCTGACCCTGACGCTATCTCCAACCGTAACACTGAACCGAAAACTAACAGTAGCCCTAAACTTACTCCCACAAACTAAGTTCAAACCTAACCTAACCTGAAGCCTAACTCAAACCACAGACCTAACCCTAAACCAAGGAGGACACCTTAAGCTCAACCCCAACCCTAACCTGACCCTCACTCTAACTCCAACCGTAACACTGAACCGAAAACTAACAGTAGCCCTAAACTTACTCCCACAAACTAAGTTCAAACATAACCTAACCTGAAGCCTAACTCAAACAATAGACCTAACCATAACCCTAGGCGGACAACTTAAGCTCAACCCCAAACCTAACCTGGCCCTGACGCTAACTCCAACCGTAACAGTTTCCCGAAAACTAACAGTAGCCCTAAACTTACTCCCTCAAACTAAGTTCAAACCTAACCTAACCTGAAGCCTAAATCAATCCATACACCTAACCCTAACCCTAGGCGGACACCTTAAGCTCAACCCCAACCCTAACCTGACCTCCAGGCTAACTCCAACCATATCAGTGAACCGAAAACTAAGAGTAGCCCTAAACTGACTCCCTCAAACTAAGTTCAAACCTAACCTAACCTGAAGCCTAAATCAAATCTTAGACCAAACCCTAACCCTAGGCGGACACCTTAAGCTCAACTCCAACCCTAAACTGACCCTGACGCTAGGTCCAACCGTAACACTGAACCGAAAACTAACAGTAGTCCTAAACTTACTCACTCAAACTAAGTTCAAACGTAACCTAACCTGGAGCCTAAATCAAACCATGGACCTTACCCTAACCCTAGGCGGACACCTCAAGCTAACCCCAACCCTAACCTGACCCTGACGCTAACTCCAAACATATTACTAAACCGAAAACTAACAGTAGCCCTAAACTTACACCCTCAAACTAAGTTCGAACCTAACCTAACCTGAAGCCTAAATCAAACCATACACCTAACCCTAACCCTAGGCGGACACCTTAACTTCAACCCCAAACCTAACCTGACCCTGACGCTTACTCCAACTGTAACAGTTAACCGAAAACTAACAGTAGCCCTAAACTTACTCCTTCAAACTAAGTTCAAACATAACCTAACCTGAAGCCTAAATCAAATCATACACCTAACCCTAATCCTAGGCGGACTACTTAAGCTCAACCGCAAACCTAACCTGGCCCTGAAGCTAAGTCCAACCGTAACAGTTACCCGAAAACTAACAGTAGCCCTAAACTTTCTCCCTCAAACTAAGTTCAAACCTAACCTAACCTGAAGCCTAAATCAAACCATACACATAACCCTAACCCTAGGCGGACACCTGAAGCTCAAACCCAACACTAACCTCACCCTCACGCTAACTCCAACCGTAACACTGAACCGAAAACTAACAGTAGCCCTAAACTTACTCCCTAAAACTAAGTTCAACCCTAACCTAACCTGAAGCCTAACTCAAACCATAGACCTAACCCTAACCCTAGGCCGACACCTGAAGCTCAACCCCAACCCTAACCTGACCCTGACGCTATCTCCAACCGTAACACTGAACCGAAAACTAACATTAGCACTAAACTTACTCCCTTAAACTAAGTTCAAACCTAACCTAACCTGAAGCCTAACTCAAATCACAGACCTAATCCTAACCCTAGGCAGACACCTTAAGCTCAACCCCAACCCTAACCGGACCCTCACGCTAACTCCAAACGTAACACTGAACCGAAAACTAACAGTAGCCCTAAACTTACTCCCTCAAACTAAGTTCAATCCTAACCTAACCTGAAGCCTAAATGAAACCATAGACCTAACACTAACCCTAGCGGACACCTTATGCTTAACCCCCAACCTAACCTGACCTTGACGCTTACTCCAACCATAACAGTTAATCGAAAACTAACAGTAGCCCTAAACTTACTCCCTCAAACTAAGTTCAATCCTAACCTAACCTGAAGCCTAAATGAAACCATAGACCTAACCCTAACCCTAGCGGACACCTTATGCTTAACCCCCAACCTAACCTGACCTTGACGCTTACTCCAACCATAACAGTTAACCGAAAACTAACAGTAGCCCTAAACTGACTCCCTCAAACTAAGTTCAAACCTAACCTAACATGAAGCCTAAATCAAATCATAGACCTAACCCTAACCCTAGGCGGACACCTTATGCTTAACCCCCACCCTAACCTGACCCTGACGCTTACTCCAACTGTAACAATTAACCGAAAAATAACAGTAGCCCTAAACTTACTCCGTGAAACTAACTTCAAACCTAACATAACCTGAAGCCTAAATCAAACCTTGCACCTAACCCTAAACCTAGGCGGACACTTTAAGGTCAATCCCAACCCTAACCTGGCCCTGACGCTAACTTCAACCGTAACAGTTACCCGAAAACTAACAGTAGCCCTAAACTTACTCCCTGAAACTAAGCTCAAACCTAACCTAACCTGAAGCCAAAATCAAACCATACACCTAACCCTAACCCTAGGCGGACACCTTATGCTCAACCCCAACCCTAACCTGACCTT
The DNA here is from genome assembly GCA_026018925.1 of Tupaia tana. Lineage (NCBI taxonomy): Eukaryota > Metazoa > Chordata > Mammalia > Scandentia > Tupaiidae > Tupaia > Tupaia tana. The sequence goes on along the minus strand of JAKSZU010000034.1, from coordinate 2,005,607 downwards.
CACGCTAACGCCAACCGTAACACTGAACCGAAAACTAACAGTACCTCTAAACGTAATCCCTCAAACTAAGTTCAATCCAAACCTAACCTGAAGCCTAACTCAAACCACAGACCTAACCCTAACCCTAGGCGGACACCTTAAGCTTATCCCCAAACCTAACCTGACCCTGAGGCTAAATCCAACCGTAACACTGAACCGAAAACTAACAGTAGCCCTAAACTTACTCCCTCATACTTAGTTCAATCCTAACCTAACCTGAAGCCTAAATGAAACCATAGACCTAACCCTAACCCTAGGCGGACACCTTATGCTTAACCCCCACCCTAACCTGACCCTGACGCTTACTCCAACCGTAACAGTTAAACGAAAACTAACAGTAGCCCTAAACTGTCCCCCTCAAACTAAGATCAAACCTAACCTAACCTGAAGCCTAACTAAAACAATAGACCTAACCCTAACCCTAGGCGGACACCTTAAGCTTAACCCCAACCCTAACCTGACCCTGAGGCTAAATCGAACCGTAACACTGAACCGAAAACTAACAGTGGCCCTAAACTTACTGCCTCAAAATAAGTTCAAACCTAACCTAACCTGAAGCCTAAATCAAACCATACACCTAACCCTAAACCTAGGCCAACAACAAAAGTTCAAACCCAACCCTAACCTAACCCTCACGCTAACTCCAACCGTAACACTGAACCGAAAACTAACAGTAGCCCTAAACTTACTCCCTAAAACTAAGTTCAAACCTAAACTCACCTGAAGCCTAACTCAAACCATAGACCTAACCCTAACCCTAGGCGGACACCTGAAGCTCAACCCCAACCCTAACCTGACCCTGATGCTATCTCCAACCGTAACACTGAACCGAAAACTAACAGTAGCCCTAAACTTACTCCCTCAAACTAAGTTCAAACCTAACCTAACCTGAAGCCTAACTCAAACCACAGACCTAACCCTAACCCTAGGCGGACACCTTAAGCTCAACCCCAACCCTAACCTGACCCTCATGCTAACTCCAACCGTAACACTGAACTGAAAACTAACAGTAGCCCTAAACTTACTCCCTCAAACTAAGTTCAAACATAACCTAACCTGAAGCCTAAATCAAATCATACACCTAACCCTAATCCTAGGCGGACTACTTAAGCTCAACCGCAAACCTAACCTGGCCCTGAAGCTAAGTCCAACCGTAACAGTTACCCGAAAACTAACAGTAGCCCTAAACTTTCTCCCTCAAACTAAGTTCAAACCTAACCTAACCTGAAGCCTAAATCAAACCATACACATAACCCTAACCCTAGGCGGACACCTGAAGCTCAAACCCAACACTAACCTCACCCTCACGCTAACTCCAACCGTAACACTGAACCGAAAACTAACAGGAGCCCTAAACTTACTCCCTAAAACTAAGTTCAACCCTAACCTAACCTGAAGCATAACTCAAACCATAGACCTAACCCTAACCCTAGGCCGACACCTGAAGCTCAACCCCAACCCTAACCTGACCCTGACGCTATCTCCAACCGTAACACTGAACCGAAAAAAAACATTAGCCCTAAACTTACTCCCTTAAACTAAGTTCAAACCTAACCTAACCTGAAGCCTAACTCAAATCACAGACCTAATCCTAACCCTAGGCGGACACCTTAAGCTCAACCCCAACCCTAACCGGACCCTCACGCTAACTCCAAACGTAACACTGAACCGAAAACTAACAGTAGCCCTAAACTTACTCCCTCAAACTAAGTTCTATCCTAACCTAACCTGAAGCCTAAATGAAACCATAGACCTAACCCTAACCCTAGCGGACACCTTATGCTTAACCCCCAACCTAACCTGACCCTGACGCTTACTCCAACCATAACAGTTAACCGAAAACTAACAGTAGCCCTAAACTGACTCCCTCAAACTAAGTTCAAACCTAACCTAAAATGAAGCCTAAATCAAATCATAGACCTAACCCTAACCCTAGGCGGACACCTTATGCTTAACCCCCACCCTAACCTGACCCTGACGCTTACTCCAACTGTAACAATTAACCGAAAACTAACAGTAGCCCTAAACTTACTCCGTGAAACTAACTTCAAACGTAACCTAACCTGAAGCCTAAATCAAACCTTGCACCTAACCCTAAACCTAGGCGGACACTTTAAGGTCAATCCCAACCCTAACCTGGCCCTGACGCTAACTCCAACCGTAACAGTTACCCGAAAACTAACAGTAGCCCTAAACTTACTCCCTGAAACTAAGCTCAAACCTAACCTAACCAGAAGGCAAAATCAAACCATACACCTAACCCTAACCCTAGGCGGACACCTTATGCTCAACCCCAACCCTAACCTGACCCTCACGCTAACGCCAACCGTAACACTGAACCGAAAACTAACAGTACCTCTAAACGTAATCCCTCAAACTAAGTTCAATCCTAACCTAACCTGAAGCCTAACTCAAACCACAGACCTAACCCTAACCCTAGGCGGACACCTTAAGCTCAACCCCAACCCTTACCGGACCCTCACGCTAACGCCAAACGTAACATTGAACCGAAAACTAACAGTACCCCTAAACTTACTCCCTCAAACTAAGTTCAATCCTAACCTAACCTGAAGCCTAAATGAAACCATAGACCTAAACCTAACCCTAGGCGGAAACCTTATGCTTAACCCCCACCCTAACCTGACCCTGACGCTTACTCCAACCTTAACAGTTAAACGAAAACTAACAGTAGCCCTAAACTGTCTCCCTCAAACTAAGTTCAAACCTAAACTAACCTGAAGCCTAACTCAAACAATAGACCTAACCCTAACCCTAGGCACACACCTTAAGCTTAACCCCAACCATAACCTGACCCTGAGGCTAAATCGAACGGTAACACTGAACCGAAAACTAACAGTGGCCCTAAACTTACTCCCTCAAACTAAGTTCAATCCTAACTTAACCTGAAGCCTAAATGAAACCATAGACCTAACCCTAACCCTAGGCGGACACCTTATGCTTAACCCCCACCCTAACCTGACCCTGACGCTTACTCCAACCGTAACAGTTAAACGAAAACTAACAGTAGCCCTAAACTTACTCCCTCAATCTAAGTTCAAACCTAACCTAACCTGAAGCCTAAATCAAACCATACACCTAACCCTAACCCTAGGCAGACACCTTAAGCTCAACCCCAAACCTAACCTGACCCTCAGGCTTACTCCAACCGTAAGAGTTAACCGAAAACTAACAGTAGCCCTAAAGTGACTCCCTCAAACTAAGTTCAAACCTAACCTAACCTGAAGCCTAAATCAAATCATAGACTTAACCCTAACCCTAGGCGGACACCTTATGCTTAACCTCCACCCTAACCTGACCCTGACGCTTACTCCAACTGTAACAGTTAACCGAAAACTAACAGTAGCCCTAAACTTACTCCCTTAGACTAAGTTGAAACCTAACCTAAGCTGAAGCCTAAATCAAACCATAAACCTAACCCTAACCCTAGGCGGACACCTTAAGCTCAACCCCAACTCTAACATGGCCCTGACGCTAACTCCAACAGTAACAGTTACCCGAAAACTAAGAGTAGCCCTAAACTTACTCCCTCGAACTAAGTTCTAACCTAACCTAACCTGAAGCCTAAATCTAACCATACACCGAACCCTAACCCTAGGCGGACACCTTAAGCTCAACCCCAACCCTAATGTGACCCTCACGCTAACTCCAACCTTAACACTGAACCGAAAACTAACAGTAGCCCTAAACTTACTCCCTCAAACTAAGTTCAAACCTAACCGAACCTGAAGTCTAACTCAAACCACAGACCTAACCTTAACCCTAGGCGGACACCTTAAACTCAACCCCAACCCTAACCGGACCCTCATGCTAACTCCAAACGTAACACTGAACCGAAAACTAAGAGTAGCCCTAAACTTACTCCCTCAAACTAAGTTCAATCCTAACCTAACCTGAAGCCTAAATGAAACCATAGACCTAACCCTAACCCTAGGCGGACACCTTATGCTTAACCCCCACCCTAACCTGACCCTGACACTTACTCCAACTGTAACAGTTAACCGAAAACTAACAGTAGCCCTAAACTTACTCCCTGAAACTAACTTCAAACCTAACCTAACCTGAAGCCTAAATCAAACCATACACCTAATCCTAACCCTAGGTGGACACCTTAAGCTCAACTCCAACCCTAACCTGACCCTGACGCTAACTCCAACCGTAACAGTTACCCGAAAACTAACAGTAGCCCTAAACTTACTCCCTCAAACTAAGTTCAAACCTAACCTAACCAGAAGCCAAAATCAAACCATACACCTAACCCTAACCCTAGGCGGACACCTTAAGCTCAACCCCAACCCTATCCTGACCCTCAAGCTAACTCCAACCGTAACACTGAACCGAAAACTAACAGTAGCCCGAAACTTTCTCCCTCAAACTAAGTTCAAACCTAACCTAACCTGAAGCCTAACTCAAACCATACACCTAACCCTAACCCTAGGCGGACACCTGAAGCTCCACCCCAACCCTAACCTGACCTCCAGGCTAACTCCAACCATATCACTGAACCGAAAACTAAGAGTAGTCCTAAACTTACTCGCTCAAACTAAGTTCCAACCTAACCTAACCTGAAGCCTAACTCAAATCATAGACCTAACCCTAACAATAGGCGGACACCTGAAGCTCAACCCCAACCCTAACCTGACCCTGACGCTATCTCCAACCGTAACACTGAACCGAAAACTAACATTAGCCTTAAACTTACTCACTCAAACTAAGTTCAAACCTAACCTAACCTGAAGCCTAACTGAAACCACAGACCTAACACTAACCCTAGGCGGACACCTTAAGCTCAACCCCAACCCTAACCGGACCCTCATGCTAACTCCAAACGTAACACTGAACCAAAAACTAACAGTAGCCCTAAACTTACTCCCTCAAACTAAGTTCAATCCTAACCTAACCTGAAGCCTAAATGAAACCATAGATCTAAACCTAACCCTAGGCGGACACATTATGCTTAACCCCAACCCTAACCTGTCCCTGACGCTTACTCCAACTGTAACAGTTAACCGAAAACTGGCAGTAGCCCTAAACTTACTCTCTGAAACTAACTTCAAACATAACCTAACCTGAAGCCTAAATCAAACCATACACCTAACCCTAACCCTAGGCGGACACCTTAAGCTCAACCCCAACCCTAACCTGGCCCTGACGCTAACTCCAACAGTAAAAGTTACCCGAAAACTAACAGTAGCCCTAAACTTAATCCCTCAAACTAACTTCAAACCTAACCTAACTTGAAGCCTAACTCAAACCATAGACCTAACCCTAACCCTAGGCGGACACCTGAAACTCAACCACAACCCTAACCAGACCCTGACCCTATCTCCAACCGTAACACTGAACCGAAAACTAACAGTAGCCCTAAACGTACTCCCTCAAACTAAGTTCAAACCTAACCTAACCTGAAGCCTAACTCAAACCATAGACCTAACCCTAACCCTAGGCGGACACCTGAAGCTCAATCACAACTCTAACCTGACCCTGACGCTATCTCCAACCGTAACACTGAACCGAAAACTAACAGTAGCCCTAAACTTACTCCCACAAACTAAGTTCAAACCTAACCTAACCTGAAGCCTAACTCAAACCACAGACCTAACCCTAAACCAAGGAGGACACCTTAAGCTCAACCCCAACCCTAACCTGACCCTCACTCTAACTCCAACCGTAACACTGAACCGAAAACTAACAGTAGCCCTAAACTTACTCCCACAAACTAAGTTCAAACCTAACCTAACGTGAAGCCTAACTCAAACAATAGACCTAACCCTAACCCTAGGCGGACACCTTAAGCTTGACCCCAACCCTAACCTGACCCTGAGGCTAAATTCAACCATAACACTAAATAAAAAATACAATAGGCCTAAACTTACTCCCTCAAACTAAGTTCAAACCTAACCTAACCTGAAGCCTAACTCAAACCACAAACCTAACCCTATCCCTAGGCGGACACCTTAAGCTCAACCCCAAACCTAACCTGACCATGACGCTTACTCCACCCGTAACACTTAACCAAAAACTAACAGTAGCCCTAAACTTACTCCCTCAAACTAAGTTCAAACATAACCTAATTTGGAGCCTAAATCAAACCATACACATAACCCTAACCATAGGCGGACAACTAAAGCTCAACCCCAACCCTAACCTGGCCCTGATGCTAACTCCAACCGTAACATTTACACGAAAACTAACAGTAGCCCTAAACTTACTGCCTCAAACTAAGTTCAAACCTAACCTAACCTGAAGCCTAAACCAAACCATACACCTAACCCTAACCCTAGGCGGACACCTGAAACTCAACCACAACCCTAACCAGACCCTGACCCTATCTCCAACCGTAACACTGAACCGAAAACTAACAGTAGCCCTAAACGTACTCCCTCAAACTAAGTTCAAACCTAACCTAACCTGAAGCCTAACTCAAACCTTAGACCTAACCCTAACCGTAGGTGGACACCTTATGCTTAACCCCCACCCTAACCTGACCCTGACGCTTACTCCAACCGTAACAGTTAAACGAAAACTAACAGTAGCCTTAAACTTACTCCCTCAATCTAAGTTTAAACCTAACCTAACCTGAAGCCTAAATCAAACCATACACCTAACCCTAACCCTAGGCAGACACCTTAAGCTCAACCCCAAACCTAACCTGACCCTGACGCTTACTCCAACCGTAACAGTTAACCGGAAACTAACAGTAGCCCTAAACTGACTCCATCAAACTAAGTTCAAACCTAACCTAACCTGAAGCCTAAATCGAACTATACACCTAACCCTAACCCTAGGCGGACACCTGATGTTCAAACCCAACCCTAACCTGACCTTCACGCTAACTCCAACCGTAAAACTGAACCGAAAACTAACAGTAGCCCTAAACTTACTCCCTCAAACTAAGTTCAAACCTAACCTAACCTGAAGCCTAACTCAAACCACTGACCTAACCCTAACCCTAGGCGGACACCTTAAGCTCAACACCAACCCTAACCGGACCCTCACGCTAACTCCAAACGTAACACTTAACAGAAAACTAAGAGTAGCCCTAAACTTACTCCCTCAAACTTAGTTCAATCCTAACCTAACCTGAAGCCTAAATGAAACCATAGTCCTAACCCTAACCCTAGGCGGACACCTTATGCTTAACCCCACCCTAACGTGACCCTGACGCTTACTCCAACCGTAACAGTTTAACGAAAACTAACAGTAGCACTATACTTACTCCCTCAAACTAAGTTCAAACCTAACCTAAACTGAAGCCTAACTCAAACAACAGACCTAACCCTAACCCTAGGCGGACACCACAAGCTTAACCCCAACCCTAACCTGACCCTGAGGCTAAATCCAACCGTAACAATGAACCGACAAATAAAATAGGCCTAAACTTACTCCCTCAAACTAAGTTCAAACCTAACCTAACCTGAAGCCTAACTCAAACCATAGACCTAACCCTAACCCTAGGCGGACACCTGAATATCAACTCCAACCCTAACTGGACCCTGACGCTATCTCCAACCGTAACACTGAACCGAAAATTAACAAAAGCCCTAAACTTACTCCCTCAAACTAAGTTCAATCCTAACCTAACCTAAAGTCTAAATGAAACCATAGACCTAACCCTAACCCTAGGCGGACACCTTATGCTTAACCCCAACCCTAACCTGACCCTGAGGCTAAATCCAACCGTAACACTGAAACGAAAACTAACAGTAGCCCTAAACTTACTCCCTCAAACTAAGTTCAATCCTAACCTAACCTGAAGCCTAAATGAAACCATAGACCTAACCCTAACCCTGGGCGGACACCTTATGCTTAACCCCCACCCTAACCTGATCCTGACGCTTACTCCAACCGTAACAGTTAAAGGAAAACTAACAGTAGCCATAAACTTACTCCCTCAAACTAAGTTCAAACCTAACCTAACCTGAAGCCTAACTCAAACCATAGACCTAACCCTAACCCTAGGCGGACACCTGAAACTCAACCACAATCCTAACCAGACCCTGACGCTATCTCCAACCGTAACACTGAAAAGAAAACTAACAGTAGCCCTAAACTTACTCCCTCAAACTAAGTTCTAACCTAACCTAACCTGAAGCCTAAATCAAACCATACACCTAACCCTAACCCTAGGCGGACACCTTAAGCTCAACCCCAAACCTAACCTGGCCCTGACGCTAACTCCATCAGTAACAGTTACCCGAAAACTAACAGTAGCCCTAAACTTACTCCCTCAAACTTAGTTCAATCCTAACCTAACCTGAAGCCTAAATGAAACCATAGTCCTAACCCTAACCCTAGGCGGACACCTTATGCTTAACCCCACCCTAACGTGACCCTGACGCTTACTCCAACCGTAACAGTTTAACGAAAACTAACAGTAGCACTATACTTACTCCCTCAAACTAAGTTCAAACCTAACCTAAACTGAAGCCTAACTCAAACAACAGACCTAACCCTAACCCTAGGCGGACACCACAAGCTTAACCCCAACCATAACCTGACCCTGAGGCTAAATCCAACCGTAACAATGAACCGACAAATAAAATAGGCCTAAACTTACTCCCTCAAACTAAGTTCAAACCTAACCTAACCTGAAGCCTAACTCAAACCATAGACCTAACCCTAACCCTAGGCGGACACCTGAATATCAACTCCAACCCTAACTGGACCCTGACGCTATCTCCAACCGTAACACTGAACCGAAAATTAACAAAAGCCCTAAACTTACTCCCTCAAACTAAGTTCAATCCTAACCTAACCTAAAGCCTAAATGAAACCATAGACCTAACCCTAACCCTAGGCGGACACCTTATGCTTAACCCCAACCCTAACCTGACCCTGAGGCTAAATCCAACCGTAACACTGAAACGAAAACTAACAGTAGCCCTAAACTTACTCCCTCAAACTAAGTTCAATCCTAACCTAACCTGAAGCCTAAATGAAACCATAGACCTAACCCTAACCCTGGGCGGACACCTTATGCTTAACCCCCACCCTAACCTGATCCTGACGCTTACTCCAACCGTAACAGTTAAAGGAAAACTAACAGTAGCCATAAACTTACTCCCTCAAACTAAGTTCAAACCTAACCTAACCTGAAGCCTAACTCAAACCATAGACCTAACCCTAACCCTAGGCGGACACCTGAAACTCAACCACAATCCTAACCAGACCCTGACGCTATCTCCAACCGTAACACTGAAAAGAAAACTAACAGTAGCCCTAAACTTACTCCCTCAAACTAAGTTCTAACCTAACCTAACCTGAAGCCTAAATCAAACCATACACCTAACCCTAACCCTAGGCGGACACCTTAAGCTCAACCCCAAACCTAACCTGGCCCTGACGCTAACTCCATCAGTAACAGTTACCCGAAAACTAACAGTAGCCCTAAACTTACTCCCTCAAACTAAGTTCTAACCTAACCTAACCTGAAGCCTAACTCAAACCATAGACCTAACCCTAACACTAGGCGGACACCTGAAGCTCAATCACCACCCTAACCGGACCCTGACGCTATCTCCAACCGTAACACTGAACCGAAAACTAACAGTAGCCCTAAACTTACTCCCTCAAACTAAGTTCAATCCTAACCTAACCTGAAGCCTAAATGAAACCATAGACCTAACCCTAACCCTGGGCGGACACCTTATGCTTAACCCCCACCCTAACCTGATCCTGACGCTTACTCCAACCGTAACAGTTAAAGGAAAACTAACAGTAGCCCTAAACTTACTCCCTCAAACTAAGTTCAAACCTAACGTAACCTGAAGCCTAACTCAAACCACAGACCTAACCCTAACCCTAGCAAGACACCTTAAGCTGAACCCCAACCCTAACCTGACCCTCACGATAACTCCCACCATAACAGTTACCCGAAAACTAACAGTAGCCCTAAACTTACTCCCTCAAACTAAGTTCAAACCTAACCTAAGCTGAAGCCTAAATCAAACCATAAACCGAACCCTAACCCTAGGCGAACACCTTAAGCTCAACCCCAACCCTAACCTGGCCCTGACGCTAACTACAACAGTAACAGTTACCCGAAAACTATGAGTAGCCCTAAACTTACTCCCTCAAACTAAGTTCAAACCTAACCTAACCTGAAGCCTAAATCTAACCATACACCGAACCCTATCCCTAGGCGGACACCTTAAGCTCAACCCCAACCCTAATGTGACCCTCACGCTAACTCCAACCTTAACACTGAACCGAAAACTAACAGTAGCCCTAACTTACTCCCTCAAACTAAGTTCAATCCTAACCTAACCTGAAGCCTAAATGAAACCATAGACCTAACCCTAACCCTAGGCGGACACCTTATGCTTAACCCCCACCCTAACCTGACCCTGACGCTTACTCCAACTGTAACAGTTAACCGAAAACTAACAGTAGCCCTAAACTTACTCCCTGAAACTAACTTCAAACCTAACCTAACCTGAAGCCTAAATCAAACCATACACCTAACCCTAACCCTAGGCGGACACCTGAAGCTCTACCCCAACCCTAACCTGACCTCCAGGCTAACTCCAACCATATCACTGAACCGAAAACTAAGAGTAGTCCTAAACTTACTCGCTCAAACTAATTTCAAACCTAACCTAACGTGAAGCCTAACTCAAATCATAGACCTAACCCTAACAATAGGCGGACACCTGAAGCTCAACCCCAACCCTAACCTGACCCTGACGCTATCTCCAACCGTAACACTGAACCGAAAACTAACAGTAGCCATAAGCTTACTCACTCAAACTAAGTTCAAACCTAACCTAACCTGAAGCCTAACTGAAACCACAGACCTAACACTAACCCTAGGCGGACACCTTAAGCTAAACCCCAACCCTAACCGGACCCTCATGCTAACTCCAAACGTAACACTGAACCAAAAACTAACAGTAGCCCTAAACTTACTCCCTCAAACTAAGTTCAATCCTAACCTAACCTGAAGCCTAAATGAAACCATAGACCTAAACCTAACCCTAGGCGGACACATTATGCTTAACCCCAAACCTAACCTGACCCTGACACTTACTCCAATTGTAACAGTTAACCGAAAACTAGCAGTAGCCCTAAACTTACTCTCTGAAACTAACTTCAAACATAACCTAACCTGAAGCCTAAATCAAACCATACACCTAACCCTAACCCTAGGCGGACACCTTAAGCTCAACCCCAACCCTAACCTGGCCCTGACGCTAACTCCAACAGTAACAGTTACCCGAAAACTCACAGTAGCCCTAAACTTACTCCCTCAAACTAACTTCAAACCTAACCTAACTTGAAGCCTAACTCAAACCATAGACCTAACCCTAACCCTAGGCGGACACCTGAAACTCAACCACAACCCTAACCAGACCCTGACGCTATCTCCAACCGTAACAATGAACCGAAAACTAACAGTAGCCCTAAACGTACTCCCTCAAACTAAGTTCAAACCTAACCTAACCTGAAGCCTAACTCAAACCATAGACCTAACCCTAACCCTAGGCGGACACCTGAAGCTCAATCACAACTCTAACCTGACCCTGACGCTATATCCAATCGTAACACTGAACCGAAAACTAACAGTAGCCCTAAACTTACTCCCACAAACTAAGTTCAAACCTAACCTAACCTGAAGCCTAACTCAAACCACAGACCTAACCCTAACCCTAGGAGGACACCTTAAGCTCAACCCCATACCTAACCTGACCCTCACGCTAACTCCAACCGTAACACTGAACCGAAAACTAACAGTAACCCTAAACTTACTCCCTCAAACTAAGTTCAAACCTAACCTAACCTGAAGCCTAACTCAAACAGTAGACCTAACCCTAACCCTAGGCGGACACCTTAAGCTTGACCCCAACCCTAACCTGACCCTGAGGCTAAATTCAACCATAACACTGAATAAAAAAATACAATAGGCCTAAACTTACTCCCTCAAACTAAGTGCAAACCTAACCTAACCTGAAGCCTAAATCAAACCATACAACTTACCCTAACCCTAGGCGGACACCTTAAGCTCAACCCCAAACCTAACCTGACCCTGACGCTTACTCCACCTGTAACACTTAACCGAAAACTAACAGTCGCCCTAAACTTACTCCCTCAAACTAAGTTCAAACATAACCTAATTTGGAGCCTAAATCAAACTATACATCTAACCCTAACGCTAGGCGGACACCTTAAGCTCAACCCCAACCCTAACCTGGCCCTGACGCTAACTCCAACCGTAACAGTTACCAGAAAACTAACAGTAGCCCTAAACTTACTGCCTCAAACTAAGTTCAAACCTAACCTAACCTGAAGCCTAAACCAAACCATACACCTAACCCTAACCCTAGGCGGACACCTGAAGTTCAAACCCAACCCTAACCTGACCCTCACGCTAACTCCAACCATAACACTGAACCGAAAACTAACAGTAGCCCTAAACTTACTCCCTAAAACTAAGTTCAAACCTAACCTAACCTGAAGCCTAACTCAAACCTTAGACCTAACCCTAACCGTAGGCGGACACCTGAAGCTCAACCCCAACCCTAATGTGACCGTCACGCTAACTCCAACCGTAACACTGAACCGAAAACTAACAGTAGCCCTAAACTTACTCCCTCAAACTAAGTTCAAACCTAACCGAACCTGAAGCCTAACTCAAACCATAGACCTAACCCTAACCCTAGGCGGACACTCGAAGCTCAACCACAGCCCTAACCTGACCCTGAAGCTATCACCAACCGTAACACTGAACCGAAAACTTACAGTAGCCCTAAACTTACTCCCTCAAACTAAGTTCCATCCTAACCTAACCTGAAGCCTAAATGAAACCATAGACCTAACCCTAACCCTAGGCGGACACCTTATGCTTAACCCCCACCCTAACCTGACCCTGACGCTTACTCCAACTGTAACAGTTAACCGAAAACTAACAGTAGCCCTAAACTTACTCCCTGAAACTAACTTGAAACCTAACCTAACCTGAAGCCTAAATCAAACCATACACCTAACCCTAACCCTAGGCGGACACCTGAAGCTCAACCCCAACCCTAACCTGACCTGCAGGCTAACTCCAACCATATCACTGAACCGAAAACTAAGAGTAGTCCTAACCTTACTCGCTCAAACTAAGTTCATTCCTAACCTAACCTGAAGCCTAACTCAAATCATAGACCTAACCCTAACAATAGGCGGACACCTGAAGCTCAACTCCAACCCTAACCTGGCCCTGACGCTAACTCCAACCATAACAGTTAACCGAAAACTAACAGTAGCCCTAAACTTACTCCCTCAAACTGACTTCAAACCTAACCTAACCTGGAGCCTAAATCAAACCATGGACCTAACCCTAACCCTAGGCGGACACCTCAAGCTAACCCCAACCCTAACCTGACCCTGACGCTAACTCCAACCATAATACTGAACCGAAAACTAACAGTAGCCCTAAACTTACTCCCTCAAACTACGTTCAATCCTAACCTAACCTGAAGCCTAAATGAAACCATAGACCTAACCCTAACCCTAGGCGGACACCTTATACTTAACCCCAACCCTAACCTGACCCTGACACTTACTCCAACTGTAACAGTTAACCGAAAAATAACAGTAGCCCTAAACTTACTCTCTGAAACTAACTTCAAACCTAACCTAACCTGAAGCCTAAATCAAACCATACACCTAACCCTAACCCTAGGCGGACACCTGAAGTTCAAACCCAAACCTAACCTGACCTTCACGCTACTCCAACCGTAACACTGAACCGAAAACTAACAGTAGCCCTAAACTTACTCCCTCAAACTAAGTTCAAACCTAACCTAACCTGAAGCTTAACTCAAATCACAGACCTAACCCTAACCCTAGGCGGACACCTTAAGCTCAACACCAACCCTAACCGGACCCTCACGCTAACTCCAAACGTAACACTGAACCGAAAACTAACAGTAGCCCTAATCTTACTCCCTCAAACTAAGTTCAATCCTAACCTAACCTGAAGCCTAAATGAAACCATAGTCCTAACCCTAAACCTAGGCGGACACCTTATGCTTAAACCCCACCCTAACCTAACCCTGACGCTTACTCCAACCGTTACAGTTAAACGAAACCTAACAGTAGCCCTAAACTTACTCCCTCAAACTAAGTTCAAACATAACCTAACCTCAAGCCTATCTCAAACCATAGACCTAACCCTACCCTAGGCGGACACCTGAAGCTCAACCCCAACCCTAACCTGACCCTGACGCTATCTCCAACCGAAACACTGAACCGAAAACTAACAGTAGCCCTAAACTTACTCCCTCAAACTAAGTTCAAACCTAACCTAACCTGAAGCCTAACTCAAACCACAGACCTATCCCTAACCCTAGGCGGACACCTTAAGCTCAACCCCAACCCTAACCTGACCCTGACGCTATCTCCAACCATAACACTGAACCAAAAACTAACAGTAGCCCTAAAGTTAATCCCTCAAACTAAGTTCAAACCTAACCTAACCTGAAGCCTAACTCAAACCACAGACCTAACCCTAACCCTAGACGGACACCTTAAGCTTAACCCCAACCCTAACCTGACCCTCACGCTAACTCCAACCGTAACACTGAACCGAAAACTAACAGTAGCCCTAAACTTACTCCCTCAAACTAACTTCAAACCTAACCTAACCTGAAGCGTAAATTAAACCATACACCTATCCCTAAACCTATGCGGACACCTAAAGCTCAACCCCAACCCTAACCTGACTTCCAGGCTAACTCCAACCAAATCACTGAACCGAAAACTAAGAGTAGCCCTAAACTTACTCCCTCAAACTAAGTTCAATCCTAACCTAACCTGAAGCCTAAATGAAACCATAGACCTAACCCTAACCCTAGGCGGACACCTTATGGTTAACCCCCACCAAACCTGACCCTGACGCTTACTCCAACCGTAACAGTTAAACGAAAACTAACAGTAGCCCTAAACTTACTCCCTCAAACTAAGTTCAAACCTATCCTAACCTGAAGCCTAAATCAAACCATACAACTAACCCTAAGCCTAGGCGGATACCTTAAGCTCAACCCCAAACCTAACCTGACCCTGACACTTACACCTACTTTAACAGTTAACCAAAAACTAACAGTAGCCCTAAACTTACTCCCTCAAACTAAGTTCAAACCTAACCTAACCTGAAGCCTAAATCAAATCTTAGACCTAACCCTAACCCTACGCGGACACCTTAAGCTCAACCCCAACCCTAACCTGACCCTCACGCTAACTCCAACCGTAACACTGAACCGAAAACTAACAGTAGCCCTAAACTTACTCCCTCAAACTACGTTCAAACCTAACCTAACCTGAACCCTATCTCAAACCACAGACCTAACCCTAACCCTAGGTGGACACCTTAAGCTCAACCCCAACCCTTACCAGACACTGACGCTAACTCCAAATATAACACTGAACCAAAAACTAACAGTAGCCCTAAACTTACTCCCTCAAACTAAGTTCAAACCTAACCTAACCTGAAGCCAAAATCAAACCATACACCTAACCATAACCCTAGGCGGACACCTTAAGCTCAACCCCAAACCGAACCTGACCCTGAAGCTTACTCCAACCGTAACAGTTAACCGAAAACTAACAGTAACCCTAAACTGACTCCCTCAAACTAAGTTCAAACCTAACCTAACCTGAAGCCTAAATCAAATCATAGACCTAACCCTAACCCTAGGTTGACAACTTATGCTTAACCACCACCCTAACCTGACCCTGACGCTTACTCCAACTGTAACAGTTAACCGAAAACTAACAGTAACCCTGAACTTACACCCTCAAACTAACTTCAAACCTAATCTAACCTGAAGCCTAACTCAAACCACAAGACTAACCCTAACTCTAGGCGGACACCTTAAGCTTAACCCCAACACTAACCTGACCCTCACGTTAACTCCAACCGTAACACTGAAACGAAAACTAACAGTAGCCCTAAACTTACTCCCTGAAACTAACTTCAAACGTAACCTAAGCTGAAGCCAAAATCAAACAATACACGTAACCCTAACCCTAGGCGGACACCATAATCTCAACCACAACCCTAACCTTGCCCTGATGCTAACTCCAACAATAACAGTTTCCCGAAAACTAACAGTAGCCCTAAACTTACTCCCTCAAACTAAGTTCAAACCTAACTTAACCTGATGCCTATCTCATACCACAGACATAACCCTAACCCTAGGCGGACACCTTAAGCTCAACCCCAACCCTAACGGGACCCTAACGCTAACTCCAAACGTAACACTGAACCAAAAACTAAAAGTAGCCCTAAACTTACTCCCTCAAACTAAGTTCAAACCTAACCTAACCTGAAGCCTAACTCAAAAAATAGACCTAACCCTAACCCTAGGCGGACACCTTATGCTTAAACCCCACCCTACCCTAACCCTGACGCTTACTCCAACTGTAACAGTTAACCGAAAACTAACAGTAGCCCTAAACTTACTCCCTCAAACTAAGTTCAAACCTAACCTAACCTGAAGCGTAACTCAAACCACAGACCTAACCCTAACCCTAGGCGGACACCTTAAGCTCAACCCCAACCCTAACCTGACCCTCACGCTAACTCCAACCGTAACACTGAACCGAAAACTAACAGTAGCCCTAAACTTATTCCCTCAAACTAAGTTAAAACATAACCTAACCTGAAGCCTAAATCAAACCTTACACATAACCGTAACTCTAGGCGGACACCTTCAGCTCAACCGCAACCATAACCTGGCCCTGACGCTAACTCCAATCGTAACAGTTACCCGAAAACTAAGAGTAGCCCTAAACTTACTCCCTCAAACTAAGTTCAAACCTAACCTAACCTGAAGCCTAACTCAAACAATAGAACTAACCCTAACCCTAGGCGGACACCTTATGCTTAAACCCCACCCTACCCTGACCCTGACGCTTACTCCAACTGTAACAGTTAACCGAAAACTAACAGTAGCCCTAAACTTACTCCCTCAAACTAAGTTCAAACCTAACCTAACCTGAAGCGTAACTCAAACCACAGACCTAACCCTAACCCTAGGCGGACACCATAAGCTCAACCCCAACCATAACCTGACCCTAACGCTAACTCCAACCGTAACACTGAACCGAAAACTAACAGTAGCCCTAAACTTACTCCCTAAAACTAAGTTCAAACATAACCTAACCTGAAGCCTAAATCAAACCTTACACATAACCGTAACCCTAGGCGGACACCTTCAGCTCAACTGCAACCATAACCTGGCCCTGACGCTAACTCCAATCGTAACAGTTACCCGAAAACTAAGAGTAGCCCTAAACTTACTCCCTCAAACTAAGTTCAAACCTAACCTAACCTGAAGCCTAACTCAAACCACAGACCTAACCCTAACCCTAGGCGGACACCTTAAGCTCAAGCCCAACCCTAACCGGACCCTCACACTAACTCCAAAAGTAACTCTGAACCAAAAACTAACAGTAGCCCTAAACTTACTCCCTTTAACTAAGTTCAACGCTAACCTAACCTGAAGCCTAAATCAAAGCATAGACATAACCCTAACAATAGGCGGACACTTGAAGCTCAACCCCAACCCTAACCTGACCCTGACGCTATCTCCAACCATAACAGTTACCCGAAAACTAACAGTAGCCCTAAACTTACTCCCTCAAAATAAGTTCAAACCTAACCTAACCTGAAGCCTAAATCAAACCATACACCTAACCCTACCCTAGGCGGACACCTTAAGCTCAACCCCAAACCTATCCTGACCCTGACGCTTACTCCAAACGTAACAGTTAACAGAAAACTAACAGTAGCCCTAAACTTACTCCCTCAAAATAAGTTCAAACCTAACCTAACCTGAAGCCTAAATCAAACCATACACCTAACCCTAACCCTAGGCGGACACCTTTAGCTCAACCCCAACCCTAACCTGACCTCCAGGCTAACTCCAACCATATCACTGAACCGAAAACTAAGAGTAGCCCTAAACTTACTCGCTCAAACTAAGTTCAAACCTAACCTAACATGAATCCTAACTCAAATCATAGACATAACCCTAACAATAGGCGGACACCTGAAGCTCAACCCCAACCCTAACCTGACCCTGACGCTATCTCCAACCATAACAGTTACCCGAAAACTAACAGTAGCCCTAAACTTACACACTCAAACTAAGTTCAAACGTAACCTAACCTGAAGCCTAAATCAAACCACTGACCTAACCCTAACCCAAGGCGAACACCTTAAGCTCAACACCAACCCTAACACGACCCTGACGCTATCTCCAACCATAACACTGAACCGAAAACTAACGGTAGACCTAAACTTACTCCCTCAAACTAAGGTCAAACGTAACCTAACCTGGAGCCTAAATCAAACCATGGACATAACCCTAACCCTAGGCGGACACCTCAAGCTAACCCCAACCCTAACCTGACCCTGACGCTAACTCCAAACATAATACAGAACAGAAAACTAACAGTAGCCCTAAACTTACTCCATCAAACTAAGTTCAAACCTAACCTAACCTGAAGCCTAAATCAAACCATACAACTAACCCTAACCCTATGCGGACACCTTAACTTCAACCCCAAACCTAACCTGACCCTATCGCTTACTCCAACTGTAACAGTTAACCGAAAACTAACAGTAGCCCTAAACTTACTCCCTCAAACTAAGTTCAAACATAACCTAACCTGAAGCCTAAATCAAACCATACACCTAAACCTAACCCTAGGCGGACACCTTAAGCTCAACCCCAACCCTAACTTGGCCCTGACGCTAACTCAAACCGTAACAGTTACCCGAAAACTAACAGTATCCCTAAACTTACTCCCTCAAACTAAGTTCAAACCTAACCTAACCTGAAGCCTAAATCAAACCATGCACCTAATCCTAACCCTAGGCGGACACCTGAAGCTCAACCCCAACCCTTAACTGACCCTGACGCTATCTCCAACAGTAACACTGAACCGAAAACTAACAGTAGCCCTAAACTTACTCCCTAAAACTAAGTTCAAACCTAACCTAACCTGAAGCCTAACTCAAATCACACACCTAACCCTAAACCGAGGCGGACACCTTAAGCTCAACCCCAACCCTAACCGGACCCTAACGCTAACTCCAAACGTAACACTGAACCGAAAACTAACAGTAGCTCTAAACTTACTACCTCAAACCAAGTTCTATCCTAACCTAACCTGAAGCCTAAATGAATCCATAGGCCTAACGCTAAACCTAGGCGGATCGAACACCTGAAGCTCAACCACAAACCTAACCTGACCCTGACGCTATCTCCAACCGTAACACTGAACCGAAAACTAACAGTAGCCCTAAACTTACTCCCTCAAACTAAGATCAAAACTAACCTAACCTGAAGCCTAACTCAAACCACAGACCTAACCCTAACCCTAGGCGGACACCTTAAGCTCAACCCCAACCCTAACATAGCCCTGACGCTAACTCCAACAGTAACAGTTACCCGAAAACTAAGAGTAGCCCTAAACTTACTCCCTCAAACTAAGTTCAAACCTAACCTAACCTGAAGCCTAAATCTAACCAAACACCGAACCCTAACCCTAGGCGGACACCTTAAGCTCAACCCCAACCTTAATGTGACCGTCACGCTAACTCCAACCGTAACACTGAACCGAAAACTAACAGTAGCCCTAAACTTACTCCCTCAAACTAAGTTCAAACCTAACCGAACCTGAAGCCTAACTCAAACCATAGACCTAACCCTAACCCTAGGCGGACACTCGAAGCTCAACCACAGCCCTAACCTGACCCTGAAGCTATCACCAACCGTAACACTGAACCGAAAACTTACAGTAGCCCTAAACTTACTCCCTCAAACTAAGTTCCATCCTAACCTAACCTGAAGCCTAAATGAAACCATAGACCTAACCCTAACCCTAGGCGGACACCTTATGCTTAACCCCCACCCTAACCTGACCCTGACGCTTACTCCAACTGTAACAGTTAACCGAAAACTAACAGTAGCCCTAAACTTACTCCCTGAAACTAACTTGAAACCTAACCTAACCTGAAGCCTAAATCAAACCATACACCTAACCCTAACCCTAGGCGGACACCTGAAGCTCAACCCCAACCCTAACCTGACCTCCAGGCTAACTCCAACCATATCACTGAACCGAAAACTAAGAGTAGTCCTAACCTTACTCGCTCAAACTAAGTTCATTCCTAACCTAACCTGAAGCCTAACTCAAATCATAGACCTAACCCTAACAATAGGCGGACACCTGAAGCTCAACTCCAACCCTAACCTGGCCCTGACGCTAACTCCAACCATAACAGTTAACCGAAAACTAACAGTAGCCCTAAACTTACTCCCTCAAACTGACTTCAAACCTAACCTAACCTGGAGCCTAAATCAAACCATGGACCTAACCCTAACCCTAGGCGGACACCTCAAGCTAACCCCAACCCTAACCTGACCCTGACGCTAACTCCAACCATAATACTGAACCGAAAACTAACAGTAGCCCTAAACTTACTCCCTCAAACTACGTTCAATCCTAACCTAACCTGAAGCCTAAATGAAACCATAGACCTAACCCTAACCCTAGGCGGACACCTTATACTTAACCCCAACCCTAACCTGACCCTGACACTTACTCCAACTGTAACAGTTAACCGAAAAATAACAGTAGCCCTAAACTTACTCTCTGAAACTAACTTCAAACCTAACCTAACCTGAAGCCTAAATCAAACCATACACCTAACCCTAACCCTACGCGGACACCTGAAGTTCAAACCCAAACCTAACCTGACCTTCACGCTACTCCAACCGTAACACTGAACCGAAAACTAACAGTAGCCCTAAACTTACTCCCTCAAACTAAGTTCAAACCTAACCTAACCTGAAGCCTAACTCAAATCACAGACCTAACCCTAACCCTAGGCGGACACCTTAAGCTCAACACCAACCCTAACCGGACCCTCACGCTAACTCCAAACGTAACACTGAACCGAAAACTAACAGTAGCCCTAATCTTACTCCCTCAAACTAAGTTCAATCCTAACCTAACCTGAAGCCTAAATGAAACCATAGTCCTAACCCTAAACCTAGGCGGACACCTTATGCTTAAACCCCACCCTAACCTAACCCTGACGCTTACTCCAACCGTTACAGTTAAACGAAACCTAACAGTAGCCCTAAACTTACTCCCTCAAACTAAGTTCAAACATAACCTAACCTCAAGCCTATCTCAAACCATAGACCTAACCCTACCCTAGGCGGACACCTGAAGCTCAACCCCAACCCTAACCTGACCCTGACGCTATCTCCAACCGAAACACTGAACCGAAAACTAACAGTAGCCCTAAACTTACTCCCTCAAACTAAGTTCAAACCTAACCTAACCTGAAGCCTAACTCAAACCACAGACCTATCCCTAACCCTAGGCGGACACCTTAAGCTCAACCCCAACCCTAACCTGACCCTGACGCTATCTCCAACCATAACACTGAACCAAAAACTAACAGTAGCCCTAAAGTTAATCCCTCAAACTAAGTTCAAACCTAACCTAACCTGAAGCCTAACTCAAACCACAGACCTAACCCTAACCCTAGACGGACACCTTAAGCTTAACCCCAACCCTAACCTGACCCTCACGCTAACTCCAACCGTAACACTGAACCGAAAACTAACAGTAGCCCTAAACTTACTCCCTCAAACTAACTTCAAACCTAACCTAACCTGAAGCGTAAATTAAACCATACACCTATCCCTAAACCTATGCGGACACCTAAAGCTCAACCCCAACCCTAACCTGACTTCCAGGCTAACTCCAACCAAATCACTGAACCGAAAACTAAGAGTAGCCCTAAACTTACTCCCTCAAACTAAGTTCAATCCTAACCTAACCTGAAGCCTAAATGAAACCATAGACCTAACCCTAACCCTAGGCGGACACCTTATGGTTAACCCCCACCAAACCTGACCCTGACGCTTACTCCAACCGTAACAGTTAAACGAAAACTAACAGTAGCCCTAAACTTACTCCCTCAAACTAAGTTCAAACCTATCCTAACCTGAAGCCTAAATCAAACCATACAACTAACCCTAAGCCTAGGCGGATACCTTAAGCTCAACCCCAAACCTAACCTGACCCTGACACTTACACCTACTTTAACAGTTAACCGAAAACTAACAGTAGCCCTAAACTTACTCCCTCAAACTAAGTTCAAACCTAACCTAACCTGAAGCCTAAATCAAATCTTAGACCTAACCCTAACCCTACGCGGACACCTTAAGCTCAACCCCAACCCTAACCTGACCCTCACGCTAACTCCAACCGTAACACTGAACCGAAAACTAACAGTAGCCCTAAACTTACTCCCTCAAACTACGTTCAAACCTAACCTAACCTGAACCCTATCTCAAACCACAGACCTAACCCTAACCCTAGGTGGACACCTTAAGCTCAACCCCAACCCTTACCAGACACTGACGCTAACTCCAAATATAACACTGAACCAAAAACTAACAGTAGCCCTAAACTTACTCCCTCAAACTAAGTTCAAACCTAACCTAACCTGAAGCCAAATCAAACCATACACCTAACCATAACCCTAGGCGGACACCTTAAGCTCAACCCCAAACCGAACCTGACCCTGAAGCTTACTCCAACCGTAACAGTTAACCGAAAACTAACAGTAACCCTAAAGTGACTCCCTCAAACTAAGTTCAAACCTAACCTAACCTGAAGCCTAAATCAAATCATAGACCTAACCCTAACCCTAGGTTGACAACTTATGCTTAACCACCACCCTAACCTGACCCTGACGCTTACTCCAACTGTAACAGTTAACCGAAAACTAACAGTAACCCTGAACTTACACCCTCAAACTAACTTCAAACCTAATCTAACCTGAAGCCTAACTCAAACCACAAGACTAACCCTAACTCTAGGCGGACACCTTAAGCTTAACCCCAACACTAACCTGACCCTCACGTTAACTCCAACCGTAACACTGAAACGAAAACTAACAGTAGCCCTAAACTTACTCCCTGAAACTAACTTCAAACGTAACCTAAGCTGAAGCCAAAATCAAACAATACACGTAACCCTAACCCTAGGCGGACACCATAATCTCAACCACAACCCTAACCTTGCCCTGATGCTAACTCCAACAATAACAGTTTCCCGAAAACTAACAGTAGCCCTAAACTTACTCCCTCAAACTAAGTTCAAACCTAACTTAACCTGATGCCTATCTCATACCACAGACATAACCCTAACCCTAGGCGGACACCTTAAGCTCAACCCCAACCCTAACGGGACCCTAACGCTAACTCCAAACGTAACACTGAACCAAAAACTAAAAGTAGCCCTAAACTTACTCCCTCAAACTAAGTTCAAACCTAACCTAACCTGAAGCCTAACTCAAAAAATAGACCTAACCCTAACCCTAGGCGGACACCTTATGCTTAAACCCCACCCTACCCTAACCCTGACGCTTACTCCAACTGTAACAGTTAACCGAAAACTAACAGTAGCCCTAAACTTACTCCCTCAAACTAAGTTCAAACCTAACCTAACCTGAAGCGTAACTCAAACCACAGACCTAACCCTAACCCTAGGCGGACACCTTAAGCTCAACCCCAACCCTAACCTGACCCTCACGCTAACTCCAACCGTAACACTGAACCGAAAACTAACAGTAGCCCTAAACTTATTCCCTCAAACTAAGTTAAAACATAACCTAACCTGAAGCCTAAATCAAACCTTACACATAACCGTAACTCTAGGCGGACACCTTCAGCTCAACCGCAACCATAACCTGGCCCTGACGCTAACTCCAATCGTAACAGTTACCCGAAAACTAAGAGTAGCCCTAAACTTACTCCCTCAAACTAAGTTCAAACCTAACCTAACCTGAAGCCTAACTCAAACAATAGAACTAACCCTAACCCTAGGCGGACACCTTATGCTTAAACCCCACCCTACCCTGACCCTGACGCTTACTCCAACTGTAACAGTTAACCGAAAACTAACAGTAGCCCTAAACTTACTCCCTCAAACTAAGTTCAAACCTAACCTAACCTGAAGCGTAACTCAAACCACAGACCTAACCCTAACCCTAGGCGGACACCATAAGCTCAACCCCAACCATAACCTGACCCTAACGCTAACTCCAACCGTAACACTGAACCGAAAACTAACAGTAGCCCTAAACTTACTCCCTAAAACTAAGTTCAAACATAACCTAACCTGAAGCCTAAATCAAACCTTACACATAACCGTAACCCTAGGCGGACACCTTCAGCTCAACTGCAACCATAACCTGGCCCTGACGCTAACTCCAATCGTAACAGTTACCCGAAAACTAAGAGTAGCCCTAAACTTACTCCCTCAAACTAAGTTCAAACCTAACCTAACCTGAAGCCTAACTCAAACCACAGACCTAACCCTAACCCTAGGCGGACACCTTAAGCTCAACCCCAACCCTAACCTGGCCCTGACACTAACTCCAACAGTAACAGTTACCCAAAAACTAAGAGTAGCCCTAAACTTACTCCCTCAAACTAAGTTCAAACCTAACCTAACCTGAAGCCTAACTCAAACCACAGACCTAACCCTAACCCTAGGTGGACACCTTAAGCTCAAGCCCAACCCTAACCGGACCCTCACACTAACTCCAAAAGTAACTCTGAACCAAAAACTAACAGTAGCCCTAAACTTACTCCCTCTAACTAAGTTCAACGCTAACCTAACCTGAAGCCTAAATCAAAGCATAGACATAACCCTAACAATAGGCGGACACTTGAAGCTCAACCCCAACCCTAACCTGACCCTGACGCTATCTCCAACCATAACAGTTACCCGAAAACTAACAGTAGCCCTAAACTTACTCCCTCAAAATAAGTTCAAACCTAACCTAACCTGAAGCCTAAATCAAACCATACACCTAACCCTACCCTAGGCGGACACCTTAAGCTCAACCCCAAACCTATCCTGACCCTGACGCTTACTCCAAACGTAACAGTTAACAGAAAACTAACAGTAGCCCTAAACTTACTCCCTCAAAATAAGTTCAAACCTAACCTAACCTGAAGCCTAAATCAAACCATACACCTAACCCTAACCCTAGGCGGACACCTTTAGCTCAACCCCAACCCTAACCTGACCTCCAGGCTAACTCCAACCATATCACTGAACCGAAAACTAAGAGTAGCCCTAAACTTACTCGCTCAAACTAAGTTCAAACCTAACCTAACATGAATCCTAACTCAAATCATAGACATAACCCTAACAATAGGCGGACACCTGAAGCTCAACCCCAACCCTAACCTGACCCTGACGCTATCTCCAACCATAACAGTTACCCGAAAACTAACAGTAGCCCTAAACTTACACACTCAAACTAAGTTCAAACGTAACCTAACCTGAAGCCTAAATCAAACCACTGACCTAACCCTAACCCAAGGCGAACACCTTAAGCTCAACTCCAACCCTAACACGACCCTGACGCTATCTCCAACCATAACACTGAACCGAAAACTAACGGTAGACCTAAACTTACTCCCTCAAACTAAGGTCAAACGTAACCTAACCTGGAGCCTAAATCAAACCATGGACATAACCCTAACCCTAGGCGGACACCTCAAGCTAACCCCAACCCTAACCTGACCCTGACGCTAACTCCAAACATAATACAGAACAGAAAACTAACAGTAGCCCTAAACTTACTCCATCAAACTAAGTTCAAACCTAACCTAACCTGAAGCCTAAATCAAACCATACAACTAACCCTAACCCTATGCGGACACCTTAACTTCAACCCCAAACCTAACCTGACCCTAACGCTTACTCCAACTGTAACAGTTAACCGAAAACTAACAGTAGCCCTAAACTTACTCCCTCAAACTAAGTTCAAACATAACCTAACCTGAAGCCTAAATCAAACCATACACCTAAACCTAACCCTAGGCGGACACCTTAAGCTCAACCCCAACCCTAACTTGGCCCTGACGCTAACTCAAACCGTAACAGTTACCCGAAAACTAACAGTATCCCTAAACTTACTCCCTCAAACTAAGTTCAAACCTAACCTAACCTGAAGCCTAAATCAAACCATGCACCTAATCCTAACCCTAGGCGGACACCTGAAGCTCAACCCCAACCCTTAACTGACCCTGACGCTATCTCCAACAGTAACACTGAACCGAAAACTAACAGTAGCCCTAAACTTACTCCCTAAAACTAAGTTCAAACCTAACCTAACCTGAAGCCTAACTCAAATCACACACCTAACCCTAAACCGAGGCGGACACCTTAAGCTCAACCCCAACCCTAACCGGACCCTAACGCTAACTCCAAACGTAACACTGAACCGAAAACTAACAGTAGCTCTAAACTTACTACCTCAAACCAAGTTCTATCCTAACCTAACCTGAAGCCTAAATGAATCCATAGGCCTAACGCTAAACCTAGGCGGATCGGACACCTGAAGCTCAACCACAAACCTAACCTGACCCTGACGCTATCTCCAACCGTAACACTGAACCGAAAACTAACAGTAGCCCTAAATTTACTCCCTCAAACTAAGTTCAAACCTAACCTAACCTGAAGCCTAACTCAAACCACAGACCTAACCCTAACCCTAGGCGGACACCTTAAGCTCAACCCCAACCCTAACCTGACCCTCACGCTAACTCCAACCTAACACGGAACCGAAAACTAACAGTAGCCCTAAACTTATTCCCTCAAATTAAGTTCGAACCTAACCTAACCTGAAGCCTAACTCAAACAATAGACCTAACCCTAACCCTAGGCGGACACCTTAAGCTTAACCCCAACCCTAACCTTACCCTGAGGCTAAATTCAACCGTAACACTGAACCGAAAAATGCAATAGGCCTAAACTTACTCCCTCAAACTAAGTTCAAACCTAACCTAACCTGAAGCCTAACTCAAACCATAGACCTAACCCTAACCTTAGGCAGACACCTGAATCTCAACCCCTACCATAACTTGACCCTGATGCTATCTCCAACCGTAACACTGAACCGAAAACTAACAGTAGCCCTAAACTTACTCCCTCTAACTAAGTTCAAACATAAACTAACCTGAATCCTAAATCAAACCTTACACCTAACCGTAACCCTAGGCGGACACCTTAAGCTCAACCCCAACCATAACCTGGCCCTGACGCTAACTCCAATCGTAACAGTTACCCGAAAACTAAAAGTAGCCCTAAACTTACTCCCTCAAACTAAGTTCAAACCTAAACTAACCTGAAGCCTAAATCAAACCATACACCTAACCCTAACCCTAGACGGACACCTGAAGCTCAACCCCAACCCTAACCTGACCCTCACGCTAAACCCAACCGTAACACTGAACCGAAAACTAACAGTAGCCCTAAACTTACTCCCTCAAACGAAGTTCAAACCTAACCTAACCTGAAGCCTAACACAAACAATAGACCTAATCCTAACCCTAGGCGGACACCTGAAGCTCAACCCCAACCATAACCTGACCCTGACGCTATCTCCAACCGTAACACTGAACCGAAAACTACCAGTAGCCCTAGACTTACCCCCTCAAACTAAGTTCAATCCTAACCTTACCTGAAGCCTAAATGAAACCGTAGACCTAACCCTAAATATAGGCGGACACCTTAAGCTCAACCCCAACCCTAACCTGGCCCTGAAACTAATTCCAACAGTAACAGTTACCTGAAAACTAAGAGTAGCCCTAAACTTACTCCCTCAAACTAAGTTCAAACCTAACCTAACCTGAAGCCTAACTCAAACCACAAACCTAACCCTATCCCTAGGCGGACACATTAAGCTCAACCCCAACCCTACCCGGACCCTCACACTAACTCCAAACATAACACTGAACCAAAAACTAACAGTAGCCCTAAACTTACTCCCTCAAACTAAGTTCAAACCTAACCTAACCTGAAGCCTAAATCAAACCATACACCTAACCCTAACCCTAGGCAGACACCTTAAGCTCAACCCAAAACCTAACCTGACCCTGACGCTTACTCCAAACGTAACAGTTAACCGAAAAATAACAGTAGCCCTAAACTGACTCCCTCAAACTAAGTTCAAACCTAACCTAACCTGAAGCCTAACTCAAACCATAGACCTAACCCGAACCCTAGGCGGACACCTTATGCTTAACCCCCAACCTAAGCTGACCCTGACGCTTACTCCAACTGTAACAGTTAACCGAAAACTAACAGTAGCCCTAAACTTACTCCCTCAAACTAAGTTCAAACATAACCTAACCTGAAGCCTAAATCAAACCATACACCTAAACCTAACCCTAGGCGGACACCTTAAGCTCAACCCCAACCCTAACTTGGCCCTGACGCTAACTCAAACCGTAACAGTTACCCGAAAACTAACAGTATCCCTAAACTTACTCCCTCAAACTAAGTTCAAACCTAACCTAACCTGAAGCCTAAATCAAACCATGCACCTAATCCTAACCCTAGGCGGACACCTGAAGCTCAACCCCAACCCTTAACTGACCCTGACGCTATCTCCAACAGTAACACTGAACCGAAAACTAACAGTAGCCCTAAACTTACTCCCTAAAACTAAGTTCAAACCTAACCTAACCTGAAGCCTAACTCAAATCACACACCTAACCCTAAACCGAGGCGGACACCTTAAGCTCAACCCCAACCCTAACCGGACCCTAACGCTAACTCCAAACGTAACACTGAACCGAAAACTAACAGTAGCTCTAAACTTACTACCTCAAACCAAGTTCTATCCTAACCTAACCTGAAGACTAAATGAATCCATAGGCCTAACGCTAAACCTAGGCGGATCGGACACCTGAAGCTCAACCTCAAACCTAACCTGACCCTGACGCTATCTCCAACCGTAACACTGAACCGAAAACTAACAGTAGCCCTAAATTTACTCCCTCAAACTAAGTTCAAACCTAACCTAACCTGAAGCCTAACTCAAACCACAGACCTAACCCTAACCCTAGGCGGACACCTTAAGCTCAACCCCAACCCTAACCTGACCCTCACGCTAACTCCAACCGTAACACGGAACCGAAAACTAACAGTAGCCCTAAACTTATTCCCTCAAATTAAGTTCGAACCTAACCTATCCTGAAGCCTAACTCAAACAATAGACCTAACCCTAACCCTAGGCGGACACCTTAAGCTTAACCCCAACCCTAACCTTACCCTGAGGCTAAATTCAACCGTAACACTGAACCGAAAAATGCAATAGGCCTAAACTTACTCCCTCAAACTAAGTTCAAACCTAACCTAACCTGAAGCCTAACTCAAACCATAGACCTAACCCTAACCTTAGGCGGACACCTGAATCTCAACCCCTACCATAACTTGACCCTGACGCTATCTCCAACCGTAAAACTGAACCGAAAACTAACAGTAGCCCTAAACTTCCTCCCTCAAACTAAGTTCAAATCTAACCTAACCTGAAGGCTAACTCAAAACACAGACCTAACTCTAACCCTAGGCGGACACCTTAAGCTCAACCCCAACCCTAACCTGACCCTCACGATAACTCCAGCCGTAACACTGAACCGAAAACTAACAGTAGCCCTAAACTTACTCCCTCAAACTAAGTTCAAACCTAACCTAACCTGAAGCCTAACTCAAACAATAGACCTAACCCTAACCATAGGCGGACACCTTAAGATTAACCCCAACCCTAACCTGACCCTGAGGCTAAATCAAACCATAACACTGAACGGAAAACTAAGAGTAGCCCTAAAATTACTCCCTCAAACTAATTTCAATCCTAAACTAACCTGAAGCCTAAATGAAACCATAGACCTAACCCTAACCCTAGGCAGACACCTTATGCTTAACCCCCACCCTAACCTGACCCTGACGCTTACTCCAACCGTAACAGTTAAACGAAAACTAACAGTAGCCCTAAACTTACTCCCTCAAACTAAGTTCAAACCTAACCTAACCTGAAGCCTAAATCAAACCATACACCTAACCCTAACCCTAGGCAGACACCTTAAACTCAACCCCAACCCTAACCTGACCCTCACGCTATCTCCAACCGTAACACTGAACCGAAAACTAACAGTAGCCCTAAACTTACTCCCTCAAACTAAGTTCAAACCTAACCTAACCTGAAGCCTAACTCAAACCACAGACCTAACCCTAACCCTAGGCGGACACCTTAAGCTCAACCCCAACCCTAACCTGACCCTCACGCTAACTCCACCCGTAACACTGAACCGAAAACTAACAGTAGCCCTAAACTTACTCCCTCAAACTAAGTTCAACCCTAACCTAACATGAAGCCTAACTCAAACCATAGACCTAACCCTAACCCTAGGCGGACACCTCAAGCTAACCCCAACCCTAACCTGACCCTGACGCTAACTCCAACCATAATACTGAACAGAAAACTAACGGTAGCCCTAAACTTACTCCCTCAAACTAAGTTCAAACCTAACCTAACCTGAAGCCTAAATCAAACCATACACCTAACCCTAACCCTAGGCGGACACCTTAAGCTCAACCCCAAACCTAACCTGACCCTGACGCTTACTGCAAACGTAACAGTTAACCGAAAAATAACAGTAGCCCTAAACTGACTCCCTCAAACTAAGTTCAAACCTAACCTAACCTGAAGCCTAACTCAAACCATAGACCTAACCCAAACCCTAGGCGGACACCTTATGCTTAACCCCCAACCTACCCTGACCCTGACGCTTACTCCAACTGTAACAGTTAACCGAAAACTAACAGTAGCCCTAAATTTACTCCCTCAAACTAACTTCAAACCTAAACGAACCTGAAGCCTAAATCAAACCATACACCTAACCCTAACCCTAGACAGACACCTTAATCTCAACCCCAACCCTAACCTGACCGTGACGCTAACTCCAACCGTAACAGTTTCCCGAAAACTAACAGTTGCCCTAAACTTACTCCCTCAAACTAAGTTCAATCCTAACCTAACCTGAAGCCTAACTCAAACCATAGACCAAACCCTAACCCTAGGCGGACACCTGAAGCTCAACCCCAACCCTAAGCTGACCTCCAGGCTAACTCCAACCATAATACTGAACTGAAAACTAACAGTAGCTCTAAACCTTCTCCCTCAAACTAAGTTCAATCCTAACCTAACCTGAAGCCTAAATGAAACCATAGACCTAACCCTAACCCTAGGCGGACACCTTATGCTAAACCCCCACTCTAACCTGAACCTGACGCTTACTCCAACCGTAACAGTTAACCGAAAACTAACAGTAGCCCTAAACTTACTCCCTTAAACTAAGTTCAATCCTAACCTAACCTGATGCCTAAATGAAACCATAGACCTAACCCTAACCCCAGGCGGAAACCTTATGCTTAACCCCCACCCTAACCTGACCCTGACGCTTACTCCAAACGTAACAGTTAAAGGAAAACTAACAGTAGCCCTAAAATTACTCCCTCAAACTAAGTTCAAACCTAACCTAACCTTAAGCCTAAATCAAACCATACACCTAACCCTAACCCTAGGCGGAAACCTTAAGCTCAACCCCAAACCTAACCTGACCCTGGCGCTTACTCCAACCGTAACAGTTAACCGAAAACTGACAGTAGCCCTAAAATTACTCCCTCAAACTAAGTTCAAACCTAACATAACCTGAAGCCTAACTCAAACCACAGACCTAACCCTAACCCTAGGCGGACACCTTAAGCTCAACCCCAACCCTAACCTGACCCTCACGCTATCTCCAACCGTAACACTGAACCGAAAACTAACAGTAGCCCTAAACTTACTCCCTCAAACTAAGTTCAAACCTAACCTAACCTGAAGCCTAACTCAAACAATAGACCTAACCCTAACCCGAGGCGGACACCTTAAGCTTGACCCCAAACCTAATCTGACCCTGAGACTAAATTCAACCATAACACTGAACCAAAAAATAAAATAGGCCTAAACATACTCCCTCAAACTAAGTTCAAACCTAACCTAACCTGAAGCCTAACTCAAACCATAGACCTAACCCTAACCCTAGGCGGACACCTGAATCTTAATCCCAACCCTAACTTGACCATGACGCTCTCTCCAACCGTAACACTGAACTGAAAACTAACAGTAGGCCTAAACTTACTCCCTCAAACTAAGTTCAAACCTAACCTAACGTGAACCCTAACTCAAACCACAGACCTAACCCTAACCCTAGGCGGACACCTTAAGCTTAACCCCAACCCTAACCTGACCCTGAGGCTAAATCCAACCGGAACACTGAACCGAAAACTAACAGTAGCCTTAAACTTACTAACTCAAACTAACTTCAATCCTAACCTAACCAGAAGCCTAAATGAAACCATAGACCTAACCCTAACCCTAGGCGGACACCTTATGCTTAACCCCCACCCTAACCTGACCCTGACGCTTACTCCAACCATAACAGTTAAACGAAAACTAACAGTAGCCCTAAACTTACTCCCTCAAACTAAGTTCAAACCTAACCTAAACTGAAGCCTAAATCAAACCATACACCTAACCCTAACCCTAGGCGGACACCTTAAGCTCAACCCCAAACCTAACCTGGCCCTGACGCTAACTCCAAAAGTAACAGTTACCCGAATACTAACAGTAGCCCTAAACTTACTCCCTCAAACTAAGTTCAAACCTAACCTAACCTGAAGCCTAACTCAAACCATAGACCTAACCCTAACCCTAGGCGGACACCTGAAGCTCAACCACAACGCTAACCTGAACCTGACCCTATCTCCAACCGTAACACTGAACCGAAAACTAACAGTAGCCCCAAACTTACTCCCTCAAACTAAGTTCAAACCTAACCTAACCTGAAGCCTAACTCAAACCACAGACCTAACCCTAACCCTAGGCGGACACCTTAAGCTCAACCCCAACCCTAACCTGAACCTCACACTAACTCCAAAGGTAACACTGAACCGAAAACTAACAGTAGCCCTAAACTTACGCCCTCAAACTAAGTTCAAACATAACCTAACCTGAAGCCTAACTCAAACAATAGACCTAACCCTAACCCTAGGCGGACACCTTAAGCTTGACCCCAACCCTAACCTGACCCTGAGGCTAAATTCAACCGTAACACTGAACCGAAAAATACAATAGGCCTAAACTTACTCCCTCAAACTAAGTTCAAAGCTAACCTAACCTGAAGCCTAACTCAAACCATAGACCTAACCCTAACCCTAGGCGGACACCTGAATCTCAACCCCAACCCTAACCTGACCCTCACGCTAACTCCAACCGTAACACTGAACCGAAAACTAACAGTAGCACTAAACTTACTCCCTCAAACTAACTTCAAACCTAACCTACCCTGAAGCCTAAATCAAATCATACACCTAACCCTAACCCTAGGCGGACAGCTTAAGCTCAACCCCAAACCTAACCTGACCTCCAGGATAACTCCAACCATATCACTGAACCGAAAACTAAGAGTAGCCCTAAACTTACTCCCTCAAACTTAGTTCAATCCTAACCTAACCTGAAGCCTAAATGAAACCATAGACCTAACCCTAACCCTAGGCGGACACCTCAAGCTCAACCCCAACCCTAACCTGGCCCTGACGCTAACTCCAACAGTAACAGTTACCCGAAAACTAAGAGTAGCCCTAAACTTACTCCCTCAAACTAAGTTCAAACCTAACCTAACCTGAAACCTAAATCTAACCATACACCTAACCCTAACCCTAGGCGGACACCTTAAACACAACCCCAACCCTAACGTGACCCTCATGCTAACTCCAACCATAACACTGAACCGGAAACTAACAGTAGCCCTAAACTTACTCCATGAAACTAAGTTCAAACCAAACCTAACATGAGTCCTAACTCAAACCATAGACCTAACCCTAACCCTAGGCGGACATCTGAAGCTCAACCACAACCCTAACCTGACCCTGACGCTATCTCCAACCGTAACACTGAACTGAAAACTAACAGTATCCCTAAAATTACTCCCTCAAACTAAGTTCAAACCTAACCTAACCTGATGCCTAATTCATACCACAGACCTAACCCTAACCCTAGGCGGACACCTTAAGCTCAACCGCAACCCTAACCGGACCCTCTCGCTAACTCCAAACGTAACACTGAACCAAAAACTAACAGTAGCCCTAAACTTACTCCCTCAAACTAAGTTCAATCCTAACCTAACCTGAAGCCTAAATGAAACCATAGACCTAACCCTAACACTAGGCGGACACCTTATGCTTAACCCCCACCCTAACCTGACCCTGACGCTTACTCCAACTGTAACAGTTAACCGAAAACTAACAGTAGCCCTAAACTTACTCCCTGAAACTAACTTCAAACCTAACCTAACCTGAAGCCAAAATCAAACCATACACCTAACCCTATCCCTAGGCGGACACCTTAAGTTCAACCCCAACCCTAACCTGACCTCCAGGCTAACTCCAACTATATCACTGAACCGAAAACTAAGAGTAGCCCTAAACTTACTCCCTCAAACTAAGTTCAATCCTAACCTAATCTGAAGCCTAAATGAAACCATAGACCTAACCCTAACCCTAGGCGGACACCTTATGGTTAACCCCCACAAATAACCTGACCCTGACGCTTACTCCAACCGTAACAGTTAAACGAAAATTAACAGTAGCCCTAAACTTACTCCCTCAAACTAAGTTCAAACCTATCCTAACCTGAAGTCTAAATCAAACCATACACCTAACCCTAACCCTAGGCGGATACCTTAAGCTCAACCCCAAAC
Organism: Tupaia tana; assembly: GCA_026018925.1. Classification (NCBI taxonomy): domain Eukaryota; kingdom Metazoa; phylum Chordata; class Mammalia; order Scandentia; family Tupaiidae; genus Tupaia; species Tupaia tana. The sequence continues at coordinate 1,970,856 of JAKSZU010000034.1, read as the reverse complement.
CTATCCTGACCCTGACACTTACACCAACTGTAACAGTTAACCGAAAACTAACAGTAGCCCTAAACTTACTCCCTCAAACTAAGTTCAAACCTAACCTAACCTGAAGCCTAAATCAAATCTTACACCTAACCCTAACCGTAGGCGGACACCTTATGCTTAACCCCCACCCTAACCTGACCCTGACGCTTACTCCAACCGTAACAGTTAACCGAAAACTAACAGTAGCCCGAAATTTAATCCATCAAACTAACTTCAAACCTAACCTAACCTTAAGCCTAAATGAAACCATACACCTAACCCTAACCCTAGGCGGACACCTTAATCTCAACCCCAAACCTAACCTTGCCCTGACGCTAACTCCAACCATAACAGTTTCCAGAAAACTAACAGTAGCCCAAAACTTACTCCCTCAAACTAAGTTCAATCCTAACCTAACCTGAAGCCTAAATGAAACCATAGACCTAACCCTAACCCTAGGCGAACACCTTAAGCTTAACCCCCATCCTAACCTGACCCTGACGCTTACTCCAACTGTAACAGTTAACCGAAAACTAACAGTAGCCCTGAACTTACACCCTCAAACTAACTTCAAACCTAATCTAACCTGAAGCCTAACTCAAACCATAGACCTAAACCTAACCCTAGGCGGACAACTGAAGCTCAACCCCAACCCTAAACTGACCCTGACGCTATCTCCAACCATAACACTGAACCGAAAACTAACAGTAGCCCTAAATTTACTCCCTCAAACTAAGTTCAAACCTAACCTAACCAGAAGCCTAACTCTAACCACAGACCTAACCCTAACCCTGGGCGGACACCTTATGCTCAACCCCAACCCTAACCTGACCCTCACTCTAACTCCAACCGTAACACTAAACCGAAAACTAACAGTAGCCCTAAACTAACTCCCTCAAACTAACTTCAAACCTAACCTAACCTGAAGCCTAAATCAAATCATACACCTAACCCTAATCCTAGGCGGACACCTTAGGCATAAACTCCACCCTAACCTGACCCTGACGCTTACTCCAACTGTAACAGTTAACCGAAAACTAACAGTAGCCCTAAACTTACTCCCTCAAACTAAGTTCAAACCTAACCTAACCTGAAGCCTAAATCAAACCATAAACCTAACCATAAACCGGACACCTTAAGCTCAACCCCAACCCTAACCTGGCCCTGACGCTAACTCCAACAGTAACAGTTACCCGAAAACTAAGAGTAGCCCTAAACTTACTCCCTCAAACTAAGTTCAATCCTAACCTAACCTGAAGCCTAAATGAAACCATAGACCTAACCCTAACCCTAGGCGGACACCTTATGGTTAACCCCCACCATAACCTGACCCTGACGCTTACTCCAACCGTAACAGTTAAAAGAAAACTAACAGTAGCCCTAAACTTACTCCCTCAAACTAAGTTCAAACCTATCCTAACCTGAAGTCTAAATCAAACAATACACCTAACCCTAACCCTAGGCAGATACCTTAAGCTCAACCCCAAACCTAACCTGACCCTGACACTTACACCAACTGTAACAGTTAACCGAAAACTAAGAGTAGCCCTAAACTTATTCCCTCAAACTAAGTTCAAACCTAAGCTAACCTGAAGCCTAAATCAAATCTTAGACCTAACCCTAACCCTAGGCGGACACCTTATGCTTAACCCCCACCCTAACCTGACCCTGACGCTTACTCCAACCGTAACAGTTAACCGAAAACTAACAGTAGCCCTAAACTTACTCCCTGAAACTAACTTCAAACCTAACCTAACCTGAAGCCAAAATCAAACCATACACCTAACCCTAACCCTAGGCGGACACGTTAAGCTCAACCCGAACCCTAACCTGACCCTGACGCTAACTCCAACCGTAACAGTTACCCGAAAACTAACAGTAGCCCTAAACTTACTCCCTCAAACTAAGTTTAAAGCTAACCTAACCAGAAGCCAAAATCAAACCATACACCTAACCCTAACCCTAGGCGGACACCTTAAGGTCAACCCCAACCCTAACCTGACCCTCACGATAACTCCAACAGTAACACTGAACCGAAAACTAACAGTAGCCCTAAACTTACTCCCTCAAACTATGTTCAAACCTAACCTAACCTGAAGCCTAACTCAAACCATAGACCTAACCCTAACCCTAGGCGGACACCTGAAGCTCAACCACAACCCTAACCTGACCCTGACGCTATCTCCAACCGTAACACTGAACCGAAAACTAACAGTAGCCCTATACTTACTCCCTCAAACTAAGTTCAAACCTAACCTAACCTGAAGCCTATCTCAAACCACAGACCTAACCCTAACCCTAGGCGGACACCTTAAGCTCAACCCCCACCCTAACCGGACACTCACGCTAACTCCAAATGTAACACTGAATCAAAAACTAACAGAAGCCCTAAACTTACTCCCTCAAACTAAGTTCAAACCTAACCTAACCTGAAGCCTAAATCAAACCATACACCTAACCCTAACCCTAGGCAGACACCTTAAGCTCAACCCCAAACCTAACCTGACCCTGACGCTTACTCCAACCGTAACAGTTAACCGAAAACTAACAGTAGCCCTAAACTGACTCCCTCAAACTAAGTTCAAACCTAACCTAACCTGAAGCCTAAATCGAATCATAGACCTAACCCTAACCGTAGGCGGACAACTTATGCTTAACCCCCATCCTAACCTGACCCTGACGCTTACTCCAACTGTAACAGTTAACTGAAAACTAACAGTAGCCCTGAACTTACACCCTCAAACTAACTTCAAACATAATCTTACCTGAAGACTAACTCAAACCATAGACCTAACCCTAACCGTAGGCGGACACCTGAAGCTCAACCCCAACCCTAACCTGACCCTGACGCTATCTCCAACCATAACACTGAACCGAAAACTAACAGAAGCCCTAAACTTACTCCCTCAAACTAAGTTCAAACCTAACCTAACCTGAAGCCTAACGCAAACCACAGACCTAACCCTAACCCTAGGCGGACACCTTAAGCTCAACCCCAACCCTAACCTGACCCTCACGCTAACTCCAACCGTAACACTGAACCGAAAACTAACAGTAGCACTAAACTTACTCCCTCAAACTAACTTCAAACCTAACCTACCCTGAAGCCTAAATCAAATCATACACCTAACCCTAACCCTAGGCGGACAGCTTAAGCTCAACCCCAACCCTAACCTGACCTCCAGGCTAACCCCAACCATATCACTGAACCGAAAACTAAGAGTAGCCCTAAACTTACTCCCTCAAACTAAGTTCAATCCTAACCTAACCTGAAGCCTAAATGAAACCATAGACCTAACCCTAACCCTAGGCGGACACCTTATGCTTAACCCCCACCCTAACCTGACCCTGACGCTTACTCCAACCGTAACAGTTAACCGAAAACTAACAGTAGCCCTAAAATTACTCCATCAAACTAACTTCAAACCTAACCTAACCTTAGGCCTAAATGAAACCATACACATAACCCTAACCCTAGGCGGACACCTTAATCTCAACCCCAACCCTAAACTATCCCTTACGCTAACTCCAACCATAACAGTTTCCCGAAAACTAACAGTAGCCCTAAACTTACTCCCTCAAACTAACTTCCAACCTAACCTAACCTGAAGCCTAAATCAAATCATACACCTAACCCTAATCTTTGGCGGACACCTTATGCTTAAACTCCACCCTAACCTGACCCTGACGCTTACTCCAACTGTAACAGTTAACCGAAAACTAACAGTAGCCCTAAACTTACTCCCTCAAACTAAGTTCAAACCTAACCTAACCTGAAGCCTAAATCAAACCATAAACCTAACTCTAACCCTAGGCGGACACCTTAAGCTCAACCCCAACCCTAACCTGGCCCTGACGCTAACTCCAACAGTAACAGTTACCCGAAAACTAAGAGTAGCCCTAAACTTACTCCCTCAAACTAAGTTCAAACCTAACCTAACCTGAAGCCTAAATCTAACCATACACCTAACCCTAACCCTAGGCGGACACCTTAAACAAAACCCCAATCCTAACGTGACCCTCATGCTAACTCCAACCGTAACACTGAACCGAAAACTAACAGTAGCCCTAAACTTACTATATCAAACTAAGTTCAAACCAAACCTAACCTGAATCCTAACTCAAGCCATAGACCTAACCCTAACCCTAGGCAGACATCTGAAGCTCAACCACAACCCTAACCTGACCCTGACGCTATCTCTAACCGTAACACTGAACTGAAAACTAACAGTATCCCTAAAATTACTCCCTCAAACTAAGTTCAAACCTAACCTAACCTGATGCCTAATTCATACCACAGACCTAACCCTAACCCTAGGCGGACACCTTAAGCTCAACCCCAACCCTAACCGGACCCTCACGCTAACTCCAAACGTAACACTGAACCAAAAACTAACAGTAGCCCTAAACTTACTCCCTCAAACTAAGTTAAAGCCTAACCTAACCTGAAGCCTAAATGAAACCATAGACCTAACCCTAACCCTAGGCGGACACCTTATGCTTAACCCCCACCCTAACCTGACCCTGACGCTTACTCCAACTGTAACAGTTAACCGAAAACTAACAGTAGCCCTAAACTTACTCCCTGAAACTAACATCAAACCTAATCTAACCTGAAGCCAAAATCAAACCATACACCTAACCCTAACCCTAGGCGGACACCTTAAGCTCAACCCCAACCCTAACCTGACCTCCAGGCTAACTCCAAACATATCACTGAACCAAAAACTAAGAGTAGCCCTAAACTTACTCCCTCAAACTAAGTTCAATCCTAACCTAATCTGAAGCCTAAATGAAACCATAGACCTAAACCTAAACCTAGGCGGACACCTTATGGTTAACCCCCACCATAACCTGACCCTGACGCTTACTCCAACCGTAACAGTTAAACGAAAATTAACAGTAGCCCTAAACTTACTCCCTCAAACTAAGTTCAAACCTATCCTAACCTGAAGTCTAAATCAAACCATACACCTAACCCTAACCCTAGGCGGATACCTTAAGCTCAACCCCAAACCTATCCTGACCCTGTCACTTACACCAACTGTAACAGTTAACCGAAAAGTAACAGTAGCCCTAAACTTACTCCCTCAAATTAAGTTCAAACCTAACCTAACCTGAAGCCTAACTCAAACAATAGACCTAACCCTAACCCTAGGCGGACACCTTAAGCTTAACCCCAACCCTAACGTGACCCTGAGGCTAAATCGAACCGTAACACTGAACCGAAAACTAACAGTGGCCCTAAACTTACTCACTCAAACTAAGTTCAAACCTAACCTAACCTGAAGCCTAAATCAAATCTTAGACCTAACCCTAACCCTAGGCGGACACCTTAAGCTCAACTCCAACCCTAAACTGACCCTGACGCTATCTCCAACCGTAACACTGAACTGAAAACTAACAGTAGTCCTAAACTTACTCACTCAAACTAAGTTCAAACGTAACCTAACCTGGAGCCTAAATCAAACCATGGACCTTACCCTAACCCTAGGCAGACACCTCAAACTAACCCCAAACCTAAGCTGACCCTGACGCTAACTCCAAACATAATACTGATCCGAGAATTAACAGTAGCCCTAAACTTACTCCCTCAAACTAAGTTCCAACCTAACCTAACCTGAAGCCTAAATCAAACCATACACCTAACCCTTATCCTAGGCGGACACCTTAACTTCAACGCCAAACATAACCTGACCCTGACGCTTACTCCAACTGTAACAGTTAACCGAAAAATAACAGTAGCCCTAAACTTACTCCCTCAAACTAAGTTCAAACATAACCTAACCTGAAGCCTAAATCAAACCATACACCGAACCCTAACCCTAGGCGGACACATGAAGCTCAAACCCAACCCTAACCTGACCCTCACGCTAACTCCAACCGTAACACTGAACCTAAAACTAACAGTAGCCCTAAACATAATCCCTAAAACTAAGTTCAACCCTAACCTAACCTGAAGCCTAACTCTAACCACAGACCTAACCCTAATCCTAGGCGGACACCTTAAGTTCAACCCCAACCCTAACCTGACCCTCACGCTAACTCCAACCGTAACACTGAACCGAAAACTAACAGTAGCCCTAAACTTACTCCCTCAAACTAACTTCAAACCTAACCTAACCTGAAGCCTAAATCAAATCATACACCTAACCCTAACCCTAGGCGGACACCTTATGCTTAAACTCCACCCTAACCTGACCCTGACGCTTACTCCAACTGTAAAAGTTAACCGAAAACTATCAGTAGCCCTAAACTTACTCCCTCAAACTAAGTTCAAACCTAACCTAACCTGAAGCCTAAATCAAACCATAAACCTAACCCTAACCCTAGGTGGACACCTTAAGCTCAACCCCAACCCTAACCTGGCCCTGACGCTAACTACAACAGTAACAGTTACCCGAAAACTAAGAGTAGCCCTAAACTTACTCCCTCAAACGAAGATCAAACCTAACCTAACCTGAAGCCTAAATCTAACCATACACATAACCCTAACCCTAGGCGGACACATGAAGCTCAAACCCAACCCTAACCTGACCCTCACGCTAACTCCAACCGTAACACTGAACCTAAAACTAACAGTAGCCCTAAACTTAATCCCTAAAACTAAGTTCAACCCTAACCTAACCTGAAGCCTAACTCTAACCACAGACCTAACCCTAACCCTAGGCGGACACCTTAAGCTCAACCCCAACCCTAACCGGACCCTCACGCTAACTCCAAACGTAACACTGACCTGAAAACTAACAGTAGCCCTAAACTTCCTCCCTCAAACTAAGTTCAATCCTAACCTAGCCTGAAGCCTAAATGAAACCATAGACCTAACCCTAACCCTAGGCGGACACCTTATGGTTAACCCCCACCATAACCTGAACCTGACGCTTACTCCAACCGTAACAGTTAAAAGAAAACTAACAGTAGCCCTAAACTTACTCCCTCAAACTAAGTTCAAACCTATCCTAACCTGAAGCCTAAATCAAACCATACACCTAACCCTAACCCTAGGCTGATACCTTAAGCTCAACCCCAAACCTAACCTGACCCTGACACTTACACCAACTGTAACAGTTAACCGAAAACTAAGAGTAGCCCTAAACTTACTCCCTCAAACTAAGTTCAAACCTAACCTAACCTGAAGCCTAAATCAAATCTTAGGCCTAACCCTAACCCTACGCGGACACCATATGCTTAACCCCCACCCTAACCTGACCCTGAAGTTTACTCCAACCGTAACAGTTAACCGAAAACTAACAGTAGCCCTAAATTTACTCCATCAAACTAACTTCAAACCTAAACTAACCTTAAGCCTAAATGAAACCATACACCTAACCCTAACCGTAGGCGGACACCTTAATCTCAACCCCAACCCTAACCTTGCCCTGACGCTAACTCCTACCATAACAGTTTACCGAAAACTAACAATAGCCCTAAACTTACTCCCTCAAACTAAGTTCAATCCTAACCTAACCTGAAGCCTAAATGAAACCATAGACCTTACCCTAACCCTAGGCCAACACCTTATGCTTAACCCCCACCCTAACCTGACCCTGACTCTTACTCCAACTGTAACAGTTAACCGAAAACTAACAGTAGCCCTAAACTGACTCCCTCAAACTAAGTTCAAACCTAACCTAACGAGAAGCCAAAATCAAACCATACACCTCACCCTAACCCAAAGCGGACACCTTAAGCTCAACCCCAACCCTAACATGACCCTCATGCTAACTCCTACCGTAACACTGAACCGAAAACTAACAGTAGCCCTAAACTTACTCCCTCAAACTAAGTTCAAACCTAACCTAACCTGAAGTCTAAATCAAACCATACACCTAACCCTAACCCTAGGCGGACACCTTGAGCTCAACCCCAAACCTAACCTGACCCTGACGCTTATTCCAACCATAACAGTTAACCGAAAACTAACAGTAGCCCTAAACTGACTCCCTCAAACTAAGTTCAAACCTAACCTAACCAGAAGCCTAAATCAAAAAATAGACCTAACCCTAACCCTAGGTGGACAACTTATGCTTAACACCCACCCTAACCTGACCCTGACGCTTACTGCAACTGTAACAGTTAACCGAAAACTAACAGTAGCCCTGAACTTACACCGTCAAACTAACTTCAAACCTAATCTAACCTGAAGCCTAACTCAAACCATAGACCTAACCCTAACCATAGGCGGACACCTGAATCTCAACCCCAACCCTAACCTGACCCTGACGCTATCTCCAACCATAACACTGAACCGAAAACTAACAGTAGCCCTAAACTTACTCCCTCAAACTAAGTTCAAACCTAACCTAACCTGAAGCCTAACTCTAACCACAGACCTAACCCTAACCCTAGGCGGACACCTTAAGTTCAACCCCAACCCTAACCTGACCCTCACGCTAACTCCAACCGTAACACTGAACCGAAAACTAACAGTAGCCCTAAACTTACTCCCTCAAACTAACTTCAAACCTAACCTAACCTGAAGCCTAAAGCAAATCATACAGCTAACCCTAACCCTGGGCGGACACCTTATGCTTAAACTCCACCCTAACCTGACCCTGACGCTTACTCCAACTGTAACAGTTAACCGAAAACTAACAGTAGCCCTAAACTTACTCCCTCAAACTAAGTTCAAACCTAACCTAACCTGAAGCCTAAATCAAACCATAAACCTAAACCTAACCCTAGGCGGACACCTTAAGCTCAACCCCAACCCTAACCTGGCCCTGACGCTAACTCCAACAGTAACATTTACCCGAAAACTAAGAGTAGCCCTAAACTTACTCCCTCAAACTAAGTTCAAACCTAACCTAACCTGAAGCCTAAATCTAACCATACACCTAACCCTAACCCTAGGCGGACACCTTAAACACAACCCCAACCCAAACGTGACCCTCACGCTAACTCCAACCGTAACACTGAACCGAAAACTAACAGTAGCCCTAAACTTACTCCATGAAACTAAGTTCAAACCAAACCTAACCTGAAGCCTAACTCAAACCATAGACCTAACCCTAACCCTAGGCGGACATCTGAAGCTCAACCACAACCCTAACCTCACCCTGACGCTATCTCCAACCGTAACACTGAACTGAAAACTAACAGTACCCCTAAAATTACTCCCTCAAACTAAGTTCAAACCTAACCTTACCTGATGCCTAACTCACACCACAGACCTAACCCTAACCCTAGGCGGACACCTTAAGCTCAACCCCAACCCTAACCGGACCCTCATGCTAACTCCAAACGTAACACTGAACCAAAAACTAACAGTAGCCCTAAACTTACTCCCTCAAACTAAGTTCAAACCTAACCTAACCTGAAGCCTAACTCAAACAATAGACCTAACCCTAACCCAAGGCGGACACCTTAAGCTTAACCCCAACCCTAACCTGACCCTGAGGCTAAATCCAACCGTAATACTGAACCGAAAACTAACAGTAGCCATAAACTTATTCCCTCAAACTAAGTTCAATCCTAACCTAACCTGAAGTCTAAATGAAACCATAGACCTAACCCTAACCCTAGGCGGACACCTTATGGTTAACCCCCACACTAACCTGACCCTGACGCTTACTCCAACCGTAACAGTTAAACGAAAACTAACAGTAGCCCTAAACTTACTCCCTCAAACTAAGTTCAAAGCTATCCTAACCTGAAGCCTAAATCAAACAATACACCTAACGCTAACCCTATGCGGATACCTTAAGCTCAACCCCAAACCTAACCTGACCCTGACACTTACACCAATCGTAACAGTTAACCGAAAACTAACAGTAGCCCTAAACTGACTCTCTCAAACTAAGTTCAAACCTAACCTATCCTGAAGCCTAAATCAAATCTTAGACCTAACCCTAACCCTAGGCGGACACCTTATTGTTAACCCCCACCCTAAACTGACCCTGACGCTTACTCCAACTGTAACAGTTAACCGAAAACTAACAGTAGGTCTAAACTTACTCCCTGAAACTAACTTCAAACCTAACCTAACCTGAAGCCTAAATCAAACCATACACCTAACACTAACCCTAGGCGGACACCTTAAGCTCAACCCCAACCCTAACCTGACCCTGACGCTAACTCTAACCGTAACAGTTACCCGAAAACTAACAGTAGCCCTAAACTTACTCCCTCAAACTAAGTTCAAACCTAACCTAACCAGAAGCCAAAATCAAAACATACACCTAACCCTAACCCTAGGCGGACACCTTAAGCTCAACCGCAACCCTAACCTGACCCTCACGCTAACTCCAACCGTAACACTGAACCGAAAACTAACAGTAGCCCTAAAATTACTCCCTCAAACTAAGTTCAAACATAACCTAACCTGAAGCCTAACTCAAACCATAGACCTAACCCTAACCCTATGAGGACACCTTAAGCTCAACCCCAACCCTAACCTGACCCTCACGCTAACTCCAACCGTAACACTGAACCGAAAACTAACAGTAGCCCTAAACTTACTCCTTCAAACTAAGTTCAAACCTAACCTAACCTGAAGCCTATATCCAACCATAGACCTAACCCTAACCCTAGGCGGACACATGAAGCTCAACCCCAACCCTAACCTGACCCTGACGCTATCTCCAACCGTAACACTGAACCGAAAACTAACAGTAGACCTAAACTTACTCCTTCAACTAAGTTCAAACCTAACCTAACCTGAACCCTATCTCAAACCACAGACCTAACCCTAACCCTAGGCGGACACCTTAAGCTCAACCCCACCCCTAACTGGACCCTCATGCTAACTCCAAACGTAACACTGAACCGAAAACTAACAGTAGCCCTAAACTTACTCCCTCAAACTAAGTTCAATCCTAACCTAACCTGAAGCCTAAATGAAACCATAGACCTAACCCTAACCCTAGGCGGACACCTTATGCTTAACCCCCACCCTAACCTGACCCTGACGCTAACTCCAACCATAACAGTTACCCGAAAACTAACAGTAGCACTAAACTTACTCCCTCAAACTAAGTTCAAACCTAACCTAACCAGAAGCCAAAATCAAAACATACACCTAACCCTAACCCTAGGCGGACACCTTAAGCTCAACCCCAACCCTAACCTGACCCTCACGATAACTCCAACCGTAACACTGAACCGAAAACTAACAGTAGCCCTAAACTTACTCCCTCAAGCTAAGTTCAAACCGAACCTAACCTGAAGCCTAACTCAAACCATAGACCTAACCCTAACCCTATGAGGACACCTTAAGCTCAACCCCAACCCTAACCTGACCCTCACGCTAACTCCAACGGTAACACTGAACCGAAAACTAACAGTAGCCCTAAACTTACTCCCTCAAACTAACTTCAAACCTAACCTAACTTGAAGCCTAACTCAAACCATAGACCTAACCCTAACCCTAGGCGGACACCTGATACTCAACCACAACCCTAAACTGACCCTGACGCTATCTCCAACCGTAACACTGAACCGAAAACTAAGAGTAGCCCTAAACTTACTCCCTCAAACTAAGTTCAAACCTAACCTAACCTGGAGCCTAACTCAAACCATAGACCTAACCCTTACCCTAGGCGGACACCTGAAGCTTAATCACAATCCTAACCTGACCCTGACGCTATCTCCAACCGTAACGCTGAACCGAAAACTAACATTAGCCCTAAACTTACTCCCTCAAACTAAGTTCAAACCTAACCTACCCTGAAGCCTAAATCAAACCACAGACCTAACCCCAACCCTAGGAGGACACCTTAAGCTCAACCCCAACCCTAACCTGACCCTCACGCTAACTCCAACCGTAACACTGAACCGAAAACTAACAGTAGCCCTAAACTTACTCCCTCAAACTAAGTTCAAACCTAACCTAACATGAAGCCTCACTCAAACAATAGACCTAACCCTAACCCTAGGCGGACACCTTAAGCTTGACCCCAACCCTAACCTGGCCCTGAGGCAAAATTCAACCGTAAAACTGCACCAAAAAATACAATAGGCCTAAACTTACTCCCTCAAACTAAGTTCAAACCTAACCTAACCTGAAGCCTAACACAAACCATAGACCTAACCCAACCCTAGGCGGACACCTGAATCTCAACCCCAACCCTAACTTGACCCTGACGCTATCTCCAACCGTAACACTGAACCGAAAACAAACAGTAGCCCTAAACTTACTCACTCAAACTAAGTTCAAACGTAACTTAACCTGAAGCCTAAATCAAACCATAGACCTAACCCAACCCTAGGCGGACACCTGAATCTCAACCCCAACCCTAACTTGACCCTGACGCTATCTCCAACCATAATACTGAACCGAGAACTAACAGTAGCCCTAAACTTACTCCCTCAAACTAAGTTCAAACCTAACCTAACCTGAATCCTAAATCAAACGATACACCTAACCCTAACCCTAGGCGGACACCTTAACTTCAACCCCAAACCTAACCTGACCCTGACGCTTACTCCAACTGTAACAGTTAACCGAAAACTGACAGTAGCCCTAAACTTACTGCCTCAAACTAAGTTCAAACATAACCTAACCTGAAGCCTAACTCAAACCATACACCTAACCCTAACCCTAGGCGGACACCTTAAACTCAACCCCAACACTAACCTGGCCGTGACGCTAACTCCAACCGAAACAGTTACCCGAAAACTAACAGTAGCCCTAAACTTACTCTCTCAAACTAAGTTCAAACCTAACCTAACCTGAAGCCTAAATCAAACCATACACCTAAACCTAACCCTAGGCGGACACCTGAAGCTCAAACCCAACCCTAACCTTACCCTCACGCTAACTCCAACCGTAACACTGATCCTAAAACTAACAGTAGCCCTATACTTACTCCCTAAAACTAAGTTCAATCCTAACCTAACCTGAAGCCTAAATGAAACCATAGACCTAACCCTAACCCTAGGCGGACACCTTATGCTTAACCCCCACAATAACCTGACCCTGACGCTTACTCCAACCGAAACAGTTAACCGAAAACTAACAGTAACCCGAAACTTACACCATCAAACTAACTTCAAACCTAACCTAACCTTAAGCCTAAATGGAACCATACACATAACCCTAAACCTAGGCGGACACCTTAATCTCAAACCCAACCCTAACCTGGCCCTGAGGCTAACTCCAACCGTAACAGTTTCCCGAAAACTAACAGTAGCCCTAAACTTACTCCCTCAAACTAAGTTCAAACCTAACCTAACCTGAAGCCGAAATCAAACCATACACCTAACCCTAACCCTAGGCGGACACCTTATGCTTAAACTCCACCCTAACCTGACCCTGACGCTTAATCCAACTGTAACAGTTAACCGAAATCTAACAGTAGCCCTAAACTTACTCCCTCAAACTAAGTTCAAACCTAACCTAACCTGAAGCCTAAATCAAACCATAAACCTAACCCTAACCCTAGGCGAACACCTTAAGCTCAACCCCAACCCTAACCTGGCCCTGACGCTAACTCCAACAGTAACAGTTACCCGAAAACTAAGAGTAGCCCTAAACTTACTCCCTCAAACTAAGTTCAAACCTAACCTAACCTGAAGCCTAAATCTAACCATACACCTAACCCTAACCCTAGGCGGACACCTTAAGCTCAACCCCAACCCTAACGTGACCCTCACGCTAACTCCAACCGTAACACTGAATCGAAAACTAACAGTAGCCCTAAACTTACTCCATCAAACTAAGTTCAAACCTAACATAACCTGAAGCCTAACTCAAACCATAGACCTAACCGTAACCCTAGTCGGACACCTGAAGCTCAACCCCAACCCTAACCTGACCCGGACGCTATCTCCAACCGTAACACTGAACTGAAAACTAACAGTATCCCTAAACTTACTACCTCAAACTAAGTTCAAACCTAACCTAACCTGATGCCTAACTCATAACACAGACCTAACCCTAACCCCAGGCGGACACCTGAAGCTCAACCCCAACCCTAACCTGACCCAGACGCTATCTCCAACCGTAACACTGAACCGAAAACTAACAGTAGCCCTAAACTTACTCACTCAAACTAAGTTCAAACGTAACTTAACCTGAAGCCTAAATCAAACCACAGACCTAACCCTAACCCTAGGCGGACACCTTAAGCTCAACTCCAACCCTAACCTGACCCAGACGCTATCTCCAACTGTAACACTTAACCGAAAACTAACAGTAGCCCTAAACTTACTCACTCAAACTAAGTTCAAACGTAACCTACCCTGGAGCCTAAATCAAACCATGGACCTAACCCTAACCCTAGGCGGACACCTCAAGCTAACCCCAACCCTAACCTGACCCTGACGCTAACTCCAACCATAGTACTGAACCGAGAACTAACAGTAGCCCTAAACTTACTCCCTCAAACTAAGTTCAAACCTAACCTAACCTGAAGCCTAAATCAAACCATACACCTAACCCTAACCCTAGGCGGATACCTTAACTTCAACCCCAAACATAACCTGGCCCTGACGCTAACTCCAATCGTAACAGCTACCCGAAAACGAACAGTAGCCCTAAACTTACTCTCTCAAACTAAGTTCAAACCTAACCTAACCTGAAGCCTAAATCAATCCATACACCTAACCCTAACCCTAGGCGGACACCTTAAGCTCAACCCCAACCCTAACCTGACCCTCACGCTATGTCAAACCGTAACACAGAACAGAAGACTAAGAGTAGCCCTAAACTTACTCCCTCAAACTAAGTTCAAACCTAACCTAACCTGAAGCCTAACTCAAACCATAGACCTAACCCTAACCCTAGGCAGACACCTGAAGCTCAACACCAACCATAAACTGACCCTGACGCTATCTCCAACCGTAACACTGAACCGAAAAATACCAGTAGCCCTAAACTTACTCCCTCAAACTAAGTTCAATCCTAACCTTTCCTGAAGCCTAAATGAAACCATAGACCTAACCCTAACTCTAGGAGGACACCTTAAGCTCAACCCCAACCGTAACCTGGCCCTGACGCTAACTCCAACCGTAACAGTTTCCCGAAAACTAACAGTAGCCGTAAACTTACTCCCTCAAACTAAGTTCAAACCTAACCTAACCTGAAGCCAAATCAAACCATACACCTAACCCTAACCCTAGGCGGACACCTTAAGCTCAACCCCAAACCTAACCTGACCTCCAGTCTAACTCCCACCAAATCACTGAACCGAAAAATAAGAGTAGCCCTAAACTTACTTGCTCAAACTAAGTTCAAACCTAACCTAACCTGAAGCCTAACTCAAATCATAGACCTAACCCTAACAATAAGCGGACACCTGAAGCTCAACCCCAACCCTAACCTGACCCTGACGCTATCTCCAACTGTAACACTGAACCGAAAACTAACAGTAGCCCTAAACTTACTCACTCAAACTAAGTTCAAATGTAACCTAACCTGAAGCATAAATCAAATCACAGACCTAACCCTAACCCTAGGCGGACACCTTAAGCTCAACTCCAATCCTAACCTGACCCTGACGCTATCTCCAACCGTAACACTGAACCGAAAACTAACAGTAGCCCTAAACTTACTCACTCAAACTAAGTTCAAACGTAACCTAACCTGGAGCCTAAATCAAACCATGGACCTAACCCTAACCCTAGGCGGACACCTCAAGCTAACCCCAAACCTAACCTGACCCAGACGCTAACTTCAACCATAATACTGAACCGAAACTTAAGAGTAGCCCTAAACTTACTCCCTCAAACTAAGTTCAAACCTTACCTAACCTGAAGCCTAAATCAAATCATAGACCTAACCCTAACAATAGGCGGACACCTGAAGCTCAACCCCAACCCTAACCTGACCCTGACACTATCTCCAACCGTAACACTGAACAGAAAACTAACAGTAGCCCTAAACTTACTCACTCAAACTAAGTTCAAACGTAACCTAACCTGGAGCCTAATCAAACCATGGACCTAACCCTAACCCTAGGCGGACACCTCAAGCTAACCCCAATCCTAACCTGACCCTGACGCTAACTCCAACCGTAACAGTTAACCGAAAACTAACAGTAGCCCTAAACTTACTCCCTCAAACTAACTTCAAACCTAACCTAACCTGAAGCCTAAATCAAACCATACACCTAACCCTAACCCTAGGCGGACACCTTAAGCTCAACCATAACCCTAACCTGACCTCTAGTCTAACTGCAACCATATCACTGAACCGAAAACTAAGATTAGCCCTAAACTTACTCCCTCAAACTAAGTTCAATCCTAACCTAACCTGAAGCCTAAATGAAACCATACACCTAACCCTAACCCTAGGCGGACACCTTATGCTAAACTCCCACCCTAACCTGACCCTGACGCTTACTCCAACTGTAACAGTTAACCGAAAACTAACAGTAGCCCTAAACTTACTCCCTGAAACTAACTTCAAACCTAACCTAACCTGAAGCCTAAATCAAACCATACACCTAACCCTAACCCTAGGCAGAAACCTTAAGCTCAACCCCAACCCTAACCTGACCCTGACGCTAACTCCAACCGTAACACTGAACAGAAAACTAACAGTAGCCCTAAATTTACTCCCTCAAACTAACTTCAAACCTAACCTAACCTGAATCCTAACTCAAACCATAGACCTAACCCTAACCCTAGGCGGACACCTGAAGCTCAACCACAACCCTAACTTGACCCTGACGCTATCTCCAACCGTAACACTGAACCGAAAACTAACAGTAGCCCTAAACTTACTCCCTCAAACTAAGTTCAAACCTAACCTAACCTGAAGCCTATCTCAAACCACAGACATAACCCTAACCATAGGCGGACACCGTAAGCTCAACCCCAACCCTAACCTGACCCTGAGGCTAAATCCAACCGTAACACTCAACTGAAAACTAACAGTAGCACTAAACTAACTCCCTCAAACTAAGTTCAAACCTAAACTAACCTGAAGCCTAAATGAAACCATAGAACTAACCCTAACGCTAGGCGCACACCTTAAGCTCAACCCCAAACCTAACCTGACCCTGACGCTTACTCCAACCGTAACAGTTAAACGAAAACTAACAGTAGCCCTAAACTGACTCCCTCAAACTAAGTTCAATCCTAACCTAACCTGAAGCCTAAGTCAAATCATAGACCTAACCCTAACCCTAGGCGGACACCTTATGCTTAACCCCCACCCTACTCTGACCCTGACTCTTACTCCAACTGTAACAGTTAACCGAAAACTAACAGTAACCCTAAACTTACTCCCTCAAACTAACTTCAACCCTAACCTAACCTGAAGCCTAAAACAAACCATACACCTAACCCTAAACCTAGGCGGACACCTTAATCCCAACCCCAACCCTAACCTGGCCCTGACGCTAACTCCAACCGTAACAGTTTCCCGAAAACTAACAGTAGCCCTAAACTTACTCCCTCAACCTAAGTTCAAACCTAACCTAACCTGAACCCTAAATCAAACCATACACCTAACCCTAACCCTAGGCGGACACTTTAAGCTGAACCCCAACCCTAACCAGACCTCCAGGCTAACTCCAACCATATCACTGAACCGAAAACTAAGAGTAGCCCTAAACTTACTCGCTCAAACTAAGTTCAAACCTAACCTAACCTGAAGCCTAACTCAAATCATAGACCTAACCCTAACAATAGGCGGACACCTGAAGCTCAACCCCAACCCTAACCTGACCCTGACGCTATCTCCAACCGTAACACTGAACCGAAAACTAACAGTAGCCCTAAACTTACTCACTCAAACTAAGTTCAAACGTAACCTAACCTGAAGCCTCAATCAAACCACAGACCTAACGCTAACCCTAGGCGGACACCTTAAACTCCACTCCAAACCTAACCTGACCCTGACGCTAACTCCAACCATAATACTGAACCGAAAACTAACAGTAGCCCTAAACTTACTCCCTCAAACTAAGTTCAAACCTAACCTAACCTGAAGTCTAAATCGAACCATACACCTAACCCTAAACCTAGGCGGACACCTTAAGCGAAACCCCAAACCTAACCTGACCGTGACGCTTACTCCAACCATAACAGTTAACCGAAAACTAACAGTAGCCCTAAACTTACTCCCTCAAACTATGTTCAAACCTAACCTAACCTGAAGCATAACTCAAACCATAGACCTCACCCTAACCCTATGTGGACACCTTATGCATAACCCCCACCCTAACCTGACCCTGACGCTTACTCCAACCGTAACAGTTACACGAAAACTAACAGTAGCCCTAAATTAACTCCCTCAAACTAAGTTCAAACCTAACCTAACCTGAAGCCTAAATCAAACCATACACCTAACCATAACCCTAGGCGGACACCTGAAGCTCTACCCCAAACCTAACCTGACCCTGACGCTTACTCCAACCATAACAGTTAACCGAAAACTAACAGTAGCACTAAACTTACTCCATCAAACTAAGTTCAAACCTAACCTTTCCTGAAGCCTAAATCAAATCATAGACCTAACCCTAACCCTAGGCGGACACCTTATGCTTAACCCCCACCCTAACCTGACCCTGACGTGTACTCCAACTGTAACAGTTAACCGAAAACTAACAGTAGCCCTAAACTTACTCCCTCAAACTAATTTCAAACCTAACCTATCCTGAAGCCTAACTCAAACCATCGACCTAACCCTAACGCTAGGCGGACACCTGAAGCTCAACCACAACCCTAACCTGACCCTGAGGCTAATTCCAACCGTAACACTGAACCGAAAACTGACAGTAGCCCTAAACTTACTCCCTCAATCTAAGTTCAATCCTAACCTAACCTGAAGCCTAAATGAACCCATAGACCTAACCCTAACCCTAGGCGCACACCTTAAGCTTAACCCCAACCCTAACCTGACCCTGAGGATAAATCCAACCGTAACACTGAACGGAAAACTAACAGTAGGCCTAAACGTACTCCCTCAAACTAAGTTCAATCCTAACCTAACCTGAAGCCTAACACAAACCATAGACCTAACCCTAACCCTAGGCAGACACCTGAAGCTCAACCACAACCCTAACCTGACCGTGACGCTATCTCCAACCGTACCACTGAACCGAAAACTAACAGTAGCCCTAAACTTACTCCCTCAAACTAACTTCAAACCTAACCTAACCTGAAGCCTAAATCAAACCATACACCTAACCCTAACCCTAGGCGGACACCTTAAGCTCAACCCCAACCCTAACCGGGCCCTGACGCTAACTCCAACAGTAACAGTTACCCGAAAACTAACAGTAGCCCTAAACTTACTCCCTCAAACTAAGTTCAAACCTAACCTAACCTGAAGCCTAAATCTAACCATACACCTAACCCTAACCCTAGGCGGACACCTTAAGCTCAACGCCAAACCTAACCTGACCCTCACGCTAACACCAACCGTAACACTGAACCGAAAACTAACAGTAGCCCTAAACTTACTCCCTCAAACTAAGTTCAAACCTAACCTAACCTGAAGCCTAACTCAAACCATAGACCTAACCCTTACGCTAGGCGGACAACCTGAAGCTCAACCACAACCCTAACCTGACCCTGAGGCTAATTCCAACCGTAACACTGAACCGAAAACTGACAGTAGCCCTAAACTTACTCCCTCAATCTAAGTTCAATCCTAACCTAACCTGAAGCCTAAATGAACCCATAGACCTAACCCTAACCCTAGGCGCACACCTTAAGCTTAACCCCAACCCTAACCTGACCCAGACGGTATCTCCAACCGTAACACTGAACCGAAAACTAACAGTAGCCCTAAACATACTCACTCAAACTAAGTTCAAACGTAACATAACCTGAAGAATAAATCAAACCACATACCTAACCCTAACCCTAGGCGGACACCTTAAGCTCAACTCCAACCCTAACCTGACCCTGACGCTATCTCCAACCTTAAAACTGAACCGAAAACTAACAGTAGCCCGAAACTTACTCACTCAAACTAAGTTCAAACGTAACCTAAGCTGGAGCCTAAATCAAACCATGGACCTAACCCTAGCCCTAGGCGGACACCTCAAGCTAACCCCAACCCTAACCTGACCCTGACGCTAACTCCAACCATAATACTGAACCGAAAACTAACAGTAGCCCTAAACTTACTCCCTCCAAGTAAGTTCAAACATAACCTAACCTGAAGCCTAAATCAAAATATACACCTAACCCTAACCCTAGGCGGACACCTTAACTTCAAGCACAACCGTAACCTGACCCTGACGCTTACTCCAACTGTAACAGTTAACCGAAAACTAACAGTAGCCCTAAACTTACTCCCTCAAACTAAGTTCAAACATAACCTAACCTGAAGCCTAAATCAAACCATACACCTAATCCTAACCCTAGGCGGACACCTTAAGCTCAACCCCAACCCTAACCTGGCCCTGACGCTAACTCCAACCGTAACAGTTACCCGAAAACTAACAGTAGCCCTAAACTTACTCCCTCAAACTAAGTTCAAACCTAACCTAACCTGAAGCCTAAATCAAACCATACACCTAACCCTAACCCTAGGCGGACACCTTAAGCTCAACCCCAAACCTAACCTGACCTCCAGGCTAACTCCAACCAAATCACTGAACCGAAAAATAAGAGTAGCCCTAAACTTACTTGCTCAAACTAAGTTCAAACATAACCTAACCTGAAGCCTAACTCAAATCATAGACCTAACCCTAACAATAAGCACACACCTGAAGCTCAACCCCAACCCTAACCTGACCCTGACGCTATCTCCAACCGTAACACTGAACCGAAAACTAACAGTAGCCCTAAACTTACTCTCTCAAACTAAGTTCAAATGTAACCTAACCTGAAGCCTAAATCAAACCACAGACCTAACCCTAACCCTAGGCGGACACCTTAAGCTCAACTCCAACCCTAACCTGACCCTGACGCTATCTCCAACCGTAACACTGAACCGAAAACTAACAGTAGCCCTAAACTTACTCACTCAAACAAAGTTCAAACGTAACCTAACCTGGAGCCTAAATCAAACCTTGGACCTAACCCTAACCCTAGGCGGACACCTCAAGCTAACCCCAACCCTAACCTGACCCTGACGCTAACTCCAACCATAATACTGAATCAAAACTTAAGAGTAGCCCTAAACTTACTCCCTCAAACTAAGTTCAAACCTAACCTAACCTGAAGCCTAACTCAAATCATAGACATAACCCTAACAATAGGCGGACACCTGAAGCTCAACCCCAACCCTAACCTGACCCTGACACTATCTCCAACCGTAACACTGAACAGAAAACTAACAGTAGCCCTAAACTTACTCACTCAAACTAAGTTCAAATGTAACCTAACCTGAAGCCTAAATCAAACCACAGACCCAACCCTAACCCTAGACGTACACCTTAAGCTCAATTCCAACCCTAACCTGACACTGACGCTATCTCCAACCGTAACACTGAACCGAAAACTAACAGTAGCCCTAAACTTACTCACTCAAACTAAGTTCAAACGTAACCTAACCTGGAGCCTAATCAAACCATGGATCTAACCCTAACCCTAGGCGGACACCTCAAGCTAACCCCAACCCTAAACTGACCCTGACGCTAACTCCAACCGTAACAGTTAACCGAAAACTAACAGTAGCCCTAAACTTACTCCCTCAACTAACTTCAAACCTAACCTAACCTGAAGCCTAAATCAAACCATACACCTAACCCTAACCCTAGGCGGACACCTGAAGCTCAACCATAACTCAAACCTGACCTCCAGTCTAACTGCAACCATATCACTGCACCGAAAACTAAGATTAGCCCTAAACTTACTCCCTCAAACTAAGTTCAATCCTAACCTAACCTGAAGCCTAAATGAAACCATAGACCTAACCCTAACCCTAGGCGGACACCTTATGCTAAACCCCCACCCTAACCTGAACCTGACGCTTACTCCAACTGTAACAGTTAACCGAAAACTAACAGTAGCCCTAAACTTACTCCCAGAAACTAACTTCAAACCTAACCTAACCTGAAGCCTAAATCAAACCATACACCTAACCCTAACCTTAGGCAGAAACCTTAAGCTCAACCCCAACCCTAACCTGACCCTGACGCTAAATCCAACCGTAACAGTTACCCGAAAACTAACAGTAGCCATAAACTTACTCCCTCAAACTAAGTTCAAACCTAACCTAACCAGTAGCCAAAATCAAACCATACACCTAACCCTAACCCTAGGCGGACACCTTGAGCTCAACCCCAACCCTAACCTGACCCTCACGCTAACTCCAACCGTAACACTGAACAGAAAACTAACAGTAGCCCTAAATTTACTCCCTCAAACTAACTTCAAACCTAACCTAACCTGAAGCCTAACTCAAACCATAGACCTAACCCTAACCCTAGGCGGACACCTGAAGCTCAACCACAACCCTAACCTGACCCTGACGCTATCTCCAACCGTAACACTGAACCGAAAATAACAGTAGCGCTAAACTTACTCCCTCAAACTAAGTTCAAACCTAACCTAACCTGGAGCCTAACTCAAACCATAGACCTAACCCTAACAATAGGCGGACACCTGAAGCTCAACCCCAACCATAACCTGACCCTGACGCTATCTCCAACCGTAACACTGAACCGACAACTACCAGTAGCCCTAAACTTACTCCCTCAAACTAAGTTCAATCCTAACCTTACCTGAAGCCTAAATGAAACCATAGACCTAGCCCTAATCCTAGGCGGACACCTTAAGCTCAACCTCAACCCTAACCTGGCCCTGACAGTAACTCCAACAGTAACAGTTACCCAAAAACTAAGAGTAGCCCTAAACTTACTCCCTCAAACTAAGTTCAAACCTAACCTAACCTGAAGCCTAACTCAAACCACAGACCTAACCCTAACCCTAGGCTGTCACCTTAAGCTGAACCCCAACCCTAAACGGACCCTCACGCTAACTCCAAACGTAACACTGAACCAAAAACTAACAGTAGCCCTAAACTTACTCCCTCAAACTAAGTTCAAACCTAACCTAACCTGAAGCCTTAATCAAACCATACACCTAACCCTAACCCTAGGCGGACACCTTAAGCTCAACCCCAAACCTAACCTGACCGTGACGCTTACTCCAACCGTAACAGTTAACCGAAAACTAACAGTAGCCCTAAACTGACTCCCTCAAACCAAGTTCAAACCTAACCTAACCTGAAGCCTAAATCAAATCATAGACCTAAACCTAACCCTAGGCGGACACCTTATTCTTAACCCCCACCCTACCCTGACCCTGATGCTTACTCCAACTGTAACAGTTAACCGAACACTAACAGTAGCCCTAAACTTACTCCCTCAAACTAAGTTCAAACCTAACCTAACCTGAAGCCTAAATCAAACCAGACACCTAACCCTAACCCTAGGCGGACACCTTATGCTTAAACTCCACCCTAACCTGACCCTGACGCTTAATCCAACTGTAACAGTTAACCGAAATCTAACAGTAGCCCTAAACTTACTCCCTCAAACTAAGTTCAAACCTAACCTAACCTGAAGCCTAAATCAAACCATAAACCTAACCCTAACCCTAGGCGAACACCTTAAGCTCAACCCCAACCCTAACCTGGCCCTGACGCTAACTCCAACAGTAACAGTTACCCGAAAACTAAGAGTAGCCCTAAACTTACTCCCTCAAACTAAGTTCAAACCCAACCTAACCTGAAGCCTAAATCTAACCATACACCTAACCCTAACCCTAGGCGGACACCTTAAGCTCAACCCCAACCCTAACGTGACCCTCACGCTAACTCCAACCGTAACACTGAATCGAAAACTAACAGTAGCCCTAAACTTTCTCCATCAAACTAAGTTCAAACCTAACATAACCTGAAGCCTAACTCAAACCATAGACCTAACCGTAACCCTAGGCGGACCCCTGAAGCTCAACCCCAACCCTAACCTGACCCTGACGCTATCTCCAACCGTAACACTGAACTGAAAACTAACAGTATCCCTAAACTTACTACCTCAAACTAAGTTCAAACCTAACCTAACCTGATGCCTAACTCATACCACAGACCTAACCCTAACCCCAGGCGGACACCTGAAGCTCAACCCCAACCCTAACCTGACCCTGACGCTATCTCCAACCGTAACACTGAACCGAAAACGAACAGTAGCCCTAAACTTACTCACTCAAACTAAGTTCAAACGTAACTTAACCTGAAGCCTAAATCAAACCACAGACCTAACCCTAACCCTAGGCGGACACCTTAAGCTCAACTCCAACCCTAACCTGACCCAGACGCTATCTCCAACTGTAACACTTAACCGAAAACTAACAGTAGCCCTAAACTTACTCACTCAAACTAAGTTCAAACGTAACCTAACCTGGAGCCTAAATCAAACCATGGACCTAACCCTAACCCTAGGCGGACCCGTCAAGCTAACCCCAACCCTAACCTGACCCTGACGCTAACTCCAACCATAGCACTGAACCGAGAACTAACAGTAGCCCTAAACTTACTCCCTCAAACTAAGTTCAAACCTAACCTAACCTGAAGCCTAAATCAAACCATACACCTAACCCTAACCCTAGGCGGACACCTTAACTTCAACCCCAAACATAACCTGGCCCTGACGCTAACTCCAATCGTAACAGCTACCCGAAAACGAACAGTAGCCCTAAACTTACTCTCTCAAACTAAGTTCAAACCTAACCTAACCTGAAGCCTAAATCAATCCATACACCTAACCCTAACCCTAGGCGGACACCTTAAGCTCAACCCCAACCCTAACCTGACCCTCACGCTATGTCAAACCGTAACACAGAACCGAACACTAACAGTAGCCCTAAACTTACTCCCTCAAACTAAGTTCAAACCTAACATAACCTGAATCCTAACTTAAACCATAGACCTAACCCTAACCCTAGGCAGACACCTGAAGCTCAACACCAACCATAACCTGACCCTGACGCTATCTCCAACCGTAAAACTGAACCGAAAAATACCAGTAGCCCTAAACTTACTCCCTCAAACTAAGTTCAATCCTAACCTTACCTGAAGCCTAAATGAAACCATAGACCTAACCCTAACTCTAGGAGGACACCTTAAGCTCAACCCCAACCGTAACCTGGCCCTGACGCTAACTCCAACCGTAACAGTTTCCCGAAAACTAACAGTAGCCGTAAACTTACTCCCTCAAACTAAGTTCAAACCTAACCTAACCAGAAGTCTAAATCAAACCATACACCTAACCCTAACCCTAGGCGGACACCTTAAGCTCAACCCCAAACCTAACCTCACCTCCAGGCTAACTCCCACCAAATCACTGAACCGAAAAATAAGAGTAGCCCTAAACTTACTTGCTCAAACTAAGTTCAAACCTAACCTAACCTGAAGCCTAACTCAAATCATAGACCTAACCCTAACAATAAGCGGACACCTGAAGCTCAACCCCAACCCTAACCTGACCCTGACGCTATCTCCAACCGTAACACTGAACCGAAAACTAACAGTAGCCCTAAACTTACTCACTCAAACTAAGTTCAAATGTAACCTAACCTGAAGCCTAAATCAAATCACAGACCTAACCCTAACCCTAGGCGGACACCTTAAGCTCAACTCCAATCCTAACCTGACCCTGACGCTATCTCCAACCGTAACACTGAACCGAAAACTAACAGTAGCCCTAAACTTACTCACTCAAACTAAGTTCAAACGTAACCTAACCTGGAGCCTAAATCAAACCATGGACCTAACCCTAACCCTAGGCGGACACCTCAAGCTAACCCTAAACCTAACCTGACCCTGACGCTAACTCCAACCATAATACTGAACCGAAACTTAAGAGTAGCCCTAAACTTACTCCCTCAAACTAAGTTCAAACCTAACCTAACCTGAAGCCTAACTCAAATCATAGACCTAACCCTAACAATAGGCGGACACCTGAAGCTCAACCCCAACCCTAACCTGACCCTGACACTATCTCCAACCGTAACACTGAACAGAAAACTAACAGTAGCCCTAAACTTACTCATTCAAACTAAGTTCAAATGTAACCTAACCTGAAGCCTAAATCAAACCACAGACCTAACCCTAACCCTAGACGACACCTTAAGCTCAACTCCAACCCTAACCTGACCCTGACGCTATCTCCAACCGTAACACTGAACCGAAAACTAAAAGTAGCCCTAAACTTACTCACTCAAACTAAGTTCAAACGTAACCTAACCTGGAGCCTAATCAAACCATGGACCTAACCCTAACCCTAGGCAGACACCTCAAGCTAACCCCAACCCTAACCTGTCCCTGACGCTAACTCCAACCGTAACAGTTAACCGAAAACTAACAGTAGCCCTAAACTTACTCCCTCAAACTAAGTTCAAACATAACCTAACCTGAAGCCTAAATCAAACCATACACCTAATCCTAACCCTAGGCGGACACCTTAAGCTCAACCCCAACCCTAACCTGGCCCTGACGCTAACTCCAACCGTAACAGTTACCCGAAAACTAACAGTAGCCCTAAACTTACTCCCTCAAACTAAGTTCAAACCTAACCTAACCTGAAGCCTAAATCAAACCATACACCTAACCCTAACCCTAGGCGGACACCTTAAGCTCAACCCCTAACCTAACCTGACCTCCTGGCTAACTCCAACCAAATCACTGAACCAAAAAATAAGAGTAGCCCTAAACTTACTTGCTCAAACTAAGTTCAAACATAACCTAACCTGAAGCCTAACTCAAATCATAGACCTAACCCTAACAATAAGCACACACCTGAAGCTCAACCCCAACCCTAACCTGACCCTGACGCTATCTCCAACCGTAACACTGAACCGAAAACTAACAGTAGCCCTAAACTTACTCTCTCAAACTAAGTTCAAATGTAACCTAACCTGAAGCCTAAATCAAACCACAGACCTAACCCTAACCCTAGGCGGACACCTTAAGCTCAACTCCAACCCTAACCTGACCCTGACGCTATCTCCAACCGTAACACTGAACCGAAAACTAACAGTAGCCCTAAACTTACTCACTCAAACAAAGTTCAAACGGAACCTAACCTGGAGCCTAAATCAAACCTTGGACCTAACCCTAACCCTAGGCGGACACCTCAAGCTAACCCCAACCCTAACCTGACCCTGACGCTAACTCCAACCATAATACTGAATCAAAACTTAAGAGTAGCCCTAAACTTACTCCCTCAAACTAAGTTCAAACCTAACCTAACCTGAAGCCTAACTCAAATCATAGACATAACCCTAACAATAGGCGGACACCTGAAGCTCAACCCCAACCCTAACCTGACCCTGACACTATCTCCAACCGTAACACTGAACAGAAAACTAACAGTAGCCCTAAACTTACTCACTCAAACTAAGTTCAAATGTAACCTAACCTGAAGCCTAAATCAAACCATAGACCCAACCCTAACCCTAGACGTACACCTTAAGCTCAATTCCAACCCTAACCTGACACTGACGCTATCTCCAACCGTAACACTGAACCGAAAACTAACAGTAGCCCTAAACTTACTCACTCAAACTAAGTTCAAACGTAACCTAATCTGGAGCCTAATCAAACCATGGATCTAACCCTAACCCTAGGCGGACACCTCAAGCTAACCCCAACCCTAAACTGACCCTGACGCTAACTCCAACCGTAACAGTTAACCGAAAACTAACAGTAGCCCTAAACTTACTCCCTCAACTAACTTCAAACCTAACCTAACCTGAAGCCTAAATCAAACCATACACCTAACCCTAACCCTAGGCGGACACCTGAAGCTCAACCATAACTCAAACCTGACCTCCAGTCTAACTGCAACCATATCACTGCACCGAAAACTAAGATTAGCCCTAAACTTACTCCCTCAAACTAAGTTCAATCCTAACCTAACCTGAAGCCTAAATGAAACCATAGACCTAACCCTAACCCTAGGCGGACACCTTATGCTAAACCCCCACCCTAACCTGAACCTGACGCTTATTCCAACTGTAACAGTTAACCGAAAACTAACAGTAGCCCTAAACTTACTCCCAGAAACTAACTTCAAACCTAACCTAACCTGAAGCCTAAATCAAACCATACACCTAACCCTAACCTTAGGCAGAAACCTTAAGCTCAACCCCAACCCTAACCTGACCCTGACGCTAAATCCAACCGTAACAGTTACCCGAAAACTAACAGTAGCCATAAACTTACTCCCTCAAACTAAGTTCAAACCTAACCTAACCAGTAGCCAAAATCAAACCATACACCTAACCCTAACCCTAGGAGGACACCTTGAGCTCAACCCCAACCCTAACCTGACCCTCACGCTAACTCCAACCGTAACACTGAACAGAAAACTAACAGTAGCCCTAAATTTACTCCCTCAAACTAACTTCAAACCTAACCTAACCTGAAGCCTAACTCAAACCATAGACCTAACCCTAACCCTAGGCGGACACCTGAAGCTCAACCACAACCCTAATCTGACCCTGACGCTATCTCCAACCGTAACACTGAACCGAAAATAACAGTAGCGCTAAACTTACTCCCTCAAACTAAGTTCAAACCTAACCTAACCTGGAGCCTAACTCAAACCATAGACCTAACCCTAACCATAGGCGGACACCTGAAGCTCAACCCCAACCATAACCTGACCCTGACGCTATCTCCAACCGTAACACTGAACCGACAACTACCAGTAGCCCTAAACTTACTCCCTCAAACTAAGTTCAATCCTAACCTTACCTGAAGCCTAAATGAAACCATAGACCTAGCCCTAATCCTAGGCGGACACCTTAAGCTCAACCCCAACCCTAACCTGGCCCTGACAGTAACTCCAACAGTAACAGTTACCCAAAAACTAAGAGTAGCCCTAAACTTACTCCCTCAAACTAAGTTCAAACCTAACCTAACCTGAAGCCTAACTCAAACCACAGACCTAACCCTAACCCTAGGCTGTCACCTTAAGCTGAACCCCAACCCTAACCGGACCCTCACGCTAACTCCAAACGTAACACTGAACCAAAAACTAACAGTAGCCCTAAACTTACTCCCTCAAACTAAGTTCAAACCTAACCTAACCTGAAGCCTTAATCAAACAATACACCTAACCCTAACCCTAGGCGGACACCTTAAGCTCAACCCCAAACCTAACCTGACCGTGACGCTTACTCCAACCGTAACAGTTAACCGAAAACTAACAGTAGCCCTAAACTGACTCCCTCAAACCAAGTTCAAACCTAACCTAACCTGAAGCCTAAATCAAATCATAGACCTAACCCTAACCCTAGGCGGACACCTTATTCTTAACCCCCACCCTACACTGACCCTGATGCTTACTCCAACTGTAACAGTTAACCGAACACTAACAGTAGCCCTAAACTTACTCCCTCAAACTAAGTTCAAACCTAACCTAACCTGAAGCCTAAATCAAACCATACACCTAACCCTAACGCTAGGCGGACACCTTAAGCTCAACCTCAACCCTAACCTGACACTCACGCTAACTCCAACCGTAACACTGATACTAAAACTAACAGTAGCCCTAAACTTACTCCCTAAAACTAAGTTCAAACCTAACCTAACCTGAAGCCTATGTCAAACCATAGACCTAACCCTAACCCTAGGCGGACACCTGAAGCTCAACCCCAACCCTAACGTGACCCTGACGCTATCTCCAACCGTAACACTGAACCGAAAACTAACAGTAGCCCTAAACTTACTCCCTGAAACTAACTTCAAACCTAACCTAACCTGAAGCCTAAATCAAACCATACACCTAACCCTAACCCTAGGCGGACACCTTAATCTCAACCCCAACCCTAACCTGACCCTGACGCTAACTCCAACCGTAACAGTTACCCGAAAATTAACAGTAGCCCTAAACTTACTCCCTCAAACTAAGTTCAAACCTAACCTAACCAGAAGCCAAAATCAAACCATACACCTAACCCTAACCCTAGGCGGACACCTTAAGCTCAACCCCAACCCTAACCTGACCCTCACGCTAACTCCAACCGTAACACTGAACCGAAAACTAACAGTAGCCCTAAACTTACTCCCTCAAACTAAGTTCAAACCTAACCTAACCTGAAGCCTAAATCAAACAATACACCTAACCCTAACGCTAGGCGGACACCTTAAGCTCAACCTCAACCCTAACCTGACACTCACGCTAACTCCAACCGTAACACTGATACTAAAACTAACAGTAGCCCTAAACTTACTCCCTAAAACTAAGTTCAAACCTAACCTAACCTGAAGCCTATGTCAAACCATAGACCTAACCCTAACCCTAGGCGGACACCTGAAGCTCAACCCCAACCCTAACCTGACCCTGACGCTATCTCCAACCGTAACACTGAACCGAAAACTAACAGTAGCCCTAAACTTACTCCCTGAAACTAACTTCAAACCTAACCTAACCTGAAGCCTAAATCAAACCATACACCTAACCCTAACCCTAGGCGGACACCTTAATCTCAACCCCAACCCTAACCTGACCCTGACGCTAACTCCAACCGTAACAGTTACCCGAAAATTAACAGTAGCCCTAAACTTACTCCCTCAAACTAAGTTCAAACCTAACCTAACCAGAAGCCAAAATCAAACCATACACCTAACCCTAACCCTAGGCGGACACCTGAAGCTCAACCCCAACCCTAACCTGACCCTCACGCTAACTCCAACCGTAACACTGAACCGAAAACTAACAGTAGCCCTAAACTTACTCCCTCAAACTAAGTTCAAACCTAACCTAACCTGAAGCCTAACTCAAACCATAGACCTAACCCTAACCCTAGGCGGACACCTGAAGCTCAACCCCAAACCTAACCTGACCCTGACGCTTACTCCAACCGTAACACTTAACCGAAAACTAACAGTAGCCCTGAACTGACTCCCTCAAACCAAGATCAAACCTAACCTAACCTGAAGCCTAAATCAAATCATAGACCTAACCCTAACCCTAGGCGGACACCTTATTCTCAACCCCCACCCTACCCTGACCCTGACGCTTACTCCAACTGAAACAGTTAAACGAAAACTAACAATAGCCCTAAACTTACTCCCTCAAACTAACTTCAAACCTAAGCTAACCTGAAGCCTAAATCAAACAGTACACCTAACCCTAACCCTAGGCGGACCCCTTAATCTCAACCCCAACCCTAACCTGGCCCTGACGCTAACTCCAACCATAACAGTTTCCCGAATTCTAACAGTAGCCCTAAACTTACTCCCTCAAACTAAGTTCAAACCTAACCTAACCTGAAGCCTAAATCAAACCATACACTTAACCCTAACCCTAAGCGGACACCTTAAGCTCAACCCCAACCCTAACCTGGCCCTGACTCTAACTCCAACAGTAACAGTTACCCGAAAACTAACAGTAGCCCTAAACTTACTCCCTCAAACTAACTTCGAACCTAACCGTACTTGAAGCCTAGCTCAAACCATAGACCTAACCCTAACCCTAGGCGGACACCTGAAACTCAACCACAACCCTAACCAGATCCTGACGCTACCTCCAACCATAACACTGAACCGAAAACTAACAGTAGCCCTAAATTTACTCCCTCAAACTAAGTTCAAACCTAACCTAACCTGGAGCCTAACTCAAACCATAGACCTAACCCTAACCCTAGGCGGACACCTGAAGCTCAATCACAACCCTAACCTGACCCTGACGCAATCTCCAACCGTAACACTGAACCGAATACTAACAGTAGCCCTAAACTTACTCCCTCAAACTAAGTTCAAACCTAACCTAACCTGAAGCCTAACTCAAACCACAGACCTAACCCTAACCCTAGGAGGACACCTTAAGCTCAACTCCAACCCTAACCTGACCCTGAAACTATCTCCAACCGTAACACTGAACCGAAAACTAACAGTAGCCCTAAACTTACTCACTCAAACTAAGTTCAAACGTAACCTAACCTGGAGCCTATATCAAACCATGGACCTAACCCTAACCCTAGGCGGACACCTTAAGCTAACCCCAACCCTAACCTGACCCTGACGCTAACTCCAACCGTAACACTGAACCGAAAACTAACAGTAGCCCTAAACTTACTCACTCATACTAAGTTCAAACCTAACCTAACCTGGAGCCTAACTCAAACCACAGACCTAACCCTAACACTAGGAGGACACCTTAAGCTCAACCCCAACCCTAACCTGACCCTCACGCTAACTCCAACCGTAACAGTGAACCGAAAACTAACAATAGCCATAAACTTACTCCCTCAAACCAAGTTCAAACCTAACCTAACCTGAAGCCTAAATCAAATCATAGACCTAACCCTAACCCTAGGCGGACACCTTATTCTTAACCCCCACCCTACCCTGACCCTGATGCTTACTCCAACTGTAACAGTTAACCGAACACTAACAGTAGCCCTAAACTTACTCCCTCAAACTAAGTTCAAACCTAACCTAACCTGAAGCCTAAATCAAACCATACACCTAACCCTAACGCTAGGCGGACACCTTAAGCTCAACCTCAACCCTAACCTGACCCTCACGCTAACTCCAACCGTAACACTGATACTAAAACTAACAGTAGCCCTAAACTTACTCCCTAAAACTAAGTTCAACCTAACCTAACCTGAAGCCTATGTCAAACCATAGACCTAACCCTAACCCTAGGCGGACACCTGAAGCTCAACCCCAACCCTAACCTGACCCTGACGCTATCTCCAACCGTAACACTGAACCGAAAACTAACAGTAGCCCTAAACTTACTCCCTGAAACTAACTTCAAACCTAACCTAACCTGAAGCCTAAATCAAACCATACACCTAACCCTAACCCTAGGCGGACACCTTAATCTCAACCCCAACCCTAACCTGACCCTGACGCTAACTCCAACCGTAACAGTTACCCGAAAATTAACAGTAGCCCTAAACTTACTCCCTCAAACTAAGTTCAAACCTAACCTAACCAGAAGCCAAAATCAAACCATACACCTAACCCTAACCCTAGGCGGACACCTTAAGCTCA
Source organism: Tupaia tana (assembly GCA_026018925.1). Lineage (NCBI taxonomy): Eukaryota > Metazoa > Chordata > Mammalia > Scandentia > Tupaiidae > Tupaia > Tupaia tana. The sequence continues at coordinate 1,937,969 of JAKSZU010000034.1, read as the reverse complement.
ACCCCAACCCTAACCTGACCCTCACGCTAACTCCAACCGTAACACTGAACCGAAAACTAACAGTAGCCCTAAACTTACTCCCTCAAACTAAGTTCAAACCTAACCTAACCTGAAGCCTAAATCAAACCATACACCTAACCCTAACGCTAGGCGGACACCTTAAGCTCAACCTCAAACCTAACCTGACACTCACGCTAACTCCAACCGTAACACTGATACTAAAACTAACAGTAGCCCTTAACTTACTCCCTAAAACTAAGTTCAAACCTAACCTAACCTGAAGCCTATGTCAAACCATAGACCTAACCCTAACCCTAGGCGGACACCTGAAGCTCAACCCCAACCCTAACCTGACCCTGACGCTATCTCCAACCGTAACACTGAACCGAAAACTAACAGTAGCCCTAAACTTACTCCCTGAAACTAACTTCAAACCTAACCTAACCTGAAGCCTAAATCAAACCATACACCTAACCCTAACCCTAGGCGGACACCTTAATCTCAACCCCAACCCTAACCTGACCCTGACGCTAACTCCAACCGTAACAGTTACCCGAAAATTAACAGTAGCCCTAAACTTACTCCCTCAAACTAAGTTCAAACCTAACCTAACCAGAAGCCAAAATCAAACCATACACCTAACCCTAACCCTAGGCGGACACCTGAAGCTCAACCCCAACCCTAACCTGACCCTCACGCTAACTCCAACCGTAACACTGAACCGAAAACTAACAGTAGCCCTAAACTTACTCCCTCAAACTAAGTTCAAACCTAACCTAACCTGAAGCCTAACTCAAACCATAGACCTAACCCTAACCCTAGGCGGACACCTGAAGCTCAACCCCAAACCTAACCTGACCCTGACGCTTACTCCAACCGTAACACTTAACCGAAAACTAACAGTAGCCCTGAACTGACTCCCTCAAACCAAGATCAAACCTAACCTAACCTGAAGCCTAAATCAAATCATAGACCTAACCCTAACCCTAGGCGGACACCTTATTCTCAACCCCCACCCTACCCTGACCCTGACGCTTACTCCAACTGAAACAGTTAAACGAAAACTAACAATAGCCCTAAACTTACTCCCTCAAACTAACTTCAAACCTAACCTAACCTGAAGCCTAAATCAAACAGTACAACTAACCCTAACCCTAGGCGGACCCCTTAATCTCAACCCCAACCCTAACCTGGCCCTGACGCTAACTCCAACCATAACAGTTTCCCGAATTCTAACAGTAGCCCTAAACTTACTCCCTCAAACTAAGTTCAAACCTAACCTAACCTGAAGCCTAAATCAAACCATACACTTAACCCTAACCCTAAGCGGACACCTTAAGCTCAACCCCAACCCTAACCTGGCCCTGACTCTAACTCCAACAGTAACAGTTACCCGAAAACTAACAGTAGCCCTAAACTTACTCCCTCAAACTAACTTCGAACCTAACCGTACTTGAAGCCTAGCTCAAACCATAGACCTAACCCTAACCCTAGGCGGACACCTGAAACTCAACCACAACCCTAACCAGATCCTGACGCTACCTCCAACCATAACACTGAACCGAAAACTAACAGTAGCCCTAAATTTACTCCCTCAAACTAAGTTCAAACCTAACCTAACCTGGAGCCTAACTCAAACCATAGACCTAACCCTAACCCTAGGCGGACACCTGAAGCTCAATCACAACCCTAACCTGACCCTGACGCAATCTCCAACCGTAACACTGAACCGAATACTAACAGTAGCCCTAAACTTACTCCCTCAAACTAAGTTCAAACCTAACTTAACCTGAAGCCTAACTCAAACCACAGACCTAACCCTAACCCTAGGAGGACACCTTAAGCTCAACTCCAACCCTAACCTGACCCTGAAACTATCTCCAACCGTAACACTGAACCGAAAACTAACAGTAGCCCTAAACTTACTCACTCAAACTAAGTTCAAACGTAACCTAACCTGGAGCCTATATCAAACCATGGACCTAACCCTAACCCTAGGCGGACACCTTAAGCTAACCCCAACCCTAACCTGACCCTGACGCTAACTCCAACCGTAACACTGAACCGAAAACTAACAGTAGCCCTAAACTTACTCACTCATACTAAGTTCAAACCTAACCTAACCTGGAGCCTAACTCAAACCACAGACCTAACCCTAACACTAGGAGGACACCTTAAGCTCAACCCCAACCCTAACCTGACCCTCACGCTAACTCCAACCGTAACAGTGAACCGAAAACTAACAATAGCCATAAACTTACTCCCTCAAACCAAGTTCAAACCTAACCTAACCTGAAGCCTAAATCAAATCATAGACCTAACCCTAACCCTAGGCGGACACCTTATTCTTAACCCCCACCCTACCCTGACCCTGATGCTTACTCCAACTGTAACAGTTAACCGAACACTAACAGTAGCCCTAAACTTACTCCCTCAAACTAAGTTCAAACCTAACCTAACCTGAAGCCTAAATCAAACCATACACCTAACCCTAACGCTAGGCGGACACCTTAAGCTCAACCTCAACCCTAACCTGACACTCACGCTAACTCCAACCGTAACACTGATACTAAAACTAACAGTAGCCCTAAACTTACTCCCTAAAACTAAGTTCAACCTAACCTAACCTGAAGCCTATGTCAAACCATAGACCTAACCCTAACCCTAGGCGGACACCTGAAGCTCAACCCCAACCCTAACCTGACCCTGACGCTATCTCCAACCGTAACACTGAACCGAAAACTAACAGTAGCCCTAAACTTACTCCCTGAAACTAACTTCAAACCTAACCTAACCTGAAGCCTAAATCAAACCATACACCTAACCCTAACCCTAGGCGGACACCTTAATCTCAACCCCAACCCTAACCTGACCCTGACGCTAACTCCAACCGTAACAGTTACCCGAAAATTAACAGTAGCCCTAAACTTACTCCCTCAAACTAAGTTCAAACCTAACCTAACCAGAAGCCAAAATCAAACCATACACCTAACCCTAACCCTAGGCGGACACCTTAAGCTCAACCCCAACCCTAACCTGACCCTCACGCTAACTCCAACCGTAACACTGAACCGAAAACTAACAGTAGCCCTAAACTTACTCCCTCAAACTAAGTTCAAACCTAACCTAACCTGAAGCCTAACTCAAACCATAGACCTAACCCTAACCCTAGGCGGACACCTGAAGCTCAACCCCAAACCTAACCTGACCCTGACGCTTACTCCAACCGTAACACTTAACCGAAAACTAACAGTAGCCCTGAACTGACTCCCTCAAACCAAGATCAAACCTAACCTAACCTGAAGCCTAAATCAAATCATAGACCTAACCCTAACCCTAGGCGGACACCTTATTCTCAACCCCCACCCTACCCTGACCCTGACGCTTACTCCAACTGAAACAGATAAACGAAAACTAACAATAGCCCTAAACTTACTCCCTCAAACTAACTTCAAACCTAACCTAACCTGAAGCCTAAATCAAACAGTACACCTAACCCTAACCCTAGGCGGACCCCTTAATCTCAACCCCAACCCTAACCTGGCCCTGACGCTAACTCCAACCATAACAGTTTCCCGAATTCTAACAGTAGCCCTAAACTTACTCCTTCAAACTAAGTTCAAACATAACCTAACCTGAAGCCTAAATCAAACCATACACCTAACCCTAACCCTAAGCGGACACCTTAAGCTCAACCCCAACCCTAACCTGGCCCTGACTCTAACTCCAACAGTAACAGTTACCCGAAAACTAACAGTAGCCCTAAACTTACTCCCTCAAACTAACTTCAAACCTAACCGAACTTGAAGCCTAGCTCAAACCATAAACCTAACCCTAACCCTAGGCGGACACCTGAAACTCAACCACAAACCTAACCAGATCCTGACGCTACCTCCAACCATAACACTGAACCGAAAACTAACAGTAGCCCTAAACTTACTCCCTCAAACTAAGTTCAAACCTAACCTAACCTGGAGCCTAACTCAAACCATAGACCTAACCCTAACCCTAGGCGGACACCTGAAGCTCAATCACAACCCTAACCTGACCCTGACGCAATCTCCAACCGTAACACTGAACCGAATACTAACAGTAGCCCTAAACTTACTCCCTCAAACTAAGTTCAAACCTAACCTAACCTGAAGCCTAACTCAAACCACAGACCTAACCCTAACCCTAGGCGGACACCTTAAGCTCAACCCCAACCCTAACCTGACCCTGAAACTATCTCCAACCGTAACACTGAACCGAAAACTAACAGTAGCCCTAAACTTACTCACTTAAACTAAGTTCAAACGTAACCGAACCTGGAGCCTATATCAAACCATGGACCTAACCCTAACCCTAGGCGGACACCTTAAGCTAACCCCAACCCTAACCTGACCCTGACGCTAACTCCAACCGTAACACTGAACCGAAAACTAACAGTAGCCCTAAACTTACTCACTCATACTAAGTTCAAACCTAACCTAACCTTGAGCCTAACTCAAACCACAGACCTAACCCTAACACTAGGAGGACACCTTAAGCTCAACCCCAACCCTAACCTGACCCTCACGCTAACTCCAACCGTAACATTGAACCGAAAACTAACAGTAGCCATAAACTTACTCCCTCAAACTAAGTTCAAACCTAACCTAACCTGAAGCCCAACTCAAACAATAGACCTAACCCTAACACTAGGCGGACACCTTAAGCTTGACCCCAACCCTAACCTGACCCAGAGGCTAAATTCAACCGTAACACTGAACCGAAAAATACAATAGGCCTAAACTTACTCCCTCAAACTAAGTTCAAACCTAACCTAACCTGAAGCCTAACTCAAACCATAGACCTAACCCTAACCCTAGGTGGACACTTGAATCTCAACCCCAACCCTAACTTGACCATGACGCTATCTCCAACCGTAACACTGAACCGAAAACTAGCAGTAGCCCTAAACTTACTCCCTCAAACTAAGTTCAAACCTAACCTAACCTGAAGCCTAACTCAAACCACAGACCTAACCCTAACCCTAGGCGGACAGCTTAAGCTCAACCCCAACCCTAACCTGACCCTCACGCTAACTCCAACCGTAACACTGAACCGAAAACTAACAGTAGCCCTAAACTTACTCCCTCAAACTAAGTTCAAACCTAACCTAACCTGAAGCCTCACTCAAACAATAGACCTAACCCTAACCCTAGGCGGACACCTTAAGCTTAACCCCAACCCTAACCTGACCCTGAGGCTAAATCCAACCATAACACTGAACCGAAAACTAACAGTAGCCATAAACTTACTCCCTCAAACTAAGTTCAAACGTAACCTAACCTGAAGCTTAAATCAAACCATAGACCTAACCCTAACCCTAGGCGGACACCTTATGCTTAACCCCCACCCTAACCTGACCCTGACGCTTACTCCAACCGTAACAGTTAAACGAAAACTAACAGTAGCCCTAAACTTACTCCCTCAAACTAAGTTCAAACATAACCTAACCTGAAGCCTAAATCAAACCATACACCTCACCCTAACACTAGGTGGACACCTTAAGCTCAACCCCAAACCTAACCTGACCCTGACGCTTACTCCAACCTTAAGAGTTAACCGAAAACTAATAGTAGCCCTAAACTGACTCCCTCAAACTAAGTTCAAACCTAACCTAACCTGAAGCCTAAATCAAATCATAGACCTAATCCTAACCGTAGGAGGACACCTTATGCTTAACCCCCACCCTAACCTGACCCTCACGCTTACTCCAACCGTAACAGTTACCCGAAAATTAACAGTAGCCCTAAACTTACTCCCTCAAACTAAGTTCAAACCTAACCTAACCAGAAGCCAAAATCAAACCATACACCTAACCCTAACCCTAGGCGGACACCTGAAGCTCAACCCCAACCCTAACCTGACCCTCACGCTAACTCCAACCGTAACACTGAACCGAAAACTAACAGTAGCCCTACACTTACTCCCTCAAACTAAGTTCAAACCTAACCTAACCTGAAGCCTAACTCAAACCATAGACCTAACCCTAACCCTAGGCGGACACCTGAAGCTCAACCCCAAACCTAACCTGACCCTGACGCTTACTCCAACCGTAACACTTAACCGAAAACTAACAGTAGCCCTGAACTGACTCCCTCAAACCAAGATCAAACCTAACCTAACCTGAAGCCTAAATCAAATCATAGACCTAACCCTACCCCTAGGCGGACACCTTATTCTCAACCCCACCCTACCCTGACCCTGACGCTTACTCCAACTGAAACAGTTAAACGAAAACTAAAAATAGCCCTAAACTTACTCCCTCAAACTAACTTCAAACCTAACCTAACCTGAAGCCTAAATCAAACAGTACACCTAACCCTAACCCTAGGCGGACCCCTTAATCTCAACCCCAAACCTAACCTGGCCCTGACGCTAACTCCAACCATAACAGTTTCCCGAATTCTAACAGTAGCCCTAAACTTACTCCCTCAAACTAAGTTCAAACCTAACCTAACCTGAAGCCTAAATCAAACCATATACCTAACCCTAACCCTAAACGGACACCTTAAGCTCAACCCCAACCCTAACCTGACCTCCAGGCTAACTCCAACCATATAACTGAACCGAAAACTAAGAGTAGTCCTAAACTTACTCCCTCAAACTAAGTTCAAACGCAACCTAACCTGGAGCCTATATCAAACCATGGACCTAACCCTAACCCTAGGCGGACACCTTAAGCTAACCCCAACCCTAACGTGACACTGACGCTAACTCCAACCGTAACACTGAACCGAAAACTAACAGTAGCCCTAAACTTACTCCCTCAAACTAAGTTCAAACCTAACCTAACCTGAAGCCTAACTCAAACCATAGACCTAACTCTAACACTAGGTGGACACCTGAAGCTCAATCACAACCCTAACCTGACCCTCACGCTAACTCCAACCGTAACACTGAACCGAAAACTAACAGTAGCCCTAAACTTACTCCCTCAAACTAAGTTCAAACCTAACCTAACCTGAAGCCTAAATGAAACCATACACCTAACTGTAACCCTAGGCGGACACCTTAAGCTCAACCCCAACCCTAACTTGGCCCTGACGCTAACTCCAACAGTAACAGTTACCCGAAAACTAACAGTAGCCCTAAACTTACTCCCTCAAACTAAGTTCAAACCTAACCTAACCTGAAGCCTAACTCAAACCATAGACCTAACCCTAACCCTAGGCGGACACCTGAAGCTCAACCCCAAACCTAACCTGACCCTGACGCTTACTCCAACCGTAACACTTAACCGAAAACTAACAGTAGCCCTGAACTGACTCCCTCAAACCAAGATCAAACCTAACCTAACCTGAAGCCTAAATCAAATCATAGACCTAACCCTACCCCTAGGCGGACACCTTATTCTCAACCCCACCCTACCCTGACCCTGACGCTTACTCCAACTGAAACAGTTAAACGAAAACTAAAAATAGCCCTAAACTTACTCCCTCAAACTAACTTCAAACCTAACCTAACCTGAAGCCTAAATCAAACAGTACACCTAACCCTAACCCTAGGCGGACCCCTTAATCTCAACCCCAACCCTAACCTGGCCCTGACGCTAACTCCAACCATAACAGTTTCCCGAATTCTAACAGTAGCCCTAAACTTACTCCCTCAAACTAAGTTCAAACCTAACCTAACCTGAAGCCTAAATCAAACCATACACCTAACCCTAACCCTAAACGGACACCTTAAGCTCAACCCCAACCCTAACCTGACCTCCAGGCTAACTCCAACCATATAACTGAACCGAAAACTAAGAGTAGTCCTAAACTTACTCCCTCAAACTAAGTTCAAACGCAACCTAACCTGGAGCCTATATCAAACCATGGACCTAACCCTAACCCTAGGCGGACACCTTAAGCTAACCCCAACCCTAACGTGACACTGACGCTAACTCCAACCGTAACACTGAACCGAAAACTAACAGTAGCCCTAAACTTACTCACTCATACTAAGTTCAAACCTAACCTAACCTGGAGCCTAACTCAAACCACAGACCTAACCCTAACACTAGGAGGACACCTTAAGCTCAACCCCAACCCTAACCTGACCCTCACGCTAACTCCAACCGTAACAGTGAACCGAAAACTAAAAGTAGCCATAAACTTACTCCCTCAAACTAAGTTCAAACCTAACCTAACCTGAAGCCCAACTCAAACAATAGACCTAACCCTAACACTAGGCGGACACCTTAAGCTTGACCCCAACCCTAACCTGACCCAGAGGCTAAATTCAACCGTAACACTGAACCGAAAAATACAATAGGCCTAAACTTACTCCCTCAAACTAAGTTCAAACCTAACCTAACCTGAAGCCTAACTCAAACCATAGACCTAACCCTAACCCTAGGTGGACACCTGAATCTCAACCCCAACCCTAACTTGACCATGACGCTATCTCCAACCGTAACACTGAACCGAAAACTAGCAGTAGCCCTAAACTTACTCCCTCAAACTAAGTTCAAACCTAACCTAACCTGAAGCCTAACTCAAACCACAGACCTAACCCTAACCCTAGGCGGACAGCTTAAGCTCAACCCCAACCCTAACCTGACCCTCACGCTAACTCCAACCGTAACACTGAACCGAAAACTAACAGTAGCCCTAAACTTACTCCCTCAAACTAAGTTCAAACCTAACCTAACCTGAAGCCTAACGCAAACAATAGACCTAACCCTAACCCTAGGCGGACACCTTAAGCTTAACCCCAAACCTAACCTGACCCTGAGGCTAAATCCAACCATAACACTGAACCGAAAACTAACAGTAGCCCTAAACTTACTCACTCAAACTAAGTTCTAACGTAACCTAACCTGAAGCCTAAATCAAACCATGGACCTAACCCTAACCCTAGGCGGACACCTCAAGCTAACCCCAACCCTAACCTGACCCTGACGCTAACTCCAACAATAATACTGAACCGAGAACTAACAGTAGCCCTAAACTTACTGCCTCAAACTAAGTTCAAACCTAACCTAACCTGAAGCTTAAATCAAACCATAGACCTAACCCTAACCCTAGGCGGACACCTTATGCTTAACCCCCACCCTAACCTGAACCTGACGTTTACTCCAACCGTAAAAGTTAAACGAAAACTAACAGTAGCCCTAAACTTACTCCCTCAAACTAAGTTCAAACATAACCTAACCTGAAGCCTAAATCAAACCATACACCTAACCCAAACCCTAGGTGGACACCTTAAGCTCAACCCCAAACCTAACCTGACCCTGACGCTTACTCCAACCTTAAGAGTTAACCGAAAACTAACAGTAGCCCTAAACTGACTCCCTCAAACTAAGTTCAAACATAACCTAACCTGAAGCCTAAATCAAATCATAGACCTAACCCTAACCGTAGGAGGACACCTTATGCTTAACCCCCCCCTACCCTGACCCTGACGCTTACTCCAACCGTAACAGTTTCCCGAAAACTAACAGTAGCCCTAAACTTACTCCCTCAAACTAAGTTCAAACCTAACCTAACCTGAAGCCTAAATCAAATCATACACCTAACCCTAATGCTAGGCGGACACCTTAAGCTCAACCTCAACCCTAACCTGACACTCACGCGAACTCCAACCGTAACACTGATACTAAAACTAACAGTAGCCCTAAACTTACTCCCTAAAACTAAGTTCAAACCTAACCTAACCTGAAGCCTATGTCAAACCATAGACCTAACCCTAACCCTAGGCGGACACCTGAAGCTCAACCCCAACCCTAACCTGACCCTGACGCTATCTCCAACCGTAACACTGAACCGAAAACTAACAGTAGCCTTAAACTTACTCCCTGAAACTAACTTCAAACCTAACCTCACCTGAAGCCTAAATCAAACCATACACCTAACCCTAACCCTAGGCGGACACCTTAATCTCAACCCCAACCCTAACCTGACCCTGACGCTAACTCCAACCGTAACAGTTACCCGAAAATTAACAGTAGCCCTAAACTTACTCCCTCAAACTAAGTTCAAACCTAACCTAACCAGAAGCCAAAATCAAACCATACACCTAACCCTAACCCTAGGCGGACACCTTAAGCTCAACCCCAACCCAAACCTGACCCTCACGCTAACTCCGACCGTAACACTGAACCGAAAACTAACAGTATCCCTAAACTTACTCCCTCAAACTAAGTTCAAACCTAACGTAACCTGAAGCCTAACTCAAACCATAGACCTAACCCTAACCCTAGGCGGACACCTGAAGCTCAACCCCAAACCTAACCTGACCCTGACGCTTACTCCAACCGTAACACTTAACAGAAAACTAACAGTAGCCCTGAACTGACTCCCTCAAACCAAGTTCAAACCTAACCTAACCTGAAGCCTAAATCAAATCATAGACCTAACCCTAACCCTAGGCGGACACCTTATTCTCAACCCCCACCCTACCCTGACCCTGACGCTTACTCCAACTGAAACAGTTAAACGAAAACTAACAATAGCCCTAAACTTACTCCCTCAAACTAACTTCAAACCTAAGCTAACCTGAAGCCTAAATCAAACAGAACACCTAACCCTAACCCTAGGCGGACCCCTTAATCTCAACCCCAACCCTAACCTGGCCCTGACGCTAACTCCAACCATAACAGTTTCCCGAATTCTAACAGTAGCCCTAAACTTACTCTCTCAAACTAAGTTCAAACCTAACCTAACCTGAAGCCTAAATTAAACCATACACCTAACCCTAACGCTAGGCGGAAACCTTAAGCTCAACCTCAACCCTAACCTGACACTCACGCTAACTCCAACCGTAACACTGATACTAAAACTAACAGTAGCCCTAAACTTACTCCCTCAAACTAAGTTCAAACCTAACCTAACATGAAGCCTAAATCAAACCATACACCTAACCCTAACGCTAGGCGGAAACCTTAAGCTCAACCTCAACCTTAACCTGACACTCACGCTAACTCCAACCGTAACACTGATACTAAAACTAACAGTAGCCCTAAACTTACTCCCTAAAACTAAGTTCAAACCTAACCTAACCTGAAGCCTATGTCAAACCATAGACCTAACCCTAACCCTAGGAGGACACCTGAAGCTCAACGACAACCCTAACCTGACCGTGACGCTATCTCCAACCGTAACACTGAACCGAAAACTAACAGTAGCCCTAAACTTACTCCCTGAAACTAACTTCAAACCTAACCTAACCTGAAGCCTAAATCAAACCATACACCTAACCCTAACCCTAGGCGGACAACTTAATCTCAACCCCAACCCTAACCTGACCCTGACGCTAACTCCAACCGTAACAGTTACCCGAAAATTAACAGTAGCCCTAAACTTACTCCATCAAACTAACTTCAAACCTTAACTAACCTTAAGCCTAAATGAAACCATACACCTAACCCTAACCCTAGGCGGAAACCTTAATCTCAACCCCAACCCTAAACTTCACCTGACGCTAACTCCAACCATAACAGTTTCCCGAAAACTAAGAGTAGCCCTAAACTTACTCCCTCAAACTAAGTTCAAAACTAACCTAACCTGAAGCCTAACTCAAACCATACACCTAACCCTAACCCTAGGCGGACACCTTAAGCTCAACCCCAACCCTAACCTGACCTTCACGCTAACTCCAACCGTAACACTGAACCGAAAACTAACAGTAGCCCTAAACTTACTCCCTGAAACTAAGTTCAAACCTAACCTAACCTGGAGCCTAACTCAAACCATAGACCTAACCCTAACCCTAGGCGGACACCTGAAGCTCAATCACAACCCTAACCTGACCCTGACGCAATCTCCAACCGTAACACTGAACCGAAAACTAACAGTAGCCCTAAAGTTACTCCCTCAAACTAAGTTCAAACCTAACCTAACCTGGAGCCTAACTCAAACCATAGACCTAACCCTAACCCTAGGCGGACACCTGAAGCTCAATCACAATCCTAACCTGACCCTTACGCTATCTCCAACCGTAACACTGAACCGAAAACTAACAGTAGCCCTAAACTTACTCCCTCAAACTATGTTCAAACCTAACCTAACCTGAAGCCTAACTCAAACCACACAACTAACCCTAACCCTAGGCGGACACCTTAACTTCAACCCCAAACCTAACCTTACCCTGAGGCTTACTCCAACTGTAACAGTTAACCGAAAACTAACAGTAGCCCTAAACTTACTCCCTCAAACTAACTTCAAACCTAACCTAACCTGAAGCCTAAATCAAACCATACACCTAACCCTAACGCTAGGCAGACACCTTAAGCTCAACCCCAACCCTAACCTGGCCCTGACGCTAACTCCAACAGTAACAGTTACCCGAAAACTAACAGTAGCCCTAAACGTACTCCCTCAAACTAACTTCAAACCTAACCGAACTGGAAGCCTAACTCAAACCATAGACTTAACCCTAACCCTACGCGGACACCTGAAACTCAACCACAACCCTAAACAGACCCTGACGCTATCTCCAACCGTAACACTGAACCGAAAACTAACAGTAGCCCTAAACTTACTCCCTCAAACTAAGTTCAAACCTAACCTAACCTGAACCCTATCTCAAACCTCAGACCTAACCCTAACCCTAGGTGGACACCTTAAGCTCAACCCCAACCCTAACCAGCCACTCACGCTAACTCCAAATGTAACACTGAACCAAAAACTAACAGTAGCCCTAAACTTACTCCCTGAAACTAACTTCAAACCTAACCTAACCTGAAGCCTAAATCAAACCATACACCTAACCCTAACCCTAGGCGGACACCTTAATCTCAACCCCAACCCTAACCTGACCCTGACGCTAACTCCAACCGCAACAGTTACCCGAAAATTAACAGTAGCCCTAAACTTACTCCCTCAAACTAAGTTCAAATCTAACCTAACCAGAAGCCAAAATCAAACCATACACCTAACCCTAACCCTAGGCGGACACCTTAAGCTCAACCCCAACCCTAACCTGACCCTCACGCTAACTCCAACCGTAACACTGAACCGAAAACTAACAGTAGCCCTAAACTTACTCCCTCAAACTAAGTTCAAACCTAACCTAACCTGAACCCTATGTCAAACCTCAGACCTAACCCTAACCCTAGGTGGACACCTTAAGCTCAACCCCAACCCTAACCAGACACTCACGCTAACTCCAAATGTAACACTGAACCAAAAACTAACAGTAGCCCTAAACTTACTCCCTCAAACTAAGTTCAAACCTAACCTAACCTGAAGCCTAAATCAAACCATACACCTAACCCTAACCCTAGGCGGACACCTTAAGCTCAACCCCAAACCTAACCTGACCCTGACGCTTACTCCAACCGTAACAGTTAACCGAAAACTAGCAGTAGCCCTAAACTGACTCCCTCAAACTAAGTTCAAACCTAACCTAACCTGAAGCGTAAATCAAATCATAGACCTAACCCTAACCCTAGGCAGACATCTTATGCTTAACCCCCACCCTAACCTGACCCTGACGTTTACTCCAACTGTAACAATTAACCGGTAACTAACAGTAGCCCTGAACTTACACCCTCAAACTAACTTCAAACCTAATCTAACCTGAAGCCTAACTCAAACCACAGAACTAACCCTAACCCTAGGCGGACACCTTAAGCTTAACCCCAACCCTAACCTGACCCTCACGCTAACTCCAACCGTAACACTGAACCGAAAACTAACAGTAGCCCTAAACTTACTCCCTCAAACTAACTTCAAACATAACCTAACCTGACGCCGAAATTAAACCATACACCTAACCCTAACCCTAGGCGGACACCTTATGGTTAACCTCCACCATAACCTGACCATGACGCTTACTCCAACCGTAACAGTTAAACGAATACTAACAATAGCCCTAAACTTACTCCCTCAAACTAAGTTCAAACCTATCCTAACCTGAAGCCTAAATCAAACCATACACCTAACCGTAACCCTAGGCGGATACCTTAAGCTCAAACCCAAACCTAACCTGACCCTGACACTTACACCAAACGTAACAGTTAACCGAAAACTAACAGTAGCCCTAAACTTACTCCCTCAAACTAAGTTCAAACCTAACCTAACCTGAAGCCTAAATCAAATCTTAGACCTAACCCTAACCCTAGGCTGACACCTTATGCTTAACCCCCACCCTAACCTGACCCTGACGCTTACTCCAACCGTAACAGTTAACCGAAAACTAACAGTAGCCCTAAATTTACTCCATCAAACTAACTTCAAACCTTAACTAACCTTAAGCCTAAATGAAACCATACACCTAACCCTAACCCTAGGCGGACACCTTAATCTCAACCCCAACCCTAACCTTGACCTGACGCTAACTCCAACCATAACAGTTTCCCGAAAACTAAGAGTAGCCCTAAACTTACTCCCTCAAACTAAGTTCAAACCTAACCTAACCTGAAGCCTAACTCAAACCATACACCTAACCCTAACCCTAGGCGGACACCTTAAGCTCAACCCCAACCCTAACCTGACCTTCACGCTAACTCCAACCGTAACACTGAACCGAAAACTAACAGTAGCCCTAAACTTACTCCCTCAAACTAAGTTCAAACCTAACCTAACCTGGAGCTTAACTCAAACCATAGACCTAACCCTAACCCTAGGCGGACACCTGAAGCTCAATCACAAACCTAACCTGACCCTGACACAATCTCCAACCGTAACACTGAACCGAAAACTAACAGTAGCCCTAAAGTTACTCCCTCAAACTAAGTTCAAACCTAACCTAACCTGAAGCCTAACTCAAACCACAGACCTAACCCTAACCCTTTGAGGACACCTTAAGCTCAACCCCAACCCTAACCTGACCTCCAGGCTAACTCCAACCATATCACTGAACCGAAAACTAAGAGTAGCCCTAAACTTACTCACTCAAACTAAGTTCAATCCTAACCTAACCTGAAGCCTAAATGAAACCATAGACCTAACCCTAACCCTAGGCCGACACCTTATGGTTAACCCCCACAATAACCTGACCCTGACGCTTACTCCAACCGTAACAGTTAAACGAAAACTAACAGTAGCCCTAAACTTACTCCCTCAAACTAAGTTCAAACCTAACCTAACCTGAAGCCTAAATCAAACCATACAACTAATCCTAACCCTAGGCGAACACCTTAAGCGCAACCCCAAACCTAACCTGACCCTGACGCTTACTCCAACCGTAACAGTTAACCGAAAACTAACAGTAGCCCTAAACTGACTCCCTCAAACTTAGTTCAAACCTAACCAAACCTGAAGCCTAAATCAAATCATAGACCTAACCCTAACCCTAGGCGGACACCTTGTGCTTAACCCCCACCCTAACCTGACCCTGACGCTTACTCCAACTGTAACAGTTAACCGAAAACTAACAGTAGCCCTAAACTTACTCCCTCAAACTAACTTCAAACCTAACCTAACCTGAAGCATAAATCAAACCATACACCTAACCCTAACCCTAGGCGGACACCTTAAGCTCAACCCCAACCCTAACCTGGCTCTGACGCTAACTCCAACAGTAACAGTTACCCGAAATCTAACAGTAGCCCTAAACTTACTCCCTCAAACTAACTTCAAACCTAACCTAACTTGAAGCCTAACTCAAACCATAGACCTAACCCTAACCCTAGGCGGACACCTGAAACTCAACCACAACCCTAAACAGACCCTGATGCTATCTCCAACCGTAACACTGAACCGAAAACTAACAATAGCCCTAAACTTACTCCCTCAAACTAAGTTCAAACCTAACCTAACCTGGAGCCTAACTCAAACCATAGACATAACCCTAACCCTAGGCGGACACCTGAAGCTCAATCACAATCCTAACCTGACCCTGACGCTATCTCCAACCGTAACACTGAACCGAAAACTAACAGTAGCCCTAAACTTACTCCCTCAAACTAAGTTCAAACCAAACCTAACCTGAAGCCTAACTCAAACCATAGACCTAACCCTAACCCTAGGCGGACACCTGACTCTCAACCCCAACCCTAACTTGACCATGACGCTATCTCCAACCGTAACACTGAACCGAAAACTAACAGTAGCCCTAAACTTACTCGCTCAAACTAAGTTCAAACCTAACCTAACCTGAAGCCTAACTCAAATCATAGACATAACCCTAACAATAGGCGGACACCTGAAGCTCAACCCCAACCCTAACCTGACCCTGACGCTATCTCCAACCGTAACACTGAACCGAAAATTAACAGTAGCCCTAAACTTACTCACTCAAACTAAGTTCAAACGTAACCTAACCTGAAGCCTAACTCAAACCACAGACCTAACCCTAACCCTAGGCGGACACCTTAAGCTCAACCCCAACCCTAACCGGACCCTCAAGCTAACTCCAAACGTAACACTGAAGCGAAAACTAACAGTAGCCCTAAACTTACTCCCTCAAACTAAGTTCAATCCTAACCTAACCTGAAGCCTAAATGAAACCATAGACCTAACCCTAACCCTAGGCGGACACCTTGTGCTTAACCCCCACCCTAACCTGACCCTGACGCTTACTCCAACTGTAACAGTTAACCGAAAACTAACAGTAGGTCTAAACTTACTCCCTGAAACTAACTTCAAACCTAACCTAACCTGAAGCCTAAATCAAACCATACACCTAACACTAACCCTAGGCGGACACCTTAATCTCAACGCCAACCCTAACCTGACCCTGACGCTAACTCCAACCGTAACAGTTACCCGAAAACTAACAGTAGCCCTAAACTTACTCCCTCAAACTAAGTTCAAACCTAACCTAACCAGAAGCCAAAATCAAACCACAGACCTAACCCTAACCCTAGGCGGATACCTTAAGCTTAACCCCAACCCTAACCAGACCCTCACGCTAAGTTCAACCGTAACACTGAACCGAAAACTAACAGTAGCCCTAAACTTACTCCCTCAAACTAAGTTCAAACCTAACCTAACCTGAAGTCTAACTCAAACCATAGACCTAACCCTAACCCTAGGCCGACACCTGAAGCTCAACCACAACCCTAACCTGACCCTGACGTTATCTCCAACCGAAACACTGAACCGAAAACTAACAGTAGCCCTAAACTTACTCCCTCAAACTAAGTTCAAACCTAACCTAACCTGAACCCTATCTCAAATCACAGACCTAACCCTAACCCTAGGTGGACACCTTAAGCTCAACCCCAACCCTAACCAGACACTCACGCTAACTCCAAATGTAACACTGAACCAAAAACTAACAGTAGCCCTAAACTTACTCCCTCAAACTAAGTTCAAACCTAACCTAACCTGAAGCCTAAATGAAACCAAAGACCTAACCCTAACCCTAGGCGGACACCTTAAGCTCAACTCCAACCCTAACCTGACCCTGACGCTATCTCCAACCGTAACACTTAACCGAAACCTAACAGTAGCCCTACACTTACTCACTCAAACTAAGTTCAAATGTAACCTAACCTGGAGCCTAAATCAAACCATGGACCTAACCCTAACCCTGGGCGGACACCTCAAGCTAACCCCAACCCTAACCTGACCCTGACGCTAACTCCAACCATAATACTGAACGGAGAACTAACAGTAGCCCTAAACTTACTCCCTCAAACTAAGTTCAAACCTAACCTAACCTGAAGCCTAACTCAAACCACAGACATAACCCTAACCCTAGGCGGACACGTTAAGCTCAACCCCAACCCTAACCGGACCCTCATGCTAACACCAAACGTAACACTGAAGCGAAAAGTAACAGTAGCCCTAAACTTACTCCCTCAAACTAAGTTCAATCCTAACCTAACCTGAAGCCTAAATGAAACCATAGACCTAACCCTAACCCTAGGCGGACACCTTGTGTTTAACCCCCACCCTAACCTGACCCTGACGCTTACTCCAAATGTAACAGTTAACCGAAAACTAACAGTAGGTCTAAACTTACTCCCTGAAACTAACTTCAAACCTAACCTAACCTGAAGCCTAAATCAAACCATACACCTAACACTAACCCTAGGCGGACACCTTAAGCTCAACCCCAACCCTAACCTTACCCTGACGCTAACTCCAACCGTAACAGTTACCCGAAAACTAACAGTAGCCCTAAACTTACTCCCTCAAACTAAGTTCAAACCTAACCTTACCAGAAGCCAAAATCAAACCATACACCTAACCCTAACCCTAGGCGGACACCTTAAGCTCAACCCCAACCCTAACCTGACCCTCACGCTAACTCCGCCCTTAACACTGAACCGAAAACTAACAGTACCCCTAAACTTACTCCCTCAAACTAAGTTCAAACCTAACCTAACCTGAAGCCTAACTCAAACCATAGACTTAACCCTAACCCTAGGCGGACACCTGAACCTCAACCACAACCGTAACCTGACCCTGACGCTATCTCCAACCGTAACACTGAACGGAAAACTAACAGTAGCCCTAAACTTACTCCCTCAAACTAACTTTAAACCTAACCTAACCTGAAGCCTAAATTAAACCATACATCTAACCCTAACCCTAGGCGGACACCTTAAACTCAACCCCAACCCTAACCTGACCTCCAGCCTAACTCTAACCATATAACTGAACCGAAAACTAAGAGTAGCCCTAAACTTACTCCCTCAAAATAAGTTCAATCCTAACGTAACCTGAAGCCTAAATCAAATCATAGACCTAACCCTAACCCTAGGCTGACAATTTATGCTTAACCCCCCACCCTAACCTGACCCTGACGCTTACTCCAACTGTAACAGTTAACCGAAAACTAACAGTAGCCCTGAACTTACACCCTCAAACTAACTTCAAACCTAATCTAACCTGAAGCCTAACTCAAACCATAGACCTAACCCTAACCCTAGGCGGACACCTTAAGCTCAACCCCAACCCTAACCTGACCCTGACGCTGTCTCCAACCATAACACTGAACCGAAAACAAACAGTAGCCCTGAACTTACTCCCTCAAACTAAGTTCAAACCTAACCTAACCTGAAGCCTAACTCAAACCACAGACCTAACCCTAACCCTAGGCGGACACCGTAAGCTTATCCCCAACCCTAACCTGACCCTCACGCTAAGTCCAACCGAAACACTGAACCGAAAACTAACAGTAGCCCTAAATTTACACCCTCAAACAAACTTCAAACCTAACCTAACCGGAAGCCTAAATTAAACCATACACCTAACCCTAACCATAGGCGGACACCTTAAGCTTAACCCCAACCCTAACCTGACCCTGAGGCTAAATCCAACCGTAACACTGAACCGAAAACTAACAGTAGCCCTAAACTTACTCCCTCAAACTAAGTTCAATCCTAACCTAACCTGAAGCCTAAATGAAACCATAGACCTAACCCTAACCCTAGGCGGACACCTTAACTTCAACCCCAAACCTAACCTGACCCTGACGCTTACTCCAACTGTAACAGTTAACCGAAAACTAACAGTAGCCCTAAACTTACTCCCTCAAACTAAGTTCAAACATAACCTAACGTGAAGCCTAAATCAAACCATACACCTAACCCTAACCCTAGGCGGACACATTAAACTCAACCCCAACCCTAACCTGGCCATGACTCTAACTCCAACCGTAAGAGTTACCCGAAAACTAACAGTAGCCCTAAACTTACTCCCTCAAACTAAGTTCAAACCTAACCTAACCTGAAGCCTAAATCAAACCATACACCTAACCCTAACCCTAGGCGGACACCTGAAGCTCAAACCCAACCCTAAACTGACCCTCACGCTAACTCCAACCGTAACACTGATCCTAAAACTAACAGTAGCCCTAAACTTACTCCCTAAAACTAAGTTCAAACCTAACCTAACCTGAAGCCTATCTCAAACCATAGACCTAAGCCTAACCCTAGGAGGACACCTGAAGCTTAACCCCAAACCTAACCTGACCCTGACGCTATCTCCAACCGTAACACTGAACCGAAAACTAACAGTAGCCCTAAACTTACTCCCTCAAACTACGTTCAAACCTAACCTAACCTGAAGCCTAACTCAAACCACAGACATAACCCTAACCCTAGGCGGACACCTTAAGCTCAACCCCAACCCTAACCGGACCCTCATGCTAACTCCAAACGTAACACTGAAGCGAATACTAACAGTAGCCCTAAACTTACTCCCTCAAACTAAGTTCAATCCTAACCTAACCTGAAGCCTAAATGAAACCATAGACCTAACCCTAACCCTAGGCGGACACCTTGTGCTTAACCCCCACCCTAACCTGACCCTGACGCTT
The DNA here is from genome assembly GCA_026018925.1 of Tupaia tana. Taxonomy (NCBI): domain Eukaryota; kingdom Metazoa; phylum Chordata; class Mammalia; order Scandentia; family Tupaiidae; genus Tupaia; species Tupaia tana. Next base: position 1,917,791 of record JAKSZU010000034.1, on the reverse strand, counting down.
ACTCCAACTGTAACAGTTAACCGAAAACTAACAGTAGGTCTAAACTTACTCCCTGAAACTAACTTCAAACCTAACCTAACCTGAAGCCTAAATCAAACCATACACCTAACACTAACCATAGGCGGACACCTTAAGCTCAACCCCAACCCTAACCTGACCCTGACGCTAACTCCAACCGTAACAGTTACCCGAAAACTAACAGTAGCCCTAAACTTACTCCCTCAAACTAAGTTCAAACCTAACCTAACCAGAAGCCAGAATCAAACCATACACCTAACCCTAACCCTAGGCGGACACCTTAAGCTTAACCCAAACCCTAACCTGACCCTGAAGCTAACTCCAAGCGTAACAGTTACCTGAAAACTAACAGTAGCCCTAAACTTACTCCCTCAAACTACGTTCAAACCTAACCTAACCAGAAGCCAAAATCAAACCATACACCTAACCCTAACCCTAGGCGGACACCTTAAGCTCAACCACAACCCTAACCTGACCCTGACGCTATCTCCAACCATAACACTGAACCGAAAACTAACAGTAGCCCTAAACTTACTCCCTCAAACTAAGTTCAAACCTAACCTAAACTGAAGCCTAACTCAAACCACAGACCTAACCCTAACCCTAGGCGGACACCTTAAGCTCAACCCCAACCCTAACCTGACCCTCACGCTAACTCCAACCGTAACACTGAACCGAAAACTAACAGTAGCCCTAAACTTACTCCCTCAAACTAACTTCAAACCTAACCTAACCTGAAGCCTAAATCTAACCATACACCTAACCCGAACCCTAGGCGGACACCTTATGCTTAAACTCCACCCTCACCTGACCCTGACGCTTACTCCAACTGTAACAGTTAACCGAAAATTAAGAGTAGCCCTAAACTTACTCCCTCAAACTAAGTTCAAACGTAACCTAACCTGAAGCCTAAATCAAACCATGGACCTAACCCTAACCCTAGGCGGACACCTCAAGCTAACCCCAACCCTAACCTGACCCTGACGCTAACTCCAACCATAATACTGAACCGAGAACTAACAGTAGCCCTAAACTTACTCCCTCAAACTAAGTTCTAACCTAACCTAACCTGAAGCTTAAATCAAACCATAGACCTAACCCTAACCCTAGGCGGACACCTTATGCTTAACCCCCACCCTAACCTGACCCTGACGCTTACTCCAACCGTAACAGTTAAACGAAAACTAACAGTAGCCCTAAACTTACTCCCTCAAACTAAGTTCAAACATAACCTAACCTGAAGCCTAAATCAAACCATACACCTCACCCTAACACTAGGTGGACACCTTAAGCTCAACCCCAAACCTAACCTGACCCTGACGCTTACTCCAACCTTAAGAGTTAACCGAAAACTAATAGTAGCCCTAAACTGACTCCCTCAAACTAAGTTCAAACCTAACCTAACCTGAAGCCTAAATCAAATAATAGACCTAATCCTAACCGTAGGAGGACACCTTATGCTTAACCCCCACCCTAACCTGACCCTCACGCTTACTCCAACCGTAACAGTTACCCGAAAATTAACAGTAGCCCTAAACTTACTCCCTCAAACTAAGTTCAAACCTAACCTAACCAGAAGCCAAAATCAAACCATACACCTAACCCTAACCCTAGGCGGACACCTGAAGCTCAACCCCAACCCTAACCTGACCCTCACGCTAACTCCAACCGTAACACTGAACCGAAAACTAACAGTAGCCCTACACTTACTCCCTCAAACTAAGTTCAAACCTAACCTAACCTGAAGCCTAACTCAAACCATAGACCTAACCCTAACCCTAGGCGGACACCTGAAGCTCAACCCCAAACCTAACCTGACCCTGACGCTTACTCCAACCGTAACACTTAACCGAAAACTAACAGTAGCCCTGAACTGACTCCCTCAAACCAAGATCAAACCTAACCTAACCTGAAGCCTAAATCAAATCATAGACCTAACCCTACCCCTAGGCGGACACCTTATTCTCAACCCCACCCTACCCTGACCCTGACGCTTACTCCAACTGAAACAGTTAAACGAAAACTAAAAATAGCCCTAAACTTACTCCCTCAAACTAACTTCAAACCTAACCTAACCTGAAGCCTAAATCAAACAGTACACCTAACCCTAACCCTAGGCGGACCCCTTAATCTCAACCCCAAACCTAACCTGGCCCTGACGCTAACTCCAACCATAACAGTTTCCCGAATTCTAACAGTAGCCCTAAACTTACTCCCTCAAACTAAGTTCAAACCTAACCTAACCTGAAGCCTAAATCAAACCATATACCTAACCCTAACCCTAAACGGACACCTTAAGCTCAACCCCAACCCTATCCTGACCTCCAGGCTAACTCCAACCATATAACTGAACCGAAAACTAAGAGTAGTCCTAAACTTACTCCCTCAAACTAAGTTCAAACGCAACCTAACCTGGAGCCTATATCAAACCATGGACCTAACCCTAACCCTAGGCGGACACCTTAAGCTAACCCCAACCCTAACGTGACACTGACGCTAACTCCAACCGTAACACTGAACCGAAAACTAACAGTAGCCCTAAACTTACTCCCTCAAACTAAGTTCAAACCTAACCTAACCTGAAGCCTAACTCAAACCATAGACCTAACTCTAACACTAGGCGGACACCTGAAGCTCAATCACAACCCTAACCTGACCCTCACGCTAACTCCAACCGTAACACTGAACCGAAAACTAACAGTAGCCCTAAACTTACTCCCTCAAACTAAGTTCAAACCTAACCTAACCTGAAGCCTAAATGAAACCATACACCTAACTGTAACCCTAGGCGGACACCTTAAGCTCAACCCCAACCCTAACTTGGCCCTGACGCTAACTCCAACAGTAACAGTTACCCGAAAACTAACAGTAGCCCTAAACTTACTCCCTCAAACTAAGTTCAAACCTAACCTAACCTGAAGCCTAACTCAAACCATAGACCTAACCCTAACCCTAGGCGGACACCTGAAGCTCAACCCCAAACCTAACCTGACCCTGACGCTTACTCCAACCGTAACACTTAACCGAAAACTAACAGTAGCCCTGAACTGACTCCCTCAAACCAAGATCAAACCTAACCTAACCTGAAGCCTAAATCAAATCATAGACCTAACCCTACCCCTAGGCGGACACCTTATTCTCAACCCCACCCTACCCTGACCCTGACGCTTACTCCAACTGAAACAGTTAAACGAAAACTAAAAATAGCCCTAAACTTACTCCCTCAAACTAACTTCAAACCTAACCTAACCTGAAGCCTAAATCAAACAGTACACCTAACCCTAACCCTAGGCGGACCCCTTAATCTCAACCCCAACCCTAACCTGGCCCTGACGCTAACTCCAACCATAACAGTTTCCCGAATTCTAACAGTAGCCCTAAACTTACTCCCTCAAACTAAGTTCAAACCTAACCTAACCTGAAGCCTAAATCAAACCATACACCTAACCCTAACCCTAAACGGACACCTTAAGCTCAACCCCAACCCTAACCTGACCTCCAGGCTAACTCCAACCATATAACTGAACCGAAAACTAAGAGTAGTCCTAAACTTACTCCCTCAAACTAAGTTCAAACGCAACCTAACCTGGAGCCTATATCAAACCATGGACCTAACCCTAACCCTAGGCGGACACCTTAAGCTAACCCCAACCCTAACGTGACACTGACGCTAACTCCAACCGTAACACTGAACCGAAAACTAACAGTAGCCCTAAACTTACTCACTCATACTAAGTTCAAACCTAACCTAACCTGGAGCCTAACTCAAACCACAGACCTAACCCTAACACTAGGAGGACACCTTAAGCTCAACCCCAACCCTAACCTGACCCTCACGCTAACTCCAACCGTAACAGTGAACCGAAAACTAAAAGTAGCCATAAACTTACTCCCTCAAACTAAGTTCAAACCTAACCTAACCTGAAGCCCAACTCAAACAATAGACCTAACCCTAACACTAGGCGGACACCTTAAGCTTGACCCCAACCCTAACCTGACCCAGAGGCTAAATTCAACCGTAACACTGAACCGAAAAATACAATAGGCCTAAACTTACTCCCTCAAACTAAGTTCAAACCTAACCTAACCTGAAGCCTAACTCAAACCATAGACCTAACCCTAACCCTAGGTGGACACCTGAATCTCAACCCCAACCCTAACTTGACCATGACGCTATCTCCAACCGTAACACTGAACCGAAAACTAGCAGTAGCCCTAAACTTACTCCCTCAAACTAAGTTCAAACCTAACCTAACCTGAAGCCTAACTCAAACCACAGACCTAACCCTAACCCTAGGCGGACAGCTTAAGCTCAACCCCAACCCTAACCTGACCCTCACGCTAACTCCAACCGTAACACTGAACCGAAAACTAACAGTAGCCCTAAACTTACTCCCTCAAACTAAGTTCAAACCTAACCTAACCTGAAGCCTAACGCAAACAATAGACCTAACCCTAACCCTAGGCGGACACCTTAAGCTTAACCCCAAACCTAACCTGACCCTGAGGCTAAATCCAACCATAACACTGAACCGAAAACTAACAGTAGCCCTAAACTTACTCACTCAAACTAAGTTCTAACGTAACCTAACCTGAAGCCTAAATCAAACCATGGACCTAACCCTAACCCTAGGCGGACACCTCAAGCTAACCCCAACCCTAACCTGACCCTGACGCTAACTCCAACAATAATACTGAACCGAGAACTAACAGTAGCCCTAAACTTACTGCCTCAAACTAAGTTCAAACCTAACCTAACCTGAAGCTTAAATCAAACCATAGACCTAACCCTAACCCTAGGCGGACACCTTATGCTTAACCCCCACCCTAACCTGAACCTGACGTTTACTCCAACCGTAAAAGTTAAACGAAAACTAACAGTAGCCCTAAACTTACTCCCTCAAACTAAGTTCAAACATAACCTAACCTGAAGCCTAAATCAAACCATACACCTAACCCAAACCCTAGGTGGACACCTTAAGCTCAACCCCAAACCTAACCTGACCCTGACGCTTACTCCAACCTTAAGAGTTAACCGAAAACTAACAGTAGCCCTAAACTGACTCCCTCAAACTAAGTTCAAACCTAACCTAACCTGAAGCCTAAATCAAATCATAGACCTAACCCTAACCGTAGGAGGACACCTTATGCTTAACCCCCCCTACCCTGACCCTGACGCTTACTCCAACCGTAACAGTTTCCCGAAAACTAACAGTAGCCCTAAACTTACTCCCTCAAACTAAGTTCAAACCTAACCTAACCTGAAGCCTAAATCAAATCATACACCTAACCCTAACGCTAGGCGGACACCTTAAGCTCAACCTCAACCCTAACCTGACACTCACGCGAACTCCAACCGTAACACTGATACTAAAACTAACAGTAGCCCTAAACTTACTCCCTAAAACTAAGTTCAAACCTAACCTAACCTGAAGCCTATGTCAAACCATAGACCTAACCCTAACCCTAGGCGGACACCTGAAGCTCAACCCCAACCCTAACCTGACCCTGACGCTATCTCCAACCGTAACAGTGAACCGAAAACTAACAGTAGCCTTAAACTTACTCCCTGAAACTAACTTCAAACCTAACCTCACCTGAAGCCTAAATCAAACCATACACCTAACCCTAACCCTAGGCGGACACCTTAATCTCAACCCCAACCCTAACCTGACCCTGACGCTAACTCCAACCGTAACAGTTACCCGAAAATTAACAGTAGCCCTAAACTTACTCCCTCAAACTAAGTTCAAACCTAACCTAACCAGAAGCCAAAATCAAACCATACACCTAACCCTAACCCTAGGCGGACACCTTAAGCTCAACCCCAACCCAAACCTGACCCTCACGCTAACTCCGACCGTAACACTGAACCGAAAACTAACAGTATCCCTAAACTTACTCCCTCAAACTAAGTTCAAACCTAACGTAACCTGAAGCCTAACTCAAACCATAGACCTAACCCTAACCCTAGGCGGACACCTGAAGCTCAACCCCAAACCTAACCTGACCCTGACGCTTACTCCAACCGTAACACTTAACAGAAAACTAACAGTAGCCCTGAACTGACTCCCTCAAACCAAGTTCAAACCTAACCTAACCTGAAGCCTAAATCAAATCATAGACCTAACCCTAACCCTAGGCGGACACCTTATTCTCAACCCCCACCCTACCCTGACCCTGACGCTTACTCCAACTGAAACAGTTAAACGAAAACTAACAATAGCCCTAAACTTACTCCCTCAAACTAACTTCAAACCTAAGCTAACCTGAAGCCTAAATCAAACAGAACACCTAACCCTAACCCTAGGCGGACCCCTTAATCTCAACCCCAACCCTAACCTGGCCCTGACGCTAACTCCAACCATAACAGTTTCCCGAATTCTAACAGTAGCCCTAAACTTACTCTCTCAAACTAAGTTCAAACCTAACCTAACCTGAAGCCTAAATTAAACCATACACCTAACCCTAACGCTAGGCGGAAACCTTAAGCTCAACCTCAACCCTAACCTGACACTCACGCTAACTCCAACCGTAACACTGATACTAAAACTAACAGTAGCCCTAAACTTACTCCCTCAAACTAAGTTCAAACCTAACCTAACATGAAGCCTAAATCAAACCATACACCTAACCCTAACGCTAGGCGGAAACCTTAAGCTCAACCTCAACCTTAACCTGACACTCACGCTAACTCCAACCGTAACACTGATACTAAAACTAACAGTAGCCCTAAACTTACTCCCTAAAACTAAGTTCAAACCTAACCTAACCTGAAGCCTATGTCAAACCATAGACCTAACCCTAACCCTAGGAGGACACCTGAAGCTCAACGACAACCCTAACCTGACCGTGACGCTATCTCCAACCGTAACACTGAACCGAAAACTAACAGTAGCCCTAAACTTACTCCCTGAAACTAACTTCAAACCTAACCTAACCTGAAGCCTAAATCAAACCATACACCTAACCCTAACCCTAGGCGGACAACTTAATCTCAACCCCAACCCTAACCTGACCCTGACGCTAACTCCAACCGTAACAGTTACCCGAAAATTAACAGTAGCCCTAAACTTACTCCATCAAACTAACTTCAAACCTTAACTAACCTTAAGCCTAAATGAAACCATACACCTAACCCTAACCCTAGGCGGAAACCTTAATCTCAACCCCAACCCTAAACTTCACCTGACGCTAACTCCAACCATAACAGTTTCCCGAAAACTAAGAGTAGCCCTAAACTTACTCCCTCAAACTAAGTTCAAAACTAACCTAACCTGAAGCCTAACTCAAACCATACACCTAACCCTAACCCTAGGCGGACACCTTAAGCTCAACCCCAACCCTAACCTGACCTTCACGCTAACTCCAACCGTAACACTGAACCGAAAACTAACAGTAGCCCTAAACTTACTCCCTGAAACTAAGTTCAAACCTAACCTAACCTGGAGCCTAACTCAAACCATAGACCTAACCCTAACCCTAGGCGGACACCTGAAGCTCAATCACAACCCTAACCTGACCCTGACGCAATCTCCAACCGTAACACTGAACCGAAAACTAACAGTAGCCCTAAAGTTACTCCCTCAAACTAAGTTCAAACCTAACCTAACCTGGAGCCTAACTCAAACCATAGACCTAACCCTAACCCTAGGCGGACACCTGAAGCTCAATCACAATCCTAACCTGACCCTTACGCTATCTCCAACCGTAACACTGAACCGAAAACTAACAGTAGCCCTAAACTTACTCCCTCAAACTATGTTCAAACCTAACCTAACCTGAAGCCTAACTCAAACCACACAACTAACCCTAACCCTAGGCGGACACCTTAACTTCAAGCCCAAACCTAACCTTACCCTGAGGCTTACTCCAACTGTAACAGTTAACCGAAAACTAACAGTAGCCCTAAACTTACTCCCTCAAACTAACTTCAAACCTAACCTAACCTGAAGCCTAAATCAAACCATACACCTAACCCTAACGCTAGGCAGACACCTTAAGCTCAACCCCAACCCTAACCTGGCCCTGACGCTAACTCCAACAGTAACAGTTACCCGAAAACTAACAGTAGCCCTAAACGTACTCCCTCAAACTAACTTCAAACCTAACCGAACTGGAAGCCTAACTCAAACCATAGACTTAACCCTAACCCTACGCGGACACCTGAAACTCAACCACAACCCTAAACAGACCCTGACGCTATCTCCAACCGTAACACTGAACCGAAAACTAACAGTAGCCCTAAACTTACTCCCTCAAACTAAGTTCAAACCTAACCTAACCTGAACCCTATCTCAAACCTCAGACCTAACCCTAACCCTAGGTGGACACCTTAAGCTCAACCCCAACCCTAACCAGCCACTCACGCTAACTCCAAATGTAACACTGAACCAAAAACTAACAGTAGCCCTAAACTTACTCCCTGAAACTAACTTCAAACCTAACCTAACCTGAAGCCTAAATCAAACCATACACATAACCCAAACCCTAGGCGGACACCTTAATCTCAACCCCAACCCTAACCTGACCCTGACGCTAACTCCAACCGCAACAGTTACCCGAAAATTAACAGTAGCCCTAAACTTACTCCCTCAAACTAAGTTCAAATCTAACCTAACCAGAAGCCAAAATCAAACCATACACCTAACCCTAACCCTAGGCGGACACCTTAAGCTCAACCCCAACCCTAACCTGACCCTCACGCTAACTCCAACCGTAACACTGAACCGAAAACTAACAGTAGCCCTAAACTTACTCCCTCAAACTAAGTTCAAACCTAACCTAACCTGAACCCTATGTCAAACCTCAGACCTAACCCTAACCCTAGGTGGACACCTTAAGCTCAACCCCAACCCTAACCAGACACTCACGCTAACTCCAAATGTAACACTGAACCAAAAACTAACAGTAGCCCTAAACTTACTCCCTCAAACTAAGTTCAAACCTAACCTAACCTGAAGCCTAAATCAAACCATACACCTAACCCTAACCCTAGGCGGACACCTTAAGCTCAACCCCAAACCTAACCTGACCCTGACGCTTACTCCAACCGTAACAGTTAACCGAAAACTAGCAGTAGCCCTAAACTGACTCCCTCAAACTAAGTTCAAACCTAACCTAACCTGAAGCGTAAATCAAATCATAGACCTAACCCTAACCCTAGGCAGACATCTTATGCTTAACCCCCACCCTAACCTGACCCTGACGTTTACTCCAACTGTAACAATTAACCGGTAACTAACAGTAGCCCTGAACTTACACCCTCAAACTAACTTCAAACCTAATCTAACCTGAAGCCTAACTCAAACCACAGAACTAACCCTAACCCTAGGCGGACACCTTAAGCTTAACCCCAACCCTAACCTGACCCTCACGCTAACTCCAACCGTAACACTGAACCGAAAACTAACAGTAGCCCTAAACTTACTCCCTCAAACTAACTTCAAACATAACCTAACCTGACGCCGAAATTAAACCATACACCTAACCCTAACCCTAGGCGGACACCTTATGGTTAACCTCCACCATAACCTGACCATGACGCTTACTCCAACCGTAACAGTTAAACGAATACTAACAATAGCCCTAAACTTACTCCCTCAAACTAAGTTCAAACCTATCCTAACCTGAAGCCTAAATCAAACCATACACCTAACCGTAACCCTAGGCGGATACCTTAAGCTCAAACCCAAACCTAACCTGACCCTGACACTTACACCAAACGTAACAGTTAACCGAAAACTAACAGTAGCCCTAAACTTACTCCCTCAAACTAAGTTCAAACCTAACCTAACCTGAAGCCTAAATCAAATCTTAGACCTAACCCTAACCCTAGGCTGACACCTTATGCTTAACCCCCACCCTAACCTGACCCTGACGCTTACTCCAACCGTAACAGTTAACCGAAAACTAACAGTAGCCCTAAATTTACTCCATCAAACTAACTTCAAACCTTAACTAACCTTAAGCCTAAATGAAACCATACACCTAACCCTAACCCTAGGCGGACACCTTAATCTCAACCCCAACCCTAACCTTGACCTGACGCTAACTCCAACCATAACAGTTTCCCGAAAACTAAGAGTAGCCCTAAACTTACTCCCTCAAACTAAGTTCAAACCTAACCTAACCTGAAGCCTAACTCAAACCATACACCTAACCCTAACCCTAGGCGGACACCTTAAGCTCAACCCCAACCCTAACCTGACCTTCACGCTAACTCCAACCGTAACACTGAACCGAAAACTAACAGTAGCCCTAAACTTACTCCCTCAAACTAAGTTCAAACCTAACCTAACCTGGAGCTTAACTCAAACCATAGACCTAACCCTAACCCTAGGCGGACACCTGAAGCTCAATCACAAACCTAACCTGACCCTGACGCAATCTCCAACCGTAACACTGAACCGAAAACTAACAGTAGCCCTAAAGTTACTCCCTCAAACTAAGTTCAAACCTAACCTAACCTGAAGCCTAACTCAAACCACAGACCTAACCCTAACCCTTTGAGGACACCTTAAGCTCAACCCCAACCCTAACCTGACCTCCAGGCTAACTCCAACCATATCACTGAACCGAAAACTAAGAGTAGCCCTAAACTTACTCACTCAAACTAAGTTCAATCCTAACCTAACCTGAAGCCTAAATGAAACCATAGACCTAACCCTAACCCTAGGCCGACACCTTATGGTTAACCCCCACAATAACCTGACCCTGACGCTTACTCCAACCGTAACAGTTAAACGAAAACTAACAGTAGCCCTAAACTTACTCCCTCAAACTAAGTTCAAACCTAACCTAACCTGAAGCCTAAATCAAACCATACAACTAATCCTAACCCTAGGCGAACACCTTAAGCGCAACCCCAAACCTAACCTGACCCTGACGCTTACTCCAACCGTAACAGTTAACCGAAAACTAACAGTAGCCCTAAACTGACTCCCTCAAACTTAGTTCAAACCTAACCAAACCTGAAGCCTAAATCAAATCATAGACCTAACCCTAACCCTAGGCGGACACCTTGTGCTTAACCCCCACCCTAACCTGACCCTGACGCTTACTCCAACTGTAACAGTTAACCGAAAACTAACAGTAGCCCTAAACTTACTCCCTCAAACTAACTTCAAACCTAACCTAACCTGAAGCATAAATCAAACCATACACCTAACCCTAACCCTAGGCGGACACCTTAAGCTCAACCCCAACCCTAACCTGGCTCTGACGCTAACTCCAACAGTAACAGTTACCCGAAATCTAACAGTAGCCCTAAACTTACTCCCTCAAACTAAGTTCAAACCTAACCTAACCTGAAGCCTAACTCAAACCATAGACCTAACCCTAACCCTAGGCGGACACCTGACTCTCAACCCCAACCCTAACTTGACCATGACGCTATCTCCAACCGTAACACTGAACCGAAAACTAACAGTAGCCCTAAACTTACTCGCTCAAACTAAGTTCAAACCTAACCTAACCTGAAGCCTAACTCAAATCATAGACATAACCCTAACAATAGGCGGACACCTGAAGCTCAACCCCAACCCTAACCTGACCCTGACGCTATCTCCAACCGTAACACTGAACCGAAAATTAACAGTAGCCCTAAACTTACTCACTCAAACTAAGTTCAAACGTAACCTAACCTGAAGCCTAACTCAAACCACAGACCTAACCCTAACCCTAGGCGGACACCTTAAGCTCAACCCCAACCCTAACCGGACCCTCAAGCTAACTCCAAACGTAACACTGAAGCGAAAACTAACAGTAGCCCTAAACTTACTCCCTCAAACTAAGTTCAATCCTAACCTAACCTGAAGCCTAAATGAAACCATAGACCTAACCCTAACCCTAGGCGGACACCTTGTGCTTAACCCCCACCCTAACCTGACCCTGACGCTTACTCCAACTGTAACAGTTAACCGAAAACTAACAGTAGGTCTAAACTTACTCCCTGAAACTAACTTCAAACCTAACCTAACCTGAAGCCTAAATCAAACCATACACCTAACACTAACCCTAGGCGGACACCTTAATCTCAACGCCAACCCTAACCTGACCCTGACGCTAACTCCAACCGTAACAGTTACCCGAAAACTAACAGTAGCCCTAAACTTACTCCCTCAAACTAAGTTCAAACCTAACCTAACCAGAAGCCAAAATCAAACCACAGACCTAACCCTAACCCTAGGCGGATACCTTAAGCTTAACCCCAACCCTAACCAGACCCTCACGCTAAGTTCAACCGTAACACTGAACCGAAAACTAACAGTAGCCCTAAACTTACTCCCTCAAACTAAGTTCAAACCTAACCTAACCTGAAGTCTAACTCAAACCATAGACCTAACCCTAACTCTAGGCCGACACCTGAAGCTCAACCACAACCCTAACCTGACCCTGACGTTATCTCCAACCGTAACACTGAACCGAAAACTAACAGTAGCCCTAAACTTACTCCCTCAAACTAAGTTCAAACCTAACCTAACCTGAACCCTATCTCAAATCACAGACCTAACCCTAACCCTAGGTGGACACCTTAAGCTCAACCCCAACCCTAACTAGACACTCACGCTAACTCCAAATGTAACACTGAACCAAAAACTAACAGTAGCCCTAAACTTACTCCCTCAAACTAAGTTCAAACCTAACCTAACCTGAAGCCTAAATGAAACCAAAGACCTAACCCTAACCCTAGGCGGACACCTTAAGCTCAACTCCAACCCTAACCTGACCCTGACGCTATCTCCAACCGTAACACTTAACCGAAACCTAACAGTAGCCCTACACTTACTCACTCAAACTAAGTTCAAACGTAACCTAACCTGGAGCCTAAATCAAACCATGGACCTAACCCTAACCCTGGGCGGACACCTCAAGCTAACCCCAACCCTAACCTGACCCTGACGCTAACTCCAACCATAATACTGAACGGAGAACTAACAGTAGCCCTAAACTTACTCCCTCAAACTAAGTTCAAACCTAACCTAACCTGAAGCCTAACTCAAACCACAGACATAACCCTAACCCTAGGCGGACACGTTAAGCTCAACCCCAACCCTAACCGGACCCTCATGCTAACACCAAACGTAACACTGAAGCGAAAAGTAACAGTAGCCCTAAACTTACTCCCTCAAACTAAGTTCAATCCTAACCTAACCTGAAGCCTAAATGAAACCATAGACCTAACCCTAACCCTAGGCGGACACCTTGTGTTTAACCCCCACCCTAACCTGACCCTGACGCTTACTCCAAATGTAACAGTTAACCGAAAACTAACAGTAGGTCTAAACTTACTCCCTGAAACTAACTTCAAACCTAACCTAACCTGAAGCCTAAATCAAACCATACACCTAACACTAACCCTAGGCGGACACCTTAAGCTCAACCCCAACCCTAACCTTACCCTGACGCTAACTCCAACCGTAACAGTTACCCGAAAACTAACAGTAGCCCTAAACTTACTCCCTCAAACTAAGTTCAAACCTAACCTTACCAGAAGCCAAAATCAAACCATACACCTAACCCTAACCCTAGGCGGACACCTTAAGCTCAACCCCAACCCTAACCTGACCCTCACGCTAACTCCGCCCTTAACACTGAACCGAAAACTAACAGTACCCCTAAACTTACTCCCTCAAACTAAGTTCAAACCTAACCTAACCTGAAGCCTAACTCAAACCATAGACTTAACCCTAACCCTAGGCGGACACCTGAACCTCAACCACAACCGTAACCTGACCCTGACGCTATCTCCAACCGTAACACTGAACGGAAAACTAACAGTAGCCCTAAACTTACTCCCTCAAACTAACTTTAAACCTAACCTAACCTGAAGCCTAAATTAAACCATACATCTAACCCTAACCCTAGGCGGACACCTTAAACTCAACCCCAACCCTAACCTGACCTCCAGCCTAACTCTAACCATATAACTGAACCGAAAACTAAGAGTAGCCCTAAACTTACTCCCTCAAAATAAGTTCAATCCTAACGTAACCTGAAGCCTAAATCAAATCATAGACCTAACCCTAACCCTAGGCTGACAATTTATGCTTAACCCCCACCCTAACCTGACCCTGACGCTTACTCCAACTGTAACAGTTAACCGAAAACTAACAGTAGCCCTGAACTTACACCCTCAAACTAACTTCAAACCTAATCTAACCTGAAGCCTAACTCAAACCATAGACCTAACCCTAACCCTAGGCGGACACCTTAAGCTCAACCCCAACCCTAACCTGACCCTGACGCTGTCTCCAACCATAACACTGAACCGAAAACAAACAGTAGCCCTGAACTTACTCCCTCAAACTAAGTTCAAACCTAACCTAACCTGAAGCCTAACTCAAACCACAGACCTAACCCTAACCCTAGGCGGACACCGTAAGCTTATCCCCAACCCTAACCTGACCCTCACGCTAAGTCCAACCGAAACACTGAACCGAAAACTAACAGTAGCCCTAAATTTACACCCTCAAACAAACTTCAAACCTAACCTAACCGGAAGCCTAAATTAAACCATACACCTAACCCTAACCATAGGCGGACACCTTAAGCTTAACCCCAACCCTAACCTGACCCTGAGGCTAAATCCAACCGTAACACTGAACCGAAAACTAACAGTAGCCCTAAACTTACTCCCTCAAACTAAGTTCAATCCTAACCTAACCTGAAGCCTAAATGAAACCATAGACCTAACCCTAACCCTAGGCGGACACCTTAACTTCAACCCCAAACCTAACCTGACCCTGACGCTTACTCCAACTGTAACAGTTAACCGAAAACTAACAGTAGCCCTAAACTTACTCCCTCAAACTAAGTTCAAACATAACCTAACGTGAAGCCTAAATCAAACCATACACCTAACCCTAACCCTAGGCGGACACATTAAACTCAACCCCAACCCTAACCTGGCCATGACTCTAACTCCAACCGTAAGAGTTACCCGAAAACTAACAGTAGCCCTAAACTTACTCCCTCAAACTAAGTTCAAACCTAACCTAACCTGAAGCCTAAATCAAACCATACACCTAACCCTAACCCTAGGCGGACACCTGAAGCTCAAACCCAACCCTAAACTGACCCTCACGCTAACTCCAACCGTAACACTGATCCTAAAACTAACAGTAGCCCTAAACTTACTCCCTAAAACTAAGTTCAAACCTAACCTAACCTGAAGCCTATCTCAAACCATAGACCTAAGCCTAACCCTAGGAGGACACCTGAAGCTTAACCCCAAACCTAACCTGACCCTGACGCTATCTCCAACCGTAACACTGAACCGAAAACTAACAGTAGCCCTAAACTTACTCCCTCAAACTACGTTCAAACCTAACCTAACCTGAAGCCTAACTCAAACCACAGACATAACCCTAACCCTAGGCGGACACCTTAAGCTCAACCCCAACCCTAACCGGACCCTCATGCTAACTCCAAACGTAACACTGAAGCGAATACTAACAGTAGCCCTAAACTTACTCCCTCAAACTAAGTTCAATCCTAACCTAACCTGAAGCCTAAATGAAACCATAGACCTAACCCTAACCCTAGGCGGACACCTTGTGCTTAACCCCCACCCTAACCTGACCCTGACGCTTACTCCAACTGTAACAGTTAACCGAAAACTAACAGTAGGTCTAAACTTACTCCCTGAAACTAACTTCAAACCTAACCTAACCTGAAGCCTAAATCAAACCATACACCTAACACTAACCATAGGCGGACACCTTAAGCTCAACCCCAACCCTAACCTGACCCTGACGCTAACTCCAACCGTAACAGTTACCCGAAAACTAACAGTAGCCCTAAACTTACTCCCTCAAACTAAGTTCAAACCTAACCTAACCAGAAGCCAGAATCAAACCATACACCTAACCCTAACCCTAGGCGGACACCTTAAGCTTAACCCAAACCCTAACCTGACCCTGAAGCTAACTCCAAGCGTAACAGTTACCTGAAAACTAACAGTAGCCCTAAACTTACTCCCTCAAACTACGTTCAAACCTAACCTAACCAGAAGCCAAAATCAAACCATACACCTAACCCTAACCCTAGGCGGACACCTTAAGCTCAACCACAACCCTAACCTGAACCTCACGCTAACTCCAACTGTAACACTGAACCGAAAACTAACAGTAGCCCTAAACTTACTCCCTCAAACTAAGTTCAAACCTAACCTAACCTGAAGCCTAACTCAAACCATAGACCTAACCCTAAACCTAGGCGGACACCTGAAGCTCAACCCCAACCCTAACCTGACCCTGACGCTATCTCCAACCATAACACTGAACCGAAAACTAACAGTAGCCCTAAACTTACTCCCTCAAACTAAGTTCAAACCTAACCTAAACTGAAGCCTAACTCAAACCACAGACCTAACCCTAACCCTAGGCGGACACCTTAAGCTCAACCCCAACCCTAACCTGACCCTCACGCTAACTCCAACCGTAACACTGAACCGAAAACTAACAGTAGCCCTAAACTTACTCCCTCAAACTAACTTCAAACCTAACCTAACCTGAAGCCTAAATCTAACCATACACCTAACCCGAACCCTAGGCGGACACCTTATGCTTAAACTCCACCCTCACCTGACCCTGACGCTTACTCCAACTGTAACAGTTAACCGAAAATTAAGAGTAGCCCTAAACTTACTCCCTCAAACTAAGTTCAAACGTAACCTAACCTGAAGCCTAAATCTAACCATACACCTAATCCTAACCCTAGGCGGGCACCTTAAGCTCAACCCCAACCCTAACGTGACCCTCACGCTAACTCCAACCATAACACTGAATCGAAAACTAACAGTAGCCCTAAACTTACTCCATCAAACTAACTTCAAACCTTACCTAACCTTAAGCCTAAATGAAACCATACACCTAACCCTAACCCTAGGCGGACGCCTTAATCTCAACCACAACCCTAACCTGGCCCTGACGCTAACTCCAACCGTAACAGTTTCCCGAAAACTAATGGTAGCCCTAAACTTACTCCCTCAAACTAAGTTCAAACCCAACCTAACCTGAAGCCTAAATCAAACCATACACCTAACCCTAACCCTTTGCGGACACCTTAAGCTCAACCCCAACCCTAACCTGACCTCCAGGCTAACTCCAACCATATCACTGAACCGAAAACTAAGAGTAGACCTAAACTGACTCCCTCAAACTAAGTTCAAACCTAACCTAACCTGAAGCCGAACTCAAACAATAGATCTAACCCTAACCGTAGGCGGACACCTTAAGCTTAACCCCAACCCTAAACTGAACCTGAGGCTAAATCCAACCGGAACACTGAACCGAAAATTAACAGTAGCCCTAAACTTACTCCCTCAAACTAAGTTCAATCCTAACCTAACACGAAGCCTAAAGGAAACCATAGACCTAACCCTAACCCTAGGCGGAAACCTTATGCTTAACCCCCACCCTAACCTGACCCTGAGGCTAAATTTAACCGTAACACTGAACCGAAAAATAAAATAGGCCTAAACTTACTCCCTCAAACTAAGTTCAATCCTAACGCAACCTGAAGCCTAAATGAAACCATACACCTAACCCTAACCCTAGGCGGACACCTTATGCTTAACCCCCACCCTAACCTGACCCTGACGCTTACTCCAACTGTAACAGTTAACCGAAAACTAACAGTAGCCCTAAACTTACTCCCTGAAACTAACTTCAAACCTAACCTAACCTGAAGCCTAAATCAAACCATACACCTAACCCTAACTCTAGGCGGACACCTTAAGCTCAACCCCAACCCTAACCTGACCTCCCAGCTAACTCCAATCATATCACTGAACCGAAAACTAAGAGTAGCCCTAAACTTACTCCCACAAACTAAGTTCAATCCTAACCTAACCTGAAGCCTAAATGAAACCATAGACCTAACTCTAATCCTAGGCGGACAACTTATGGTTAACCCCCACCATAACCTGACCCTGACGCTTACTCCAACCGTAACAGTTAAAAGAAAACTAACAGTAGCCCTAAACTTACTCCCTCAAACTAAGTTCAAACCTATCCTAACCTGAAGCCTAAATCAAACCATACACCTAACACTAACCCTAGGCGGATACCTTAAACTCAACCCCAAACCTAACCTGACCCTGACACTTACACCAACAGTAACAGTTAACCGAAAACTAACAGTAGCCCTAAACTGACTCCTCAAACTGAGTTCAAACCTAACCTAACCTGAAGCCTAAATCTAATCTTAGACCTAACCCTAACCCTAGGCGGACACCTTATGCTTAACCCCCACCCTAACC
Source organism: Tupaia tana (assembly GCA_026018925.1). Lineage (NCBI taxonomy): Eukaryota > Metazoa > Chordata > Mammalia > Scandentia > Tupaiidae > Tupaia > Tupaia tana. The sequence continues at coordinate 1,899,505 of JAKSZU010000034.1, read as the reverse complement.
TGACCCTGACGCTTACTCCAACCGTAACAGTTAACCGAAAACTAACAGTAGCCCTAAACTTACTCCATCAAACTAACTTCAAACCTAACCTAACCTTAAGCCTAAATGAAACCATACAGCTAACCCTAACCCTAGGCGGACACCTTAATCTCAACCCCAACCCTAACCTGACCCTGACGCTATCTCCAACCGTAACACTGAACCGAAAACTAACAGAAGCCCTAAACTTACTCCCTCAAACTAAGTTCAAACCTAACCTAACCTGAAGCCTAACTCAAACCACAAACCTAACCCTAACCCTAGGCGGACACCTTAAGCTCAACCCCAAACCTAACCTGACCCTGACGCTTACTCCAACCGTAACAGTTAACCGAAAACTAACAGTAGCCCTAAACTTACTCCCTCAAACAAAGTTCAAACCTAACCTAACCTGAAGCCTAACTCAAACCACAGACCTAATCCTAACCCTAGGCGGACACCTTAAGCTCAACCCCAACCCTAACCTGACCCTCACGCTAACTCCAACAGTAACACTGAACCGAAAACTAACAGAAGCCCTAAACTTACTCCCTCAAACAAAGTTCAAACCTAACCTAACCTGAAGCCTAACTCAAACAATAGACCTAACCCTAATCCTAGGCGGACACCTTAAGCTTAACCCCAACCCTAAACTGACCCTGAGGCTAAATCCAACCGGAACACTGAACCGAAAACTAACAGTAGCCCTAAACTTACTCCCTCAAACTAAGTTCAATCCTAACCTAACCTGAAGCCTAAATGAAACCATATACCTAACCCTAAACCTAGGCGGACACCTTATGCTTAACCCCCACCCTAACATGACCCTGACGCTTACTCCAACCGTAACAGTTAAACGAAAACTAAGAGTAGCCCTAAACTTACTCCCTCAAACTGAGTTCAAACCTAACCTAACCTGAAGCCTAACTCAAACAATAGACCTAACCCTAACCCTAGGTGGACACCTTAAGCTTGACCCCAACCCTAACCTGACCCTGAGGCTAAATTTAACCGTAACACTGAACCGAAAAATAAAATAGGCCTAAACTTACTCCCTCAAACTACGTTCAATCCTAACCTAACCTGAAGCCTAAATGAAACCATACACCTAACCGTAACCCTAGGCGGACACCTTATGCTTAACCCCCACCCTAACCTGACCCTGACGCTTACTCCAACTGTAACAGTTAACCGAAAACTAACAGTAGCCCTAAACTTACTCCCTGAAACTAACTTCAAACCTAACCTAACCTGAAGCCTAAATCAAACCATACACCTAACCCTAACCCTAGGCGGACACCTTATGCTTAACCCCCACCCTAACCGGACCCTGACGCTTACTCCAACTGTAACAGTTAACCGAAAACTAACAGTAGCCCTAAACTGACTCCCTCAAACTAAGTTCAAACCTAACCTAACCTGAAGCCTAAATCAAATCTTAGACCTAACCCTTACCCTAGGCGGACACCTTAAGCTCAAACCCAACCCTAACCTGGCCCTGACGCTAACTACAACCGTAACAGTTTCCCGAAAACTAACAGTAGCCCTAAACTTACTCCATCAAACTAAGTTGAAACCTAACCTAACCTGAAGCCTAAATTAAACCATACACCTAACCCTAAACCTAGGCGGACACCTGAAGCTCAAACCCAACCCTAACCTGACCCTCACGCTAACTCCAACCGTAACACTGAACCTAAAACTAACAGTAGCCCTATACTTACTCCCTAAAACTAAGTTCAAACCTAACCTAACCTGAAGCCTAACTCAAACCATAGACCTAACCCTAACCCTAGGCCGACACCAGAAGATCAACCCCAACCATAACCTGACCCTGTCGCTATCTCCAACCGTAACACTGAACCGAAAACTAACAGTAGCCCTAAACTTACTCACTAAAACTAAGTTCAAACCTAACCTAACCTGAACCCTATCTCAAACCACAGACCTAACCTTAACCCTAGGTGGACACCTTAAGCTAAACCCCAACACTAACCAGACACTCACGCTAACTCCAAATGTAACACTGAACCAAAAACTAACAGTAGCCCTAAACGTACTCCCTCAAACTAAGTTCAAACCTAACCTAACCTGAAGCCTAAATCAAACCATACACCTAACCCTAACCCTAGGCGGACACCTTAAGCTCAACCCCAAACCTAACCTGACCCTGACGCTTACTCCAACCGTAACAGTTAACCGAAAACTAACATTAGCCCTAAACTTACTCCCTCAAACAAAGTTCAAACCAAACCTAACCTGAAGCCTAACTTAAACCACAGACCTAATACAAACCCTAGGCGGACACCTTAAGCTCAACCCCAACCCTAACCTGACCCTCACGCTAACTCCAACCGTAACACTGAACCGAAAACTAACAGTAGCCCTAAACTTACTCCCTCAAACAAAGTTCAAACCTAACCTAACCTGAAGCCTAACTCAAACAATAGACCTAACCCTAACCCTAGGCGGACACCTTAAGCTTAACCCCAACCCTAAACTGACCCTGACGATTACTCCAACCGTAACAGTTAAACGAAAACTAACAGTAGCCCTAAACTTACTCCCTCAAACTGAGTTCAATCCTAACCTAACCTGAAGCCTAAATGAAACCATAGACCTAACCCTAAACCTAAGGGGACACCTTATGCTTAACCCCAACCCTAACCTGACCCTCACGCTAACTCCAACCGTAACACTGAACCGAAAACTAACAGTAGCCCTAAACTCACTCACTCAAACTAAGTTCAAACCTAACCTAACCTGAAGCCTAACTCAAAGAATAGACCTAACCCTATCCCTAGGCGGACACCTGAAGCTCAACCCCAACCATAACCTGACCCTGACGCTATCTCCAACCGTAACACTGAACCGAAAACTACCAGTAGCCCTAAACTTACTCCCTCAAACTAAGTTCAATCCTAACCTTACCTGAAGCCTGAATGAAACCATAGACCTAACCCTAACCCTAGATGGACACCTTAAGCTCAACCCCAACCCTAACCTGGCCCTGAAACAAACTCCAACAGAAACAGTTACCCGAAAACTAAGAGTAGCCCTAAACTTACTCCCTCAAACTAAGTTCAAACCTAACCTAACCTGAAGCCTAACTCAAACCACAGACCTAACCCTAACCATAGGCGGACACCTTAAGCTCAACCCCAACCCTAACCGGACCCTCACACTAACTCCAAACGTAACACTGAACCAAAAACTAACAGTAGCCCTAAACTTACTCCCTCAAACTAAGTTCAAACCTAACCAAACCTGAAGCCTAACTCAAACAATAGACCTAACCCTAACCCTACGCGGACACCTTAAGCTTAACCCAACCCTAACCTGACCCTGAGGATAAATCCAACCGTAACACTGAACCGAAAACTAACAGTAGCCCTAAACTTACTCCCTCAAACTAAGTTCAATCCTAACCTATCCTGAAGCCTAAATGAAACCATACACCTAACCCTAAACCTAGGCGGACACCTTATGCTTAACTCCCACCCTAACCTGACCCTAACGCTTACTCCAACTGTAACAGTTAACCCAAAACTAACTTTAGCTCTAAACTTACTCCCTGAAACTAACTTCAAACCTAACCTAACCTGAAGACTAAATCAAACCATACACCTAACCCTAACCCTAGGCGAACACCTTAAGCTCAACCCCAACCCTAACCTGACCTCCCGGCTAACTCCAATCATATCACTGAACCGAAAACTAAGAGTAGCCCTAAACTTACTCCCTCAAACTAAGTTCAAACCTAACCTAACCTGAAGCCTAAATCTAATCTTAGACCTAACCCTAACCCTAGGCGGACACCTTATGTTTAACCCCCACCCTAACCTGACCCTGACGCTTAATCCAACCGTAACAGTTAACCGAAAACTAATAGTAGCCCTAAACTTACTCCATCAAACTAACTTCAAACCTAACCTAACCTTAAGCCTAAATTAAACCATACACCTAACCCTAACCCTAGGCGGACACCTTAATCTCAACCCCAACCCTAACCTGACCCTGACGCTATCTCCAACCGTAACACTGAACCGAAAACTAACAGTAGCCCTAAACTTACTCCCTCAAACTAAGTTCAAACCTAACCTAACCTGAAGCCTAACTCAAACCACATACCTAACCCTAACCCTAGGCGGACACCTTAAGCTCAACCCCAAACCTAACCTGACCCTGTCGCTTACTCCAACCGTAACAGTTAACCGAAAACTAACAGTAGCCCTAAACTTACTCCCTCAAACAAAGTTCAAACCTAACCTAACCTGAAGCCTAACTCAAACCACAAACCTAATTCTAACCCTAGGCGGACACCTTAAGCTCAACCCCAACCCTAACCTGACCCTCACGCTAACTCCAACAGTAACACTGAACCGAAAACTAACAGAAGCCCTAAACTTACTCCCTCAAACAAAGTTCAAACCTAACCTAACCTGAAGCCTAACTCAAACAATAGACCTAACCCTAACCCTAGGCGGACACCTTAAGCTTAACCCCAACCCTAAACTGAACCTGAGGCTAAATCCAACCGGAACACTGAACCGAAAATTAACAGTAGCCCTAAACTTACTCCCTCAAACTAAGTTCAATCCTAACCTAACCCGAAGCCTAAAGGAAACCATAGACCTAACCCTAACCCTAGGCGGAAACCTTATGCTTAACCCCCACCCTAACCTGACCCTGAGGCTAAATTTAACCGTAACACTGAACCGAAAAATAAAATAGGCCTAAACTTACTCCCTCAAACTAAGTTCAATCCTAACGCAACCTGAAGCCTAAATGAAACCATACACCTAACCCTAACCCTAGGCGGACACCTTATGCTTAACCCCCACCCTAACCTGACCCTGACGCTTACTCCAACTGTAACAGTTAACCGAAAACTAACAGTAGCCCTAAACTTACTCCCTGAAACTAACTTCAAACCTAACCTAACCTGAAGCCTAAATCAAACCATACACCTAACCCTAACTCTAGGCGGACACCTTAAGCTCAACCCCAACCCTAACCTGACCTCCCAGCTAACTCCAATCATATCACTGAACCGAAAACTAAGAGTAGCCCTAAACTTACTCCCACAAACTAAGTTCAATCCTAACCTAACCTGAAGCCTAAATGAAACCATAGACCTAACTCTAATCCTAGGCGGACAACTTATGGTTAACCCCCACCATAACCTGACCCTGACGCTTACTCCAACCGTAACAGTTAAAAGAAAACTAACAGTAGCCCTAAACTTACTCCCTCAAACTAAGTTCAAACCTATCCTAACCTGAAGCCTAAATCAAACCATACACCTAACACTAACCCTAGGCGGATACCTTAAACTCAACCCCAAACCTAACCTGACCCTGACACTTACACCAACAGTAACAGTTAACCGAAAACTAACAGTAGCCCTAAACTGACTCCTCAAACTGAGTTCAAACCTAACCTAACCTGAAGCCTAAATCTAATCTTAGACCTAACCCTAACCCTAGGCGGACACCTTATGCTTAACCCCCACCCTAACCTGACCCTGACGCTTACTCCAACCGTAACAGTTAACCGAAAACTAACAGTAGCCCTAAACTTACTCCATCAAACTAACTTCAAACCTAACCTAACCTTAAGCCTAAATGAAACCATACACCTAACCCTAACCCTAGGCGGACACCTTAATCTCAACCCCAACCCTAACCTGACCCTGACGCTATCTCCAACCGTAACACTGAACCGAAAACTAACAGAAGCCCTAAACTTACTCCCTCAAACTAAGTTCAAACCTAACCTAACCTGAAGCCTAACTCAAACCACAAACCTAACCCTAACCCTAGGCGGACACCTTAAGCTCAACCCCAAACCTAACCTGACCCTGACGCTTACTCCAACCGTAACAGTTAACCGAAAACTAACAGTAGCCCTAAACTTACTCCCCCAAACAAAGTTCAAACCTAACCTAACCTGAAGCCTAACTCAAACCACAGACCTAATCCTAACCCTAGGCGGACACCTTAAGCTCAACCCCAACCCTAACCTGACCCTCACGCTAACTCCAACAGTAACACTGAACCGAAAACTAACAGAAGCCCTAAACTTACTCCCTCAAACAAAGTTCAAACCTAACCTAACCTGAAGCCTATCTCAAACAATAGACCTAACCCTAATCCTAGGCGGACACCTTAAGCTTAACCCCAACCCTAAACTGACCCTGAGGCTAAATCCAACCGGAACACTGAACCGAAAACTAACAGTAGCCCTAAACTTACTCCCTCAAACTAAGTTCAATCCTAACCTAACCTGAAGCCTAAATGAAACCATATACCTAACCCTAAACCTAGGCGGACACCTTATGCTTAACCCCCACCCTAACATGACCCTGACGCTTACTCCAACCGTAACAGTTAAACGAAAACTAAGAGTAGCCCTAAACTTACTCCCTCAAACTGAGTTCAAACCTAACCTAACCTGAAGCCTAACTCAAACAATAGACCTAACCCTAACCCTAGGTGGACACCTTAAGCTTGACCCCAACCCTAACCTGACCCTGAGGCTAAATTTAACCGTAACACTGAACCGAAAAATAAAATAGGCCTAAACTTACTCCCTCAAACTAAGTTCAATCCTAACCTAACCTGAAGCCTAAATGAAACCATACACCTAACCGTAACCCTAGGCGGACACCTTATGCTTAACCCCCACCCTAACCTGACCCTGACGCTTACTCCAACTGTAACAGTTAACCGAAAACTAACAGTAGCCCTAAACTTACTCCCTGAAACTAACTTCAAACCTAACCTAACCTGAAGCCTAAATCAAACCATACACCTAACCCTAACCCTAGGCGGACACCTTATGCTTAACCCCCACCCTAACCGGACCCTGACGCTTACTCCAACTGTAACAGTTAACCGAAAACTAACAGTAGCCCTAAACTGACTCCCTCAAACTAAGTTCAAACCTAACCTAACCTGAAGCCTAAATCAAATCTTAGACCTAACCCTTACCCTAGGCGGACACCTTAAGCTCAAACCCAACCCTAACCTGGCCCTGACGCTAACTACAACCGTAACAGTTTCCCGAAAACTAACAGTAGCCCTAAACTTACTCCGTCAAACTAAGTTGAAACCTAACCTAACCTGAAGCCTAAATTAAACCATACACCTAACCCTAAACCTAGGCGGACACCTGAAGCTCAAACCCAACCCTAACCTGACCCTCACGCTAACTCCAACCGTAACACTGAACCTAAAACTAACAGTAGCCCTATACTTACTCCCTAAAACTAAGTTCAAACCTAACCTAACCTGAAGCCTAACTCAAACCATAGACCTAACCCTAACCCTAGGCCGACACCAGAAGATCAACCCCAACCATAACCTGACCCTGTCGCTATCTCCAACCGTAACACTGAACCGAAAACTAACAGTAGCCCTAAACTTACTCACTAAAACTAAGTTCAAACCTAACCTAACCTGAACCCTATCTCAAACCACAGACCTAACCTTAACCCTAGGTGGACACCTTAAGCTAAACCCCAACACTAACCAGACACTCACGCTAACTCCAAATATAACACTGAACCAAAAACTAACAGTAGCCCTAAACTTACTCCCTCAAACTAAGTTCAAACCTAACCTAACCTGAAGCCTAAATCAAACCATACACCTAACCCTAACCCTAGGCTGACACCTTAAGCTCAACCCCAAACCTAACCTGACCCTGACGCTTACTCCAACCGTAACAGTTAACCGAAAACTAACATTAGCCCTAAACTTACTCCCTCAAACAAAGTTCAAACCAAACCTAACCTGAAGCCTAACTTAAACCACAGACCTAATACTAACCCTAGGCGGACACCTTAAGCTCAACCCCAACCCTAACCTGACCCTCACGCTAACTCCAACCGTAACACTGAACCGAAAACTAACAGTAGCCCTAAACTTACTCCCTCAAACAAAGTTCAAACCTAACCTAACCTGAAGCCTAACTCAAACAATAGACCTAACCCTAACCCTAGGCGGACACCTTAAGCTTAACCCCAACCCTAAACTGACCCTGACGCTTACTCCAACCGTAACAGTTAAACGAAAGCTAACAGTAGCCCTAAACTTACTCCCTCAAACTGAGTTCAATCCTAACCTAACCTGAAGCCTAAATGAAACCTTAGACCTAACCCTAAACCTAGGGGGACACCTTATGCTTAACCCCCACCCTAACCTGACCCTGATGCTTACTCCAACCGTAACAGTTAAATGAAAACTAACAGTAGCCCTAAACTTACTCCCTCAAACTAAGTTCAAACCTAACCTTACCTGAAGCCTAACTCAAACAATAGACCTAACCCTACAGCTAGGCGGAAACCTTAAGCTCAACCCCAAACCTAACCTGGCCCTGACGCTAACTCCAACACTAACAGTTACCCGAAAACTAACAGTAGCCCTAAACTTACTCACTAAAACTAAGTTCAAACCTAACCTAACCTGAACCCTATCTCAAACCACAGACCTAACCTTAACCCTAGGTAGACACCTTAAGCTCAACCCCAACCCTAAACAGACACTCACGCTAACTCCAAATGTAACACTGAACCAAAAACTAACAGTAGCCCTAAACTTACTCCCTCAAACTAAGTTCAAACCTAACCTAACCTGAAGCCTAACTCAAATCACAGACCTAACCCTAAACCTAGGCGGACACCTTAAGGTCAACCCCAACCTTAACCGGACCCTAACGCTAACTCCAAACGTAACACTGAACCGAAAACTAACAGTAGCTCTAAACTTACTCCCTCAAACTAAGTTCAATCCTAACCTAACCTGACGACTAAATGAAACCATAGACCTAACCCTAACCCTAGGGAGACACCTTATGCTTAACCCACACCCTAACTTCACCCTGACGCTTACTCCAACCGTAACAGTTAACCGTAAACTAACAGTAGCCCTGAACTTACTCCCTCAAACTAAGTTCAATCCTAACCTAACCTGAAGCCTAAATGAAACCATAGACCTAACCCTAACCCTAGGCGGAAACCTTATGCTTAACCCCCACCCTAACCTGACCCTGACGCTTACTCCAACCGTAACAGTTAAACGAAAACTAACAGTAGCCCTAAACTTACTCCCTCAAACTAAGTTCAAACCTAACATAACCTGAAGTCTAAATCAAACCATACACCTAAACCTAACCCTAGGCGGACACCTTAAGCTCAACCCCAAACCTAACCTGACCCTGGCGCTTACTCCAACCGTAACAGTTAACCGAAAACTGACAGTAGCCTTAAACTTACTCCCTCAAACTAAGTTCAAACCTAAGGTAACCTGAAGCCTAACTCAAACCACAGACCTAACCCTAACCCTAGGCGGACACCTTAAGCTTGACCCCAACCCTAACCTTACCCTGAGGCTAAATTCAACCATAACACTGAACCGAAAAATAAAATAGGCCTAAATTTACTCCCTCAAACTAAGTTTAAACCTAACCTAACCTGAAGCCTAACTCAAACCATAGACCTAACCCTAACCGTAGGCGGACACCTGAATCTTAATCCCTACCCTAACTTGACCATGACGCTATCTCCAACCTTAACACTGAACCGAAAAATAACAGTAGCCCTAAACTTACTCCCTCAAACTAAGTACAAACCTAACCTAACGTGAAGCCTAACTCAAACCACAGACCTAACCCTAACCCTAGGCGGACACCTTAAGCTCAACCCCAACCCTAACCTGACCCTCACGATAACTCCAACCGTAACACTGAACCGAAAACTAACAGTAGCCCTAAACTTACTCCCTCAAACTAAGTTCAAACCTAACCCAACCTGAAGCCAAACTCAAACAATAGACCTAACCCTAACCCTAGGCGGACACCTTAAGCTTAACCCCATCCCAAACCTGACCCTGAGGCTAAATCCAACCAGAACACTGAACCGAAAACTAACAGTAGCCCTAAACTTATTCCCTCAAACTAAGTTCATTCCTAACCTAACCTGAAGCCTAAATGAAACCATAGACCTAACCCTAACCCTAGGCGGACACCTTATGCTTAACCCCCACCCTAACCTGACCCTGACGCTTACTCAAACCGTAACAGTTACCCGAAAACTAAGAGTAGCCCTAAACTTAATCCCTCAAACCAAGTTCAAACCTAACCTAACCTGAAGCCTAACTCAAACCATAGACCTAACCCTAACCCTAGGCGGACACCTGAAGCTCAACCCCAATCCTAACCTGACCCTGAGGCTAAATTTAACCGTAACACTGAACCGAAAAATAAAATAGGCCTAAACTTACTCCCTCAAACTAAGTTCAAACCTAACCTAACCTGAACCCTAACTCAAACCATAGACCTAACCCTAAACCTAGGCGGACACCTGAATCTTAATCCCAACCCTAACTTGACCATGACGCTATCTCCAACCGTAACACTGAACCTAAAACTAACAGTAGCCCTAAACTTACTCCCTCAAACTAAGTTCAAACCTACCCTAACCTGAAGCCTAACTCAAACCACAGACCTAACCCTAACCCTCGGCGGACACCTTAAGCTCAACCCAAACCCGAACCTGACCCTCACGCTAACTCAAACCGTAACACTGAACCGAAAACTAACAGTAACCCTAAACTTACTCCCTCAAACTAAGTTCAAACCTAACCTAACCTGAAGCCTAACTCAAACAATAGACCTAACCCTAACCCTAGGTGGACACCTTAAGCTTAACCCCAACCCTAACCTGACCCTGACGCTTATTCCAACCGTAACAGTCAACCGAAAACTAACAGTAGCCCTAAACTTACTCCCTCTAACTAAGTTCAAAAATAACCTAACCTGAAGCCTAAATCAAACCTTACACCTAACTGTAACCCTAGGCGGACACCTTAAGCTTAACCCCAACCCTAACCTGACCCTGAGGCTAAATCCAACCGTAACACTGAACCGAAAACTAACAGTAGCCCTAAACTTACTCCCTCAAACTAAGTTCAATCCTAACCTAACCTGAAGCCTAAATGAAACCATAGACCTAACCCTAACCCTAGGCGGAACCTTATGCTTAACCCCCACCCTAACCTGACCCTGACGCTTATCCAACCGTAACAGTTACCCGAAAACTAAGAGTAGCCCTAAACTTACTCCCTCAAACTAAGTTCAAACCTAACCTAACCTGAAGCCTAAATCAAACCATACACCTAACCCTAACCCTACGCGGACACCTTAAGCTCAACCCCAAACCTAACCTGACCCTGACGCTTACTCCAACCGTAACAGTTAACCGAAAACTGACAGTAGCCCTAAACTTACTCCCTCAAACTAAGTTCAAACCTAACCTAACCTAAAGCCTAACTCAAACCACAGACCTAACCCTAACCCTAGGCGGACAACTTAAGCTCAACCCCAACCCTAACCTGACCCTCACGCTATCTCCAACCGTAACACTGAACCGAAAACTAACAGTAGCCCTAAACTTACTCCCTCTAACTAAGTTCAAACATAATCTAACCTGAAGCCTAAATCAAACCTTACACCTAACCGTAACCCTAGGCGGACACCTTAAGCTCAACCCCAACCATAACCAGGCCCTGACGCTAACTCCAATCGTAACAGTTACCCGAAAACTAACAGTAGCCCTAAACTTACTCCCTCAAACTAAGTTCAAACCTAAACTAACCTGAAGCCTAAATCAAACCATACACCTAACCCTAACCCTAGACGGACACCTGAAGCTCAACCCCAACCCTAACCAGACCCTGACGCTATCTCCAACCGTAACACTGAACCGAAAACTAACAGTAGCCCTAAACTTACTCCCTTAAACTAAGTTCAAACCTAACCTAACCTGAAGCCTAACTCAAACCAAGGACCTAACCCTAACCCTAGGCGGACACCTGAAGCTCAACCACAACCCTAACCTGACCCTGACGCTATCTCCAACCGTAACACTGAACCGAAAACTAACAGTAGCCCTAAACTTACTCCATCAAACTAAGTTCAAACCTAACCTAACCTGAAGCCTAACTCAAACCACAGACCTAAACCTAACCCTAGCGGACACCTAAAGCTCAACCCCAACCCTAACCTGACCCTCACACTAACTCCAACCGTAACACTGAACCGAAAATTAACAGTAGCCCTAAACTCACTCCCTCAAACTAAGTTCAAACCTAACCTAACCTGAAGCCTAACTCAAACAATAGAACTAACCCTATCCGTAGGCGGACACCTGAAGCTCAACCCCAACCATAACCTGACCCTGACGCTATCTCCAACCGTAACACTGAACCGAAAACTACCAGTAGCCCTAAACTTACTCCCTCAAACTAAGTTCAATCCTAACCTTACCTGAAGCCTAAATGAAACCATAGACCTAACCCTAACCCTAGGCGGACACCTGAAGCTCAACCACAAAACTAACCTGACCCTCACGCTATCTCCAACCGTAACACTGAACCGAAAACTAACAGTAGCCCTAAACTTACTCCCTCAAACTAAGTTCAAACCTAACCTAACCTGAAGCCTAAATCAAACCATACACCTAACCCTACCCTACGCGGACACCTTAAGCTCAACCCCAAACCTAACCTGACCCTGACTCTTACTCCAACCGTAACAGTTAACCGAAAAATGACAGTAGCCCTAAACTTACTCCCTCAAACTAAGTTCAAACCTAACCTAACCTGAAGCCTAACTCAAACCACAGACCTAACCCTAACCCTAGGCGGACACCTAAAGCTCAACCCCAACACTAACCTGACCCTCACGCTATCTCCAACCGTAACACTGAACCGAATACTAACAGTAGCCCTAAACTTACTCCCTCAAAGTAAGTTCAAACCTAACCTAACCTGAAGCCTAACTCAAACAATAGACCTAACCTTAACCCTAGGCGGACACCTTAAGGTTGACCCCAACCCTAACCTGACCCTGAGGCTAAATTTAACCGTAACACTGAACCGAAAAATAAAATAGGCCTAAACTTACTCCCTCAAACTAAGTTCAAACCTAACCTAACCTGAAGCCTAACTGAAACCATAGATCTAACCCTAACCCTAGGCGGACACCTGAATCTTAATCCCAACCCTAACTTGACCATGACGCTATCTCCAACCGTAACACTGAACCGAAAACTAACAGTAGCCCTAAACTTACTCCCTCAAGCTAAGTTCAAACCTAACCTAACCTGAAGCCTAACTCAAACCACAGACCTAACCCTAACCCTCGGCGGACACCTTAAGCTCAACCCCAACCCTAACCTGACCCTCACGCTAACTCCAACCGTAACACTGAACCGAAAACTAACAGTAGCACTAAACTTACTCCCTCAAACTAAGTTCAAACCTAACCTAACCTGAAGCCTAACTCAAACAATAGACCTAACCCTAACCCTAGGCGGACACCTTAAGCTTAACCCCAACCCTAACCTGACCCTGACGCTTACTCCAACCGTAACAGTTAACCGAAAACTAACAGTAGCCCTAAACTTACTCCCTCTAACTAAGCTCAAAAATAACCTAACGTGAAGCCTAAATCAAACCTTACACCTAACCGTAACCCTAGGCGGACACCTTAAGCTCAACCCCACCATAACCAGGCCCTGACGCTAACTCCAATCGTAACAGTTACCCGAAAACTAAGAGTAGACCTAAACTTACTCCCTTAAACTAAGTTCAAACCTAAACTAACCTGAAGCCTAAATCAAACCGTACACCTAACCCTAATCCTAGACTGACACCTGAAGCTCAACCCCAAACCTAACCAGACCCTGACGCTATCTCCAACCGTAACACTGAACCGAAAACTAACAGTAGCCCTAAACTTACTCCCTCAAACTAAGTTCAAACCTAACCTAACCTGAAGCCTAACTCAAACCATAGACCTAACCCTAACCCTAGGCGGACAACTGAAGCTCAACCACAACCCTAACCTGACCCTCACGCTAACTCCAACCGTAACACTGAACCGAAAATTAACAGTAGCCCTAAACTCACTCCCTCAAACTAAGTTCAAACCTAACCTAACCTGAACCCTAACTCAAACAATAGACCTAACCCTATCCCTAGGCGGACACCTGAATCTCAACCCAAACCATAACCTGACCCTGACGCTATCTCCAACCGTAACACTGAACCGAAAATTACCAGTAGCCCTAAACTTACTCCCTCAGACTAAGTTCAAACCTAACCTAACCTGAAGCATAACTCAAACCATAGACCTAAACCTAACCCTAGGCGGACACCTGAAGCTCAACCACAACCCTAACCTGACCCTGACGATATCTCCAACCGTAACACTGAACCGAAAACTAACAGTAGCCCTAAAATTACTCCCTCAAACTAAGTTCAAACCTAACCTAACCTGAAGCCTATCTCAAACCACAGACCTAACCCTAACCCTAGGCCGACACCCTAAGCTCAACCCCAACCCTAACCGGACACTCACGCTAACTCCAAATGTAACACTGAACCAAAAACTAACAGTAGCCCTAAACTTACTCCCTCAAACTAAGTTCAAACCTAACCTAACCTAAAGCCTAAATCAAACAATAGACATAACCCTAACCCTAGGCGGACACCTTAAGCTTAACCCCAAACCTAACTTGACCCTGAGGTTAAATCCAACCGTAACACTGAACCGAAAACTAACAGTATCCCTAAACTTACTCCCTCAAACTAAGTTCAATCCAAAACAAACCTGAAGCCTAAATGAAACCATAGCCCTAACCCGAACCCAGGCGGACACCTCATGCTTAACCCCCACCCTAACCTAACCCTGACGCTTACTCCAACCGTAACAGTTAAACGAAAACTAACAGTAGCCCTAAACTTACTCCCTCAAACTAAGTTCAAGCATAACCTAACCTGAAGCCTAAATCAAACCATACAACTAACCCTAACCCTAGGCGGACACCTTAAGCTCAACCCCAAACCTAACCTGACCCTGACGCTTACTCCACCCGTAACACTTAACCGAGAACTAACAGTAGCCCTAAACTTACTCCCTCAAAATAAGTTCAAACATAACCTAATTTGGAGCCTAAATCAAACCATACACCTAACCCTAACCCTAGGCGGACACCTGAAGTTCAAACCCAACCCTAACCTGACCCTCACGCTAACTCCAACCGTAACACTGAACGGAAAACTAACAGTAGCCCTAAACTTACTCCCTCAAACTAAGTTCAAACCTAACCTAACCTAAAGCCTAACTCAAACAATAGAACTAACCCTAACCCTAGGCGTACACCTTAAGCTTGACCCCAACCCTAACCTGACCCTGAGGCTAAGTTCAACTGTAACACTGAACCAAAAAATACAATAGGCCTAAACTTACTCCCTCAAACTAAGTTCAAACCTAACCTAACTTGAAGCCTAACTCAAACCATAGTCCTAACCCTAACAATAGGCGGACACCTGAAACTCAACCCCAACCCTAACCTGACCCTGACGCTATCTCCAATCGTAACACTGAACCGAAAACTAACAGTAGCCCTAAACTTACTCACTCAAACTAAGCTCAAACGTAACCTAACCTGAAGAATAAATCAAACCACAGACCTAACCCTAACCCTAGGCGGACAAGTTAAGCTCAACTCCAACCCTAACCTGACCCTGACGCTATCTCCAACCGGAACACTTAACCGAAAACTAACAGTAGCCCTAAACTTACTCCCTCAAACTAAGTTCAAACCGAACGTAACCTGAAGCCTAAATCAAACCAGACACCTAACCCTATCCCTAGGCGGACACCTTAAGCTCAACCCCAACACAAACCTGGCCGTGACGCTAACTCCAACCGTAACAGTTACCCGAAAATTAACAGTAGCCCTAAACGTACTCCCTCAAACTAAGTTCAATCCTAACCTAACCTGAAGCCTGAATCAAAACATACACCTAACCCTAACCCTAGGCGGACACCTGAAGCTCAAACCCAACCCTAACCTGACCCTCACGCTAACTCCAACCGTAACACTGATCCTAAAACTAACAGTAGCCCTAAGCTTACTCCCTAAAACTAAGTTCATAGCTAATCTAACCTGAAGACTATCTCAAACCATAGACCTAACACTAACCCTAGGCGGACACTTGAAGCTCAACCGCAACCCTAACCTGACCCTGACGCTATCTCCAACCGTAACACTGAACCGAAAACTAACAGTAGCCCTAAACTTACTCCCTCAAACTAAGTTCAAACCTAAACTAACCTGAAGCCTAACTCAAACCACAGACCTAACCCGAACCCTAGGCGGACACCTTAAGCTCAACCCCAACCCTAACCGGACCCTCATGCTAACTCCAAACGTAACACTGAACCGAAAACTAACAGTAGCCCTAAACTGACTCCCTCAAACTAAGTTCAAACCTAACCTAACCTGAAGCCTAAATCAAATCTTAGACCTAACCCTTACCCTAGGCGGACACCTTAAGCTCAAACCCAACCCTAACCTGGCCCTGACGCTAACTACAACCGTAACAGTTTCCCGAAAACTAACAGTAGCCCTAAACTTACTCCGTCAAACTAAGTTGAAACCTAACCTAACCTGAAGCCTAAATTAAACCATACACCTAACCCTAAACCTAGGCGGACACCTGAAGCTCAAACCCAACCCTAACCTGACCCTCACGCTAACTCCAACCGTAACACTGAACCTAAAACTAACAGTAGCCCTATACTTACTCCCTAAAACTAAGTTCAAACCTAACCTAACCTGAAGCCTAACTCAAACCATAGACCTAACCCTAACCCTAGGCCGACACCAGAAGATCAACCCCAACCATAACCTGACCCTGTCGCTATCTCCAACCGTAACACTGAACCGAAAACTAACAGTAGCCCTAAACTTACTCACTAAAACTAAGTTCAAACCTAACCTAACCTGAACCCTATCTCAAACCACAGACCTAACCTTAACCCTAGGTGGACACCTTAAGCTAAACCCCAACACTAACCAGACACTCACGCTAACTCCAAATATAACACTGAACCAAAAACTAACAGTAGCCCTAAACTTACTCCCTCAAACTAAGTTCAAACCTAACCTAACCTGAAGCCTAAATCAAACCATACACCTAACCCTAACCCTAGGCTGACACCTTAAGCTCAACCCCAAACCTAACCTGACCCTGACGCTTACTCCAACCGTAACAGTTAACCGAAAACTAACATTAGCCCTAAACTTACTCCCTCAAACAAAGTTCAAACCAAACCTAACCTGAAGCCTAACTTAAACCACAGACCTAATACTAACCCTAGGCGGACACCTTAAGCTCAACCCCAACCCTAACCTGACCCTCACGCTAACTCCAACCGTAACACTGAACCGAAAACTAACAGTAGCCCTAAACTTACTCCCTCAAACAAAGTTCAAACCTAACCTAACCTGAAGCCTAACTCAAACAATAGACCTAACCCTAACCCTAGGCGGACACCTTAAGCTTAACCCCAACCCTAAACTGACCCTGACGCTTACTCCAACCGTAACAGTTAAACGAAAGCTAACAGTAGCCCTAAACTTACTCCCTCAAACTGAGTTCAATCCTAACCTAACCTGAAGCCTAAATGAAACCTTAGACCTAACCCTAAACCTAGGGGGACACCTTATGCTTAACCCCCACCCTAACCTGACCCTGATGCTTACTCCAACCGTAACAGTTAAATGAAAACTAACAGTAGCCCTAAACTTACTCCCTCAAACTAAGTTCAAACCTAACCTTACCTGAAGCCTAACTCAAACAATAGACCTAACCCTACCGCTAGGCGGAAACCTTAAGCTCAACCCCAAACCTAACCTGGCCCTGACGCTAACTCCAACACTAACAGTTACCCGAAAACTAACAGTAGCCCTAAACTTACTCACTAAAACTAAGTTCAAACCTAACCTAACCTGAACCCTATCTCAAACCACAGACCTAACCTTAACCCTAGGTAGACACCTTAAGCTCAACCCCAACCCTAAACAGACACTCACGCTAACTCCAAATGTAACACTGAACCAAAAACTAACAGTAGCCCTAAACTTACTCCCTCAAACTAAGTTCAAACCTAACCTAACCTGAAGCCTAACTCAAATCACAGACCTAACCCTAAACCTAGGCGGACACCTTAAGGTCAACCCCAACCTTAACCGGACCCTAACGCTAACTCCAAACGTAACACTGAACCGAAAACTAACAGTAGCTCTAAACTTACTCCCTCAAACTAAGTTCAATCCTAACCTAACCTGACGACTAAATGAAACCATAGACCTAACCCTAACCCTAGGGAGACACCTTATGCTTAACCCACACCCTAACTTCACCCTGACGCTTACTCCAACCGTAACAGTTAACCGTAAACTAACAGTAGCCCTGAACTTACTCCCTCAAACTAAGTTCAATCCTAACCTAACCTGAAGCCTAAATGAAACCATAGACCTAACCCTAACCCTAGGCGGAAACCTTATGCTTAACCCCCACCCTAACCTGACCCTGACGCTTACTCCAACCGTAACAGTTAAACGAAAACTAACAGTAGCCCTAAACTTACTCCCTCAAACTAAGTTCAAACCTAACATAACCTGAAGTCTAAATCAAACCATACACCTAAACCTAACCCTAGGCGGACACCTTAAGCTCAACCCCAAACCTAACCTGACCCTGGCGCTTACTCCAACCGTAACAGTTAACCGAAAACTGACAGTAGCCTTAAACTTACTCCCTCAAACTAAGTTCAAACCTAAGGTAACCTGAAGCCTAACTCAAACCACAGACCTAACCCTAACCCTAGGCGGACACCTTAAGCTTGACCCCAACCCTAACCTTACCCTGAGGCTAAATTCAACCATAACACTGAACCGAAAAATAAAATAGGCCTAAATTTACTCCCTCAAACTAAGTTTAAACCTAACCTAACCTGAAGCCTAACTCAAACCATAGACCTAACCCTAACCGTAGGCGGACACCTGAATCTTAATCCCTACCCTAACTTGACCATGACGCTATCTCCAACCTTAACACTGAACCGAAAAATAACAGTAGCCCTAAACTTACTCCCTCAAACTAAGTACAAACCTAACCTAACGTGAAGCCTAACTCAAACCACAGACCTAACCCTAACCCTAGGCGGACACCTTAAGCTCAACCCCAACCCTAACCTGACCCTCACGATAACTCCAACCGTAACACTGAACCGAAAACTAACAGTAGCCCTAAACTTACTCCCTCAAACTAAGTTCAAACCTAACCCAACCTGAAGCCAAACTCAAACAATAGACCTAACCCTAACCCTAGGCGGACACCTTAAGCTTAACCCCATCCCAAACCTGACCCTGAGGCTAAATCCAACCAGAACACTGAACCGAAAACTAACAGTAGCCCTAAACTTACTCCCTCAAACTAAGTTCATTCCTAACCTAACCTGAAGCCTAAATGAAACCATAGACCTAACCCTAACCCTAGGCGGACACCTTATGCTTAACCCCCACCCTAACCTGACCCTGACGCTTACTCAAACCGTAACAGTTACCCGAAAACTAAGAGTAGCCCTAAACTTAATCCCTCAAACCAAGTTCAAACCTAACCTAACCTGAAGCCTAACTCAAACCATAGACCTAACCCTAACCCTAGGCGGACACCTGAAGCTCAACCCCAATCCTAACCTGACCCTGAGGCTAAATTTAACCGTAACACTGAACCGAAAAATAAAATAGGCCTAAACTTACTCCCTCAAACTAAGTTCAAACCTAACCTAACCTGAACCCTAACTCAAACCATAGACCTAACCCTAAACCTAGGCGGACACCTGAATCTTAATCCCAACCCTAACTTGACCATGACGCTATCTCCAACCGTAACACTGAACCTAAAACTAACAGTAGCCCTAAACTTACTCCCTCAAACTAAGTTCAAACCTACCCTAACCTGAAGCCTAACTCAAACCACAGACCTAACCCTAACCCTCGGCGGACACCTTAAGCTCAACCCAAACCCGAACCTGACCCTCACGCTAACTCAAACCGTAACACTGAACCGAAAACTAACAGTAACCCTAAACTTACTCCCTCAAACTAAGTTCAAACCTAACCTAACCTGAAGCCTAACTCAAACAATAGACCTAACCCTAACCCTAGGTGGACACCTTAAGCTTAACCCCAACCCTAACCTGACCCTGACGCTTACTCCAACCGTAACAGTCAACCGAAAACTAACAGTAGCCCTAAACTTACTCCCTCTAACTAAGTTCAAAAATAACCTAACCTGAAGCCTAAATCAAACCTTACACCTAACTGTAACCCTAGGCGGACACCTTAAGCTTAACCCCAACCCTAACCTGACCCTGAGGCTAAATCCAACCGTAACACTGAACCGAAAACTAACAGTAGCCCTAAACTTACTCCCTCAAACTAAGTTCAATCCTAACCTAACCTGAAGCCTAAATGAAACCATAGACCTAACCCTAACCCTAGGCGGACACCTTATGCTTAACCCCCACCCTAACCTGACCCTGACGCTTATCCAACCGTAACAGTTACCCGAAAACTAAGAGTAGCCCTAAACTTACTCCCTCAAACTAAGTTCAAACCTAACCTAACCTGAAGCCTAAATCAAACCATACACCTAACCCTAACCCTACGCGGACACCTTAAGCTCAACCCCAAACCTAACCTGACCCTGACGCTTACTCCAACCGTAACAGTTAACCGAAAACTGACAGTAGCCCTAAACTTACTCCCTCAAACTAAGTTCAAACCTAACCTAACCTAAAGCCTAACTCAAACCACAGACCTAACCCTAACCCTAGGCGGACAACTTAAGCTCAACCCCAACCCTAACCTGACCCTCACGCTATCTCCAACCGTAACACTGAACCGAAAACTAACAGTAGCCCTAAACTTACTCCCTCTAACTAAGTTCAAACATAATCTAACCTGAAGCCTAAATCAAACCTTACACCTAACCGTAACCCTAGGCGGACACCTTAAGCTCAACCCCAACCATAACCAGGCCCTGACGCTAACTCCAATCGTAACAGTTACCCGAAAACTAACAGTAGCCCTAAACTTACTCCCTCAAACTAAGTTCAAACCTAAACTAACCTGAAGCCTAAATCAAACCATACACCTAACCCTAACCCTAGACGGACACCTGAAGCTCAACCCCAACCCTAACCAGACCCTGACGCTATCTCCAACCGTAACACTGAACCGAAAACTAACAGTAGCCCTAAACTTACTCCCTTAAACTAAGTTCAAACCTAACCTAACCTGAAGCCTAACTCAAACCAAGGACCTAACCCTAACCCTAGGCGGACACCTGAAGCTCAACCACAACCCTAACCTGACCCTGACGCTATCTCCAACCGTAACACTGAACCGAAAACTAACAGTAGCCCTAAACTTACTCCATCAAACTAAGTTCAAACCTAACCTAACCTGAAGCCTAACTCAAACCACAGACCTAAACCTAACCCTAGCGGACACCTAAAGCTCAACCCCAACCCTAACCTGACCCTCACACTAACTCCAACCGTAACACTGAACCGAAAATTAACAGTAGCCCTAAACTCACTCCCTCAAACTAAGTTCAAACCTAACCTAACCTGAAGCCTAACTCAAACAATAGAACTAACCCTATCCGTAGGCGGACACCTGAAGCTCAACCCCAACCATAACCTGACCCTGACGCTATCTCCAACCGTAACACTGAACCGAAAACTACCAGTAGCCCTAAACTTACTCCCTCAAACTAAGTTCAATCCTAACCTTACCTGAAGCCTAAATGAAACCATAGACCTAACCCTAACCCTAGGCGGACACCTGAAGCTCAACCACAACCCTAACCTGACCCTCACGCTATCTCCAACCGTAACACTGAACCGAAAACTAACAGTAGCCCTAAACTTACTCCCTCAAACTAAGTTCAAACCTAACCTAACCTGAAGCCTAAATCAAACCATACACCTAACCCTACCCTACGCGGACACCTTAAGCTCAACCCCAAACCTAACCTGACCCTGACTCTTACTCCAACCGTAACAGTTAACCGAAAAATGACAGTAGCCCTAAACTTACTCCCTCAAACTAAGTTCAAACCTAACCTAACCTGAAGCCTAACTCAAACCACAGACCTAACCCTAACCCTAGGCGGACACCTAAAGCTCAACCCCAACACTAACCTGACCCTCACGCTATCTCCAACCGTAACACTGAACCGAATACTAACAGTAGCCCTAAACTTACTCCCTCAAAGTAAGTTCAAACCTAACCTAACCTGAAGCCTAACTCAAACAATAGACCTAACCTTAACCCTAGGCGGACACCTTAAGGTTGACCCCAACCCTAACCTGACCCTGAGGCTAAATTTAACCGTAACACTGAACCGAAAAATAAAATAGGCCTAAACTTACTCCCTCAAACTAAGTTCAAACCTAACCTAACCTGAAGCCTAACTGAAACCATAGATCTAACCCTAACCCTAGGCGGACACCTGAATCTTAATCCCAACCCTAACTTGACCATGACGCTATCTCCAACCGTAACATTGAACCGAAAACTAACAGTAGCCCTAAACTTACTCCCTCAAGCTAAGTTCAAACCTAACCTAACCTGAAGCCTAACTCAAACCACAGACCTAACCCTAACCCTCGGCGGACACCTTAAGCTCAACCCCAACCCTAACCTGACCCTCACGCTAACTCCAACCGTAACACTGAACCGAAAACTAACAGTAGCACTAAACTTACTCCCTCAAACTAAGTTCAAACCTAACCTAACCTGAAGCCTAACTCAAACAATAGACCTAACCCTAACCCTAGGCGGACACCTTAAGCTTAACCCCAACCCTAACCTGACCCTGACGCTTACTCCAACCGTAACAGTTAACCGAAAACTAACAGTAGCCCTAAACTTACTCCCTCTAACTAAGCTCAAAAATAACCTAACGTGAAGCCTAAATCAAACCTTACACCTAACCGTAACCCTAGGCGGACACCTTAAGCTCAACCCCACCATAACCAGGCCCTGACGCTAACTCCAATCGTAACAGTTACCCGAAAACTAAGAGTAGACCTAAACTTACTCCCTTAAACTAAGTTCAAACCTAAACTAACCTGAAGCCTAAATCAAACCGTACACCTAACCCTAACCCTAGACTGACACCTGAAGCTCAACCCCAAACCTAACCAGACCCTGACGCTATCTCCAACCGTAACACTGAACCGAAAACTAACAGTAGCCCTAAACTTACTCCCTCAAACTAAGTTCAAACCTAACCTAACCTGAAGCCTAACTCAAACCATAGACCTAACCCTAACCCTAGGCGGACAACTGAAGCTCAACCACAACCCTAACCTGACCCTCACGCTAACTCCAACCGTAACACTGAACCGAAAATTAACAGTAGCCCTAAACTCACTCCCTCAAACTAAGTTCAAACCTAACCTAACCTGAACCCTAACTCAAACAATAGACCTAACCCTATCCCTAGGCGGACACCTGAAGCTCAACCCAAACCATAACCTGACCCTGACGCTATCTCCAACCGTAACACTGAACCGAAAACTACCAGTAGCCCTAAACTTACTCCCTCAGACTAAGTTCAAACCTAACCTAACCTGAAGCATAACTCAAACCATAGACCTAAACCTAACCCTAGGCGGACACCTGAAGCTCAACCACAACCCTAACCTGACCCTGACGATATCTCCAACCGTAACACTGAACCGAAAACTAACAGTAGCCCTAAAATTACTCCCTCAAACTAAGTTCAAACCTAACCTAACCTGAAGCCTATCTCAAACCACAGACCTAACCCTAACCCTAGGCCGACACCCTAAGCTCAACCCCAACCCTAACCGGACACTCACGCTAACTCCAAATGTAACACTGAACCAAAAACTAACAGTAGCCCTAAACTTACTCCCTCAAACTAAGTTCAAACCTAACCTAACCTAAAGCCTAAATCAAACAATAGACATAACCCTAACCCTAGGCGGACACCTTAAGCTTAACCCCAAACCTAACTTGACCCTGAGGTTAAATCCAACCGTAACACTGAACCGAAAACTAACAGTATCCCTAAACTTACTCCCTCAAACTAAGTTCAATCCAAAACAAACCTGAAGCCTAAATGAAACCATAGCCCTAACCCGAACCCAGGCGGACACCTCATGCTTAACCCCCACCCTAACCTAACCCTGACGCTTACTCCAACCGTAACAGTTAAACGAAAACTAACAGTAGCCCTAAACTTACTCCCTCAAACTAAGTTCAAGCATAACCTAACCTGAAGCCTAAATCAAACCATACAACTAACCCTAACCCTAGGCGGACACCTTAAGCTCAACCCCAAACCTAACCTGACCCTGACGCTTACTCCACCCGTAACACTTAACCGAGAACTAACAGTAGCCCTAAACTTACTCCCTCAAAATAAGTTCAAACATAACCTAATTTGGAGCCTAAATCAAACCATACACCTAACCCTAACCCTAGGCGGACACCTGAAGTTCAAACCCAACCCTAACCTGACCCTCACGCTAACTCCAACCGTAACACTGAACGGAAAACTAACAGTAGCCCTAAACTTACTCCCTCAAACTAAGTTCAAACCTAACCTAACCTAAAGCCTAACTCAAACAATAGAACTAACCCTAACCCTAGGCGTACACCTTAAGCTTGACCCCAACCCTAACCTGACCCTGAGGCTAAGTTCAACTGTAACACTGAACCAAAAAATACAATAGGCCTAAACTTACTCCCTCAAACTAAGTTCAAACCTAACCTAACTTGAAGCCTAACTCAAACCATAGTCCTAACCCTAACAATAGGCGGACACCTGAAACTCAACCCCAACCCTAACCTGACCCTGACGCTATCTCCAATCGTAACACTGAACCGAAAACTAACAGTAGCCCTAAACTTACTCACTCAAACTAAGCTCAAACGTAACCTAACCTGAAGAATAAATCAAACCACAGACCTAACCCTAACCCTAGGCGGACAAGTTAAGCTCAACTCCAACCCTAACCTGACCCTGACGCTATCTCCAACCGGAACACTTAACCGAAAACTAACAGTAGCCCTAAACTTACTCCCTCAAACTAAGTTCAAACCGAACGTAACCTGAAGCCTAAATCAAACCAGACACCTAACCCTATCCCTAGGCGGACACCTTAAGCTCAACCCCAACACAAACCTGGCCGTGACGCTAACTCCAACCGTAACAGTTACCCGAAAAATTAACAGTAGCCCTAAACTTACTCCCTCAAACTAAGTTCAATCCTAACCTAACCTGAAGCCTGAATCAAAACATACACCTAACCCTAACCCTAGGCGGACACCTGAAGCTCAAACCCAACCCTAACCTGACCCTCACGCTAACTCCAACCGTAACACTGATCCTAAAACTAACAGTAGCCCTAAGCTTACTCCCTAAAACTAAGTTCATAGCTAATCTAACCTGAAGACTATCTCAAACCATAGACCTAACACTAACCCTAGGCGGACACTTGAAGCTCAACCGCAACCCTAACCTGACCCTGACGCTATCTCCAACCGTAACACTGAACCGAAAACTAACAGTAGCCCTAAACTTACTCCCTCAAACTAAGTTCAAACCTAAACTAACCTGAAGCCTAACTCAAACCACAGACCTAACCCGAACCCTAGGCGGACACCTTAAGCTCAACCCCAACCCTAACCGGACCCTCATGCTAACTCCAAACGTAACACTGAACCGAAAACTAACAGTAGCCCTAAACTTACTCCCTCAAACTAAGTTCAATCCTAACCTAACCTGAAGCCTAAATGAAACCATAGACCTAACCCTAACCCTAGGCGGACACCTTATGCTTAACCCCCACCCTAACCTGACCCTGACGCTTACTCCAACTGTAACAGTTAACCGAAAACTAACAGTAGCCCTAAACTTACTCCCTGAAACTAACTTCAAACCTAACCTAACCTGAAGCCTAAATCAAACCATACACCTAACCCTAACCCTAGCCGGACACCTTAAGCTCAACTCCAACCCAAACCTGACCCTGACGCTAACTCCAACCGTAACAGTTACCCGAAAACTAACAGAAGCCCTAAACTTACTCCCTCAAACTAAGTTAAAACCTAACCTAACCTGAAGCCTAACTCAAACCATAGACCTAACCCTAAACCTAGGTGGACACCTGAAGCTCAACCACAACCCTAACCTGACCCTGACCCTATCTCCAACCGTAACACTGAACCGAAAACTAACAGTAGCCCTAAACTTACTCCCTCAAACTACGTTCAAACCTAACCTAACCTGAACCCTATCTCAAACCACAGACCTAACCCTAACCCTAGGTGGACACCTTAAGCTCAACCCCAACCCTAAACAGAAAGTGACGATAACTCCAAATGTAACACTGAACCAAAAACTAACCGGAGCCGTAAACTTACTCCCTCAAACTAAGTTCAAACCTAACCAAAACTGAAGCCTAAATCAAACCATACACCTAACCCTAACCCTAGGCGGACACCTTAAGCTCAACCCCAAACCTAACCTGACCCTGACGCTTACTCCAACCGTAACAGTTAAGCGAAAACTAATAGTAGCCCTAAACTGCCTCCCTCAAACTAAGTTCAATCCTAACCTAACCTGAAGCCTAAATCAAATAATAGACCTAACCCTAAACCTAGGCGGACAACTTATGCTTAACCCCCACCCTAACCTGACCCTGACGCTTACTCTAACTGTAACAGTTAACCGAAAACTAACAGTAGCCCTGAACTTACACCCTCAAACGAACTTCAAACCTAATCTAACCTGAAGCCTAACTCAAACCATAGACCTAACCCTAACCCTAGGCGGACACATGAATCTCAACCCCAACCCTAACCTGACCCTGACGCTATCTCCAAACGTAACACTGAACCGAAAACTAACAGTAGCCCTAAACTTACTCCCACAAACTAAGTTCAAACCTAACCTAACCTGAAGCCTAACTCAAACAATAGACCTAACTCTAACCCTAGGCGGACACCTTAAGCTTGACCCCAACCCTAACCGGACCCTGAGGCTAAATTCAACCATAACACTGAACCGAAAAATACAATAGGCCTAAACTTACTCCCTCAAACTAAGTTCAAACCTAACGTAACCTGAAGCCTAACTCAAACCATAGACTTAACCCTAACCCTAGGCGGACACCTGAAGCTCAACCCCAACCCTAACTTGACCATGACGCTCTCTCCAAACTTAACACTGAACCGAAAACTAACAGTAGCCCTAAACTTACTCCCTCAAACTAAGTTCAAACCTAACCTAACCTGAAGCCTAACTCAAACCACAGACCTAACCCTAACCCTAGGCGGACACCTTAAGCTCAACCCCAACACAAACCTGACCCTCACGCTAACTCCAACCATAAAACTGAACCGAAAACTAACAGTAGCCCTAAAGTTACTCCCTCAAACTAAGTTCAAACCTAACCTAACCTGAAGCCTAACTCAAACAATAGACCTATCCCTAACCCTAGGCGGACACCTTAAGCTTAACCCCAAACCTAACCTGACCCTGAGGCTAAATAAAACCGTAACACTGAAACGAAAACTAACAGTAGCCCTAAACTGACTCCCTCAAACTAAGTTCAAACCTAACCTAACCTGAAGCCTAAATCAAACCATACACCTAACCCTAACCCTAGGCGGACACCTTAAGCTCAACCCCAAACCTCACCTGACCCTGACGCTTACTCCAACCGTAACAGTTAACCGAAAACTAACAGTAGCCCTAAACTGACTCCCTCAAACTAAGTTCAAACCTAACCTAACCTGAAGCCTAAATCAAATCAGAGACCTAACCCTAACCCTAGGCGGACACCTTATGCTTAACCCCCACCCTACCCTGACCCTGACGCTTACTCCAACTGTAACAGTTAACCGAAAACTAACAGTAGCCCTAAACTTATTCCCTCAAACTAACTTCAAACCTAACCTAACCTGAAGCCTAAATCAAACCATACACCTAACCCTAACCCTAGGCGGACACCTTAACTTCAACCCCAAACCTAACCTGACCCTGACGCTATCTCCAACCGTAACACTGAACCGAAAACTAACAGTAGCCCTAAACTTACTCCCTCAAACTAAGTACAAACATAACCTAACCTGAAGCCTAAATCAAACCATACACCTAACCCTAAACCTAGGCGGACACCTTAAACTCAACCCCAATCGTAACCTGGCCGTGACGCTAACTCCAACCGTAACAGTTACCCGAAAACTAACAGTAGCCCTAAAGTTACTCCCTCAAACTAAGTTCAAACCTAACCTAACCTGAAGCCTATCTCAATCCATAGACCTAACCCTAACCCTAGGCGGACACTTGAAGCTCAACCCCAACCCTCACCTGACCCTGAGGCTATCTCCAAACTTAACACTGAACTGAAAACTAACAGTAGCCCTAAACTTACTCCCTCAAACTAAGTTCAAACCTAACCTAACCTGAAGCTTAACTCAAACCACAGTCCTAACCCTAACCCTAGGCGGACACCTTAAGCTAAATCCCAACCCTAACCGGACCCTCATGCTAACTCCAAAAGTAACACTGAACCGAAAACTAACAGTAGCCCTAAACTTACTCCCTCAAACTAAGTTCAATCCTAACCTAACCTGAAGCCTAAATGAAACCATACACCTAACCCTAACCCTAGGCGGACACCTTATGCTTTACCCCCACCCTAACCTGACCCTGACGCTTACTCCAACTGTAACAGTTAACCGAAAACTAACAGTAGCCCTAAACTTACTCCCTGAAACTAACTTCAAACCTAACCTAACCTGAAGCCTAAATCAAACCATACACCTAACCCTAACCCTAGGCGGACACCTTAAGCTCAACCCCAACCCTAACCTGACCTCCCGGCTAACTCCAATCATATCACTGAACCGAAAACTAAGAGTAGCCCTAAACTTACTCCCAAAAACTAAGTTCAATCCTAACCTAACCTGAAGCTTAAATGAAACCATAGACCTAACCCTAACCCTAGGCGGACACCTTATGGTTAACCCCCACCCTAACCTGACCCTGACGCTTACTCCAACCGTAACAGTTAAACGAAAACTAACAGTAGCCCTAAACTTACTCCCTCAAACTAAGTTCAAACCTATCCTAACCTGAAGCCTAAATCAAACCATACACCTAACACTAACCCTAGGCGGATACTTTAAGCTCAACCCCAAACCTAACCTGACCCTGACACTTACACCAACAGTAACAGTTAACCGAAAACTAACAGTAGCCCTAAACTGACTCCCTCAAACTAAGTTCAAACCTAACCTAACCTGAAGCCTAAATCAAATCTTAGACCTAACCCTAACCCTAGGCGGACACCTTATGCTTAACCCCCACCCTAAACTGACCCTGACGCTTACTCCAACCGTAACAGTTAACCGAAAACTAACAGTAGCCCTAAACTTACTCCATCAAACTAACTTCAAACCTAACATAACCTTAAGCCTAAATGAAACCATACAACTAATCCTAACCCTAGGCGGAGACCTTAATCTCAACACCAACCCTAACCTGACCCTGACGCTATCTCCAACCGTAACACTGAACCGAAAACTAACAGTAGCCCTAAACTTACTCCCTCAAACTAAGTTCAAACCTAACCTAACCTGAAGCCTAACTCAAACCACAAACCTAACCCTAACCCTAGGCGGACACCTTAAGCTCAACCCCAACCCTAACCGGACCCTCATGCTAACTCCAAACGTAACATTGAACCGAAAACTAATAGTAGCCCTAAACTTACTCCCTCAAACTAAGTTCAATCCTAACTTAACCTGAAGCCTAAATGAAACCATAGACCTAACCATAACCCTAGGCGGACACCTTATGCTTAACCCCCACCCTAACCTGATCCTGACGCTTACTCCAACTGTAACAGTTAACCGAAAACTAACAGTAGCCCTAAACTTACTCCCTGAAACTAACTTCAAACCTAACCTAACTTGAAGCCTCAATCCAAACATACACCTAACCCTAACCCTAGGCGGACACCTTAAGCTCAAATCCAACCCTAACCTGACCCTGACGCTAACTCCAACCGTAACAGTTACCCGAAAACTAAGAGTAGCCCTAAACTTACTCCCTCAAACTAAGTTCAAACCTAACATAACCAGAAGCCAAAATCAAACCATACACTTAACCCTAACCCTAGGCGGACACCTTAAGCTCAACCCCAACCCTAACCTGACCCTCACGCTAACTCCAACCGTAACACTGAACAGAAAACTAACAGTAGCCCTAAACTAACTCCATCAAACTAAGTTCAAACCTAACCTAACCTGAAGCCTAACTCAAACCATAGACCTAACCCTAACCCTAGGCAGACACCTGAAGCTCAACCACAACCCTAACCTGACCCTGACGCTATCTCCAACCGTAACACTGAACCGAAAACTAACAGTAGCCCTAAACTTACTCCCTCAATCTAAGTTCAAACCTAACCTAACCTGAAGCCTATCTCAAACCACAGACCTAACCCTAACCCTAGGCGGACACCGTAAGCTCAACCCCAACCCTAACCGGACACTCACTCTAACTCCAAATGTAACACTGAACCAAAAACTAACAGTAGCCCTAAACTTACTCACTCAAACTAAGTTCAAACCTAACCTAACCTGAAGCCTAACTCAAATCATAGACCTAACCCTAACAATAGGCGGAAACCTGAAGCTCAACCCCAACCCAAACCTGACCCTGACGCTACCTCCAAACGTAACACTGAACCGAAAACTAACAGAAGCCCTAAACTTACTCCTTCAAACTAAGTTCAAACCTAACCTAACCTGAAGTCTAACTCAAACCACAGACCAAACCCTAACCCTAGGCGGACACTTTAAGTTCAATCCCAACCCTAACCTGACCCTCATGCTAACTCCAACCGTAACACTAAACCGAAAACTAACAGTAGCCCTAAACTTACTCCCTCAAACTAAGTTCAAACCTAACATAACGTGAAGCCTAACTCAAACAATAGACCTAACCCTAACCCTAGGCGGACACCTTAAGCTTAACACCAACCCTAACCTGACCCTGAGGCTAAATCCAACCAAAACACTGAACCGAAAACTAACAGTAGCCCTAAACTTACTCCCTCAAACTAAGTTCAATCCTATCCTAACCTGACGCCTAAATGAAACCATAGACCTAACCCTAACCCTAGGCGGACACCTTATGCTTAACCCCCACCCTAAACTGACCCTGACGCTTACTCCAACCGTAACTGTTAAACGAAAACTATCAGTAGCCCTAAACTTACTCCCTCAAACTAAGTTCAAAAATAACCTAACCTGAAGCATAAATCAAACCATACAGCTAACCCTAACCCTGGGCAGACACCTTAAGCT
This sequence comes from Tupaia tana, assembly GCA_026018925.1. Lineage (NCBI taxonomy): Eukaryota > Metazoa > Chordata > Mammalia > Scandentia > Tupaiidae > Tupaia > Tupaia tana. Next base: position 1,868,130 of record JAKSZU010000034.1, on the reverse strand, counting down.
CAACCCCAAACCTAACCTGACCCTGACGCTTACTCCAACCGTAACAGTTAACCGAAAACTAACAGTAGCCCTAAACTGACTCCCTCAAACTAAGTTCAAACCTAACCTAACCTGAAGCCTAAATCAAATCATAGACCTAACCCTAACCCTAGGCGGACACCTTATGCTTAACCCCAACCCTACCCTGACCCTGACGCTTACTCCAACTGTAACAGTTAACCGAAAACTAACAGTAGCCCTAAACTTACTCCCTCAAACTAACTTCAAACCTAACCTAACCTGAAGCCTAAATCAAACCATACACCTAACCCTAACCCTAGGCTGACACCTTAATCTCAACCATAACCCTAACCTGGCCCTGACGCTAACTCCAACCGTAACAGTTTCCCAAAAACTAACAGTAGCCCTAAACTTACTCCCTCAAACTAAGTTCAAACCTAACCTAACCTGAAGCCTAAATCAAACCATACACCTAACCCTAACCCTAGGCGTACACCTTAAGCTCAACCCCAACCCTAACCTGACCTCCAGGCTAACTCCAACCATATCACTAAACCGAAAACTAAGAGTAGCCCTAAACTTACTCGCTCAAACTAAGTTCAATCCTAACCTAACCTGAAGCCTAAATCAAAAAATACACCTAACCCTAACCCTAGGCGGACACCTGAAGCTCAAACCAAACCCTAACCTGACCCTCACGCTAACTCCAACCGTAACACTGATCCTAAAACTAACAGTAGCCCTAAGCTTACTCCCTAAAACTAAGTTCAAAGCTAATCTAACCTGAAGACTATCTCAAACCATAGACCTAACACTAACCCTAGGCGGACACCTGAAGCTCAACCGCAACCCTAACCTGACTCTGACGCTATCTCCAACCGTAACACTGAACCGAAAACTAACAGTAGCCCTAAACTTAATCCCTCAAACTAAGTTCAAACCTAAACTAACCTGAAGCCTAACTCAAACCACAGACCTAACCCTAACCCTAGGCGGACACCTTAAGCTCAACCCCAACCCTAACCGGACCCTCATGCTAACTCCAAACGTAACACTGAACCGAAAACTAACAGTAGCCCTAAACTTACTCCCTCAAACTAAGTTCAATCCTAACCTAACCTGAAGCCTAAATGAAACCATAGACCTAACCCTAACCCTAGGCGGACACCTTATGCTTAACCCCCACCCTAACCTGACCCTGACGCTTACTCCAACTGTAACAGTTAACCGAAAAGTAACAGTAGCCCTAAACTTACTCCCTGAAACTAACGTCAAACCTAACCTAACCTGAAGCCTAAATCAAACCATACACCTAACCCTAACCCTAGCCGGACACCTTAAGCTCAACTCCAACCCAAACCTGACCCTGACGCTAACTCCAACCGTAACAGTTACCCGAAAACTAACAGTAGCCCTAAACTTACTGCCTCAAACTATGTTCAAACCTAACCTAACCTGAAGCCTAACTCAAACCATAGACCTAACCCTAACCCTAGGCGGACACCTGAAGCTCAACCACAACCCTAACCTGACCCTGACCCTATCTCCAACCGTAACACTGAACCGAAAACTAACAGTAGCCCTAAACTTACTCCCTCAAACTATGTTCAAACCTAACCTAACCTGAACCCTATCTCAAACCACAGACCTAACCCTAACCCTAGGTGGACAACTTAAGCTCAACCCCAACCCTAACCAGACACTGACGATAACTCCAAATGTAACACTGAACCAAAAACTAACCGGAGCCGTAAACTTACCCCCTCAAACTAAGTTCAAACCTAACCTAAACTGAAGCCTAAATCAAACCATACACCTAACCCTAACCCTAGGCGGACACCTTAAGCTCAACCCCAAACCTAACCTGACCCTGACGCTTACTCCAACCGTAACAGTTAAGCGAAAACTAATAGTAGCCCTAAACTGCCTCCCTCAAACTAAGTTCAATCCTAACCTAACCTGAAGCCTAAATCAAATCATAGACCTAACCCTAAACCTAGGCGGACAACTTATGCTTAACCCCCACCCTAACCTGACCCTGACGCTTACTCTAACTGTAACAGTTAACCGAAAACTAACAGTAGCCCTGAACTTACACCCTCAAACGAACTTCAAACCTAATCTAACCTGAAGCCTAACTCAAACCATAGACCTAACCCTAACCCTAGGCGGACACATGAAGCTCAACCCCAAACCTAACCTGACCCTGACGCTATCTCCAACTGTAACACTGAACCGAAAACTAACAGTAGCCCTAAACTTACTCCGTCAAACTAATTTCAAACCTAACCTAACCTGAAGCCTAACTCAAACCACAGACCTAACCCTAACCCTAGGCGGACACCTTAAGCTCAACCCCAACCCTAACCTAACCCTCACGCTAACTCCAACCGTAACACTGAACCGAAAACTAACAGTAGCCCTAAACTTACTCCCACAAACTAAGTTCAAACCTAACCTAACCTGAAGCCTAACTCAAACAATAGACCTAACTCTAACCCTAGGCGGACACCTTAAGCTTGACCCCAACCCTAACCGGACCCTGAGGCTAAATTCAACCATAACACTGAACCGAAAAATACAATAGGCCTAAACTTACTCCCTCAAACTAAGTTCAAACCTAACGTAACCTGAAGCCTAACTCAAACCATAGACCTAACCCTAACCCTAGGCGGACACCTGAAGCTCAACCCCAACCCTAACTTGACCATGAAGCTCTCTCCAAACTTAACACTGAACCGAAAACTAACAGTAGCCCTAAACTTACTCCCTCAAACTAAGTTCAAACCTAACCTAACCTGAAGCCTAACTCAAACCACAGACCTAACCCTAACCCTAGGCGGACACCTTAAGCTCAACCCCAACCCAAACCTGACCCTCACGCTAACTCCAACCATAAAACTGAACCGAAAACTAACAGTAGCCCTAAACTTACTCCCTCAAACTAAGTTCAAACCTAACCTAACCTGAAGCCTAACTCAAACAAAAGACCTATCCCTAACCCTAGGCGGACACCTTAAGCTTAACCCCAACCCTAAACTGACCCTGAGGCTAAATAAAACCGTAACACTGAAACGAAAACTAACAGTAGCCCTAAACTGACTCCCTCAAACTAAGTTCAAACCTAACCTAACCTGAAGCCTAAATCAAACCATACACCTAACCCTAACCCTAGGCGGACACCTTAAGCTCAACCCCAAACCTCACCTGACCCTGACGCTTACTCCAACCGTAACAGTTAACCGAAAACTAACAGTAGCCCTAAACTGACTCCCTCAAACTAAGTTCAAACCTAACCTAACCTGAAGCCTAAATCAAATCATAGACCTAACCCTAACCCTAGGCGGACACCTTATGCTTAACCCCCACCCTACCCTGACCCTGACGCTTACTCCAACTGTAACAGTTAACCGAAAACTAACAGTAGCCCTAAACTTATTCCCTCAAACTAACTTCAAACCTAACCTAACCTGAAGCCTAAATCAAACCATACACCTAACCCTAACCCTAGGCGGACACTGTAACTTCAACCCCAAACCTAACCTGACCCTGACGCTATCTCCAACCGTAACACTGAACCGAAAACTAACAGTAGCCCTAAACTTACTCCCTCAAACTAAGTACAAACATAACCTAACCTGAAGCCTAAATCAAACCATACACCTAACCCTAAACCTAGGCGGACACCTTAAACTCAACCCCAATCGTAACCTGGCCGTGACGCTAACTCCAACCGTAACAGTTACCCGAAAACTAACAGTAGCCCTAAAGTTACTCCCTCAAACTAAGTTCAAACCTAACCTAACCTGAAGCCTATCTCAATCCATAGACCTAACCCTAACCCTAGGCGGACACCTGAAGCTCAACCCCAACCCTCACCTGACCCTGACGCTATCTCCAACCTTAACACTGAACTGAAAACTAACAGTAGCCCTAAACTTACTCCCTCAAACTAAGTTCAAACCTAACCTAACCTGAAGCTTAACTCAAACCACAGTCCTAACCCTAACCCTAGGCGGACACCTTAAGTTAATCCCAACCCTAACCGGACCCTCATGCTAACTCCAAAAGTAACACTGAACCGAAAACTAACAGTAGCCCTAAACTTACTCCCTCAAACTAAGTTCAATCCTAACCTAACCTGAAGCCTAAATGAAACCATACACCTAACCCTAACCCTAGGCGGTCACCTTATGCTTTACCCCCACCCTAACCTGACCCTGACGCTTACTCCAACTGTAACAGTTAACCGAAAACTAACAGTAGCCCTAAACTTACTCCCTGAAACTAACTTCAAACCTAACCTAACCTGAAGCCTAAATCAAACCATACACCTAACCCTAACCCTAGGCGGACACCTTAAGCTCAACCCCAACCCTAACCTGACCTCCCGGCTAACTCCAATCATATCACTGAACCGAAAACTAAGAGTAGCCCTAAACTTACTCCCAAAAACTAAGTTCAATCCTAACCTAACCTGAAGCTTAAATGAAACCATAGACCTAACCCTAACCCTAGGCGGACACCTTATGGTTAACCCCCACCCTAACCTGACCCTGACGCTTACTCCAACCGTAACAGTTAAACGAAAACTAACAGTAGCCCTAAACTTACTCCCTCAAACTAAGTTCAAACCTAACCTAACCTGAAGCCTAACTCAAACCATAGGCCTAACCCTAACCCTAGGCGGACAGCTGAAGCTCAACCACAACCCTAACCTCACCCTGACGCTATCTCCAACCGTAACGCTGAACTGAAAACTAACAGTAGCCCTAAACTTACTCCCTCAAACTACGTTCAAACCTAACCTAACCTGAACCCTATCTCAAACCACAGACCTAACCCTAACCCTAGGTGGACACCTTAAGCTCAACCCCAACCCTAACAAGACACTGACGCTAACTCCAAATGTAACACTGAACCAAAAACTAACAGTAGCCCTAAACTTACTCCCTCAAACTAAGTTCAAACCTAACCTAACCTGAAGCCTAAATCAAACCATACAGCTAACCCTAACCCAAGGCGGACACCTTAAGCTCAACCCGAAACCTAACCTGACCCTGACGCTTACTCCAACCGTAACAGTTAACCGAAAACTAACAGTAGCCCTAAACTGACTCCCTCAAACTAAGTTCAAACCTAACCTAACCTGAGGCCTAAATAAAATCATAGACCTAACCCTAAACCTAGGCGGACAACTTATGCTTAACCCCCACCCTAACCTGACCCTGACGCTTAATCCAACTGTAACAATTAACCGAAAACTAAGAGAAGCCCTGAACTTACACCCTCAAACTAACTTCAAACCTAATCTAACCTGAAGCCTAACTCAAATCATAGACCTAACCCTAACCCTAGGCGGACACCTTAAGCTCAACCCCAACCCTAACCTGACCCTGACGCTGTCTCCAACCATAACACTGAACCGAAAACTAACAGTAGCCCTAAACTTACTCCCACAAACTAAGTTCAAACCTAACCTAACCTGAAGCCTAACTCAAACCACAAGAATAACCCTAACCCTAGGCGGACACCTTAATCTTAACCCCAACCCTAACTTGACCCTCACGCTAACTCCAACCGTAACACTGAACCGAAAACTAACAGTAGCCCTAAACTTACTCCCTCAAACTAACTTCAAACCTAACCTAACCTGAAGCGTAAATTAAACCATACACCTAACCCTAACCCTATGCGGACACCTTAAGCTCAACCCCAACCCTAACCTGACCTCCAGGCTAACTCCAACCATATCACTGAACCGAAAACTAAGAGTAGCCCTAAACTTACTCCCTCAAACTAAGTTCAATCCTAACCTAACCTGAAGCCTAAATGAAACCATAGACCTAACCCTAACCCTAGGCGGACACCTTATGCTTAACCCCCACCCTAACCTGACCCTGACGCTTATTCCAACTGTAACAGTTAACCAAAAACTAACAGTAGTCCTAAGCTTACTCCCTGAAACTAACTTCAAACCTAACCTAACCTGAAGCCAAAATCAAACCATACACCTAACCCTAACCCTAGGCGGACACCTTATGCTTAAACCCCACCCTACCCTGACCCTGACGCTTACTCCAACTGTAACAGTTAACCGAAAACTAACAGTAGCCCTGAACTTACTCCCTCAAACTAAGTTCAAACCTAACCTAACCTGAAGCCTTTCTCAAACCACAGACCTAACCCTAACCCTAGGCGGACACCTTAAGCTCAACCCCAACCCTAACCGGACACTCACGCTAACTCCAAATGTAACACTGAATCAAAAACTAACAGTAGCCCTAAACTTACTCCCTCAAAGTAAGTTCAAACCTAACCTAACCTGAAGACTAAATCAAACCATACACCTAACCCTAACCCTAGGCGGACACCTTAAACTCAACCCCAACCCTAACGTGAACACTCACGCTAACTCCAACCGTAACACTGAACCGAAAACTAACAGAAGCCCTAAACTTACTCCATCAAACTAAGTTCAAACCTAACCTAACCTGAAGCCTAACTCAAACCATAGACCTAACCCTAACCCTAGGCGGACACCTTAACTTCAACCCCAAACCTAACCTGACCCTAACGCTTACTCCAACTGTAACAGTTAACCGAAAACTAACAGTAGCCCAAACTTACTCCCTCAAACTAAGTTCAAACATAACCTAACCTGAAGCCTAATCAAACCATACACCTCAACCTCACCCTAGGCGGACACCTTAAGCTCAACCCCAACCCTAACTTGGCCCTGACGCTAACTCAAACCGTAACAGTTACCCGAAAAATAACAGTATCCCTAAACTTACTCCCTCAAACTAAGTTCAAACCTAACCTAACCTGAAGCCTAAATCAAACCATACACCTAACCCTAACCCTAGGCAGACACCTGAAGCTCAAACCCAACCCTAACCTGACCCTCACGCTAACTCCAACCGTAACACTGAACCTAAAACTAACATTAGCCCTAAACTTACTCCCTAAAACTAAGTTCAAACCTAACCTAACCTGAAGCCTAACTCAAACCATAGACCTAACCCTAACCCTAGGCCAACACCTGAAGCTCAACCCCAACCCTAAACTGAACCTGACGCTAACTCCAACCGTAACACTGAACCGAAAACTAACAGTAGCCCTAAACTTACTCCCTAAAACTAAGTTCAAACCTAACCTAAACTGAAGCCTAACTCAAATCACAGACCTAACCCTAAACCTAGGCGGACACCTTAAGCTCAACGCCAACCCTAACCGGACCCTAACGCTAACTCCAAACGTAACAGTGAACCGAAAACTAACAGTAGCTCTAAACTTACTCCCTCAAACCAAGTTCAATCATAACCTAACCTGAAGCCTAAATGAAACCATAGGCCTAACCCTAACCCTAGGCGGACACCTTATGTTTAACCCACACCATAACCTGACCCTGACGCTTACTCGAACCGTTACAGTTAACCGAAAACTAACAGTAGCCCTATACTTACTTCCTCAAACTAAGTTCAATCCTAACCTAACCTGAAGCCTAAATGAAACCATAGACCTAACCCTAACCCTAGTCGCAAACCTTATGCTTAACCCCCACCCTAAGCTGACCCTGACGCTTACTCCAACCGTAACAATGAAACGAAAACTAACAGTTGCCCTAAACTTACTCCCTCAAACTAAGTTCAATCTGAACCTAACCTGAAGCCTAAATCAAACCATACACCTAACCCTAACCCTAGGCAGACACCTTAAGCTCAACCCCAAACCTAACCTGACCCTGGCGCTTAATCCAACCGTAACAGTTAACCGAAAACTAACAGTAGCCCTAAACTGACTCCCTCAAAATAAGTTCAAACCTAACCTAACCTGAAGCATAACTCAAACCATAGACCTAACCCTAACCCTAGGCGGATCGGACACCTGAAGCTCAACCCCAACCCTAACCTGACCCTCACGCTAACTCCAACCGTAACATGGAACCGAAAACTAACAGTAGCTCTAAACTTATTCCCTCAAATTAAGTTCGAACCTAACCTAACCTGAAGCCTAACTCAAACAATAAACCTAAGCCTAACCCTAGGCAGACACCTTAAGCTTAACCCCAACCCTAACCTGACCCTGAGGCTAAATTCAACCGTAACACTGAACCGAAAAATGCAATAGGCCTAAACTTACTCCCTCAAACTAAGTTCAAACCTAACCTAACCTGAAGCCTCACTCAAACCATAGACCTAAACCTAACCCTAGGCGGACACCTGAATCTCAACCCCAACCATAACTTGACCCTGACGCTATCTCCAACCGTAACACTGAACCGAAAACTAACAGTAGCCCTAAACTTCCTCCCTCAAACTAAGTTCAAACCTAACCTAACCTGAAGCCTAACTCAAACCACAGACCTAACTATAACCCTAGGCGGACACCTTAAGCTCAATCCCAACCCTAACCTGACCCTCACGCTAACTCCAGCCGTAACACTGAACCGAAAACTAACAGTAGCCCTAAACTTACTCCCTCAAACTAAGTTCAAACCTAACCTAACCTGAAGACTAAATCAAACCATACACCTAACCCTAACCCTAGGCAGACACCTTAAACTCAACCCCAACCCTAACGTGAACACTCACGCTAACTCCAACCGTAACACTGAACCGAAAACTAACAGAGCCCTAAACTTACTCCATCAAACTAAGTTCAAACCTAACCTAACCTGAAGCCTAACTCAAACCATAGACCTAACCCTAACCCTAGGCGGACACCTTAACTTCAACCCCAAACCTAACCTGACCCTAACGCTTATTCCAACTGTAACAGTTAACCGAAAACTAACAGTAGCCCTAAACTTACTCCCTCAAACTAAGTTCAAACATAACCTAACCTGAAGCCTAAATCAAACCATACACCTCAACCTCACCCTAGGCGGACACCTTAAGCTCAACCCCAACCCTAACTTGGCCCTGACGCTAACTCAAACCGTAACAGTTACCCGAAAACTAACAGTATCCCTAAACTTACTCCCTCAAACTAAGTTCAAACCTAACCTAACCTGAAGCCTAAATCAAACCATACACCTAACCCTAACCCTAGGCAGACACCTGAAGCTCAAACCCAACCCTAACCTGACCCTCACGCTACCTGCAACCGTAACACTGAAGCGAAAACTAACAGTAGCCCTAAACTTACTCCCTCAAACTAAGTTCAAACCTAACCTAACCTGAAGCCTAACTCAAACAATAGACCTAACCCTAACCCTAGGCCGACACCTGAAGCTCAACCCCAACCCTAAACTGAACCTGACGCTATCTCCAACCGTAACACTGAACTGAAAACTAACAGTAGCCCTAAACTTACTCCCTAAAACTAAGTTCAAACCTAACCTAAACTGAAGCCTAACTCAAATCACAGATCTAACCCTAAACCTAGGCGGACACCTTAAGCTCAACGCCAACACTAACAGGACCCTAACGCTAACTCCAAACGTAAGAGTGAACCGAAAACTAACAGTAGCTCTAAACTTACTCCCTCAAACCAAGTTCAATCGTAACCTAACCTGAAGCCTAAATGAAACCATAGGCCTAACCCTAACCCTAGGCGGACACCTTATGTTTAACCCACACCATAACCTGACCCTGACGCTTACTCGAACCGTTACAGTTAACCGAAAACTAACAGTAGCCCTATACTTACTCCATCAAACTAAGTTCAATCCTAACCTAACCTGAAGCCTAAATGAAACCATAGACCTAACCCTAACCCTAGTCGCAAACCTTATGCTTAACCCCCACCCTAACCTGACCCCGACGCTTACTCCAACCGTAACAATGAAACGAAAACTAACAGTAGCCCTAAACTGACTCCCTCAAAATAAGTTCAAACCTAACCTAACCTGAAGCCTAACTCAAATCATAGACCTAACCCTAACCCTAGGCGGATCGGACACCTGAAGCTCAACCCCAACCCTAACCTGACCCTCACGCTAACTCCAACCGTAACATGGAACCGAAAACTAACAGTAGCTCTAAACTTATTCCCTCAAATTAAGTTCGAACCTAACCTAACCTGAAGCCTAACTCAAACAATAAACCTAAGCCTAACCCTAGGCAGACACCTTAAGCTTAACCCCAACCCTAACCTGACCCTGAGGCTAAATTCAACCGTAACACTGAACCGAAAAATGCAATAGGCCTAAACTTACTCCCTCAAACTAAGTTCAAACCTAACCTAACCTGAAGCCTAACTCAAACCATAGACCTAAACCTAACCCTAGGCGGACACCTGAATCTCAACCCCAACCATATCTTGACCCTGACGCTATCTCCAACCGTAACACTGAACCGAAAACTAACAGTAGCCCTAAACTTCCTCCCTCAAACTAAGTTCAAACCTAACCTAACCTGAAGCCTAACTCAAACCACAGACCTAACTATAACCCTAGGCGGACACCTTAAGCTCAATCCCAACCCTAACCTGACCCTCACGCTAACTCCAGCCGTAACACTGAACCGAAAACTAACAGTAGCCCTAAACTTACTCCCTCAAACTAAGTTCAAACCTAACCTAACCTGAAGACTAAATCAAACCATACACCTAACCCTAACCCTAGGCAGACACCTTAAACTCAACCCCAACCCTAACGTGAACACTCACGCTAACTCCAACCGTAACACTGAACCGAAAACTAACAGAGCCCTAAACTTACTCCATCAAACTAAGTTCAAACCTAACCTAACCTGAAGCCTAACTCAAACCATAGACCTAACCCTAACCCTAGGCGGACACCTTAACTTCAACCCCAAACCTAACCTGACCCTAACGCTTATTCCAACTGTAACAGTTAACCGAAAACTAACAGTAGCCCTAAACTTACTCCCTCAAACTAAGTTCAAACATAACCTAACCTGAAGCCTAAATCAAACCATACACCTCAACCTCACCCTAGGCGGACACCTTAAGCTCAACCCCAACCCTAACTTGGCCCTGACGCTAACTCAAACCGTAACAGTTACCCGAAAACTAACAGTATCCCTAAACTTACTCCCTCAAACTAAGTTCAAACCTAACCTAACCTGAAGCCTAAATCAAACCATACACCTAACCCTAACCCTAGGCAGACACCTGAAGCTCAAACCCAACCCTAACCTGACCCTCACGCTACCTGCAACCGTAACACTGAAGCGAAAACTAACAGTAGCCCTAAACTTACTCCCTCAAACTAAGTTCAAACCTAACCTAACCTGAAGCCTAACTCAAACAATAGACCTAACCCTAACCCTAGGCCGACACCTGAAGCTCAACCCCAACCCTAAACTGAACCTGACGCTATCTCCAACCGTAACACTGAACTGAAAACTAACAGTAGCCCTAAACTTACTCCCTAAAACTAAGTTCAAACCTAACCTAAACTGAAGCCTAACTCAAATCACAGATCTAACCCTAAACCTAGGCGGACACCTTAAGCTCAACGCCAACACTAACAGGACCCTAACGCTAACTCCAAACGTAAGAGTGAACCGAAAACTAACAGTAGCTCTAAACTTACTCCCTCAAACCAAGTTCAATCGTAACCTAACCTGAAGCCTAAATGAAACCATAGGCCTAACCCGAACCCTAGGCGGACACCTTATGTTTAACCCACACCATAACCTGACCCTGACGCTTACTCGAACCGTTACAGTTAACCGAAAACTAACAGTAGCCCTATACTTACTCCATCAAACTAAGTTCAATCCTAACCTAACCTGAAGCCTAAATGAAACCATAGACCTAACCCTAACCCTAGTCGCAAACCTTATGCTTAACCCCCACCCTAACCTGACCCCGACGCTTACTCCAACCGTAACAATGAAACGAAAATTAACAGTTGCCCTAAACTGACTCCCTCAAACTAAGTTCAATCCGAAACTAACCTGAAGCCTAAATCAAACCATACACCTAACCCTAACCCTAGGCAGACACCTTAAGCTCAACCCCAAACCTAACCTGACCCTGGCGCTTAATCCAACCGTAACAGTTAACCGAGAACTAACAGTAGCCCTAAACTGACTCCCTCAAAATAAGTTCAAACCTAACCTAACCTGAAGCCTAACTCAAACCATAGACCTAACCCTAACCCTAGGCGGATCGGACACCTGAAGCTCAACCCCAACCCTAACCTGACCCTGATGCTATCTCCAACCGTAACACTGAACCGAAAACTAACAGTAGCCCTAAACTTACTCCCTCAAACTAATTTCAAACCTAACCTAATGTGAAGCCTAACTCAAACCACAGACCTAACCCTAACCCTAGGCGCACACCTTAAACTCAACCCCAACCCTAACCTGACCCTCACGCTATCTCCAACCGTAACACTGAACCGAAAACTAACAGTAGCCCTAAACTGTCTCCCTCAAACTAACTTCAAACCTAACCTAACCTGAAGCCTAACTCAAACAATAGACCTAATCCTAACCCTAGGCGGACACCTTAAGCTTGACCCCAACCCTAACCTGACCCTGAGGCTAAATCTAACCGTAACACTGAACCGAAAACTAACATTAGCCCTAAACTTACTCCCTCAAACTAAGTTCAATCCTAACCTAACCTGAAGCATAAATGAAACCATAGACCTAACCCTAACCCTAGGCGGACACCTTATGCTTAACCCCCACCCTAACCTGACCCTGACGCTTACTCCAACCGTAACAGTTAAACGAAAACTAACAGTAGCCCTAAACTTACTTCCTCAAACTAAGTTCAAACTTAACCTAACCTGAAGCCTAAATCAAACCATGCACCTAACCCTAACCCTAGGCGGACACCTTAAGCTCAACCCCAAACCTAACCGGACCCTGACGCTTACTCCAAACGTAACAGTTAACCGAAAACTAACAGTAGCCCTAAACTGACTCCCTCAAACTAAGTTTAAACCTAACCTAACCTGAAGCCTAACTCAAACCATAGACCTAACCCTAACCCTAGGCGGACACCTTATGCTTAACCCCCACCCTAATCTGACCCTGACGCTTACTCCAACCGTAACAGTTAAACGAAAACTAACAGTAGCCCTAAACTTACTCCCTCAAACTAAGTTCAAACCGAACCTAACCTGAAGCCTAACTCAAACCATAGACCTAACCCTAACCCTAGGCGGACACCTGAAGTTCAAACCCAACCCTAACCTAACCCTCACGCTAACTCCAACCGTAACACTGAACCGTAAACTAACAGTAGCCCTAAACTTACTCCCTCAAACTAAGTTCAAACCTAACCTAACGTGAAGCCTAACTCAAACCACAGATCTAACCCTAACCCTAGGCGGACACCTTAAGCTCAACCCCAACCCTAACCTGACCCTCAAGCTAACTCCAACCGTAACACTGAACCGAAAACTAACAGTAGCCATAAACTTACTCCCTCAAACTAAGCTCAAACCTAACATAACCTGAAGCCTAACTCAAACAATAGACCTAACACTAACCCTAGGCGGACACCTTAAGCTTAACCCTAACCCTAACTGGACCCTGAGGCTAAATCCAACCGGAATACTGAACCGAAAACTAACAGTAGCCCTAAACTTACTCCCTCAAACTAAGTTCAAACCTAACCTAACCTGAAGCCTAAATCAAACCATAAACCTAACCCTAACTCTAGGCGGACACCTTAAGCACAACCCCAACCCTAACCTGGCCCTGACGCTAACTGCAACAGTAACAGTTACCCGAAAACTAAGAGTAGCCCTAAACTTACTCCCTCAAAGTAAGTTCAAACCTAACCTAACCTGAAGCCTAAATCTAACCATACACCTAACCCTAACCCTAGGCGGACACATGAAGCTCAAACGCAACCCTAACCTGACCCTCACGCTAACTCCAACCGTAACACTGAACCTAAAACTAACAGTAGCCCTAAACTTAATCCCTAAAATTAAGTTCAACCCTAACCTAACCTGAAGCCTAACTCAAACCATAGACCTAACCCTAACCCTAGGCCGACACCTGAAGCTCAACCACAACCCTAACCTGACCCTGACGCTATCTCCAACCGTAACACTGAACCGAAAACTAACAGTAGACCTAAACTTACTCCCTAAAACTAAGTTCAAACCTAACCTAACCTGAAGCCTAACTCAAATCACAGACCTAACCCTAAGCCTAGGCGGACACCTTAAGCTCCACCCCAACCCTAACCGGACCCTCAGGCTAACTCCAAACGTAACACTGAACCGAAAACTAACAGTAGCCCTCAACTTACTCCCTCAAACTAAGTTCAATCCTAACCTAACCTGAAGCCTAAATGAAACCATAGACCTAACCCTAACAGTAGGAGGACACCTTATGGTTAACCCCCACCATAACCTGACCCTGACGCTTACTCCAACCGTAACAGTTAAACGAAAACTAACAGTAGCCCTAAACTTACTCCCTCAAACTAAGTTCAAACTTATCCTAACCTGAAGCCTAAATCAAACCATACACCTAACCCTAACCCTAGGCCGATACCTTAAGCTCAACCCCAAACCTAACCTGACCCTGACACTTACACCAACTGTAACAGTTAACCGAAAACTAACAGTAGCCCTAAACTTACTCCCTCAAACTAAGTTCAAACCTAACTTATCCTGAAGCCTAAATCAAACCATAAACCTAACCCTAACTCTAGGCGGACACCTTAAGCTCAACCCCAACCCTAACCTGGCCCTGACGCTAACTGCAACAGTAACAGTTACCCGAAAACTAAGAGTAGCCCTAAACTTACTCCCTCAAAGTAAGTTCAAACCTAACCTAACCTGAAGCCTAAATCTAACAATACACCTAACCCTAACCCTAGGCGGACACCTTAAACACAACCCCAACCCTAACGTGACCCTCACGCTAACTCCAACCGTAACACTGAACCGAATACCAACAGTAGCCCTAAACTTACTCCCTCAAACTAAGTTCAAACCTAACCTAACCTGAAGCCTAACTCAAACCATAGACCTAATCCTAACCCTAGGCGGACACCTGAAGCTCAACCCCAACCATAACCTGACCCTGACGCTATCTCCAAACATAACACTGAATCGAAATCTAACAGTAGCCCTAAACTTACTCCCTCAAACTAAGTTTAAACCTAACCAAACCTGAAGCCTAACTCAAACCACAGACCTAACCCTAACCGTAGGCGCACACCTTAAGTTCAACCCCAACCCTAAACTGACCGTCACGCTAATTCCAACCGTAACACTGAACCGAAAACTAACAGTAGCCCTAAACTTACTCCTTCAAACTAAGTTCAAACTTAACCTAACCTGAAGCCTAACTCAAACAATAGACCTAACCCTAACCCTAGGCGGACACCTTAAGCTTAACCCCAACCCTATCCTGACCCTGAAGCTAAATCCAACCGTAACACTGAACCGAAAACTAACAGTAGCCATAAACTTATTCCTTCAAACTAAGTTCAATCCTAACCTAACCTGAAGCCTAAATGAAACCATAGACCTAACCCTAACCCTAGGCGGACATCTTATGGTTAACCCCCACCCTAACCTGACCCTGACGCTTACTCCAACCGTAACAGTTAAACGAAAACTAACAGTAGCCCTAAACTTACTCCTTCAAACTAAGTTCAAACCTATCCAAACCTGAAGCCTAAATCAAACCATACACCTAACCCTAACCCTAGGCGGATACCTTAAGCTCAACCCCAAACCTAACCTGACCCTGACACTTAACCAACCGTAACAGTTAACCGAAAACAGTAGCCCTAAACTGACTGCCTCAAACTAAGTTCAAACCTAACCTATCCTGAAGCCTAAATCAAATCTTAGACCTAACCCTAACCCTAGGCGGACACCTTAAGCTCAACTCCAACCTTAAACTGACCCTGACGCTATCTCCAACCGTAACACTGAAACGAAAACTAACAGTAGTCCTAAACTTACTCACTCAAACTAAGTTCAAACGTAACCTAACCTGGAGCCTAAATCAAACCATGGACCTTACCCTAACCCTAGGCGGACACCTAAAGCTAACCCCAACCCTAACCTGACCCTGATGCTAACTCCAAACATAATACTGAACCGAAAACTAACAGTAGCCCTAAACTTACTCCCTCAAACTAAGTTCAAACCTAACCTAACCTGAAGCATAAATCAAACCATACACCTAACCCTAACCCTAGGCGGACACATGAAGCTCAAACGCAAACCTAACCTGACCCTCACGCTAACTCCAACCGTAACACTGAACCTAAAACTAACAGTAGCCCTAAACTTAATCCCTAAAACTAAGTTCAACCCTAACCTAACCTGAAGCCTAACTCAAACCATAGACCTAACCCTAACCCTAGGCCGACACCTGAAGCTCAACCACAACCCTAACCTGACCCTGACGCTATCTCCAACCGTAACACTGAACCGAAAAGTAACAGTAGACCTAAACTTACTCTCTAAAACTAAGTTCAAACCTAACCTAACCTGAAGCCTAACTCAAATCACAGACCTAACCCTAACCCTAGGCGGACACCTTAAGCTCCACCCCAACCCTAACCGGACCCTCAGGCTAACTCCAAACGTAACACTGAACCGAAAACTAACAGTAGCCCTCAACTTACTCCCTCAAACTAAGTTCAATCCTAACCTAACCTGAAGCCTAAATGAAACCATAGACCTAACCCTAAGAGTAGGAGGACACCTTATGGTTAACCCCCACCATAACCTGACCCTGACGCTTACTCCAACCGTAACAGTTAAACGAAAACTAACAGTAGCCCTAAACTTACTCCCTCAAACTAAGTTCAAACCTATCCTAACCTGAAGCCTAAATCAAACCATACACCTAACCCTAACCCTAGGCGGATACCTTAAGCTCAACCCCAAACCTAACCTGACCCTGACACTTACACCAACTGTAACAGTTAACCGAAAACTAACAGTAGCCCTAAACTGACTCCCTCAAACTAAGTTCAAACCTAATCTATCCTGAAGCCTAAATCAAATCTTAGACCTAACCCTAAGCCTAGGCGGACACCTTATGCTTAACCCCAACCCTAACCTGACCCTGAAGCTTACTCCAACTGTAACACTTTCCCGAAAACTAACAGTAGCCCTAAACTTACTCCCTCAAACTAAGTTCAAACCTAACCTAACCTGAAGCCTAAATCAAACCATACACCTAACCCTAACCCTAGGCGGATACCTTAAGCTCAACCCCAACCCTAACCTGACCTACAAGCTAACTCCAACAATATCACAGAACCGAAAACTAAGAGTAGCCCTAAACTGACTCCCTCAAACTAAGTTCAAACCTAACCTAACCTGAAGCCTAACTCAAATCTTAGACCTGACCCTAACCCTAGGCGGACACCTTAAGCTCAACTACAACCCTAAACTGACCCTGACGCTATCTCCAACCGTAACACTGAACCGAAAACTAACAGTAGTCCTAAACTTACTCACTCAAACTAAGTTCAAACGTAACCTAACCTGGTGCCTAAATCAAACCATGGACCTTACCCTAACCCTAGGCGGACACCTCAAGCTAACCCCAAACCTAACCTGACCCTGACGCTAACTCCAAACATAATATTGAACCGAAAACTAACATTAGCCCTAAACTTACTCCCTCAAACTAAGTTCGAACCTAACCTAACCTGAAGCCTAAATCAAACCATACACCTAACCCTAACCCTAGGCGGACACCTTAACTTCAACCCCAAACCTAACCTGACCCTGACGCTTACTCCAACTGTAACAGTTAAGCGAAAACTAACAGTAGGCCTAAACTTACTCCCTCAAACTAAGTTCAAACATAACCTAACCTGAAGCCTAAATCAAACCAAACACCTATCCCTAACCCTAGGCGTACAACTTAAGCTCAACCCCAACCCTACCCTGGCCCTGACGCTAACTCCAACCGTAACAGTTACACGAAAACTAACAGTATCCCTAAACTTACTCCCTCAAACTAAGTTCAAACCTAACCTAACCTGAAGCCTAAATCAAACCATACACCTAACCCTAACCCTAGGCGGACACATGAAGTTCAAACCCAACCCTAACCTAACCCTCACGCTAACTCCAACCGTAACACTGAACCTAAAACTAACACTAGCCCTAAACTTAATCCCTAAAACTAAGTTCAACCCTAACCTAACCTGAAACCTAACTCTAACCACAGACCTAACCCTAACCCTAGGTGGACACCTTAAGTTCAACCACAACCCTAACCAGACCCTCACACTAACTCCAACAGTAACACTGAACCGAAAACTAACAGTAGCCCTAAACTTACTCCCTAAAACTAAGTTCAAACCTAACCTAACCTGAAGCCTAACTCAAATCACAGACCTAACCTTAACTCTAGGCGGACACCTTAAGCTCCACCCCAACGCTAACCGGACCCTCACGCTAACTCCAAACGTAACACTGAACCGAAAACTAACAGTAGCCCTAAACTTACTCCATCAAACTAAGTTCAATCCTAAACTGAAGCCTAAATGAAACCATAGACCTAACCCTAACCCTAGCGGACACCTTATGCTTAACCCCCAAACTAACCGGTCCCTGACGCTTACTCCAACCGTAACAGTTAACCGAAAACTAAGAGTAGCCCTAAACTGACTCCCTCAAACTAAGTTCAAACCTAACCTAACCTGAAGCCTAAATCAAATCATAGACCTAACCCTAACCCTAGGCGGACACCTTATGCTTAACACCCACCCTAACCTGACACTGACGCTTACTCCAACTGTAACAATTAACCGAAAACTAACAGTAGCCCTAAACTTACTCCCTGAAACGAACTTCAAACCTAACCTAACCTGAAGCCTATATCAAACCATGCACCTAACCCTAACCCTAGGCGGACACCTTAAGGTCAATCCCAACCCCAACCTGGCCCTGACGCTAACTCCAACCGTAACAGTTACCCGAAAACTAACAGTACCCCTAAACTTACTCTCTCAAACTAAGTTCAAACCTAACCTAACCAGAAGCCAAAATCAAACCATACACCTAACCCTAACCCTTGGCGGACACCTTAAGCTCAACCCCAACCCTAACCTGACCCTCACGCTAACGCCAACCGTTACACTGAACCGAAAACTAACAGTAGCCCTAAACTTACTCGCTCAAACTAAGTTCAAACCTAACCTAACCTGAAGCCTAACTCAAACCATAGACCTAACCTTAACCCTAGGCGGACACCTGAATCTCAGCACCAACCATAACTTGACCCTGACGCTATCTCCAACCGTAACACTGAACCGAAAACTAACAGTATCCCTAAACTGACTCCCTCAAACTAAGTTCAAACCTAACCTAACCTGAAGCCTAACTCAAACCATAGACCTAACCCTAACCCTAGGCGGACACCTTATGCTTAACCCCACCCTACCCTGACCCTGACGCTTACTCCAACTGTAACAGTTAACCGAAAACTAACAGTAGCCCTAAACTTACTCCCTCAAACTAACTTCAAACCTAACCTAACCTGAAGCCTAAATCAAACCATACACCTAACCCTAACCCTAGACAGACACCTTAATCTCAACCCCAACCCTAACCTGACCCTGACGCTAACTCCAAACATAACAGTTTCCCGAAAACTAACAGTAGCCCTAAACTTACTCCCTCAAACTAAGTTCAAACCTAACCTAACCTGAAGCCTAACTCAAACCACAGACCTAACCCTAAGCGTAGGCGGACACCTTAAGTTCAACCCCAACCCTAACCTGACCCTCACGCTAATTCCAAACCTAACACTGAACCGAAAACTAACAGTAGCCCTAAACTGACTCCTTCAAACTAAGTTCAAACTTAACCTAACCTGAAGACTACCTCAAACAATAGACCTAACCCTAACCCTAGGCGGACACCTTAAGCTTAACCCCAAACCTATCCTGACCCTGAGGCTTAATCCAACCGTAACACTGAACTGAAAACTAACAGTAGCCATAAACTTATTCCCTCAAACTAAGTTCAATCCTAACCTAACCTGAAGCCTAAATGAAACCATAGACCTAACCCTAACCCTAGGCGGACACCTTATGGTTAACCCCCACCCTAACCTGACCCTGACGCTTACTCCAACCGTAACAGTTAAACGAAAACTAACAGTAGCCCTAAACTTACTCCCTCAAACTAAGTTCAAACCTATCCTAACCTGAAGCCTAAATCAAACCATACACCTAACACTAACCCTAGGCGGATACCTTAAGCTCAACCCCAAACCTAACCTGACCCTGACACTTACACCAACCGTAACAGTTAACCGAAACTAACAGTAGCCCTAAACTGACTCCCTCAAACTAAGTTCAAACCTAATCTATCCTGAAGCCTAAATCAAATCTTAGACCTAACCCTAAGCCTAGGCGGACACCTTATGCTTAACCCCAACCCTAACCTGACCCTGAAGCTTACTCCAACTGTAACACTTTCCCGAAAACTAACAGTAGCCCTAAACTTACTCCCTCAAACTAAGTTCAAACCTAACCTAACCTGAAGCCTAAATCAAACCATACACCTAACCCTAACCCTAGGCGGATACCTTAAGCTCAACCCCAACCCTAACCTGACCTACAAGCTAACTCCAACAATATCACAGAACCGAAAACTAAGAGTAGCCCTAAACTGACTCCCTCAAACTAAGTTCAAACCTAACCTAACCTGAAGCCTAACTCAAATCTTAGACCTGACCCTAACCCTAGGCGGACACCTTAAGCTCAACTACAACCCTAACCTGACCCTCACGCTAACGCCAACCGTTACACTGAACCGAAAACTAACAGTAGCCCTAAACTTACTCGCTCAAACTAAGTTCAAACCTAACCTAACCTGAAGCCTAACTCAAACCATAGACCTAACCCTAACCCTAGGCGGACACCTGAATCTCAACACCAACCATAACTTGACCCTGACGCTATCTCCAACCGTAACCCTGAACCGAAAACTAACAGTATCCCTAAACTGACTCCCTCAAACTAAGTTCAAACCTAACCTAACCTGAAGCCTAACTCAAAACATAGACCTAACCCTAACCCTAGGCGGACACCTTATGCTTAACCCCACCCTACCCTGACCCTGACGCTTACTCCAACTGTAACAGTTAACCGAAAACTAACAGTAGCCCTAAACTTACTCCCTCAAACTAACTTCAAACCTAACCTAACCTGAAGCCTAAATCAAACCATACACCTAACCCTAACCCTAGACAGACACCTTAATCTCAACCCCAACCCTAACCTGACCCTGACGCTAACTCCAAACATAACAGTTTCCCGAAAACTAACAGTAGCCCTAAACTTACTCCCTCAAACTAAGTTCAAACCTAACCTAACCTGATGCATAAATCAAGCCATACAGCTAACCGTAACCCTAGGCGGACAACTTTAGCTCAACCCCAACCCTAACCTGACCTCCAGGCTAACTCCAACCATATCACTGAACCGAAAACTAAGAGTAGCCCTAAACTTACTCGCTCAAACTAAGTTCAAACCTAACCTAACCTGAAGCCTAACTCAAATCATAGACATAACCCTAACAATAGACGTACACCTGAAGCTCAACCCGAACCCTAACCTGACCCTGACGCTATCTCCAACCGTAACAGTTACCCGAAAACTAACAGTAGCCCTAAACTTACTCACTCAAACTAAGTTCAAACGTAAACTAACCTGAAGCCTAAATCAAACCACAGACCTAACCCTAACCCTAGGTGGACACCTTAAGCTCAACTCCAACCCTAAGCCGACCCTGACACTATCTCCAACCGTAACACTGAACCGAAAACTAACAGTAGCCCTAAACTTACTCCCTCAAACTAAGTTCAAACGTAACCTAACCTGGAGCCTAAATCAAACCATGGACCTAACCCTAACCCTAGGCGGACACCTCAAGCTAACCCCAACCCTAACCTGACCCTGACGCTAACTCCAACCATAATATTGAACCGAAAACTAACAGTAGCATTAAACTTACTCCCTCAAACTAAGTTCAAACCTAAACTAACCTGAAGCCTAAATCAAACCATACACCTAACCCTAACACTAGGTGGACACCTTAACTTCAACCCCAAACCTGACCTGACCCTAACGCTTACTCCAACTGTAACAGTTAACCGAAAACTAAAAGTAGCCCTAAACTTAATCCCTCAAACTAAGTTCAAACATAACCTAACCTGAAGCCTAACTCAAACCATAGACCTAAACCTAACCCTAGGCGGACACCTTAAGCTCAACCCCAACCCTAACCTGAACCTCACGCTAACTCCAACCGTAACACTTACGAAAACTAACAGTATCCCTAAACTTACTCCCTCAAACTAAGTTCAAACCTAACCTAACCTGAAGCCTAAATCAAACCATACACCTAACCCTAACCCTTGGCGGACACCTGAAGCTCAACCCCAAACCTAACCTGACCCTGACGCTTACTCCAACCGTAACACTTAACCGAAAACTAACAGTAGCCCGTAACTGACTCCCTCAAAATAAGTTCAAACCTAACCTAACCTGAAGCCTAAATCAAATCATAGACCTAACCCTAACCCTAGGCGGACACCTTATGCTTAAACCCCACCCTAACCTGACCCTGACACTTACTCCAACTGTAACAGTTAACCGAAAACTAACAGTAGCCCTAAACTTACTCCCTCAAACTAAGTTCAATCCTAACCTAACCTGAAGACTAACTCAAACCATAGACCTAAGCCTAACCCTAGGCGGACACCTTATGCTTAAACCCCAGCCTAACCTGACCCTGACGCTTACTCCAACTGTAACAGTTAACCGAAAACTAACAGTAGCCCTAAACTTACTCCCTCAAACTAACTTCAAACCTAACCTAACCTGAAGCCTAAATGAAACCATACACCTAACCCTAACCCTAGGCGGACACCTTAAGCTCAACCCCAACCCTAACCTGGCCCTGATGCTAACTCCAACCGTAACAGTTACACGAAAACTAAGAGTAGCCCTAAACTTACTCCCTCAAACTAAGTTCAAACCTAATCTAACCTGAAGCATATCTCAAACCATAGACCTAACCCTAACCCTAGGCAGACACCTGAAGCTCAACCCCAACCCTAACCTCACCCTCACGCTAACGCCAACCGTAACACTGAACCGAAAACTAACAGTACCCCTAAATTTACTCCCTCAAACTAAGTTCAAACCTAACCTAACCTGAAGCCTAACTCAAACCACAGACCTAACCCTAACCCCAGGCGGACACCTTAAGCTTAACCCCAACCCTAACCTGACCCTGAGGCTAAATCCAACCGTAACAGTTAACCGAAAACTAACAGTAGCCCTAAACTGACTCGCTCAAACTAAGTTCAATCCTAACCTAACCTGAAGCCTAAATGAAACCATAGACCTAACCCTAACCCTAGGCGGACAACTTATGCTTAACACCCACCCTAACCTGACCCTGACGCTTACTCCAACTGTAACAGTTAACCGAAAACTAACAGTAGCCCTAAACTTACTCCCTGAAACTAACTTCAAACCTAACCTAACCTGAAGCCTAAATCAAACCATACACCTAACCCTAACCCTAGCGGACACCTTAATCTCCACCCCCACCCTAACCGGACCCTCACGCTAACTCCAAACGTAACACTGAACCGAAAACTATACAGTAGCCCTAAAATTACTCCCTCAAATTAAGTTCAATCCTAACCTAACCTGAAGCCTAAATGAAACCATAGACCTAAACCTAACCCTAGCGGACACCTTATGCTTAACCCCCAACCTAACCTGACCCTGACACTTACTCCAACCGTAACAGTTAACCGAAAACTAACAGTAGCCCTAAACTGACTTCCTCAAACTAAGTTCAATCCTAACCTAACCTGAAGCCTAAATCAAATCATAGACCTAACCCTAACCCTAGGCGGACACCTTATGCTTAACCCCCAACCAACCTGACCCTGACGCTTACTCCAAATGTAACAATTAACAGAAAACTAACAGTAGCCCTAAACTTACTCCCCGAAACTAACTTCAAACCTAACCTAACCTGAAGCCTAAATCAAACCATGCACCTAACCCTAACGCTAGGCGCACACCTTAAGCTCAATCCCAACCCTAACCTGGCCCTGACGCTAACTCCAACTGTAACAGTTACCCGAAAACTAACAGTACCCCTAAACTTACTCTCTAAAACTAAGTTCAAACCTAACCTAACCAGAAGCCAAAATCAAACCATACACCTAACCCTAACCCAAGGCGGACACCTTAAGCTCAATCGCAACCCTAACCTGACCCTCACGCTAACGCCAACCGTAACACTGAACCGAAAACTAACAGTACCCCTAAATTTACTCCCTCAAACTAAGTTCAAACCTAACCTAACCTGAAGCCTAACTCAAACCACAGACCTAACCCTAACCCTAGGCGGACACCTTAAGCTTAACCCCAACCCTAACCTGACCCTGAGGCTAAATCCAACCGTAACAGTTAACCGAAAACTAACAGTAGCCCTAAACTGACTCGCTCAAACTAAGTTCAATCCTAACCTAACCTGAAGCCTAAATGAAACCATAGACCTAACCCTAACCCTAGGCGGACAACTTATGCTTAACACCAACCCTAACCTGACCCTGACGCTTACTCCAACTGTAACAGTTAACCGAAAACTAAAAGTAGCCCTAAACTTACTCCCTCAAACTAAGTTCAAACTAACCAAACCTGAAGCCTAAATCAAACCATACACCTAACCCTAAACCTAGGCGGACACCTTAAGCTCAACCCCAAACCTAACCTGACCCTGACGCTTACTCCAACCGTAACACTTAACCGAAAACTAACAGTAGCCCTAAACTGACTCCCTCAAACTAACTTCAAACCTAACCTAACCTGAAGCCTAAATGAAACCATACACCTAATCCTAACCCTAGGCGGACAACTTAAGCTCAACCCCAACCCTAACCGGACCCTCATGCTAACTCCAAACGTAACACTGAACCGAAAATTAACAGTAGCCCTAAACTTACTCCGTCAAACTAAGTTCAATCCTAACCTAACCTGAAGCCTTAATCAAACCATACACCTAACCCTAACCCTAGGCGGACACCTTAAGCTCCACCCCAAACCTAACCTGACCCTGGCGCTTACTTCAACCGTAACAGTTAACCGAAAACTGACAGTAGCCGTAAAATTACTCCCTCAAACTAAGTTCAAACCTAACCTAACCTGAAGCCTATCTCAAACCACAGACCTAACTCTAACCCTAGGCGGACACCTTAAGCTCAACCCCAACCCTAACCTGACCGTCACGCTAACTCCAACAGTAACACTGAACCGAAAACTAACAGTAGCCCTAAACTTACTCCCTCAAACTAAGTTTAAACCTAATCTAACCTGAAGCCTAACTCAAACAATAGACCTAACCCTAACCCAAGGCGGACACCTTAAGCTTAACCCCAACCCTAACCTGACCCTGAGGCTAAATCCAACCGTAACACTGACCGTAAACTAACAGTAGCCCTAAACTTACTCCCTCAAACTAAGTTCAAACCTAACCTAACCTGAAGCCTAAATCAAACCATACACCTAACCCTAACCCTAGGCAGAAACCTTAAGCACAACCCCAAACCTAACCTGACCCTGAAGCTTACTCCAAACGTAACAGTTAACCGAAAACTAACAGTAGCCCTAAACTGACTCCCTCAAACTAAGTTCAAACCTAACCTAACCTGAAGCCTAACTCAAACCATAGACCTAACCCTAACCCTAGGCGGACACCTTATGCTTAACCCCCACCCTACCCTGACCCTGACTCTTACTCCAACTGTAACTGTTAACCGAAAACTAACAGTAGCCCTAAACTTACTCCCTCAAACTAACTTCAAACCTAACCTAACCTGAAGCCTAAATCAAACCATATACCAAACCCTAACCCTAGACAGACACCTTAATCTCAACCCCAACCCTAACCTGACCCTGACGCTAACTCCAACCATAACATTTTCCCGAAAACTAACAGTAGCCCTAAACTTACTCACTCAAACTAATTTCAAACGTAACCTAACCTGGAGCCTAAATCAAACCATGGACCTAACCCTAACCCTAGGCGGACACCTTTAGCTCAAGCCCAACCCTAACCTGACCTCCAGGCTAACTCCAACCATATCACTGAACCGAAAACTAAGAGTAGCCCTAAACTTACTCGCTCAAACTAAGTTCAAACCTAACCTAACCTGAAGCCTAACTCAAATCATAGACATAACCCTAACAATAGGCGTACACCTGAAGCTCAACCCCAACCCTAACCTGACCCTGACGCTATCTCCAACCGTAACAGTTACCCGAAAAATAACAGTAGCCCTAAACTTACTCACTCAAACTAATTTCAAACGTAACCTAACCTGGAGCCTAAATCAAACCATGGACCTAACCCTAACCCTAGGCGGACACCTCAAGCTAACACCAATCCTAACCTGACCCTGATGCTAACTCCAACCATAATATTGAACCGAAAACTAACAGTATCCCTAAACTTACTCCCTCAAACTAAGTTCAAACCTAACCTAACCTGAAGCCTAAATAAAACCATACACCTAACCCTAACCCTAGGCGGACACCTGAAGCTCAAACCCAACCATAACCTGACCCTCACGCTAACTCCAACCGTAACACTGAACCTAAAACTAACAGTAGCCCTAAACTTACTCCCTAAAACTAAGTTCAAACCTAACCTAACCTGAAGCCTAACTCAAACCATAGACTTAACCCTAACCCTAGGCCGACACCTGAAGCTCAACCCCAACCCTAAACTGACCCTGACGCTATCTCCAACCGTAACACTGAACCGAAAACTAACAGTAGCCCTAAACTTACTCCCTAAAATTAAGTTCAAACCTAACCTAACCTGAAGCCTAACTCAAATCACAGACCTAACCCTAAACCTAGGCGGACACCTTAAGATCAACCCCAACCCTAACTGGACCCTAACGCTAACTCCAAACCTAACACTGAACCGAAAACTAACAGTAGCTCTAAACTAACTCCCTCAAACCAAGTTCAATCCTAACCTAACGTGAAGCCTAAATGAAAACATAGGCCTAACCCTAACCCTAGGCGGACACCTTATGTTTAACCCCCATCATAACCTGACCCTGACGTTTAATCCAACCGTTACAATTAACCGAAAACTGACAGTAGCCCTAAACTTACTCCCTCAAACTAAGTTCAATCCTAACCTAACCTAGAGCCTAAATGAAACCATAGACCTAACCCTAACCCTAGGCGGAAACCTTATGCTTAACCCCCGCCCTAACCTGACCCTGACGCTTACTCCAACCGTAACAGTTAAACGAAAACTAACAGTAGCCCTAAACTTACTCCCTCAAACTAAGTTCAAACCTAACCTAACCTGAAGCCTAAATCAAACCATACACCTAACCCTAACCCTAGGCGGACACCTTAGGCTCAACCCCAAACCTAACCTGACCCTGGCGCTTACTCCAACCGTAACAGTTAACCGAAAACGGACAGTAGCCGTAAAATTACTCCCTCAAACTAAGTTCAAACCTAACCTAACCTGAAGCCTAACTCAAACCACAGACCTAACCCTAAACCTAGGCGGACACCTTAAGCTCAACCCCAACCCTAACCTGACCCTCACGCTAACTCCAACCGTAACACTGAACCGAAAACTAACAGTAGCCCTAAACTTACTCCCTCAAACTAAGTTCAAACCTAACCTAACCTGAAGCCTAACTCAAACAATAGACCTAACCCTAACCGTAGGCGGACACCTGAAGCTCAACCACAACCCTAACCTGACCCTGACGCTATCTCCAACCGTAACAGTGAACCGAAACTAACAGTAGGCCTAAACTTACTCCCTCAAACTCAGTTCAAACCTAACCTAACCTGAAGCCTAAATCAAACCATACACCTAACCCTAACCCTAGGCGGACACCTTAAGCTCAACCCCAACCCTAACCTGTCCCTGACGCTAACTCATACCGTAACAGTTACGCGAAAACTAACAGTAGCCCTAAACTTACTCCCTCAAACTAAGTTCAAACCTAACCTAACCTGAAGCCTAACTCAAACCACAGACGTAACCATAACCCTAGGCGGACACCTTAAGCTCAACCCCAACCCTAACCTGACCCTCACGCTAACTCCAACCGTAACACTGAACCGAAAACTAACAGTAGCCCTAAACTTTCTCCCTCAAACTAAGTTCAAACCTAACCTAACCTGAAGCCTAACTCAAACCATAGACCTAACCCTAACCCTAGGAGGACACCTGAATCTCAACCCCAACCCTAACTTGACCATGACGCTATCTCCAACCGTAACACTGAACCGAAAACTAACAGTAGCCCTAAACTTACTCCCTCAAACTAAGTTCAAACCTAACCTAACCTGAAGCCTAAATGAAACCATAGACCTAACCCTAACCCTAGGCGGACACCTTAAGCTCAACCCCACACCTAACCTGACCCTGACGCTTACTCCAACCGTGGCAGTTAACCGAAAACTAACAGTAGCCCTAAACTGACTCCCTCAAACTAAGTTCAAACCTAATCTAACCTGAAGCCTAAATCAAATCATAGACCTAACCCTAACCCTAGGCGGACACCTTATGCTTAACCCCCACCCTACCCTGACCCTGACGCTTAATCCAACTGTAACAGTTAACCGAAAACTAACAGTAGCCCTAAACTTACTCCCTCAAACTAACTTCAAACCTAACCTAACCTGAAGCCTAAATCAAACCAAACACCTAACCCTAACCCTAGGCGGACACCTTAATCTCAACCCCAACCCTAACCTGGCCCTCACGCTAACTCCAACCGTAACAGTTTCCAGAAAACTAACAGTAGCCCTAAACTTACTCCCTCAAACTAAGTTCAAACCTAACCTAACGTGAAGCCTAACTCAAACCACAGACCTAACCCTAACCCTAGGCGGACACCTTAAGCTCAACCCCAACCCTAACCTGACCCTCAAGCTAACTCCAACCTTAACACTGAACCGAAAACTAACAGTAGCCCTAAACTTACTCCCTCAAACTAAGTTCAAACCTAACCTAACCTGAAGCCTAACTAAAAAAATAGACCTAGCCCTAAACCTAGACGGACACCTTAAGCTTAACCCCAGCCCTAACCTGAACCTAAGGCTAAATCCAACCGGAACACTGAACCGAAAACTAACAGTAGCCCTAAGCTTACTCCCTCAAACTAAGTACAATCCTAACCTAACCAGAAGCCTAAATGAAACCATAGACCTAACCCTAACTCTAGGCGGACACCTTATGCTTAACCCCCACCCTAACCTGACCCTGACGCTTACTCCAAACATAACAGTTAAACGAAAACTAACAGTAGCCCTAAACTTACTCCCTCAAACTAAGTTCAAACCTAACCTAACCTGAAGCCTAAATCAAACCATACACCTAACCCTAACCCTAGGCGGTCACCTTAAGCTCAACCCCAAACCTAACCTGGCCCTGACGCTAACTCTAACAGTAACAGTTACCCGAAAACTAACAGTAGCCCTAAACTTACTCCCTCAAACTAAGTTCAAACCTAACCTAACCGGAAGCCTAACTCAAACCACAGACCTAACCCTAACCCTAGGCGGACACCTGAAACTCAACCACAACCCTAACCAGACCCTGACGCTATCTCCAACCGTAACACTGAACCGAAAACTAACAGTAGCCCTAAACTTACTCCCTCAAACTAAGTTCAAACCTAACCTAACCTGAAGCCTAACTCAAAACATAGACCTAACCCTAACCCTAGGCGGACACCTGAAAACTCAACCACAACCCTAACCTGACCCTGACGCTATCTCCAACCGTAACACTGAACCGAAAACTAACAGTAGCCCCAAACTTACTCCCTCAAACTAAGTTCAAACCTAACCTAACCTGAAGCCTAACTCAAACCACAGACCTAACCCTAACCCTAGGTGGACACCTTAAGCTCAACCCCAACCCTAACCTAACCCTCACGCTAACTCCAACCGTAACACTGAACCGAAAACTAACAGTAGCCCTAAACTTACACCCTCAAACTAAGATCAAACCTAACCTATCCTGAAGCCTAACTCAAACAATAGACCTAACCCTAACCCTAGGAGGACACCTTAAGCTTGACCCCAACCCTAACCTGACCCTGAGGCTAAATTCAACTTTAACACTGAACCGAAAAATACAATAGGCCTAAACTTACTCCCTCAAACTAAGTTCAAACCTAACCTAACCTGAAGCCTAACTCAAACCATAGACCTAACCCTAACCCTAGGCGGACACCTGAATCACAACCCCAACCCTAACTTGACCATGACGCTATCTCCAACCGTAACACTGAACCGAAAACTAACAGTAGCCCTAAACTTACTCCCTCAAAATAATTTGAAACCTAACCTAACCTGAAGCCTAAATGAAACCATAGACCTAACCCTAACCCTAGGCGGACACCTTAAGCTCAACACCAAACCTAACCTGACCCTGACGCTTACTCCAACCGTAACAGTTAACCGAAAACTAACAGTAGCCCTAAACTGACTCCCTCAAACTAAGTTCAAACCTAATCTAACCTGAAGCCTAAATCAAATCATAGACCTAACCCTAACCCTAGGCGGACACCTTATGCTTAACCCCCACCCTACCCTGACCCTGACGCTTAATCCAACTGTAACAGTTAACCGAAAACTAACAGTAGCCCTAAACTTACTCCCTCAAACTAACTTCAAACCTAACCTAACCTGAAGCCTAAATCAAACCAAACACCTAACCCTAACCCTAGGCGGACACCTTGATCTCAACCCCAACCCTAACCTGGCCCTCACGCTAACTCCAACCGTAACAGTTTCCCGAAAACTAACTGTAGCCCTAAACTTACTCCCTCAAACTAAGTTCAAACCTAACCTAACCTGAAACCTAAATCAAACCATACACCTAACCCTAACCCTAGGCAGACACCTTAAGCTCAACCCCAACCCTAACCTGACCTCCAGGCTAACTCCAACCATATCACTGAACCGAAAACTAAGAGTAGCCCTAAACTTACTCCCTCAAACTAAGTTCAAACCTAACTTAACATGAAGCCTAAATTAAACCATACACCTAACCCTAACCCTAGGCCGACACCTTAAGCTTGACCCCAACCCTAACCTGACCCTGAGGCTAAATTCAACCATAACACTGAACCGAAAAATACAATAGGCCTAAACTTACTCCCTCAAACTAAGTTCAAACCTAACCTAACCTGAAGCCTAACTCAAACCATAGACCTAACTCTAACCCTAGGCTGACACCTGAAGCTCAACCCCAACACTAACCTGACCCTGACGCTATCTCCAACCGTAACACTGAACCGAAAACTAACAGTAGTCCTAAACTTTCTCCCTAAAAGTAAGTTCAAACCTAACCTAACCTGAAGCCTAACTCAAATCACAGACCTAACCCTAAACCTAGGCAGACACTTTAAGCTCAACCCCAACCTTAACCGGACCCTAACGCTAACTCCAAACGTAACACTGAACCGAAAACTAACAGTAGCTGTAAACTTACTCACTCAAACTAAGTCCAATCCTAACCTAACCTGAAGCCTAAATGAAACCATAGACCTAAACCTAACCCTAGGCAGACACCTTATGCTTAACCCCCACTCTAACCTGAACCTGACGCTTACTCCAACCATAACAATTAACCGAAAACTAACAGTAGCCCTAAAATTACTCCCTCTAACTAAGTTCAATCCTAACCTAACGTGAAGCCTAAATGAAACCATAGACCTAACCCTAAACCTAGGCGGAAACCTTATGCTTAACCCCCACCCTAACCTGACCCTGACGCTTACTCCAACCATAACAGTTAAACGAAAACTAACAGTAGCCCTAAACTTACTCCCTCAAACTAAGTTCAAACCTAACCTAACCTGAAGCCTAAATCAAACCATACACCTAACCCTAACCCTAGGCGGACACCTTAAGCTCAACCACAAACCTAACCTGACCTTGGCGCTTTCTCCAACCGTAACAGTTAACCGAAAAATGACAGTAGCCCTAAAATTACTCCCTCAAACTAAGTTCAAACCTAACCTAACCTGAAGCCTAACTCAAACCACGGACCTAACCCTAACCCTAGGCGGA
Organism: Tupaia tana; assembly: GCA_026018925.1. Classification (NCBI taxonomy): domain Eukaryota; kingdom Metazoa; phylum Chordata; class Mammalia; order Scandentia; family Tupaiidae; genus Tupaia; species Tupaia tana. Next base: position 1,836,069 of record JAKSZU010000034.1, on the reverse strand, counting down.
CATCTTAAGCTCAACCCCAACCTTAACCTGACCCTCACGCTATCTCCAACCCTAACACTGAACCGAAAACTAACAGTAGCCCTAAACTTACTCCCTCAAACTAAGTTCAAACCTAACCTAACCTGAAGCCTAAATCAAACAATAGACCTAACCCTAACCCTAGGCAGACACCTTAAGCTAGACCCCATCCCTAACCTGACCCTGAGGCTAAATTCAACCATAACACCGAACCGAAAAATAAAATAGGCCTAAACATACTCCCTCAAACTAAGTTCAAACCTAACCTAACCTGAAGCCTAACTCAAACCATAGACCTAACCCTAACCCTAGGCGGACACCTGAATCTTAATCCCAACCCTAACTTGACCATGACGCTATCTCCAACTGTAACACTGAACCGAAAACTAACAGTAGCCCTAAACTTACTCCCTCAAACTAAGTTCAAACCTAACCTAACCTGAAGTCTAACTCAAACCACAGACGTAACCCTAACCCTAGGCGGACACCTTAAGCTCAACCCCAACCCTAACCTGACACTCACGCTAACTCCAACCGTACCACTGAACCGAAAACTAACAGTAGCCCTAAACTTTCTCCCTCAAACTAAGTTCAAACCTAACCTAACCTGAAGCCTAACTCAAACAATAGACCTAACCCTAACCCTAGGCGGACACCTTAAGCTTGACCCCAACCCTAACCTGACCCTGAGGCTAAATTCAACCATAACACTGAACCGAAAAATACAATAGGCCTAAAAATACTCGCTCAAACTAAGTTCAAACCTAACCTAACCTGAAGCCTAACTCAAACCATAGACCTAACCCTAACAATAGGCGGACACCTGAAGCTCAACCCCAACCCTAACCTGACCCTGACGCTATCTCCAACCGTAACACTGAACCGAAAACTAACAGTAGCCCTAAACTTACTCACTCAAACTAAGTTCAAACGTAACCTAACCTGGAGCCTAAATCAAACCATGGACCTAACCCTAACCCTAGGCGGACACCTCAAGCAAACCCCAACCCGAACCTGACCCTGACGCTAACTCCAACCATAATACTGAACCGAAAACTAACAGTAGCCCTAAACTTACTCCCTCAAACTAAGTTCAAACCTAACCTAACCTGAAGCCTAAATCAAACCAAACACCTAACCCTAACCCTAGGCGGACACCTTAACTTCAACCCCAAATCTAACCTGACCCTGACGCTTACTCCAACTGTAACAGTTAACTGAAAACTAACAGTAGCCCTAAACTTACTCCCTCAAACTAAGTTCAAACCTAACCTAACCTGAAGCCTAAATGAAACCATAGACCTAACCCTAACCCTAGGCGGACACCTTATGCTTAACCCCCACCCTACCCTGACCCTGACGCTTACTCCAACTGTAACAGTTAACTGAAAACTAACAGTAGCCCTAAACTTACTCCCTCAAACTAACTTCAAATCTAACCTAAGCTGAAGCCTAAATCAAAACATACACCTAACCCTAAACCTAGGCGAAGACCTTAATCTCAACCCCAACCCTAACCTGGCCCTGACGCTAACTCCAACCGTAACAGTTTCCCGAAAACTATCAGTAGCCCTAAACTTACTCCCTCAAACTAAGTTCAAACCTAACCTAACCTGAAGCCTAACTCAAACCATAGACCTAACCCTAACCCTAGGTGGACACCTTAAGATCAACCCCAACCCTAACCTGACCTCCAGGCTAACTCCAACCATATCACTGAACCGAAAACTAAGAGTAGCCCTAAACTTACTCGCTCAAACTAAGTTCAAACCTAACCTAACCTGAAGCCTAACTCAAACCATAGACCTAACCCTAAAAATAGGCGGACACCTGAAGCTCAACCCCAACCCTAACCTGACCCTGACGTTATCTCCAACCGTAACACTGAACCGAAAACTAACAGTAGCCCTAAACTTACTCACTCAAACTAAGTTCAAACGTAACCTAACCTGAAGCCTAAATCAAACCACAGACCTAACCTTAACCCTAGGCGGACACCTTAAGCTTAACCCCAACCCTATGCTGACTCTGAGGTTAAATCCAACCGTAACACTGAACCAAAAACTAACAGTAGCCCTAAACTTACTCCCTCAAACTAAGTTCAATCCTAACCTAATCAAAAGCCTAAATGAAACCATAAATCTAACCCTAACCCTAGGCGGACACCTCAAGCTAACCTCAACTCTAACCTGACCCTGACGCTAACTCCAACCATAATACTGAACCGAAAACTAACAGTAGGCCTAAACTTACTTCCTCAAACTGAGTTCAAACCTAACCTAACCTGAAGCCTAAATCAAACCATACACCTAACCCTAACCCTAGGCGGACACCTTAACTTCTACCCCAAATCTAACCTGACCCTGATGCTTACTCCAACTGTAACAGTTAACCGAAAACTAACAGTAGCCGTAAACTTACTCCATCAAACTAACTTCAAACCTAACCTAACCTTAAGCCTAAATGAAACCATACACCTAACCCTAACCCTAGGCGGACACCTTAATCTCAACCCCAACCCTAACCTGACCCTGACGCTAACTCGAACCGTAACACTGAACCGAAAACTAACAGTAGCCCTAAACTTACTCCTCAAACTAAGTTCAAACCTAACCTAACCTGAAGCCTAACTCAAACCACAATCCTAACCCTAACCCTGGGCGGACACCTTAAGCTCAACCCCAATCCTAACATGACCCTCACGCTAACTCCAACCGTAACACTGAACCAAAAACTAACAGTAGCCCTAAACTTACTCCTTCAAACTAAGTCCAAACCTAACCTAACCTGAAGTCTAACTCAAACCACAGGCCTAACCCTAACCCTAGGCGGACACCTTAAGCTCAACCCCAAACCTAACATGACCCTCACGCTAACTCCAACTGTAACACTGAACCGAAAACTAACAGTAGCCATAAACTTACTCCCTCAAACTAAGTTCAAACCTAACATAACCTGAAGCCTAACTCAAACAATACACCTAACCCTAACCCTAGGCGGACACCTTAAGCTTAACCCCAACCCTAACCTGACCCTGAGGCTAAATCCAACCGTAAGACTGAACCGAAAACTAACAGTAGCCCTAAACTTACTCCCTCAAACTAAGTTCAAACCTAACCTAACCTGAAGCCTAAATCAAACCATACACCTAACCCTAACCCTATGCGGACACCTTAAGCTCAACCCCAACCCTAATCTGACCCTCACGCTAACTCCAACCGTAACACTGAACCGAAAACTAACAGTAGCCCTAAACTTACTCCCTCAAACTAAGTTCAAACCAAACCTAACCTGAAGCCTAAATCAAACCATAAACCTAACCCTAACCCTAGGCGGACACCTTAAGCTCAACCCCAAACCTAACCTGACCCTCACGCTAACTCCAACAGTAACACTGAACCGAATACTAACAGTAGCCCTAAACTTACTCCCTCAAACTAAGTTCAAACCTAACCTAACATGAAGCCTAACTCAAACCATAGACCTAATCCTAACCATAGGCAGACACCTGAAGCTCAACCCCAGCAATAACCTGACCCTGACGCTATCTCCAACCATAACTCTGAATCGAAAACTAACAGTAGCCCTAAACTTACTCCCTCAAACTAAGTTCAAACCTAACCTAACATGAAGCCAAAATGAAACCATACACCTAACCCTAACCCTAGGCGGACACCTTAAGCTCAACCCCAACCCTAACCTCACCCTCACGCTAATTCCAACCGTAACACTGAACCGAAAACTTACAGTAGCCCTAAACTTACTCCCTCAAACTAAGTTCAAACCTAACCTAACCAGAAGCCAAAATCACACCATACACCTAACCCTAACCCTATGCGGACACCTTAAGCTCAACCCCAACCCTAACCTGACCCTCACGCTAACTCCAACCGTAACACTGAACCGAAAACTAACAGTAGCCCTAAACGTACTCCCTCAAACTAAGTTCAAACCTAACCTAACCTGAAGCCTATATCAAATCATAGACCTAACCCTAACCCTAGGCGGACAACTTATGCTTAACTCCCACCCTAACCTGACCCTGACGCTTACTCCAACTGTAACAGTTAACCGAAAACTAACAGTAGCCCTGAACTTACACCCTCAAACTAACTTCAAACCTAATCTAACCTGAAGCCTAACTCAAACCATAGACCTAACCCTAACCCTAGGCGGACACCTGAAGCTCAAACCCAACCCTAACCTGACCCTGACGCTATCTCCAACCGTAACACTGAACCGAAAACTAACAGTAGCCCTAAACTGACTCCCTCAAACTAAGTTCAAACCTAACCTAACCAGAAGCCTAAATCAAATCATAGACCTTACCCTAACCCTAGGCGGACACGTTATGCTTAAACCCCACCCTACCCTGACCCTGATGCTTACTCCAACTGTAACAGTTAACCTAAAACTAACAGTAGCCCTAAACTTACTCCCTCAAATTAAGTTCAAACCTAACCTAACCTGAAGCCTAACTCAAACAATAGACCTAATCCTAACCCTAGGCGGACACCTGAAGCTCAACCCCAACCCTAACCTGACCCTCACGCTAACTCCAACAGTAACACTGAATCGAAAACTAACAGTAGCCCTAAACTTACTCCCTCAAACTAACTTCAAACCTAACCTAACCTGAAGCCTAACTCAAACCACAGACCTAACCCTAACCGTAGGCGGACACCTTAAGTTCAACCCCAACCCTAACCTGACCCTCACGCTAATTGCAACCGTAACACTGAAACGAAAACTAACAGTAGCCCTAAACTTACTCCTACAAACTAAGTTCAAACTTAACCTAACCTGAAGCCTAACTCAAACAATAGACTTAACCAAAAGCCTAGGCGGACACCTTAAGCTTAACCCCAACCCTATCCTGACCCTGAGGCTAAATCCAACCGTAACACTGAACCGAAAACTAACAGTAGCCCTAAACTTACTCCCTCAAACTTAGTTCAATCCTAACCTAACCTGAAGCCTAAATTAAACCATAGACCTAACCCTAACCCCAGGCGGACACCTTATGCTTAACCCCCACCCTAACCTGACCCTGACGCTTACTCCAACTGTAACAGTTAACTGAAAACTACCAGTAGCCCTAAACTGAGTCCCTCAAACTAAGTTCAAACCTAACCTAACCTGAAGCCTAAATCAAACCATAAACCTAACCCTACCCCTAGGCGGACACCTTAATCTCAACCCCAACCCTAACCTGGCCCTAAAGCTAACTCCAACCGTAACAGTTACCCGAAAACTAACAGTAGCCCTAAACTTACTGCCTCAAACTAACTTCAAACCTAACCTAACCTGAAGCCTAAATCAAACCACAGACCTAACCCTAACCCTAGGCGGACACCTTAAGCTCAACCCCAACCCTAACCGGACCCTCACGCTAACTCCAAATGTAACATTGAACCGAAAACTAACAGTAGCCCTAAACTTACTCCCTCAAACTAAGTTCAATCCTAACATAACCTGAAGCCTAAATGAAACCATAGACCTAATCCTAACCTTAGGCGGACACCTGAAGCTCAACCCCAACCATAACCTGACCCTGACGCTATCTCCAACCATAACACTGAATCGAAAACTAACAGTAGCCCTAAACTTACTCCCTCAAACTAAGTTCAATCCTAACATAACCTGAAGCCTAAATGAAACCATAGACCTAACCCTAACCCTAGGCGGACACATTACGCTTAACCCCCACCCTAACCTGACCCTGACGCTTACTCCAACCGTAACAGTTAAACGAAAACTAACAGGAGCCCTAAACTTACTCCCTCAAACTAAGTTCAAACCTAACCTAACGTGAAGCCTAAATCAAACCACAGACCTAACCCTAACCCTAGGCGGACACCTGAAGCTCAACCACAACCCTAACCTGACCCTGACGCTATCTCCAACCGTAACACGGAACCGAATACTAAGAGTAGCCCTAAACTTACTCCCTCAAACTAAGTTCAAACCTAACCTAACCTGAAGCCTAACTCAAACCGTAGACCTAATCCTAACCTTAGGCGGACACCTGAAGCTCAACCCCAACCATAACCTGACCCTGACGCTATCTCCAACCATAACACTGAATCGAAAACTAACAGTAGCCCTAAACTTACTCCCTCAAACTAAGTTCAAACCTAACCTAACCTGAAACCTAAATCAAATCTTAGACCTAACCGTAACCCTAGGCGGACACGTTATGCTTAACCCCCACCCTACTCTGACCCTGACGCTTACTCCAACTGTAACAGTTAACCGAAAACTAACTGTAGCCCTAAACTTACTCCCTCAAACTAACTTCAAACCTAACCTAACCTGAAGCCTAAATCAAACCATACACCTAACCCTAACCCTAGGCGGACACCTTAATCTCAACCCCAACCCTAACCTGGCCCTGACGCTAACTCCAACCGTAACAGTTTCCCGAAAACTAACAGTAGCCCTAAACTGACTCCCTCAAACTAAGTTCAAACGAAACCTAACCTGAAGCCTATCTCAAACCACAGACCTAACCCTAACCCTAGGCGGACACCGTAAACTCAACCCCAAACCTAACCGGACACTCACGCTAACTCCAAATGTAACACTGAACCAAAAATTAACAGTAGCCCTAAACTTACTCCCTCAGACTAAGTTCAAACCTAACCTAACCTGAAGCCTAACTCAAATCATAGACCTAACCCTAACAATAGGCGGACACCTGAAGGTCAACCCCAACCCTAACCTGACCCTGACGCTATCTCCAACCGTAACACTGAACCGAAAAGTAACAGCAGCCCTAAACTTACTCCTTCAAACTAAGTTCAAACCTAACCTAACCTGAAGTCTAACTCAAACCACAGGCCTAACCCTAACCCTAGGCGGACACCTTAAGCTCAACCCCTACCCTAACATGACCCTCACGCTAACTCCAACCGTAACACTGAACCGAAAACTAACAGTAGCCATAAACTTACTCCCTCAAACTAAGTTCAAACCTAACATAACCTGAAGCCTAACTCAAACAATAGACCTAACCCTAACCCTAGGCGGACACCTTAAGCTTAACCCCAACCCTAACCTGACCCTGAGGCTAAATCCAACGTTAACACTGAACCGAAAACTAACAGTAGCCCTAAACTTACTTCCTCAAACTAAGTTCAAACCTAACCTAACCTGAAGCCTAATTCAAACCATAAACCTAACCCTAACCATAGGCAGACACCTTAAGCTCAACCCCAACCCTAACCTGACCCTCACGCTAACTCCAACTGTAACACTGAACCGAATACTAAGAGTAGCCCTAAACTTACTCCCTCAAACTAAGTTCAAACCTAACCTAACCTGAAGCCTAACTCAAACCATAGACCTAATCCTTACCCTAGGCGGACACCTGAAGCTCAACCCCAACCATAACCTGACCCTGACGCTATCTCCAACCATAACACTGAATCGAAAACTAACAGTAGACCTAAACGTACTCCCTCAAACTAAGTTCAAACCTAACCTAACCTGAAACCTAAATCAAATCTTAGACCTAACCCTAACCCTAGGCGGACACGTTATGCTTAACCCCCACCCTACTCTGACCCTGACGCTTACTCCATCTGTAACAGTTAACCGAAAACTAACTGTTGCCCTAAACTTACTCCCTCAAACTAACTTCAAACCTAACCTAACCTGAAGCCTAAATCAAACCATACACCTAACCCTAACCCTAGGCGGACACCTTAATCTCAACCCCAACCCTAACCTGGCCCTGACGCTAACTCCAACCGTAACAGTTTCCCGAAAACTAACAGTAGCCGTAAACTTACTCCCTCAAACTAAGTTCAAACCTAACGTAACCTGAAGCCTAAATCAAACCATACACCTAACCCTAACCCTAGGCGGACACCTTAAGCTCAATCCCAAACCTAACCTGACCTCCAGGCTAACTCCAACCATATCACTGAACAGAAAACTAAGAGTAGCCGTAATCTTACTCGCTCAAACTAAGTTCAAACCTAACCTAACCTGAAGCCTAACTCAAATCATAGACATAACCCTAACAATAGGCGGACACCTGAAGCTCAACCCCAACCCTAACCTGACCCTGACGCTTAATCCAACTGTAACAGTTAACCGAAAACTAACAGTAGCCCTAAACTTACTCCCTCAAACTAAGTTCAAACCTAACCTAACCAGAAGATAAAATCAAACCATACACCTAACCCTAACCCTAGGCAGACACTTTAAGCTCAACCCCAACCCTAACCTGACCCTCATGCTAACTCCAACCGTAACACTGAACCGAAAATTAACAGTAGCCCCAAACTTACTCCCTCAAACTAAGTTCAAACCTAACCTAACCTGAAGCCTAAATCAAACAATAGACCTAACCGTAACCCTAGGCGGACACCTTAAGCTTAACCCCAAACCTAACCTGACCCTGAGGTTAAATCCAACCGTAACACTGAACCAAAAACTAACAGTAGCCCTGAACTTACTCCCTCAAACTAAGTTCAATCCTAACCTAACCTAAAGCCTTAATGAAACCATAGACCTAACCCTAACCCTAGTTGGACAACTTATGCTTAACCCCCACCCTAACCTTTCCCTGACGCTTACTCCAACCGTAACACTTAACCGAAAACTAACAATAGCCCTAGACTTACTGCCTCAAACTAAATTCAAACCTAACCTAACCTGAAGCCTAAATCAAACCATACACCTAACCCTAACCCTAGGCGGACACCTGAAGTTCAAACCCAACCCTAACCTGACCCTCACGCTAACTCCAACCGTAACACTGAAACGAAAACTAACAGTAGCCCTAAGCTTACTCCCTAAAACTAAGTTCAAACCTAACCTAACCTGAAGCCTAAATCAAACCATGGACCTAACCCTAACCCTAGGCAGACACCTCAAGCTAACCCGAACACTAACCTGACCCTGAGGCTAAATACAACCGTAACACTGAACCGAAAATTAAAATAGGCCTAAACTTACTCCCTCAAACTAAGTTCAAACCTAACCTAACAGAAGATAAAATCAAACCATACACCTAACCCTAACCCTAGGCGGACACTTTAAGCTCAACCCCAACCCTAACCTGACCCTCATGCTAACTCCAACCGTAACACTGGACCGAAAAGTAACAGTAGCCCCAAACTTACTCCCTCAAACTAAGTTCAAACCTAACCTAACCTGAAGCCTAAATAAAACAATAAACCTAACCCTAACCCTAGGCGGACACCTTAAGCTTAACCCCAAACCTAACCTGACCGTGAGGTTAAATCCAACCGTAACACTGAACCAAAAACTAACAGTAGCCCTAAACTTACTCCCTCAAACTAAGTTCAATCCTAACCTAACCTAAAGCCTTAATGAAACCATAGACCTAACCCTAACCCTAGTTGGACAACTTATGCTTAACCCCCACCCTAACCTATCCCTGACGCTTACTCCAACCGTAACACTTAACCGAAAACTAACAGTAACCCTAAACTTACTGCCTCAAACTAAATTCAAACCTAACCTAACCTGAAGCCTAAATCAAACCATACACCTAACCCTAACCCTAGGCGGACACCTGAAGTTCAAACCCAAACCTAACCTGACCCTCACGCTAACTCCAACTGTAACACTGAACCGAAAACTAACAGTAGCCCTAAGCTTACTCCCTAAAACTAAGTTCAAACCTAACCTAACCTGAAGCCTGAATCAAACCATGGACCTAACACTAACCCTAGGCAGACACCTCAAGCTAACCCGAACACTAACCTGACCCTGAGGCTAAATACAACCGTAACACTGAACCGAAAATTAAAATAGGCCTAAACTTACTCCCTCAAACTAAGTTCAAACCTAACCTAACCTGAAGCCTAACTCAAACCATAGACCTAACCCTAACCCTAGGCGGACACCTGAATCTCAACCCCAACCCTAACTTGACCCTGACGCTATCTCCAACCGGAACACTGAACCGAAAACTAACAGTAGCCCTAAACTAACTCCTTCAAACTAAGTTCAAACCTAACCTAACCTGAAGTCTAACTCAATCCACAGACCTAACCCTAACCCTAGGCGGACACCTTAAGCTTAACCCCAAACCTAACCTGACCCTGAGGTTAAATCCAACCGTAACACTGAACCAAAAACTAACAGTAGCCCTAAACTTACTCCCTCAAACTAAGTTCAATCCTAACCTAACCTAAAGCCTTAATGAAACCATAGACCTAACCCTAACCCTAGTTGGACAACTTATGCTTAACCCCCACCCTAACCTATCCCTGACTCTTACTCCAACCGTAACACTTAACCGAAAACTAACAGTAGCCCTAAACTTACTGCCTCAAACTAAATTCAAACCTAACCTAACCTGAAGCCTAAATCAAACCATACACCTAACCCTAACCCTAGGCGGACACCTGAAGTTCAAACCCAACCCTAACCTGACCCTCACGCTAACTCCAACCGTAACACTGAACCGAAAACTAACAGTAGCCCTAAGCTTACTCCCTAAAACTAAGTTCAAACCTAACCTAACCTGAAGCCTAAATCAAACCATGGACCTAACCCTAACCCTAGGCAGACACCTCAAGCTAACCCGAACACTAACCTGACCCTGAGGCTAAATACAACCGTAACACTGAACCGAAAATTAAAATAGGCCTAAACTTACTCCCTCAAACTAAGTTCAAACCTAACCTAACCTGAATCCTAACTCAAACCATAGACCTAACCCTAACCCTAGGCGGACACCTGAATCTCAACCCCAACCCTAACTTGACCCTGACGCTATCTCCAACCGGAACACTGAACCGAAAACTAACAGTAGCCCTAAACTAACTCCTTCAAACTAAGTTCAAACCTAACCTAACCTGAAGTCTAACTCAATCCACAGACCTAACCCTAACCCTAGGCGGACACCTTAAGCTTAACCCCAAACCTAACCTGACCCTGAGGTTAAATCCAACCGTAACACTGAACCAAAAACTAACAGTAGCCCTAAACTTACTCCCTCAAACTAAGTTCAATCCTAACCTAACCTAAAGCCTTAATGAAACCATAGACCTAACCCTAACCCTAGTTGGACAACTTATGCTTAACCCCCACCCTAACCTATCCCTGACGCTTACTCCAACCGTAACACTTAACTGAAAACTAACAGTAGCCCTAAACTTACTGCCTCAAACTAAATTCAAACCTAACCTAACCTGAAGCCTAAATCAAACCATACACCTAACCCTAACCCTAGGCGGACACCTGAAGTTCAAACCCAACCCTAACCTGACCCTCACGCTAACTCCAACCGTAACACTGAACCGAAAACTAACAGTAGCCCTAAGCTTACTCCCTAAAACTAAGTTCAAACCTAACCTAACCTGAAGCCTAAATCAAACCATGGACCTAACCCTAACCCTAGGCAGACACCTCAAGCTAACCCGAACACTAACCTGACCCTGAGGCTAAATACAACCGTAACACTGAACCGAAAATTAAAATAGGCCTAAACTTACTCCCTCAAACTAAGTTCAAACCTAACCTAACCTGAAGCCTAACTCAAACCATAGACCTAACCCTAACCCTAGGCGGACACCTGAATCTCAACCCCAACCCTAACTTGACCCTGACGCTATCTCCAACCGGAACACTGAACCGAAAACTAACAGTATCCCTAAACTAACTCCATCAAACTAAGTTCAAACCTAACCTAACCTGAAGTCTAACTCAATCCACAGACCTAACCCTAACCCTAGGCGGACACCTTAAGCTCAACCCCCACCCTAACCTGACCCTGATGCTTACTCCAACCGTAACAGTTAAATGAAAACCAACAGTAGCCCTAAACATACTCCCTCATACTAAGTTCAAACCTAACCTAACCTGAAGCCTATATCAAACCATACACCTAACCCGAACCCTAGGCGGACACCTTAAGCTCAACCCCAAACCTAACCTGACCCTGACGCTTACTCCAACCGTAACAGTTAACAGAAAACTAACAGTAGCCCTAAACTGACTCCTCAAACTAAGTTCAAACCTAACCTAACCTGAAGCCTAAATGAAATCATAGACCTAACCCTAACCCTAGGCGGACACCTTATGCTTAACCCCCTCCCTACCCTGACCCTGACGCTTACTCCAACTGTAACAGTTAATGGAAAACTAACAGTACCCCTAAACTTACTCGCTCAATCTAACTTCAAACCTAACCTAACCTGAAGCCTAAATCAAACCATAGACCTAACCCTAACCCTAGGCGGACACCTTAATCTCAACCCCAACCCTAACCTGGCCCTGACGCTAACTCCAACCGTAACAGTTTCCCGAAAACTAACAGTAGCCCTAAACTTACTCCGTCAAACTAAGTTCAAACCTAACCTGACCTGAAGCCTGAATCAAACCATACACCTATCCCTAACCCTAGGCGGACACCTGAAGTTCAAACCCAACCCTAACCTGACCCTCACGCTAACTCCAACCGTAACACTTAACCGAAAACTAACAGTAGCCCTAAACTTACTCCCTCAAACTAAGTTCAAACCTAACCTAACCTGAAGCCTAAATCAAATCATAGACCTAACCCTAACCCTAGGTGGACACCTTATGCTTAACCCCCACCCTACCCTGACCCTGACGCTTACTCCAACTGTAACAGTTTCCCGTAAACTAACAGTAGCCCTAAACTTACTCGCTCAAACTAAGTTCAAACCTAACCTAACCTGAAGCCTAACTCAAATCATAGACCTAAACCTAACAATATGCGGACACCAGAAGCTCAACCCGAACACTAACCTGACCCTGACGCTATCTTCAACCGTAACACTGAACCGAAAACTAACAGTAGCCCTAAACTTACTCACTCAAACTAAGTTCAAACGTAACCTAACCTGAAGCCTAAATCAAACCACAGACCTAACCCTAACCCTAGGCGGACACCTGAAGCTCAACTCCAACCCTAACCTGACCCTGACACTATCTCCAACCGTAACACTGAACCGAAAAATAGCAGTAGCCCTAAACTTACTCCCTCAAACTAAGTTCAAACGTAACCTAACCTGGAGCCTAAATCAAACCATGGACCTAACCCTAACCCTAGGTGGACACCTCAAGCTCAACCAGAACCCTAACCTGACCCTGACGCTATCTCCAACCGTAACTCTGAACCGAAAACTAACAGTAGCCCTAAACTTACTCCCTCAAACTAAGTTCAAACCTAACCTAACCTGAAGCCTAAATCAAACCACAGACCTAACACTAACCCTAGGCGGACACCTTAAGCTCAACCCCAAACCTAACTTGACCCTGATGCTTACTCCAACCGTAACAGTTAACCGAAAACTAACAGTAGCCCTAAACTGACTCCCTCAAACTAAGTTCAAACCTAACCTAACCTGAAGCCTAAATCAAATCATAGACCTAACCCTAACCGTAGGCGGACACCTTATGCTTAACCCCCACCCTAACCTGACCCTGATGCTTACTCCAACTGTAACAGTTAACCGAAAACTAACAGTAGCCCTGAACTTACACCCTCAAACTAACTTCAAACATAATCTAACCTGAAGCCTAACTCAAACCATAGACCTAACCCTAACCCTAGGTGGACACCTGAAGCTCAAACCCAACCCTAAACTGACCCTGACGCTATCTCCAACCATAACACTGAACCGAAAACTAACAGTAGCCCTAAACTTACTCCCTCAAACTAAGTTCAATCCTAACCTAACCTGAAGCCTAAATGAAACCACAGAATTAACCCTAAACCTAGGCGGACACCTTACGCTCCACTCCAACCCAAACCTGACCCTGAGGCTATCTCCAACCGTAACACTGAACCGAAAAATAACAGTAGCCCTAAACTTACTCCCTCAAACTAAGTTCAAACGTAACCTAACCTGGAGCCCAAATCAAACCATGGACCTAACCCTAAACCTAGGCGGACACATCAAGCTAAACCCAACCCTAACCTGACCTTGGCGCTAACTCCAACCATAATACTGAACCGAAAGCTAACAGTAGCCCTAAACTTACTCCCTCAAACTAAGTTCAAACCTAACCTACCTGAAGCATAAATCAAACCATACACCTAACCCTAACCCTAGGTGGACACCTTAACTTCAACCCCAAACCTAACCTGACCCTGACGCTTACTCCAAATGTAACAGTTAACCGAAAACTAACAGTAGCCCTAAACTTACTCTCTCAAACTAAGTTCAAACATAACCTAACCTGAAGCCTAAATCAAACCATACACCTAAACCTAACCCTAGGCGGACACCTTAAGCTCAACCCCAACCCTAACCTGGCCGTGACGCTAACTCCAAACGTAACAGTTACCCGAAAACTAACAGTAGCCCTAAACTTACTCCCTCAAACTGAGTTCAAACTTATCCTAACCTGAAGCCTAAATCAAACCATACACCGAACCCTAACCCTAGGCTGATACCTTAAGCTCAACCCCAAACCTAAACTGACACTGACTCTTACACCAACAGTAACAGTTAACCGAAAACTAACAGTAGCCCTAAACTGACTCCCTCAAACTAAGTTCAAACCTAACCTAACCTGAAGCCTAAATCAAATCGTAGACTTAACCCTAACCCTAGGCGGACACCTTATGCTTAACCCCCACCCTAACCTGACCCTGACGCTTACTCGAACCTTAACAGTTAACCGAAAACTAACAGTAGCCCTAAACTTACTCCCTGAAACTAACTTCAAACCTAACGTAACCTGAAGCCTAAATCAAACTGTACACCTAACCCTAACCCTAGGCGGACACCTTAAGCTCAACCCCAACCCTAACCTGACCCTGACGCTAACTCCAACCGTAACACTTACCCGAAAACTAACAGTAGCCCTAAACTTACTCCCTCAAACTAAGTTCAAACATAACCTAACCAGAAGTCAAAATCAAACCATACACCTAACCCTAACCCTAGGCGGACACCTTAAGCTCAACCCCAGCCCTAACCTGACCCTAACGCTAACTCCAACCGTAACACTGAACCGAAAACTAACAGTAGCCCTAAACTAACTCCATCAAACTAAGTTCAAACCTAACCTAACCTGAAGCCTAACTCAAACCATAGACATTACCCTAACCCTAGGCGGACACCTGAAGCTCAACCACAACCCTAACCTGACCCTGACGCTATCTCCAACCGTCACACTGAACCGAAAACTAACAGTAGCCCTAAACTTACTCCCTCAAACTAAGTTCACACCTAACCTAACAAGAAGATAAAATCAAACCATACAAATAACGCTAACCCTAGGCGGACACTTTAAGCTCAACCCCAACCCTAACCTGACCCTCATGCTAACTCCAACCGTAACACTTACCCGAAAACTAACAGTAGCCCTAAACTTACTCCCTCAAACTAAGTTCAAACCTAACCTAACCTGAAGCCTAACTCAAACAACAGACCTAACCCTAACCCTAGGCAGACACCTTAAGCTCAACACCAACCCTAACCGGACCCTCACGCTAACTCCAAACTTAACACTGAACCGAAAACTAACAGTAGCCCTAAACTTACTGGCTCGAACTAAGGTCAATCCTAATCTAACCTGAAGCCTAAATGAAACCACAGACCTAACCCTAACCCTAGGCGGACACCTTAAGCTCCACTCCAACCCTAACCTGCCCCTGACGCTATCTCCAACCGTAACACTGAACCGAAAACTAACAGTAGCCCTAAACTTACTCCCTCAAACTAAGTTCAATCCTAACCTAACCTGAAGCCTAAATGAAACCATAGAACTAACCCTAACCCTAGGCGGACACCTTATGTTTAACCCCCACCCTAACCTGACCCTGACGCTTACTCCAACTGTAACAGTTAACCGAAAACTAACAGTAGCCCTAAACTTCCTCCCTGAAACTAACTTCAAACCTAACCTAACCTGAAGCCTAAATAAAACCATACACCTAACACTAACCCGAGGCGGACACCTTAAGCTCAACCCCAACCCTAACCTGACCCAGACGCTAACTCCAACCGTAACAGTTACCCGAAAACTAACAGTAGCCCTAAACTTACTCCCTCAAACTAAGTTCAACCATAACCTAACCAGAAGCCAAAATCAAACCATACACCTAACCCTAACCCTAGGCGGACACCTTAATCTCAACCCCAGCCCTAACCTGACCCTCACGCTAACTCCAACTGTAACACTGAACCGAAAACTAACAGTAGCCCTAAACTAACTCCATCAAACTAAGTTCAAACCTAACCTAACCTGAAGCATAACTCAAATCATAGACCTAACCCTAACCCTAGGCGGACACCTTAAGCTCAACTCCATCCCTAATCTGACGCTGACGCTATCTCCAACCGTAACACTGAACCGAAAACTAACAGTAGCCCTAAACTTACTCACTCAAACTAAGTTCAAACGTAACCTAACCTTTAGCCTAAATCAAACCATGGACCAAACCCTAACCCTAGGCGGACACCTCAAGGTAACCCCAACACTAACCTGACCCTGAGGCAAAATCCAACGGTAACACTGAACCGAAAAATAAAATAGGCCTAAACTTACTCCCTCAATCTAAGTTCAAACCTAACCTAACCTGAAGCCTAACTCAAACCATAGACCTAACCCTAACCCCAGGCGGACACCTTATGCTTAACCCCCAGCCTAACCTGACCCTGACGCTTACTCCAACCGTAACAGTTAAACGAAAACTAACAGTAGCCCTAAACTTACTCCCTCAAACTAAGTTCAAACTTAACATAACCTGAAGCCTAAATCAAACCATACACCTATCCCTAACCCTAGGCGGACACCTTAAGCTCAACCCCAAACCTAACCTGACCCTGACGCTTACGCCAACTGTAAAACTTAACTGAAATCTAACAGTAGCCCTAAACTTACTCCCTCAAACTAACTTCAAACCTAACCTAACCTGAAGCCTAAATCAAACCATACACCTAACCCTAACCCTATGTGGACACCTTAATCTCAACCCCAACCCTAACCTGACCTCCAGGCTAACTCCAACCATATCACTGAACCGAAAACTAAGAGTAGCCCTAAACTTACTCCCTCAAACTAAGTTCAATCCTAACCTAACCTGAAGCCTAAATGAAACCATAGACCTAACCCTAAACCTAGGCGGACACCTTATGCTTAACCCCCACCCTAACCTGACCCTGACGCTTACTCCAACCGTAACAGTTAACCGAAAACTAACAGTAGCCCTAAACTTACTCCCTCAAACTAAGTTCAAACCTAACCTAACCTGAAGCCTATATCAAACCATACACCTAACCCTAACCCTAGGCGGACACCTTAAACTCAACCCCAACCCTAACGTGACCCTCACGCTAACTCCAACCGTAACACTGAACCGAAAACTAACAGTAGCCCTAAACTTACTCCATCAAACTAAGTTCAAACCTAACCTAACCTGAAGCCTAACTCAAACCATAGACCTAACCCTAACCCTAGGCGGACACCTGAAGCTCAACCACAACCCTAACCTGACCCTGACGCTATCTCCAACCGTAACACTGTACTGAAAACTAACAGTATCGCTAAACTTACTCCCTCAAATTAAGTTCAAACCTAACCTAACTTGATGCCTAACTCATACCACAGACCTAACCCTAACCCTAGGCGGACACCTTAAGCTCAATCCCAACCCTAACCGGACCCTCATGCTAACTCCAAACGTAACACTGAACCAAAAACTAACAGTAGCCCTAAACTGACTCCCTCAAACTAAGTTCAAACCTAACTTAACCTGAAGCCTAACTCAAACAATAGACCTAACCCTAACCCTAGGCGGACACCTTAAGCTTAACCCCAACACTAACCTGACCCTGAGGCTAAATCCAACCGTAATACTGAACCGAAAACTAACAGTAGCCCTAAACTGACTCCCTCAAACTAAGTTCAAACCTAACCTAACCTGAAGCATAAATCAAATCATAGACCTAACCCTAACCCTAGGCGGACACCTTATGCTTAAACCCCACCCTAACCTGACCCTGACGCTTACTCCAACTGTAACAGTTAACCGAAAACTATCAGTAGCCCTATACTTACTCCGTCAAACTAACTTCAAACCTAAACTAACCTGAAGCCTAAATCAAACCATACACCTAACCCTAACCCTAGGCGGACACCTTGATCTCAACCCCAAACCTAACCTGACCCTGACGCTATCTCCAACCGTAACAGTTAACCGAAAACTAACAGTAGCCCTAAACTTACGCCCTCAAAGTAAGTTCAAACATAACCTAACCTGAAGCCTAAATCAAACCATACACCTAACCGTAACTCTATGCGGACACCTTATGCTCAACCCCAACCATAACCTGGCCCTGACGCTAACTCAAACCGTAACAGTTACCCGAAAACTAACAGTAGCCCTAAACTTACTCCCTCAAACTAAGTTCAAACCTAACCTAACATGAAGCCTAACTCAAACCATAGACCTAATCCTAACCCTAGGCGGACACCTGAAGCTCAACCCCAACCATAACCAGACCCTGACGTTATCTCCAACCATAACACTGAATCGAAAACAAACAGTAGCCCTAAACTTACTCCCTCAAACTCAGTTCAAACCTAACCTTACCTGAAGCCTAACTCAAACCACAGACCAAACCCTAACCGTAGTCGGGCACCTTAAGTTCAACCCCAACCCTAACGTGACCCTGACGCTAATTCCAACCGTAACACTGAACCGAAAACTAACAGTAGCCCTAAACTTATTCCCTCAAACTAAGTTCAAACTTAACCTAACCTGAAGCCTAACTCAAACAATAGACCTAACCCTAACCCTAGGCGGACCTCTTAAGCTTAACCCCAACCCTATCCTGACCCTGAGGCTAAATCCAACCGTAACACTGAACCGAAAACTAGCAGTAGCCCTAAACTTATTCCCTCAAACTAAGTTCAATCCTAACCTAACCTGAAGCCTAAATGAAACCATAGACCTAACCCTAACCCTAGGCGGACACCTTATGTTAAACCCCCACCCTAACAAGACCCTGACGCTTACTCCAACCGTAACAGTTAAACGAAAACTAACAGTAGCCCTAAACTTACTCCCTCAAACTAAGTTCAAACCTATCCTAACCTGAAGCCTAAATTAAACCATACACCGAACCCTAACATTATGCGGATACCTTAAGCTAAACCCCAAACCTAACCAGACACTGACGCTGACTCCAAATGTAACACTGAACCAAAAACTAACAGTAGCCCTAAACTTACTCCCTCAAACTAAGTTCAAACCTAACCTAACCTGAAGCCTAAATCAAACCATACACCTAACCCTAACCCTAGGCGGACACCTTAAGCTCAACCCCAACCCTAACCTGACCCTGACGCTATCTCCAACCATAACAGTGAACCGAAAACTAACAGTAGCCCTAAACTTACTCCCTCAAACTAAGTTCAAACCTAACCTAACCTGAAGCCTAACTCAAACCACAGACCTAACCCTAACCCTTGGCGGACACCTTAAGCTCAACCCCAAACCTAACCTGACCCTAACACTTACACCAAGTGTAACAGTTAACCGAAAACTAACAGTAGCCCTAAACTTACTCCCTCAAACTAAGTTCAAACCTAACCTAACCTGAAGCCTAAATCAAATCTTAGACCTAACCCTAACCCTAGGCGGACACCTTATGCTTAACCCCCACCCTAACCTGACCCTGATGCTTACTCCAACCGTAACAGTTAACCGAAAACTAACAGTAGCCCTAAATTTAATCCATCAAACTAACTTCAAACCTAACCTAACCTTAAGCCTAAATGAAACCATACACCTAACCCTAACCCTAGGCGGACACCTTAATCTCAACACCAACCCTAACCTTGCCCTGACGCTAACTCCAACCATAACAGTTTCCCGGAAAGTAACAGTAGCCCTAAACTTACTCCCTCAAACTAAGTTCAATCCTAACCTAACCTGAAGCCTAAATGAAACCATAGACCTAACCCTAACCCTAGGCGGACACCTTATGCTTAACCCCCACCCTAACCTGACCCTGACGCTTACTCCAACTGTAACAGTTAACCGAAAACTAACAGTAGCCCTAAACTTACTCCGTCAAAATAAGTTCAAAGCTAACCTAACCAGAAGCCAAAATCAAACCATACACCTAACCCTAACTCTAGGCGGACACCTTAAGCTCAACCCCAACGCTAACCTGACCCTCACGGTAACTCCAACCGTAACACTGAACCGAAAACTAACAGTAGCCCTAAACTTACTCCCTCAAACTAAGTTCAAACCCAACCTAACCTGAAGCCTATCTCAAACCACAGACCTAACCCTAACCCTAGGCAGACACCTTAAACTCAACCCCAACCCTATCCGGACACTCACGCTAACTCCAAATGTAACACTGAATCAAAAACTAAGAGTAGCCCTAAACTTAATCCCTCAAACTAAGTTCAAACCTAACCTAACCTGAAGCCTAAATCAAACAATACAACTAACCCTAAACCTAGGTGGACACCTTAAGCTCAACCCCAAACCTAACCTGACCCTGACGCTTACTCCAACCATAACAGTTAACCGAAAACTAACAGTAGCCCTAAACTGACTCCCTCAAACTAAGTTCAAACCTAACCTAACCTGAAGCCTAAATCAAATCATAGACCTAACCCTAAGCGTAGACGGACAACTTATGCTTAACCCCCACCCTAACCTGACCCTGACGCTTACTCCAACTGTAACAGTTAACCGAAAACTAACAGTAGCCCTGAACTTACACCCTCAAACTAACTTCAAACATAATCTATCCTGAAGCCGAACTCAAACCATAGACCTAACCCTAACCCTAGGTGGACACCTGAAGCTCAACCCCAACACTAACCTGACCCTGACGCTATCTCTAACCATAACACTGAACCGAAAACTAACAGTAGCCCTAAACTTACTCCCTCACACTAAGTTCAAACCTAACCTAACCTGAAGCCTAACTCAAACCACAGACCTAACCCTAACCCTAGGCGGACACCTTAAGCTCAACCCCAACCATAACCTGACCCTCTCGCTTTATCCAACCGTAACACTGAACCGAAAACTAATAGTAGCCCTAAACTTACTCCCTCAAACTAACTTCAAACCTAACCTAACCTGAAGCCTAAATCAATTCATACACCTAACCCTAACCCTAGGCGGACACCTTAAGCTCAGCCCCAACCCTAACCTGACCTCCAGGCTAACTCCAACCATATCACTGAACCGAAAACTAAGAGTAGCCCTAAACTTACTCCCTCAAACTAAGTTCAATCCTAACCTAACCTGAAGCCTAAATGAAACCATAGACCTAACCCTAACCCTAGGCGGACACCTTATGCTTAACCCCCACCCTTACCTGACCCTGACGCTTACTCCAACCATAACAGTTAACCGAAAACTAACAGTAGCCCTAAACTTACTCCCTCAAACCAAATTCAAACCTAACCTAACCTGAAGCCTAAATCAAATGATACACCTAACCCTAACCCTAGGCCGACACCTTAAGCTCAACCCCAAACCTAACCTGACCCTGGCGCTTACTCCAACCGTAACAGGTAACCGAAAACTAACAGTAGCCCTAAACTGACTCCCTCAAACTAAGTTCCAACCTAACCTAACCTGAAGCCTAACTCAAACCATAGACCTAACCCTAACCCTAGGCGGACACATGAAACTCAACCACAACCCTAACCAGACCCTGACGCTATCTCCAACCGTAACACTGAACCGAAAACTAACAGTAGCCCTAAACTTACTCCCTCAAACTAAGTTCAAACCTAACCTAACCTGAAGCCTAACTCAAACAATAGACCTAACCCTAACCCTAGGCGGACACCTTAAACTTGACCCCAACCCTAACCTGACCCTCAGGCTAAATTCAACCGTAACACTGAACCGAAAAATAAAAAAGGCCTAAACTTATTCCCTCAAACTAAGTTCAAACCTAACCTAACCTGAAGCCTAACTCAAACAATAGACCTAACCCTATCCCTAGGCGGACACCTTAAGCTCAACCCCAAACCTAACCTGACCCTGGCGCTTACTCCAACAGTAACAGGTAACCGAAAACTAACAGTAGCCCTAAACTTACTCCCTCAAATTAAGTTCAATCCTAACCTAACCTAAAGCCTAAATGAAACCATAGACCTAACCCTAACCCTAGTCGGACACCTTATGCTTAACCCCCACCCTAACCTAACCCTGCCGCTTATTCCAACCGTAACACTTAAACGAAAACTAACAGTAGCCCTAAACATACTCCCTCAAACTAAGTTCAAACCTAACCTAACCTGAAGCCTAAATCAAACCATACACCTAACCCTAACCCTAGGCGGACACGTTAAGCTCAACCCCAAACCTAACCTGGCCCTGACGCTAACTCCAACAGTAATAGTTACCCGATAACTAACAGTAGCCCTAAACTTACTCCCTCAAACTAAGTTCAAACCTAACCTAACCTGAAGCCTAACTCAAACCATAGACCTAACCCTAACCCTAGGAGGACACTTGAAACTCAACCACAACCCTAACCTGACCCTGACGCTAACTCCAACCGTAACACTGAACCGAAAACTAACAGTAGCCCTAAACTTACTCCCTCAAACTAAGTTCAAACCTAACCTAACCTGAAGCCTAACTCAAACAATAGACCTAACCCTAACCCTAGGCGGACACCTTAATCTTAACCCCAACCCTAACCTGACCCTGAGGCTAAATCCAACCGTAACACTGAAACGAAAACTAACAGTAGCCCTAAACTTACTCCCTCAAACTAAGGTCAATCCTAATCTAACCTGAAGCCTAAATGAAACCATAGACCTAACCCTAACGCTAGGCGAACACCTTATGCTTAACCCCCACCCTAACCTGACCCTGACGCTTACTCCAACCGTAACAGTTAACCGAAAACTAACAGTAGCCGTAAACTTACTCCCTCAAAGTAAGTTCAAACCTAACCTAACCTGAAGCCTAAATCAAACCATACACCTAACCCTAACCCTAGGCGGACACCTTAAATTCAACCCCAAACCTAACCTGACCCTGACGCTTACTCCAACCGTAACAGTTAACCGAAAACTAACAGTAGCCCTAAACTTACTCCCTCAAACTAAGTTCAAACCTAACCTAACCTGAAGCCTAAATCAAACCATACACCTAACCCTAACCCTAGGCGGACACCTTAAGCTCAACCCCAAACCTAACCTGACCCTGACGCTTACTCCAACCGTAACAGTTAACCGAAAACTAACAGTAGCCCTAAACTTACTCCCTCAAACTAAGTTCAAACCTAACCTAACCAGAAGCCAAAATCAAACCATACACCTAACCCTAACCCTAGGCGGAAACCTTAAGCTCAACCAGAACCCTAACCTGACCCTCACGCTAACGCCAACCGTAACACTGAACCGAAAACTAACAATACCCCTAAACTTACTCCCTCAAACTAAGTTCATACCTAACCTAACCTGAAGCCTAACTCAAACCACAGACCTAACCCTAACCCTAGGCGGACACCTTAAGCTTAACCCCAACCCTAACCTGACCCTGAGGCTAAATCTAACCGTAACAGTTAACCGAAAACTAACAGTAGCCCTAAACTTACTCCCTCAAACTAAGTTCAAACCTAACCTAACCTGAAGACTAACTCAAACCATAGACCTAAGCCTAACCCTAGGCGGACAGCTTATGCTTACCACCAGCCTAACCTGACCCTGACGCTTACTCCAACTGTAACAGTTAACCGAAAATTAACAGTAGCCCTAAACTTACTCCCTCAAACTAAGTTTAATCCTAACCTAACCTGAAGCATAAATGAAACCATAGACCTAACCTTAACGCTAGGCGGACACCTTAAGCTCAACCCCAACCCTAACTTGGCCCTGACGATAACTCCAACAGTAACAGTTACCCGAAAACTAACAGTAGCCCTAAACTTACTCCCTCAAACTAAGTTCAAACCTAACCTAACCTGAAGCCTAAATCAAACCATACACCTAACCCTAACCCTAGGCGGACACCTTATGCTTAACCCACACCCTACCCTGACCCTGACGTTTACTCCCACTGTAACAGTTAAACAAAAACTAAAAGTAGCCCTAAATTTACTCCCTCAAACTAACTTCAAACCTAACCTAACCTGAAGCCTAAATCAAACCATACACCTAACCCTAATCCTAGGCAGAAACCTTAATCTCAACCCCAACCCTAACCTGACCATGACGCTAACTCCAACAGTAACATTTTCCCGAAAAATAACAGTAGCCCTAAACTTACTCCCTCAAACTAAGTTCAAACCTAACCTAACCTGAAGCCTAATTTAAACCATACAGCTAACCCTAACCCTAGGTGGACACCTGAAGCTCAAACCCAACCCTAACCTGACCCTCACGCTAACTCCAACCGTAACACTGAACCTAAAACTAACAGTAGCCCTAAACTTACTCCCTAAAACTAAGTTCAAACCTAACATAACCTGAAGCCTAACTCAAACAATAGACCTAACCCTAACCCTAGGCCGACACCTGAAGCTCAACCCCAACACTAACCTGACCCTGACGCTATCTCCAACCGTAACACTGAACCGAAAACTAACAGTAGCCCTAAACTTACTCCCTAAAACTAAGTTCAAACCTAACCTAACCTGAAGCCTAACTCAAATCACAGACCTATCCCTAAACCTAGGCGGACACCTTAAGCTCAACCCCAACCCGAACCGGACCCTAACGCTAACTCCAACCGTAACACTGAACCGAAAACTAACAGTAGCCCTAAACTTACTCCCTCAAACTAAGTTTAATCCTAACCTAACCTGAAGCCTAAATGAAACCATAGACCTAACCCTAACGCTAGGCGGACACCTTATGCTTAACCCCCACCCTTACCTGACCCTGACGCTTACTCCAACCATAACAGTTAACCGAAAACTAACAGTAGCCCTAAACTTACACCCTCAAACTAAGTTCAATCCTAACCTAACCTGAATCCTAAATGAAACCATAGACCTAACCCTAACCCTAGGCGGAAACCTTATGCTTAACCCCCACCCTAACCTGACCCTGACGCTTACTCCAACCGTAACAGTTAAACGAAAACTAACAGTAGCCCTAAACTTACTCCCTCAAACCAAATTCAAACCTAACCTAACCTGAAGCCTAAATCAAATGATACACCTAACCCTAACCCTAGGCCGACACCTTAAGCTCAACCCCAAACCTAACCTGACCCTGGCGCTTACTCCAAACGTAACAGGTAACCGAAAACTAACAGTAGCCCTAAACTGACTCCCGCAAACTAAGTTCAAACCTAACCTAACCTGAAGCCTAACTCAAACCATAGACCTAACCCTAACCCTAGGCGGACACATGAAACTCAACCACAACCCTAACCAGACCCTGACGCTATCTCCAACCGTAACACTGAACCGAAAACTAACAGTAGCCCTAAACTTACTCCCTCAAACTAAGTTCAAACCTAACCTAACCTGAAGCCTAACTCAAACAATAGACCTAACCCTAACCCTAGGCGGACACCTTAAACTTGAAGCCAACCCTAACCTGACCCTCAGGCTAAATTCAACCGTAACACTGAACCGAAAAATAAAAAAGGCCTAAACTTATTCCCTCAAACTAAGTTCAAACCTAACCTAACCTGAAGCCTAACTCATACCATAGACCTAACCCTAACTCTAGGCGGACACCTGAATCTCAATCCCAACCCTAACTTGACCATGACGCTATCTCCAACCGTAACACTGAACCGAAAACTAACAGTAGCCCTAAACTTACTACCTCAAACTAAGTTCAAACCTAACCTAACGTGAAGCCTAACTCAAACCACAGACCTAACCCTAACCCTAGGCGGACACCTTAAGCTCAACCCCAACCCTAACCTGACCCTCACGCTAACTCCAACCGTAACACTGAACCGAAAACTAACAGAAGCCCTAAACTTACTCCCTCAAACTAAGTTCAAACCTAACCTAACCTGAAGCCTAACTCAAACAATAGACCTAACCCTATCCCTAGGCGGACACCTTAAGCTCAACCCCAAACCTAACCTGACCCTGGCGCTTACTCCAACAGTAACAGGTAACCGAAAACTAACAGTAGCCCTAAACTTACTCCCTCAAACTAAGTTCAATCCTAACCTAACCTAAAGCCTAAATGAAACCATAGACCTAACCCTAACCCTAGGCGGACACCTTATGCTTAACCCCCACCCTAACCTAACCCTGCCGCTTATTCCAACCGTAACACTTAAACGAAAACTAACAGTAGCCCTAAACATACTCCCTCAAACTAAGTTCAAACCTAACCTAACCTGAAGCCTAAATCAAACCATACACCTAACCCTAACCCTAGGCGGACACGTTAAGCTCAACCCCAAACCTAACCTGGCCCTGACGCTAACTCCAACAGTAATAGTTACCCGATAACTAACAGTAGCCCTAAACTTACTCCCTCAAACTAAGTTCAAACCTAACCTAACCTGAACCCTAACTCAAACCATAGACCTAACCCTAACCCTAGGAGGACACTTGAAACTCAACCACAACCCTAACCTGACCCTGACGCTATCTCCAACCGTAACACTGAACCAAAAACTAACAGTAGCCCTAAACTTAGTCCCTCAAATTAAGTTTAAACCTAACCTAACCTGAAGCCTAACTCAAACCACAGACCTAACCCTAACCCTAGGCGGACACCTTAAGCTCAACCCCAACCCTAACCTGACCCTCACGCTAACTCCAACCGTAACACTGAACCGAAAACTAACAGTAGCCCTAAACTTACTCCCTCAAACTAAGTTCAAACCTAACCTAACCTGAAGCCTAACTCAAACAATAGACCTAACCCTAACCCTAGGCGGACACCTTAAGCTTAACCCCAACCCTAACCTGACCCTGAGGCTAAATCCAACCGTAACACTGAAACGAAAACTAACAGTAGCCCTTAACTTACTCCCTCAAACTAAGGTCAATCCTAATCTAACCTGAAGCCTAAATGAAACCATAGACCTAACCCTAACCCTAGGCGAACACCTTATGCTTAACCCCCACCCTAACCTGACCCTGACGCTTACTCCAACCATAACAGTTAACCGAAAACTAACAGTAGCCGTAAACTTACTCCCTCAAACTAAGTTCAAACCTAACCTAACCTGAAGCCTAAATCAAACCATACACCTAACCCTAACCCTAGGCGGACACCTTAAACTCAACCCCAAACCTAACCTGACCCTGACGCTTACTCCAACCGTAACAGTTAACCGAAAACTAACAGTAGCCCTAAACTTACTCCCTCAAACTAAGTTCAAACCTAACCTAACCTGAAGCCTAAATCAAACCATACACCTAACCCTAACCCTAGGCGGACACCTTAAGCTCAACCCCAAACCTAACCTGACCCTGACGCTTACTCCAACCGTAACAGTTAACCGAAAACTAACAGTAGCCCTAAACTTACTCCCTCAAACTAAGTTCAAACCTAACCTAACCTGAAGCCTAAATCAAATCATAGACCTAACCCTAATCCTAGGCGGAAACCTTATGCTTAACCCCCTCCCTACCCTGACCCTGACGCTTACTCCAACTGTAACAGTTAACCGAAAACTAACAGTAGCCCTAAACTTACACCCTCAAACTGACTTCAAACCTAACCTTACCTGAAGCCTAAATCAAACCATACACCTAACTCTAACCCTAGGCGAACACCTTAATCTCAACCCGAACCCTAACCTGGCCCTGACGCTAACTCCAAAGGTAACAGTTTCCCGAAAACTAACCGTAGCCCTAAACTTACTCCCTCAAACTAAGTTCAAAGCTAACGTAACCTGAAGCCAAAATCAAACCATACACCTAACCCTAACCCTAGGCGGACACCTTAAGCTCAACCCCAACCCTAACCTGACCTCCAGGCTAACTCCAACCATATCACTGAACCAAAAACTAAGAGTAGCCCTAATCTTACTCGCTCAAACTAAGTTCAAACCTAACCTAACCTGAAGCCTAACTCAAATCATAGACATAACCCTAACAATAGGTGGACACCTGAAGCTCAACCCCAACCCTAACCTGACCCTGACGCTTAATCCAACTGTAACAGTTAACCGAAAACTAACAGAAGCCCTAAACTTACTCTCTGAAACTAACTTCAAACCTAACCTAACCTGAAGCCTAAATCAAACAAAACAATTAACCCTAACACTAGGCGGACACCTTAAGCTCAACCCTAACCCTAACCTGACCCTGACGCTAACTCCAACCGTAACAGTTACCCGAAAACTAACAGTAGCCCTAAATTTACTCCCTCAAACTAAGTTCAAACCTAACCTAACCAGAAGATAAAATCAAACCATACACCTAACCCTAACCCTAGGCGGACACCTTAAGCTCAACTTCAACCCTAACCTGACCCTCACGCTAACTCCAACCGTAACACTGAACCGAAAACTAACAGTAGCCCCAAACTTACTCCCTAAAACTAAGTTCAAACCTAACCTAACCTGAAGCCTAAATCAAACAAAACACTTAACCCTAACCCTAGGTGGACACCTTAAGCTTAACCCCAAACCTAACCTGACCCTGAGGTTAAATCCAACTGTAACACTGAACCAAAAACTAACAGTAGCCCTAAACTTACTCCCTCAAACTAAGTTCAATCCTAACCTAACCTAAAGCCTTAAAGAAACCATAGACCTATCCCTAACCATAGGCGGACAACTTATGCTTAACCCCCACCCTAACCTAACCCTGACGCTTACTCCAACCGTAACACTTAAACGAAAACTAACAGTAGCCCTAAACTTACTCCCTCAAACTAAGTTCAAACGTAACCTGACCTGGAGCCTAAATCAAACCATGGACCTAACCCTAACCCTAGGCGGACACCTCAAGCTATACCCAACCCTAACCTGACCCTGACGCTAACTCCAACCATAATACTGAACGGAAAACTAACCGTAGCCCTAAACTTACTCCCTCAAACTAAGTTCAAACCTAACCTAACCTGAAGCATAAATCAAACCATACACCTAACCCTAACCCTAGGCGGACACCTTAACTTCAACCCCAAACCTAACCTGACCCTGACGCTTACTCCAAATGTAGCAGTTAACCGAAAACTCACAGTAGCCCTAAACTTACTCCCTCAAACTAAGTTCAAACATAACCTAACCTGAAGCCTAAATCAAACCATACACCTAAACCTAACCTTAGGCGGACACCTTAAGCTCAACCCCAACCCTAACATGGCCGTGACGCTAACTCCAACCGTAACAGTTACCCGAAAACTAACAGTAGCCCTAAACTTACTCCCTCAAACTAAGTTCAAACCTATCCTAACCTGAAGCCTAAATCAAACCATACACCTAACACTAACCCTAGGCTGATACCTTAAGCTCAACCCCAAACCTAACCTGACCCTGACACTTACACCAACAGTAACAGTTAACTGAAAACTAACAATAGCCCTAAACTGACTCCCTAAAACTAAGTTCAAACCTAACCTAACCTGAAGCCTAATTCAAATCTTAGACCTAACCGTAACCCTAGGCGGACATCTTATGCTTAACCCCCACCCTAACCTGACCCTGACGCTTACTCCAACCGTAACAGTTAACCGAAAACTAACAGTAGCCCTAAACTTACTCCATCAAACTAACTTCAAACCTAACCTAACCTGAAGCCTAAATGAAACCATACACCTAACCCTAACCCTAGGCGGACACCTTAAGCTCAACCCCAAACCTAACCTGACCCTGACGCTAACTCCAACCATAACAGTTACCCGAAAACTAACAGTAGCCCTAAACTTACTTCCTCAAACTAAGTTCAAACATAACCTAACCAGAAGCCAAAATCAAACCATACACCTAACCCTAACCCTAGGCGGACACCTTAAGCTCAACCCCAGCCCTAAACTGACCCTAACGCTAACTCCAACCGTAACACTGAACCGAAAACTCACAGTAGCCCTAAACTAACTCCATCAAACTAAGTTCAAACCTAACCTAACCTGAAGCCTAACTCAAACCATAGACCTAACACTAACCCTAGGCGGACAACTGAAGCTCAACCACAACCCTAACCTGACCCTGACGCTATCTCCAACCGTCACACTGAACCGAAAACTAACAGTAGCCCTAAACTTACTCCCTCAAACTAAGTTCAAACCTAACCTAACCTGAAGCCTAAGTCAAACCATACACCTAACCCTAACCCTAGGCGGACACCTTAAACTCAACCCCAAACCTAACTTGACCCTGACGCTTACTCCAACCGTAACAGTTAACCGAAAACTAACAGTAGCCCTAAACTTACTCCCTCAAACTAAGTTCAAACCTAACCTAACCTGAAGCCTAACTCAAACAATAGACCTAACCCTAACCCTAGGCGGACACCTTAAGCTCAATTTCAACCCTAACCTGACCCTCACGCTAACTCCAACCGTAACACTGAATCGAAAACTAACAGTAGCCCCAACTTACTCCCTCAAACTAAGTTCAAACCTAACCTAACCTGAAGCCTAAATCAAACAATAGACCTAACCCTAACCCTAGGCGGACACCTTAAGCTTAACCCCAAACCTAACCTTACCCTGAAGTTAAATCCAACCGTAACACTGAACCAAAAACTAACAGTAGCCCTAAACTTACACCCTCAAACTAAGTTCAATCCTAACCTGACCTAAAGCCTTAATGAAACCATAGACCTATCCATAACCCTAGGCGGGCAACTTATGCTTAACCCCCACACTAACCTAACCCTGACGCTTACTCCAACCGTAACACTTAAACGAAAACTAACAGTAGCCCTAAACTTACTCCCTCAAACTAAGTTCAAAAGTAACCTAACCTGGAGCCTAAATCAAACCATGGACCTAACCCTAACCCTAGACGGACACCTCAAGCTAAACCCAAACCTAACTTGACCCTGACGCTAACTCCAACCATAATACTGAACGGAAAACTAACAGTAGCCCTAAACTTACTCCCTCAAACTAAGTTCAAACCTAACCTAACCTGAAGCATAAATCAAACCATACACCTAACCCTAACCCTAGGCGTACACCTTAACTTCAAACCCAAACCTAACCTGACCCTGACGCTTACTCCAAATGTAGCAGTTAACCGAAAACTAACAGTAGCCCTAAACTTACTCCCTCAAACTAAGTTCAAACCTATCCTAACCTGAAGCCTAAATCAAACCATACACCTAACCCTAACCCTAGGCTGATACCTTAAGCTCAACCCCAAACCTAACCTGACCCTGACACTTACACCAACAGTAACAGTTAACCGAAAACTAACAGTAGCCCTAAACTGACTCCCTCAAACTAAGTTCAAACCTAACCTAACCTGAAGCCTAAATCAAATCTTAGAACTAACCGTAACCCTAGGCGGACACCTTATGCTTAACCCCCACCCTAACCTGACCCTAACGCTTACTCCAACCGTAACAGTTAACCGAAAACTAACAGTAGCCCTAAACTTACTCCATCAAACTAACTTCAAACCTAACCTAACCTTAAGCCTAAATGAAACCATACACCTAACCCTAACCCTAGGCGGACACCTTAATCTCAACCCCAAACCTAACCTGACCCTGACGCTATCTCCAACCGTAACACTGAACCGAAAACTAACAGTAGCCCTAAACTTACTCCCTCAAACTAAGTTCAATCCTAACCTAACCTGAAGCCTAAATGAAACCATAGACCTAACCCTAACCCTAGGCGGACACCTTATGCTTAACCCCCACCCTAACCTGACCCTGACGCTATCTCCAACCGTCACACTGAACCGAAAACTAACAGTAGCCCTAAACTTACTCCCTCAAACTAAGTTCAAACCTAACCTAACCTGAAGCCTATCTCAAACCACAGACCTAACCCTAACCGTAGGCGGACACCGTAACCTCAACCCCAACCCTATCCGGACACTCACGCTAACTCCAAATGTAACACTGAACGAAAAACTAACAGTAGCACTAAACTTACTCCCTCAAACTAAGTTCAAACCTAACCTAACCTGAAGCCTAACTCAAATCATAGACCTAACCCTAACAATAGGCAGACACGTGAAGCTCAACCCCAACCCTAACCTGACCCTCACGCTATCTCCATCCGAAACACTGAACCAAAAACTAACAGTAGCCCTAAACTTACTCACTCAAACTAAGTTCAAATGTAACCTAACCTGAAGCCTAAATCAAACCATACACATAACCCTAACCCTAGGCGGACACCTTAAACTCAACCCGAAACCGAACCTGACCCTGACGCTTACTCCAACCGTAACATTTAACCGAAAACTAACAGTAGCCCTAAACTTATTCCCTCAAACTAAGTTCAAACCTAACCTAACCTGAAGAGTAAATCAAACCATACACCTAACCCTAACCCTAGGCGGACACCTTAAGCTCAACCCCAAACCTAACCTGACCCTGACGCTTACTCCAACCGTAACAGTTAACCGAAAACTAACAGTAGCCCTAAACTTACTCCCTCAAACTAAGTTCAAACCTAACCTAACGTGACGCCTAAATCAAATCATAGACCTAACCCTAACCCTAGGCGGACACCTTATGCTTAACCCCCACCCTACCCTGACCCTGACGCTTACTCCAACTGTAACAGTTAACCGAAAACTAACAGTAGCTCTAAACTTACTCCCTCAAACTAACTTCAAACCTAACCTAACCTGAAGCCTAAATCAAACCATACACCAAACCCTAACCCTAGGCGGACACCTTAATCTCAACCCCAACCCTAACCTGGCACTGACGCTAACTCCAACCGTAACAGTTTCCCGAAAACTAACAGTAACCCTAAACTTACTCCCTCAAACTAAGTTCAAACCTAACGTAATCTGAAGCCTAAATCAAACCATACACCTAACCCTAACCCTAGGCGGACACCTTAATCTCAACCCCAACCCTAACCTGGCACTGACGCTAACTCCAACCGTAACAGTTTCCCGAAAACTAACAGTAGCCCTAAACTTACTCCCTCAAACTAAGTTCAAACCTATCCTAACCTGAAGCCTAAATCAAACCATACACCTAACACTAACCCTAGGCTGATACCTTAAGCTCAACCCCAAACCTAACCTGACCCTGACACTTACACCAACAGTAACAGTTAACTGAAAACTAACAATAGCCCTAAACTGACTCGCTAAAACTAAGTTCAAACCTGACCTAACCTGAAGCCTAATTCAAATCTTAGACCTAACCGTAACCCTAGGCGGACATCTTATGCTTAACCCCCACCCTAACCTGACCCTGACGCTATCTCTAACCATAACACTGAACCGAAAACTAACAGTAGCCCTAAACTTACTCCCTCACACTAAGTTCAAACCTAACCTAACCTGAAGCCTAACTCAAACCACAGACCTAACCCTAACCCTAGGCGGACACCTTAAGCTCAACCCCAACCATAACCTGACCCTCTCGCTTTATCCAACCGTAACACTGAACCGAAAACTAATAGTAGCCCTAAACTTACTCCCTCAAACTAACTTCAAACCTAACCTAACCTGAAGCCTAAATCAAATCATACACCTAACCCTAACCCTAGGCGGACACCTTAAGCTCAGCCCCAACCCTAACCTGACCTCCAGGCTAACTCCAACCATATCACTGAACCGAAAACTAAGAGTAGCCCTAAACTTACTACCTCAAACTAAGTTCAATCCTAACCTAACCTGAAGCCTAAATGAAACCATAGACCTAACCCTAACCCTAGGCGGACACCTTATGCTTAACCCCCACCCTTACCTGACCCTGACGCTTACTCCAACCATAACAGTTAACCGAAAACTAACAGTAGCCCTAAACTTACTCCCTCAAACCAAATTCAAACCTAACCTAACCTGAAGCCTAAATCAAATGATACACCTAACCCTAACCCTAGGCCGACACCTTAAGCTCAACCCCAAACCTAACCTGACCCTGGCGCTTACTCCAACCGTAACAGGTAACCGAAAACTAACAGTAGCCCTAAACTGACTCCCTCAAACTAAGTTCAAACCTAACCTAACCTGAAGCCTAACTCAAACCATAGACCTAACCCTAACCCTAGGCGGACACATGAAACTCAACCACAACCCTAACCAGACCCTGACGCTATCTCCAACCGTAACACTGAACCGAAAACTAACAGTAGCCCTAAACTTACTCCCTCAAACTAAGTTCAAACCTAACCTAACCTGAAGCCTAACTCAAACAATAGACCTTACCCTAACCCTAGGCGGACACCTTAAACTTGACCCCAACCCTAACCTGACCCTCAGGCTAAATTCAACCGTAACACTGAACCGAAAAATAAAAAAGGCCTAAACTTATTCCCTCAAACTAAGTTCAAACCTAACCTAACCTGAAGCCTAACTCAAACAATAGACCTAACCCTATCCCTAGGCGGACACCTTAAGCTCAACCCCAAACCTAACCTGACCCTGGCGCTTACTCCAACAGTAACAGGTAACCGAAAACTAACAGTAGCCCTAAACTTACTCCCTCAAACTAAGTTCAATCCTAACCTAACCTAAAGCCTAAATGAAACCATAGACCTAACCCTAACCCTAGGCGAACACCTTATGCTTAACCCCCACCCTAACCTAACCCTGCCGCTTATTCCAACCGTAACACTTAAACGAAAACTAACAGTAGCCCTAAACATACTCCCTCAAACTAAGTTCAAACCTAACCTAACCTGAAGCCTAAATCAAACCATACACCTAACCCTAACCCTAGGCGGACACGTTAAGCTCAACCCCAAACCTAACCTGGCCCTGACGCTAACTCCAACAGTAATAGTTACCCGATAACTAACAGTAGCCCTAAACTTATTCCCTCAAACTAAGTTCAAACCTAACCTAACCTGAAGCCTAACTCAAACCATAGACCTAACCCTAACCCTAGGAGGACACTTGAAACTCAACCACAACCCTAACCTGACCCTGACGCTAACTCCAACCGTAACACTGAACCGAAAACTAACAGTAGCCCTAAACTTACTCCCTCAAACTAAGTTCAAACCTAACCTAACCTGAAGCCTAACTCAAACAATAGACCTAACCCTAACCCTAGGCGGACACCTTAAGCTTAACCCCAACCCTAACCTGACCCTGAGGCTAAATCCAACCGTAACACTGAAACTAAAACTAACAGTAGCCCTAAACTTACTCCCTCAAACTAAGGTCAATCCTAATCTAACCTGAAGCCTAAATGAAACCATAGACCTAACCCTAACCCTAGGCGAACACCTTATGCTTAACCCCCACCCTAACCTGACCCTGACGCTTACTCCAACCGTAACAGTTAACCGAAAACTAACAGTAGCCGTAAACTTACTCCCTCAAAGTAAGTTCAAACCTAACCTAACCTGAAGCCTAAATCAAACCATACACCTAACCCTAACCCTAGGCGGACACCTTAAATTCAACCCCAAACCTAACCTGACCCTGACGCTTACTCCAACCGTAACAGTTAACCGAAAACTAACAGTAGCCCTAAACTTACTCCCTCAAACTAAGTTCAAACCTAACCTAACCTGAAGCCTAAATCAAACCATACACCTAACCCTAACCCTAGGCGGACACCTTAAGCTCAACCCCAAACCTAACCTGACCCTGACGCTTACTCCAACCGTAACAGTTAACCGAAAACTAACAGTAGCCCTAAACTTACTCCCTCAAACTAAGTTGAAACCTAACCTAACCAGAAGCCAAAATCAAACCATACACCTAACCCTAACCCTAGGCGGAAACCTTAAGCTCAACCAGAACCCTAACCTGACCCTCACGCTAACGCCAACCGTAACACTGAACCGAAAACTAACAGTAGCCCTAAACTTACTCCCTCAAACTAAGTTTAATCCTAACCTAACCTGAAGCCTAAATGAAACCATAGACCTAACCCTAACGCTAGGCGGACACCTTATGCTTAACCCCCACCCTTACCTGACCCTGACGCTTACTCCAACCATAACAGTTAACCGAAAACTAACAGTAGCCCTAAACTTACACCCTCAAACTAAGTTCAATCCTAACCTAACCTGAATCCTAAATGAAACCATAGACCTAACCCTAACCCTAGGCGGAAACCTTATGCTTAACCCCCACCCTAACCTGACCCTGACGCTTACTCCAACCGTAACAGTTAAACGAAAACTAACAGTAGCCCTAAACTTACTCCCTCAAACCAAATTCAAACCTAACCTAACCTGAAGCCTAAATCAAATGATACACCTTACCCTAACCCTAGGCCGACACCTTAAGCTCAACCCCAAACCTAACCTGACCCTGGCGCTTACTCCAACCGTAACAGGTAACCGAAAACTAACAGTAGCCCTAAACTGACTCCCTCAAACTATGTTCAAACCTAACCTAACCTGAAGCCTAACTCAAACCATAGACCTAACCCTAACCCTAGGCGGACACCTGAAACTCAACCACAACCCTAACCAGACCCTGACGCTATCTCCAACCGTAACACTGAACCGAAAACTAACAGTAGCCCTAAACTTACTCCCTCAAACTAAGTTCAAACCTAACCTAACCTGAAGCCTAACTCAAACAATAGACCTAACCCTAACCCTAGGCGGACACCTTAAACTTGAAGCCAACCCTAACCTGACCCTCAGGCTAAATTCAACCGTAACACTGAACCGAAAAATAAAAAAGGCCTAAACTTATTCCCTCAAACTAAGTTCAAACCTAACCTAACCTGAAGCCTAACTCATACCATAGACCTAACCCTAACCCTAGGCGGACACCTGAATCTCAATCCCAACCCTAACTTGACCATGACGCTATCTCCAACCGTAACACTGAACCGAAAACTAACAGTAGCCCTAAACTTACTACCTCAAACTAAGTTCAAACCTAACCTAACGTGAAGCCTAACTCAAACCACAGACCTAACCCTAACCCTAGGCGGACACCTTAAGCTCAACCCCAACCCTAACCTGACCCTCACGCTAACTCCAACCGTAACACTTAAACGAAAACTAACAGTAGCCCTAAACATACTCCCTCAAACTAAGTTCAAACCTAACCTAACCTGAAGCCTAAATCAAACCATACACCTAACCCTAACCCTAGGCGGACACGTTAAGCTCAACCCCAAACCTAACCTGGCCCTGACGCTAACTCCAACAGTAATAGTTACCCGATAACTAACAGTAGCCCTAAACTTACTCCCTCAAACTAAGTTCAAACCCAACCTAACCTGAAGCCTAACTCAAACCATAGACCTAACCCTAACCCTAGGAGGACACTTGAAACTCAACCACAACCCTAACCTGACCCTGACGCTATCTCCAACCGTAACACTGAACCGAAAACTAACAGTAGCCCTAAACTTAGTCCCTCAAATTAAGTTTAAACCTAACCTAACCTGAAGCCTAACTCAAACCACAGACCTAACCCTAACCCTAGGCGGACACCTTAAGCTCAACCCCAACCCTAACCTGACCCTCACGCTAACTCCAACCGTAACACTGAACCGAAAACTAACAGTAGCCCTAAACTTACTCCCTCAAACTAAGTTCAAACCTAACCTAACCTGAAGCCTAACTCAAACAATAGACGTAACCCTAACCCTAGGCGGACACCTTAAGCTTAACCCCAACCCTAACCTGACCCAGAGGCTAAATCCAACCGTAACACTGAAACGAAAACTAACAGTAGCCCTAAACTTACTCCCTCAAACTAAGGTCAATCCTAATCTAACCTGAAGCCTAAATGAAACCATAGACCTAACCCTAACCCTAGGCGAACACCTTATGCTTAACCCCCACCCTAACCTGACCCTGACGCTTACTCCAACCGTAACAGTTAACCGAAAACTAACAGTAGCCGTAAACTTACTCCCTCAAACTAAGTTCAAACCTAACCTAACCTGAAGCCTAAATCAAACCATACACCTAACCCTAACCCTAGGCGGACACCTTAAACTCAACCCCAAACCTAACCTGACCCTGACGCTTACTCCAACCGTAACAGTTAACCGAAAACTAACAGTAGCCCTAAACTTACTCCCTCAAACTAAGTTCAAACCTAACCTAACCTGAAGCCTAAATCAAACCATACACCTAACCCTAACCCTAGGCGGACACCTTAAGCTCAACCCCAAACCTAACCTGACCCTGACGCTTACTCCAACCGTAACAGTTAACCGAAAACTAACAGTAGCCCTAAACTTACTCCCTCAAACTAAGTTCAAACCTAACCTAACCTGAAGCCTAAATCAAATCATAGACCTAACCCTAATCCTAGGCGGAAACCTTATGCTTAACCACCTCCCTACCCTGACCCTGACGCTTACTCCAACTGTAACAGTTAACCGAAAACTAACAGTAGCCCTAAACTTACTCCCTCAAACTGACTTCAAACCTAACCTAACCTGAAGCCTAAATCAAACCATACACCTAACTCTAACCCTAGGCGGACACCTTAATCTCAACCCGAACCCTAACCTGGCCCTGACGCTAACTCCAAAGGTAACAGTTTCCCGAAAACTAACCGTAGCCCTAAACTTACTCCCTCAAACTAAGTTCAAACCTAACGTAACCTGAAGCCAAAATCAAACCATACACCTATCCCTAACCCTAGGCGGACACCTTAAGCTCAACCCCAACCCTAACCTGACCTCCAGGCTAACTCCAACCATATCACTGAACCAAAAACTAAGAGTAGCCCTAAACTGACTCCCTCAAACGAAGTTCAAACCTAACCTAACCTGAAGCCTAACTCAAACCATAGACCTAACCCTAACCCTAGGCGGACACTCGAAGGTCAACCACAACCCTAACCTGACCCTGACGCTATCTCCAACCAGAACACTGAACCGAAAACTAACAGTAGCCCTAAACTTACTCCTTCAAACTAAGTTCAAACCTAACCTAACCTGAAGTCTAACTCAAACCACAGACCTAACCCTAACCCTAGGCGGATACCTTAAGCTCAACCCCAACCCTATCCTGACCCTCACGCTAACTCCAACTGTAACACTGAACCGAAAACTAACAGTAGCCCTAAACTTACTCCCTCAAACTAAGTTCAAACCTAACATAACCTAAAGCCTAACTCAAACCACAGACCTAACCCTAACCCTAGGCGGACACCTTAAGCTCAACTCCATGCCTAACCTGACCCTGACGCTATCTCCAACCGTAACACTGAACCGAAAAATAACAGTAGCCCTAAACTTACTCAAAAAAACTAAGTTCAAACGTACCCTAACCTGGAGCCTAAATCAAACCATGGACCTAACCCTAACCCTAGGCGGACACCTCAAGCTAACCCAAACACTAACCTGACCCTGACGCTAACTCCAACCATAATACTGAACCGAAAACTGACAGTAGCCCTAAACTTACTCCCTCAAAATAAGTTCAAACCTAACCTAACCTGAAGCCAAAATCAAAACATACACCTAACCCTAACCCTAGGCGGACACCTTAAGCTCAACCCCAAACCTAACCTAACCCTGACGCTTACTCCAACCGTAACAGTTAACCGAAAACTAACAGTAGCCCTAAACTGACTCCCTCAAACTAAGTTCAAACCTAACCTAACCTGTAGCCTAAATCAAACCATAAACCTAACCCTAACCCTAGGCGGACACCTTAAGCTCAACCCCAACCCTAACCTGGCCCTGACGCTAACTCCAACAGTAACAGTTACCCGAAAACTAAGAGTAGCCCTAAGCTTACTCCCTCAAACTAAGTTCAAACCTAACCTAACCTGAAGCCTAAATCTAACCATACACCGAACCCTAACCCTAGGCGGACACCTTAAGCTCAACCCCAACACTAACCGGACCCTCATGCTAACTCCAAACGTAACACTGAACCGAAAACTAACAGTAGCCCTAAACTTACTCCCTCAAACTAAGTTCAATCCTAACCTAACCTGAAGCCTAAATGAAGCCATACACCTAACCCTAACCATAGGCGGACATCTTATGCTTTACCCCCACCCTAACCTGACCCTGACGCTTATTCCAACCGTAACACTGAACCGAAAACTAACAGTAGCCCTAAACTTAATCCCTCAAGCTAAGTTCAAACCTAACCTAACCTGAAGCCTATCTCAAATCAGAGACCTAACCCTAACCCTTGGCGGACACCTTAAGCTCAACCCCAACCCTAACCGGACACTCACGCTAACTCCAAATGTAACACTGAACCAAAAACTAACAGTTGCCCTAAACTTACTCCCTCAAACTAAGTTCAAACCTAACCTAACCTGAAGCCTAAATCAAACAATAGACCTAACCCTAAACCTAGTCAGACACCTTAAGCTCAACCCCAACCCTAACCTGACCCTGAGGTTAAATCCCACTGTAACACTGAACCGAAAAGTAACAGTAGCCCTAAACTTACTCCCTCAAACTAAGTTTAATCCTAACCTAACCTTAAGCCTAAATGAAACCATAGTCCTAAGCCTAACCCTAGGCGGACACCTTATGCTTAACCCCCACCCTAACCTAACCCTGACGCTTACTCCGACCGTAACAGTTAAACGAAAACTAACAGTAGCCCTAAACTTACTCCCTCAAACTAAGTTCAAACATAACCTAACCTGAAGCCTAAATCAAACCATACACCTAACCCTAACCCTAGGCGGACACCTTAAGCTCAACCCCAAACCTAACCTGACCCTGACGCTTACTCCACCCGTAACACTTAACCGAAAACTAACAGTAGCTCTAAACTTACTCCCTCACACTAAGTTCAAACATAACTTAACCTGGAGCCTAAATCAAACCATACACCTAACCCTAACCCTTGGCGGACACCTTAAGCTCAACCCCAGCCCTAACCTGGCCCTGACGCTAACTAAAACCGTAACAGTTACCCGAAAACTAACAGTAGCCCTAAACTTACTGCCTCAAACTATGTTCAAACCTAACCTAACCTGAAGCCTAAATCAAACCATACACCTAACCCTAACCCTAGGGGGACACCTGAAGTTCAAACCCAACACTAACCTGACCCTCACGCTCACTCCAACCGTAACACTGAACCGAAAACTAACAGTAGCCCTAAACTTACTCCCTAAAACTAAGTTCAAACCTAACCTAACCTGAAGCCTAACTCAAACCACTGACCTAACCCTAACCCTAGGCGGACACCTTAAGCTCAACCCCAACCCTAACCGGACCCTCATGCTAACTCCAAACGTAACACTGAACCAAAAACTTAACAGTAGCCCTAAACTTACTCCCTCAAACTAAGTTTAATCCTAACCTAACCTGAAGCCTAAATGAAACCATAGACCTAAACCTAACCCTAGGCGGACACCTTATGCATAACCCCAACCCAAACCTGACCCTGACGCTTACTCCAACTGTAACAGTTAACCGAAAACTAACAGTAGCCCTAAACTAACTCTCTGAAAGTAACTTCAAACCTAACCTAACCTGAAGCCTAAATCAAACCATACACCTAACCCTAACCCTAGGCGGACACCTTAAGCTCAACCCCAAACCTAACCTGACCCTGACGCTTACTCCACCCGTAACACTTAACCGAAAACTAACAGTAGCCCTAAACTTACTCCCTCACACTAAGTTCAAACATAACTTAACCTGGAGACTAAATCAAACCATACACCGAACCCTAACCCTTGGCGGACACCTTAAGCTCAACCCCAACCCTAACCTGGCCCTGACGCTAACTCCAACCGTAACAGTTACCCGAAAACTAACAGTAGCCCTAAACTTACTGCCTCAAACTAAGTTCAAACCTAACCTAACGTGAAGCCTAAATCAAACCATACACCTAACCCTAACCCTAGGGGGACACCTGAAGTTCAAACCCAACCCTAACATGACCCTCACGCTAACTCCAACCGTAACACTGAACCGAAAACTAACAGTAGCCCTAAACTTACTCCCTAAAACTAAGTTCAAACCTAACCTAACCTGAAGCCTAACTCAAATCATAGACCTAACCCTAACCCTAGGCGGACACCTGAAGCTCAACCCCAACCCTAACCTGACCCTGACGCTATCTCCAACCGTAACACTGAATCAAAAACTAACAGTAGCCCTAAACATACTCACTCAAACTAAGTTCAAATGTAACCTAACCTGAAGCCTAAATCAAACCACAGACCTAACCCTAACCCTAGGCGGACACCTTAAGCTCAACTCCATCCCTAACCTGACCCTGACGCTATCTCCAACCGTAACACTGAACCGAAAACTAACAGTAGCCCTAAACTTACTCACTCAAACTAAGTTCAAACGTAACCTAACCTGGAGCCTAAATCAAACCATGGACCTAACCCTAACCCTAAGCGGACACCTCAAGCTAACACCAACACTAACCTGACCCTGACGCTAACTCCAAACATAATACTGAACCGAAAACTAACAGTAGCCCTAAACTTACTCCCTCAAACTAAGTTCAAACCTAACCTAACCTGAAGCCTAAATCAAACCATACACCTAACCCTAACCCTAGGCGGACACCTTAAGCTCAACCCCAAACCTAACCTGACCCTGACGCTTACTCCAACCGTAACAGTTAACCGAAAACTAACAGTAGCCCTAAACTGACTCCCTCAAACTAAGTTCAAACCTAACCTAACCTGTAGCCTAAATCAAACAATAAACCTAACCCTAACCCTAGGGGGACACATTAAGCTCAACCCCAACCCTAAACTGGCCCTGACACTAACTCCAACAGTAACAGTTACCTGAAAACTAAGAGTAGCCTTAAACTTACTCCCTCAAACTAAGTTCAAACCTAACCTAACCTGAAGCCTAAATCTAACCATACACCGAACCCTAACCCTAGGCGGACACCTTAAGCTCAACCCCAACCCTAACGTGACCCTCACGCTAACTCCAACTGTAACACTGAACCGAAAACTAACAGTAGCCCTAAACTTACTCCCTCAAACTAAGTTCAAACATAACCTAACCTGAAGCCTAAATCAAACCATACACCTAACCCTAACCCTAGGCGGACACACGAAGCTCAACCCCAACCCTAACCTGACCCTGATGCTATCTCCAACCTTAACACTGAAC
Source organism: Tupaia tana (assembly GCA_026018925.1). Taxonomy (NCBI): domain Eukaryota; kingdom Metazoa; phylum Chordata; class Mammalia; order Scandentia; family Tupaiidae; genus Tupaia; species Tupaia tana. Next base: position 1,793,026 of record JAKSZU010000034.1, on the reverse strand, counting down.
CGAAAACTAACAGTAGCTATGAACTTACTCACTCAAACTAAGTTCAAACCTAACCTAACCTGAAGCCTAACTCAAACCACAGACCTAACCCTAACCCTAGGCGGACACCTTTAGCTCAACTCCAACCCTAACCGGACCCTCATGATAACTCCAAACGTAACACTGAACCAAAAACTAACAGTAGCCCTAAACTTACTCCCTCAAACTAAGTTCAATCCTAACCTAACCTGAAGCCTAAATGAAACCATAGACCTAACCCTAACCCTAGGCGGACACCTTATGATTAACCCCCACTCTAACCTGACCCTGACGCTTACTCCAACTGTAACAGTTAAACGAAACTAACAGTAGCCCTAAACTTACTACCTCAAACTAAGTTCAAACCTAACCTAACCTGAAGCCTAAATCAAACCATACACCTAACCCTAACCCTAGGCGGACACCTTAAGCTCAACCCCAAACCTAACCTGACCCTGACGCTTACTCCAACCGTAACAGTTAATCGAAAACTAACAGTAGCCCTAAACTGACTCCCTCAAACTAAGTTCAAACCTAACCTAACCTGAAGCCTAAATCAAATCATAGACCTAACCCTAACCCTAGGCGGACACCTTATGCTTAACCCCCACCCTACCCTGACCCTGACGCTTTCTCCAACTGTAACATTTTCCCGAAAACTAACAGTAGCCCTAAACTTACTCCCTCAAACTAACTTCAAACCTAACCTAACCTGAAGCCTAAATCAAACCATACACCTAACCCTAACCCTAGGTGGACACCGTAAGCTCAACCCCAACCCTAACCTGACCTCCAGGCTTACTCCAACCATATCACTGAACCGAAAACTAAGAGTAGCCCTAAACTTACTCGCTCAAACTATGTTCAAACCTAACCTAACCTGAAGCCTAACTCAAATCATAGACCTAAACCTAACAATAGGCGGACACCAGAAGCTCAACCACAACCCTAACCTGACCCTGACGCTATCTCCAACCGTAACACTGAATCGAAAACTAACAGTTGCCCTAAACTTACTCACTCAAACTAAGTTCAAACGTAACTTAACCTGAAGCCTAAATCAAACCACAGACCTAACACTAACCCTAGGCGGACACCTTAAGCTCCACTCCAACCCAAACCTGCCCCTGACGCTATCTCCAACCGTAACACTGAACCGAAAAGTAACAGTAGCCCTAAACTTACTCCCTTAAACTAAGTTTAATCCTAACCTAACCTGAAGCCTAAATGAAACCATAGTCCTAACCCTAACCCTAGGCGGACACCTTATGCTTAACCCCCACCCTCACCTAACCCTGACGCTTACTCCGACCGTAACAGTTAAACGAAACCTAACAGTAGCCCTAAACGTACTCCCTCAAACTCAGTTCAAACATAACCTAACCTGAAGCCTAAATCAAACCATACACCTACACCCTAACCCTAGGCGGACACCTTAAGCTCAACCCCAAACCTAACCTGACCCTGACGCTTACTCCACCGGTAACACTTAACCGAAAACTAACAGTAGCCCTAAACTTACTCCCTCACACTAAGTTCAAACATAACTTAACCTGGAGCCTAAATCAAACCATACACCTTACCCTAACACTTGGCGGACACCTTAAGCTCAACCCCAGCCCTAACCTGGCCCTGACGCTAACTCCAACTGTAACAGTTACCCGAAAACTAACAGTAGCCCTAAACTTACTACCTCAAACTAAGTTCAAGCCTAACCTAACCTGAAGCCTAAATCAAACCATACACCTAACCCTAACCCTAGGGGGACACCTGAAGTTCAAACCCAACCCTAACCTGACCCTCACGCTCACTCCAACCGTAACACTGAACCGAAAACTAACAGTAGCCCTAAACTTACTCCCTAAAACTAAGTTCAAACCTAACCTAACCTGAAGCCTAACTCAAACCACAGACCTAACCCTAACCCTAGGCGGACACCTTAAGCTCAACCCCAACCCTAACCGGACCCTCATGCTAACTCCAAACGTAACACTGAACCAAAAACTTAACAGTAGCCCTAAACTTACGCCCCCAAACTAAGTTTAATCCTAACCTAACCTGAAGCCTAAATGAAACCATAGACCTAAACCTAACCCTAGGCGGACACCTTATGCTTAACCCCAACCCTAACCTGACCCTGACGCTTACTCCAACTGTAACAGTTAACCGAAAACTAACAGTAACCCTAAACTAACTCTCTGAAAGTAACTTCAAAGCTAACCTAACCTGAAGCCTAAATCAAACCATACACCTAACCCTAACCCTAGGCGATTACCTTAAGCTCAACCCCAACCCTAACCTGACCCTCACGCTTACTCCAACCGTAACACTGAACCGAAAACTAACAGTAGCTCTAATCTTACTCCCTCAGACTAAGTTCAAACCTAACCTAACCTGAAGCATAACTCAAACCATAGACCTAACCCTAACCCTAGGCGGACACCTGAAGCTCAACCACAACCCTAACCTGACCCTGACGCTATCTCCAACCGTAACACTTAACCGAAAACTAACAGTAGCCCTAAACTTACTCCCTCAAGCTAAGTTCAAACCTAACCTAACCTGAAGCCTATCTCAAATCACAGACCTAACCCTAACCCTAGGCGGACACCTTAAGCTCAACCCCAACCCTAACCGGACACTCACGCTAACTCCAAATGTAACACTGAACCAAAAACTAACAGTTGCCCTAAACTTACTCCCTCAAACTAAGTTCAAACCTAACCTAACCTGAAGCCTAAATCAAACAATAAACCTAACCCTAACTCTAGGCAGACACCTTAAGCTCAACCCCAACCCTAACCTGACCCTGAGGTTAAATCCAACCGTAACACTGAACCGAAAAGTAACAGTAGCCCTAAACTTACTCCCTCAAACTAAGTTTAATCCTAACCTAACCTGAAGCCTAAATGAAACCATAGTCCTAACCCTAACCCTAGGCGGACACCTTATGCTTAACCCCCACCCTAACCTAACCCTGACGCTTACTCCGACCGTAACAGTTAAACGAAAACTAACAGTAACCCTAAACTTACTCCATCAAACTAAGTTCAAACATAACCTAACCTGAAGCATAAATCAAAACATACACCTAACCCTAACCCTAGGCGGACACCTTAAGCTCAACCCCAAACCTAACCTGACCCTGACGCTTACTCCACCCGTAACACTTAACCGAAAACTAACAGTAGCCCTAAACTTACTCCCTCACACTAAGTTCAAACATAACTTAACCTGGAGCCTAAATCAAACCATACACCTAACCCTAACCCTTGGCGGACACCTTAAGCGCAACCCCAGCCCTAACCTGGCCCTGTTGCTAACTCCAACCGTAACAGTTACCCGAAAACTAACAGTAGCCCTAAACTTACTGCCTCAAACTATGTTCAAACCTAACCTAACCTGAAGCCTAAATCAAACCATACACCTAACCCTAACCCTAGGGGGACACCTGAAGTTCAAACCCAACACTAACCTGACCCTCACGCTCACTCCAACTGTAACACTGAACCGAAAACTAACAGTAGCCCTAAACTTACTCCCTAAAACTAAGTTCAAACCTAACCTAACCTGAAGCCTAACTCAAACCACAGACCTAACCCTAACCCTAGGCGGACACCTTAAGCTCAACCCCAACCCTAACCGGACCCTCATGCTAACTCCAAACGTAACACTGAACCAAAAACTTAACAGTAGCCCTAAACTTACTCCCTCAAACTAAGTTTAATCCTAACCTAACCTGAAGCCTAAATGAAACCATAGACCTAAACCTAACCCTAGGCGGACACCTTATGCATAACCCCAACCCAAACCTGACCCTGACGCTTACTCCAACTGTAACAGTTAACCGAAAACTAACAGTACCCCTAAACTAACTCTCTGAAAGTAACTTCAAACCTAACCTAACCTGAAGCCTAAATCAAACCATACACCTAACCCTAACCCTAGGCGGACACCTTAAGCTCAACCCCAAACCTAACCTGACCCTGACGCTTACTCCACCCGTAACACTTAACCGAAAACTAACAGTAGCCCTAAACTTACTCCCTCACACTAAGTTCAAACATAACTTAACCTGGAGACTAAATCAAACCATACACCGAACCCTAACCCTAGGCGGACACCTTAAGCTCAACCCCAACCCTAACCTGGCCGTGACGCTAACTCCAACTGTAACAGTTACCCGAAAACTAACAGTAGCCCTAAACTTACTCCCTCAAACTAAGTTCAAACCTAACCTAACCTGAAGCCTAACTCAAACCACAGACCTAACCCTAAACCTAGGCGGACACCTTAAGCTCAACCCCAACCCTAACCTGACCTCCAGCCTAACTCCAACCATATCACTGAACCGAAAACTAAGAGCAGCCCTAAAATTACTCCCTCAAACTAAGTTCAATCCTAACCTAACCTGAAGCCTAAATGAAACCATAGACCTAACCCTAACCCTAGGCGGACACCTTATGCTTAACGTCCACCCTAACCTGACCCTGACGCTTACTCCAACTGTAACAGTTAACTGAAAACTAACAGCAGCCCTAAACTTACTCCCTGAAACTAACTTCAAACCTAACCTAACCTGAAGCCAAAATCAAACCCTACACCTAACCCTAACCCTAGGCGGACACCTTAAGCTCAACCCCAACCCTAACCTGACCCTGACGCTAACTCCAACCGTAACAGTTACCCGAAAACTAACAGTAGCCCTAAACTTACTCCCTCAAACTAAGTTCAAACCTAACCTAACCAGAAGCCAAAATCAAACCATACACCTAACCCTAACCCTAGGCGGACACCTTAAGTTCAACCAGAACCCTAACCTGACCCTCACAATACCGCCAATCTTAACACTGAACCGAAAACTAACAGTACCCCTAAACTTACTCCCTCAAACTAAATTCAAACCTAACCTAACCTGAAGACTAACTCGAACCACAGACCTAACCCTAACCCTAGGCGGACACCTTAAGCTTAACCCCAACCCTAACCTGACCCTGAGGCTAAATCCAGCCGTAACAGTTAACCGAAAACTAACAGTAGCCATAAACTTACTCCCTCAAACTAAGTTCAAACCTAACCTAACCTGAAGACTAACTCATACCATAGACCTAAGCCTAAACCTAGGCGGACACCTTATGCTTACTCCCCAGCATAACCTGACCCTGACGCTTACTCCTACAGTAACAGTTAACCGAAAACTAACAGTAGCCCTAAACTAACTCCCTCAAACTAACTTCAAACCTAACCTAATCTGAAGGCTAAATGAAACCAAACACCTAACCCTAACCCTAGGCGGACACCTTAAGCTCAACCCCAACCCTAACTTGGCCCTGACGCTAACTCCAACAGTAACAGTTTCCCGAAAACTAACAGTAGCCCTAAACTGACTCCCTCAAACGAAGTTCAAACCTAACCTAACCTGAAGCCTAACTCAAACCATAGACCTAACCCTAACCCTAGGCGGACACTCGAAGGTCAACCACAACCCTAACCTGACCCTGACGCTATCTCCAACCAGAACACTGAACCGAAAACTAACAGTAGCCCTAAACTTACTCCTTCAAACTAAGTTCAAACCTAACCTAACCTGAAGTCTAACTCAAACCACAGACCTAACCCTAACCCTAGGCGGACACCTTAAGCTCAACCCCAACCCTATCCTGACCCTCACGCTAACTCCAACTGTAACACTGAACCGAAAACTAACAGTAGCCCTAAACTTACTCCCTCAAACTAAGTTCAAACCTAACATAACCTGAAGCCTAACTCAAACAATAGACCTAACCCTAACCCTAGGCGGACACCTTAAGCTTAACCCCAACCCTAACCTGATCCTGAGGCTAAATCCAAACGTAACACTGAACTGAAAACTAACAGTAGCCCTAAACTTACTCCCTCAAAGTAAGTTCAATCCTAACCTAACCTGAAGCCTAAATGAAACCATAGAACTAACCCTAACCCTAGGCGGACACCTTATGCTTAACCCCCACCCTAACCTGACCTTGACGCTTACTCCAACCGTAACAGTTAAACGAAAACTAACAGTAGCCCTACACTGACTCCCTCAGACTAAGTTCAAACCTAACCTAACCTGAAGCCTAAATCAAATCATAGACCTAACCCTAACCCTAGGCGGACACCTTATGCTTAACCCCCACACTACCCTGACCCTGACGCTTACTACAACTGTAACAGTTAATCGAAAACTAACAGTAGCCCTAAACTTACTCCCTCAAACTAAGTTCAAACCTAACCTAACCTGAAGCCTAAATGAAACCATACACCTAACCCTAACCCTAGGCGGACACCTTAATCTCAACCCCAACCCTAACCTGGCCCTGACGCTAACTCCAACCGTAACAGTTTCCCGAAAACTAACAGTAGCCCTAAACTTACTCCTTCAAACTAAGTTCAAACCTAACCTAACCTGAAGCCTGAATCAAACCATACACCTATCCCTAACCCTAGGCGGACACCTGATTTTCAAACCCAACCCTAACCTGACCCTCACGCTAACTCCAGCCGTAACACTGAACCGAAAACTAACAGTAGCCCTAAACTTACTCCCTCAAACTAAGTTCAAACCTAACCTAACCTGAAGCCTAAATCAAACCATAAACCTAACCCTAACCCTAGGCGGACACCTTAAGCTCAACCCCAACCCTAACCTGGCCCTGACGCTAACTCCAACAGTAACAGTTACCCGAAAACTAATAGTAGCCCTAAACTTACTCCCTCAAACTAAGTTCAAACCTAACCTAACCTGAAGCCTTAATCTAACCATAGACCTAACCCTAAGCCTAGGCGGACTCCTTAAGCTCAACCCCAACCCTAACGTGACCCTCACGCTAACTCCAACTGTAACACTCAACTGAAAACTAACAGTAGCCCTAAACTGACTCGCTCAAACTAAGTTCAAACCTAAACTAACCTGAAGCCTAACTCAAACCATAGACCTAACCCTAACCCTAGGCGGACACCTTAAGCTCAACTCCAACCCTAACCTGACCCTGACGCTATCTCCAACCATAACACTGAACAGAAAACTAAAAGTAGCCCTAAACTTACTCCCTCAAACTAAGTTCAAACCTAACCTAACCTAAAGCCTAACTCAAACCACAGACCTAACCCTAACCCTAGGCGGACACCTTAAGCTCAACTCCATGCCTAACCTGACCCTGACGCTATCTCCAACCGTAACACTGAACCGAAAAATAACAGTAGCCCTAAACTTACTCAAAAAAACTAAGTTCAAACGTACCCTAACCTGGAGCCTAAATCAAACCATGGACCTAACCCTAACCCTAGGCGGACACCTCAAGCTAACCCAAACACTAACCTGACCCTGACGCTAACTCCAACCATAATACTGAACCGAAAACTGACAGTAGCCCTAAACTTACTCCCTCAAAATAAGTTCAAACCTAACCTAACCTGAAGCCAAAATCAAAACATACACCTAACCCTAACCCTAGGCGGACACCTTAAGCTCAACCCCAAACCTAACCTAACCCTGACGCTTACTCCAACCGTAACAGTTAACCGAAAACTAACAGTAGCCCTAAACTGACTCCCTCAAACTAAGTTCAAACCTAACCTAACCTGTAGCCTAAATCAAACCATAAACCTAACCCTAACCCTAGGCGGACACCTTAAGCTCAACCCCAACCCTAACCTGGCCCTGACGCTAACTCCAACAGTAACAGTTACCCGAAAACTAAGAGTAGCCCTAAGCTTACTCCCTCAAACTAAGTTCAAACCTAACCTAACCTGAAGCCTAAATCTAACCATACACCGAACCCTAACCCTAGGCGGACACCTTAAGCTCAACCCCAACACTAACCGGACCCTCATGCTAACTCCAAACGTAACACTGAACCGAAAACTAACAGTAGCCCTAAACTTACTCCCTCAAACTAAGTTCAATCCTAACCTAACCTGAAGCCTAAATGAAGCCATACACCTAACCCTAACCATAGGCGGACATCTTATGCTTTACCCCCACCCTAACCTGACCCTGACGCTTATTCCAACCGTAACACTGAACCGAAAACTAACAGTAGCCCTAAACTTAATCCCTCAAGCTAAGTTCAAACCTAACCTAACCTGAAGCCTATCTCAAATCAGAGACCTAACCCTAACCCTTGGCGGACACCTTAAGCTCAACCCCAACCCTAACCGGACACTCACGCTAACTCCAAATGTAACACTGAACCAAAAACTAACAGTTGCCCTAAACTTACTCCCTCAAACTAAGTTCAAACCTAACCTAACCTGAAGCCTAAATCAAACAATAGACCTAACCCTAAACCTAGTCAGACACCTTAAGCTCAACCCCAACCCTAACCTGACCCTGAGGTTAAATCCCACTGTAACACTGAACCGAAAAGTAACAGTAGCCCTAAACTTACTCCCTCAAACTAAGTTTAATCCTAACCTAACCTTAAGCCTAAATGAAACCATAGTCCTAAGCCTAACCCTAGGCGGACACCTTATGCTTAACCCCCACCCTAACCTAACCCTGACGCTTACTCCGACCGTAACAGTTAAACGAAAACTAACAGTAGCCCTAAACTTACTCCCTCAAACTAAGTTCAAACATAACCTAACCTGAAGCCTAAATCAAACCATACACCTAACCCTAACCCTAGGCGGACACCTTAAGCTCAACCCCAAACCTAACCTGACCCTGACGCTTACTCCACCCGTAACACTTAACCGAAAACTAACAGTAGCCCTAAACTTACTCCCTCAAGCTAAGTTCAAACCTAACCTAACCTGAAGCCTATCTCAAATCACAGACCTAACCCTAACCCTAGGCGGACACCTTAAGCTCAACCCCAACCCTAACCGGACACTCACGCTAACTCCAAATGTAACACTGAACCAAAAACTAACAGTTGCCCTAAACTTACTCCCTCAAACTAAGTTCAAACCTAACCTAACCTGAAGCCTAAATCAAACAATAAACCTAACCCTAACTCTAGGCAGACACCTTAAGCTCAACCCCAACCCTAACCTGACCCTGAGGTTAAATCCAACCGTAACACTGAACCGAAAAGTAACAGTAGCCCTAAACTTACTCCCTCAAACTAAGTTTAATCCTAACCTAACCTGAAGCCTAAATGAAACCATAGTCCTAACCCTAACCCTAGGCGGACACCTTATGCTTAACCCCCACCCTAACCTAACCCTGACGCTTACTCCGACCGTAACAGTTAAACGAAAACTAACAGTAACCCTAAACTTACTCCATCAAACTAAGTTCAAACATAACCTAACCTGAAGCATAAATCAAAACATACACCTAACCCTAACCCTAGGCGGACACCTTAAGCTCAACCCCAAACCTAACCTGACCCTGACGCTTACTCCACCCGTAACACTTAACCGAAAACTAACAGTAGCCCTAAACTTACTCCCTCACACTAAGTTCAAACATAACTTAACCTGGAGCCTAAATCAAACCATACACCTAACCCTAACCCTTGGCGGACACCTTAAGCGCAACCCCAGCCCTAACCTGGCCCTGTTGCTAACTCCAACCGTAACAGTTACCCGAAAACTAACAGTAGCCCTAAACTTACTGCCTCAAACTATGTTCAAACCTAACCTAACCTGAAGCATAAATCAAACCATACACCTAACCCTAACCCTAGGGGGACACCTGAAGTTCAAACCCAACACTAACCTGACCCTCACGCTCACTCCAACTGTAACACTGAACCGAAAACTAACAGTAGCCCTAAACTTACTCCCTAAAACTAAGTTCAAACCTAACCTAACCTGAAGCCTAACTCAAACCACAGACCTAACCCTAACCCTAGGCGGACACCTTAAGCTCAACCCCAACCCTAACCGGACCCTCATGCTAACTCCAAACGTAACACTGAACCAAAAACTTAACAGTAGCCCTAAACTTACTCCCTCAAACTAAGTTTAATCCTAACCTAACCTGAAGCCTAAATGAAACCATAGACCTAAACCTAACCCTAGGCGGACACCTTATGCATAACCCCAACCCAAACCTGACCCTGACGCTTACTCCAACTGTAACAGTTAACCGAAAACTAACAGTACCCCTAAACTAACTCTCTGAAAGTAACTTCAAACCTAACCTAACCTGAAGCCTAAATCAAACCATACACCTAACCCTAACCCTAGGCGGACACCTTAAGCTCAACCCCAAACCTAACCTGACCCTGACGCTTACTCCACCCGTAACACTTAACCGAAAACTAACAGTAGCCCTAAACTTACTCCCTCACACTAAGTTCAAACATAACTTAACCTGGAGACTAAATCAAACCATACACCGAACCCTAACCCTAGGCGGACACCTTAAGCTCAACCCCAACCCTAACCTGGCCGTGACGCTAACTCCAACTGTAACAGTTACCCGAAAACTAACAGTAGCCCTAAACTTACTCCCTCAAACTAAGTTCAAACCTAACCTAACCTGAAGCCTAACTCAAACCACAGACCTAACCCTAAACCTAGGCGGACACCTTAAGCTCAACCCCAACCCTAACCTGACCTCCAGCCTAACTCCAACCATATCACTGAACCGAAAACTAAGAGCAGCCCTAAAATTACTCCCTCAAACTAAGTTCAATCCTAACCTAACCTGAAGCCTAAATGAAACCATAGACCTAACCCTAACCCTAGGCGGACACCTTATGCTTAACGTCCACCCTAACCTGACCCTGACGCTTACTCCAACTGTAACAGTTAACTGAAAACTAACAGCAGCCCTAAACTTACTCCCTGAAACTAACTTCAAACCTAACCTAACCTGAAGCCAAAATCAAACCCTACACCTAACCCTAACCCTAGGCGGACACCTTAAGCTCAACCCCAACCCTAACCTGACCCTGACGCTAACTCCAACCGTAACAGTTACCCGAAAACTAACAGTAGCCCTAAACTTACTCCCTCAAACTAAGTTCAAACCTAACCTAAACAGAAGCCAAAATCAAACCATACACCTAACCCTAACCCTAGGCGGACACCTTAAGTTCAACCAGAACCCTAACCTGACCCTCACAATACCGCCAATCTTAACACTGAACCGAAAACTAACAGTACCCCTAAACTTACTCCCTCAAACTAAATTCAAACCTAACCTAACCTGAAGACTAACTCGAACCACAGACCTAACCCTAACCCTAGGCGGACACCTTAAGCTTAACCCCAACCCTAACCTGACCCTGAGGCTAAATCCAGCCGTAACAGTTAACCGAAAACTAACAGTAGCCATAAACTTACTCCCTCAAACTAAGTTCAAACCTAACCTAACCTGAAGACTAACTCATACCATAGACCTAAGCCTAAACCTAGGCGGACACCTTATGCTTACTCCCCAGCATAACCTGACCCTGACGCTTACTCCTACAGTAACAGTTAACCGAAAACTAACAGTAGCCCTAAACTAACTCCCTCAAACTAACTTCAAACCTAACCTAATCTGAAGGCTAAATGAAACCAAACACCTAACCCTAACCCTAGGCGGACACCTTAAGCTCAACCCCAACCCTAACTTGGCCCTGACGCTAACTCCAACAGTAACAGTTTCCCGAAAACTAACAGTAGCCCTAAACTGACTCCCTCAAACGAAGTTCAAACCTAACCTAACCTGAAGCCTAACTCAAACCATAGACCTAACCCTAACCCTAGGCGGACACTCGAAGGTCAACCACAACCCTAACCTGACCCTGACGCTATCTCCAACCAGAACACTGAACCGAAAACTAACAGTAGCCCTAAACTTACTCCTTCAAACTAAGTTCAAACCTAACCTAACCTGAAGTCTAACTCAAACCACAGACCTAACCCTAACCCTAGGCGGACACCTTAAGCTCAACCCCAACCCTATCCTGACCCTCACGCTAACTCCAACTGTAACACTGAACCGAAAACTAACAGTAGCCCTAAACTTACTCCCTCAAACTAAGTTCAAGCCTAACATAACCTGAAGCCTAACTCAAACAATAGACCTAACCCTAACCCTAGGCGGACACCTTAAGCTTAACCCCAACCCTAACCTGATCCTGAGGCTAAATCCAAACGTAACACTGAACTGAAAACTAACAGTAGCCCTAAACTTACTCCCTCAAAGTAAGTTCAATCCTAACCTAACCTGAAGCCTAAATGAAACCATAGAACTAACCCTAACCCTAGGCGGACACCTTATGCTTAACCCCCACCCTAACCTGACCTTGACGCTTACTCCAACCGTAACAGTTAAACGAAAACTAACAGTAGCCCTACACTGACTCCCTCAGACTAAGTTCAAACCTAACCTAACCTGAAGCCTAAATCAAATCATAGACCTAACCCTAACCCTAGGCGGACACCTTATGCTTAACCCCCACACTACCCTGACCCTGACGCTTACTACAACTGTAACAGTTAATCGAAAACTAACAGTAGCCCTAAACTTACTCCCTCAAACTAAGTTCAAACCTAACCTAACCTGAAGCCTAAATGAAACCATACACCTAACCCTAACCCTAGGCGGACACCTTAATCTCAACCCCAACCCTAACCTGGCCCTGACGCTAACTCCAACCGTAACAGTTTCCCGAAAACTAACAGTAGCCCTAAACTTACTCCTTCAAACTAAGTTCAAACCTAACCTAACCTGAAGCCTGAATCAAACCATACACCTATCCCTAACCCTAGGCGGACACCTGATTTTCAAACCCAACCCTAACCTGACCCTCACGCTAACTCCAGCCGTAACACTGAACCGAAAACTAACAGTAGCCCTAAACTTACTCCCTCAAACTAAGTTCAAACCTAACCTAACCTGAAGCCTAAATCAAACCATAAACCTAACCCTAACCCTAGGCGGACACCTTAAGCTCAACCCCAACCCTAACCTGGCCCTGACGCTAACTCCAACAGTAACAGTTACCCGAAAACTAATAGTAGCCCTAAACTTACTCCCTCAAACTAAGTTCAAACCTAACCTAACCTGAAGCCTTAATCTAACCATAGACCTAACCCTAAGCCTAGGCGGACTCCTTAAGCTCAACCCCAACCCTAACGTGACCCTCACGCTAACTCCAACTGTAACACTCAACTGAAAACTAACAGTAGCCCTAAACTGACTCGCTCAAACTAAGTTCAAACCTAAACTAACCTGAAGCCTAACTCAAACCATAGACCTAACCCTAACCCTAGGCGGACACCTTAAGCTCAACTCCAACCCTAACCTGACCCTGACGCTATCTCCAACCATAACACTGAACAGAAAACTAAAAGTAGCCCTAAACTTACTCCCTCAAACTAAGTTCAAACCTAACCTAACCTAAAGCCTAACTCAAACCACAGACCTAACCCTAACCCTAGGCGGACACCTTAAGCTCAACTCCATGCCTAACCTGACCCTGACGCTATCTCCAACCGTAACACTGAACCGAAAAATAACAGTAGCCCTAAACTTACTCAAAAAAACTAAGTTCAAACGTACCCTAACCTGGAGCCTAAATCAAACCATGGACCTAACCCTAACCCTAGGCGGACACCTCAAGCTAACCCAAACACTAACCTGACCCTGACGCTAACTCCAACCATAATACTGAACCGAAAACTGACAGTAGCCCTAAACTTACTCCCTCAAAATAAGTTCAAACCTAACCTAACCTGAAGCCAAAATCAAAACATACACCTAACCCTAACCCTAGGCGGACACCTTAAGCTCAACCCCAAACCTAACCTAACCCTGACGCTTACTCCAACCGTAACAGTTAACCGAAAACTAACAGTAGCCCTAAACTGACTCCCTCAAACTAAGTTCAAACCTAACCTAACCTGTAGCCTAAATCAAACCATAAACCTAACCCTAACCCTAGGCGGACACCTTAAGCTCAACCCCAACCCTAACCTGGCCCTGACGCTAACTCCAACAGTAACAGTTACCCGAAAACTAAGAGTAGCCCTAAGCTTACTCCCTCAAACTAAGTTCAAACCTAACCTAACCTGAAGCCTAAATCTAACCATACACCGAACCCTAACCCTAGGCGGACACCTTAAGCTCAACCCCAACACTAACCGGACCCTCATGCTAACTCCAAACGTAACACTGAACCGAAAACTAACAGTAGCCCTAAACTTACTCCCTCAAACTAAGTTCAATCCTAACCTAACCTGAAGCCTAAATGAAGCCATACACCTAACCCTAACCATAGGCGGACATCTTATGCTTTACCCCCACCCTAACCTGACCCTGACGCTTATTCCAACCGTAACACTGAACCGAAAACTAACAGTAGCCCTAAACTTAATCCCTCAAGCTAAGTTCAAACCTAACCTAACCTGAAGCCTATCTCAAATCAGAGACCTAACCCTAACCCTTGGCGGACACCTTAAGCTCAACCCCAACCCTAACCGGACACTCACGCTAACTCCAAATGTAACACTGAACCAAAAACTAACAGTTGCCCTAAACTTACTCCCTCAAACTAAGTTCAAACCTAACCTAACCTGAAGCCTAAATCAAACAATAGACCTAACCCTAAACCTAGTCAGACACCTTAAGCTCAACCCCAACCCTAACCTGACCCTGAGGTTAAATCCCACTGTAACACTGAACCGAAAAGTAACAGTAGCCCTAAACTTACTCCCTCAAACTAAGTTTAATCCTAACCTAACCTTAAGCCTAAATGAAACCATAGTCCTAAGCCTAACCCTAGGCGGACACCTTATGCTTAACCCCCACCCTAACCTAACCCTGACGCTTACTCCGACCGTAACAGTTAAACGAAAACTAACAGTAGCCCTAAACTTACTCCCTCAAACTAAGTTCAAACATAACCTAACCTGAAGCCTAAATCAAACCATACACCTAACCCTAACCCTAGGCGGACACCTTAAGCTCAACCCCAAACCTAACCTGACCCTGACGCTTACTCCACCCGTAACACTTAACCGAAAACTAACAGTAGCCCTAAACTTACTCCCTCAAGCTAAGTTCAAACCTAACCTAACCTGAAGCCTATCTCAAATCACAGACCTAACCCTAACCCTAGGCGGACACCTTAAGCTCAACCCCAACCCTAACCGGACACTCACGCTAACTCCAAATGTAACACTGAACCAAAAACTAACAGTTGCCCTAAACTTACTCCCTCAAACTAAGTTCAAACCTAACCTAACCTGAAGCCTAAATCAAACAATAAACCTAACCCTAACTCTAGGCAGACACCTTAAGCTCAACCCCAACCCTAACCTGACCCTGAGGTTAAATCCAACCGTAACACTGAACCGAAAAGTAACAGTAGCCCTAAACTTACTCCCTCAAACTAAGTTTAATCCTAACCTAACCTGAAGCCTAAATGAAACCATAGTCCTAACCCTAACCCTAGGCGGACACCTTATGCTTAACCCCCACCCTAACCTAACCCTGACGCTTACTCCGACCGTAACAGTTAAACGAAAACTAACAGTAACCCTAAACTTACTCCATCAAACTAAGTTCAAACATAACCTAACCTGAAGCATAAATCAAAACATACACCTAACCCTAACCCTAGGCGGACACCTTAAGCTCAACCCCAAACCTAACCTGACCCTGACGCTTACTCCACCCGTAACACTTAACCGAAAACTAACAGTAGCCCTAAACTTACTCCCTCACACTAAGTTCAAACATAACTTAACCTGGAGCCTAAATCAAACCATACACCTAACCCTAACCCTTGGCGGACACCTTAAGCGCAACCCCAGCCCTAACCTGGCCCTGTTGCTAACTCCAACCGTAACAGTTACCCGAAAACTAACAGTAGCCCTAAACTTACTGCCTCAAACTATGTTCAAACCTAACCTAACCTGAAGCCTAAATCAAACCATACACCTAACCCTAACCCTAGGGGGACACCTGAAGTTCAAACCCAACACTAACCTGACCCTCACGCTCACTCCAACTGTAACACTGAACCGAAAACTAACAGTAGCCCTAAACTTACTCCCTAAAACTAAGTTCAAACCTAACCTAACCTGAAGCCTAACTCAAACCACAGACCTAACCCTAACCCTAGGCGGACACCTTAAGCTCAACCCCAACCCTAACCGGACCCTCATGCTAACTCCAAACGTAACACTGAACCAAAAACTTAACAGTAGCCCTAAACTTACTCCCTCAAACTAAGTTTAATCCTAACCTAACCTGAAGCCTAAATGAAACCATAGACCTAAACCTAACCCTAGGCGGACACCTTATGCATAACCCCAACCCAAACCTGACCCTGACGCTTACTCCAACTGTAACAGTTAACCGAAAACTAACAGTACCCCTAAACTAACTCTCTGAAAGTAACTTCAAACCTAACCTAACCTGAAGCCTAAATCAAACCATACACCTAACCCTAACCCTAGGCGGACACCTTAAGCTCAACCCCAAACCTAACCTGACCCTGACGCTTACTCCACCCGTAACACTTAACCGAAAACTAACAGTAGCCCTAAACTTACTCCCTCACACTAAGTTCAAACATAACTTAACCTGGAGACTAAATCAAACCATACACCGAACCCTAACCCTAGGCGGACACCTTAAGCTCAACCCCAACCCTAACCTGGCCGTGACGCTAACTCCAACTGTAACAGTTACCCGAAAACTAACAGTAGCCCTAAACTTACTCCCTCAAACTAAGTTCAAACCTAACCTAACCTGAAGCCTAACTCAAACCACAGACCTAACCCTAAACCTAGGCGGACACCTTAAGCTCAACCCCAACCCTAACCTGACCTCCAGCCTAACTCCAACCATATCACTGAACCGAAAACTAAGAGCAGCCCTAAAATTACTCCCTCAAACTAAGTTCAATCCTAACCTAACCTGAAGCCTAAATGAAACCATAGACCTAACCCTAACCCTAGGCGGACACCTTATGCTTAACGTCCACCCTAACCTGACCCTGACGCTTACTCCAACTGTAACAGTTAACTGAAAACTAACAGCAGCCCTAAACTTACTCCCTGAAACTAACTTCAAACCTAACCTAACCTGAAGCCAAAATCAAACCCTACACCTAACCCTAACCCTAGGCGGACACCTTAAGCTCAACCCCAACCCTAACCTGACCCTGACGCTAACTCCAACCGTAACAGTTACCCGAAAACTAACAGTAGCCCTAAACTTACTCCCTCAAACTAAGTTCAAACCTAACCTAACCAGAAGCCAAAATCAAACCATACACCTAACCCTAACCCTAGGCGGACACCTTAAGTTCAACCAGAACCCTAACCTGACCCTCACAATACCGCCAATCTTAACACTGAACCGAAAACTAACAGTACCCCTAAACTTACTCCCTCAAACTAAATTCAAACCTAACCTAACCTGAAGACTAACTCGAACCACAGACCTAACCCTAACCCTAGGCGGACACCTTAAGCTTAACCCCAACCCTAACCTGACCCTGAGGCTAAATCCAGCCGTAACAGTTAACCGAAAACTAACAGTAGCCATAAACTTACTCCCTCAAACTAAGTTCAAACCTAACCTAACCTGAAGACTAACTCATACCATAGACCTAAGCCTAAACCTAGGCGGACACCTTATGCTTACTCCCCAGCATAACCTGACCCTGACGCTTACTCCTACAGTAACAGTTAACCGAAAACTAAAAGTAGCCCTAAACTAACTCCCTCAAACTAACTTCAAACCTAACCTAATCTGAAGGCTAAATGAAACCAAACACCTAACCCTAACCCTAGGCGGACACCTTAAGCTCAACCCCAACCCTAACTTGGCCCTGACGCTAACTCCAACAGTAACAGTTTCCCGAAAACTAACAGTAGCCCTAAACTGACTCCCTCAAACGAAGTTCAAACCTAACCTAACCTGAAGCCTAACTCAAACCATAGACCTAACCCTAACCCTAGGCGGACACTCGAAGGTCAACCACAACCCTAACCTGACCCTGACGCTATCTCCAACCAGAACACTGAACCGAAAACTAACAGTAGCCCTAAACTTACTCCTTCAAACTAAGTTCAAACCTAACCTAACCTGAAGTCTAACTCAAACCACAGACCTAACCCTAACCCTAGGCGGACACCTTAAGCTCAACCCCAACCCTATCCTGACCCTCACGCTAACTCCAACTGTAACACTGAACCGAAAACTAACAGTAGCCCTAAACTTACTCCCTCAAACTAAGTTCAAGCCTAACATAACCTGAAGCCTAACTCAAACAATAGACCTAACCCTAACCCTAGGCGGACACCTTAAGCTTAACCCCAACCCTAACCTGATCCTGAGGCTAAATCCAAACGTAACACTGAACTGAAAACTAACAGTAGCCCTAAACTTACTCCCTCAAAGTAAGTTCAATCCTAACCTAACCTGAAGCCTAAATGAAACCATAGAACTAACCCTAACCCTAGGCGGACACCTTATGCTTAACCCCCACCCTAACCTGACCTTGACGCTTACTCCAACCGTAACAGTTAAACGAAAACTAACAGTAGCCCTACACTGACTCCCTCAGACTAAGTTCAAACCTAACCTAACCTGAAGCCTAAATCAAATCATAGACCTAACCCTAACCCTAGGCGGACACCTTATGCTTAACCCCCACACTACCCTGACCCTGACGCTTACTACAACTGTAACAGTTAATCGAAAACTAACAGTAGCCCTAAACTTACTCCCTCAAACTAAGTTCAAACCTAACCTAACCTGAAGCCTAAATGAAACCATACACCTAACCCTAACCCTAGGCGGACACCTTAATCTCAACCCCAACCCTAACCTGGCCCTGACGCTAACTCCAACCGTAACAGTTTCCCGAAAACTAACAGTAGCCCTAAACTTACTCCTTCAAACTAAGTTCAAACCTAACCTAACCTGAAGCCTGAATCAAACCATACACCTATCCCTAACCCTAGGCGGACACCTGATTTTCAAACCCAACCCTAACCTGACCCTCACGCTAACTCCAGCCGTAACACTGAACCGAAAACTAACAGTAGCCCTAAACTTACTCCCTCAAACTAAGTTCAAACCTAACCTAACCTGAAGCCTAAATCAAACCATAAACCTAACCCTAACCCTAGGCGGACACCTTAAGCTCAACCCCAACCCTAACCTGGCCCTGACGCTAACTCCAACAGTAACAGTTACCCGAAAACTAATAGTAGCCCTAAACTTACTCCCTCAAACTAAGTTCAAACCTAACCTAACCTGAAGCCTTAATCTAACCATAGACCTAACCCTAAGCCTAGGCGGACTCCTTAAGCTCAACCCCAACCCTAACGTGACCCTCACGCTAACTCCAACTGTAACACTCAACTGAAAACTAACAGTAGCCCTAAACTGACTCGCTCAAACTAAGTTCAAACCTAAACTAACCTGAAGCCTAACTCAAACCATAGACCTAACCCTAACCCTAGGCGGACACCTTAAGCTCAACTCCAACCCTAACCTGACCCTGACGCTATCTCCAACCATAACACTGAACAGAAAACTAAAAGTAGCCCTAAACTTACTCCCTCAAACTAAGTTCAAACCTAACCTAACCTAAAGCCTAACTCAAACCACAGACCTAACCCTAACCCTAGGCGGACACCTTAAGCTCAACTCCATGCCTAACCTGACCCTGACGCTATCTCCAAACGTAACACTGAACCGAAAAATAACAGTAGCCCTAAACTTACTCAAAAAAACTAAGTTCAAACGTACCCTAACCTGGAGCCTAAATCAAACCATGGACCTAACCCTAACCCTAGGCGGACACCTCAAGCTAACCCAAACACTAACCTGACCCTGACGCTAACTCCAACCATAATACTGAACCGAAAACTGACAGTAGCCCTAAACTTACTCCCTCAAAATAAGTTCAAACCTAACCTAACCTGAAGCCAAAATCAAAACATACACCTAACCCTAACCCTAGGCGGACACCTTAAGCTCAACCCCAAACCTAACCTAACCCTGACGCTTACTCCAACCGTAACAGTTAACCGAAAACTAACAGTAGCCCTAAACTGACTCCCTCAAACTAAGTTCAAACCTAACCTAACCTGTAGCCTAAATCAAACCATAAACCTAACCCTAACCCTAGGCGGACACCTTAAGCTCAACCCCAACCCTAACCTGGCCCTGACGCTAACTCCAACAGTAACAGTTACCCGAAAACTAAGAGTAGCCCTAAGCTTACTCCCTCAAACTAAGTTCAAACCTAACCTAACCTGAAGCCTAAATCTAACCATACACCGAACCCTAACCCTAGGCGGACACCTTAAGCTCAACCCCAACACTAACCGGACCCTCATGCTAACTCCAAACGTAACACTGAACCGAAAACTAACAGTAGCCCTAAACTTACTCCCTCAAACTAAGTTCAATCCTAACCTAACCTGAAGCCTAAATGAAGCCATACACCTAACCCTAACCATAGGCGGACATCTTATGCTTTACCCCCACCCTAACCTGACCCTGACGCTTATTCCAACCGTAACACTGAACCGAAAACTAACAGTAGCCCTAAACTTAATCCCTCAAGCTAAGTTCAAACCTAACCTAACCTGAAGCCTATCTCAAATCAGAGACCTAACCCTAACCCTTGGCGGACACCTTAAGCTCAACCCCAACCCTAACCGGACACTCACGCTAACTCCAAATGTAACACTGAACCAAAAACTAACAGTTGCCCTAAACTTACTCCCTCAAACTAAGTTCAAACCTAACCTAACCTGAAGCCTAAATCAAACAATAGACCTAACCCTAAACCTAGTCAGACACCTTAAGCTCAACCCCAACCCTAACCTGACCCTGAGGTTAAATCCCACTGTAACACTGAACCGAAAAGTAACAGTAGCCCTAAACTTACTCCCTCAAACTAAGTTTAATCCTAACCTAACCTTAAGCCTAAATGAAACCATAGTCCTAAGCCTAACCCTAGGCGGACACCTTATGCTTAACCCCCACCCTAACCTAACCCTGACGCTTACTCCGACCGTAACAGTTAAACGAAAACTAACAGTAGCCCTAAACTTACTCCCTCAAACTAAGTTCAAACATAACCTAACCTGAAGCCTAAATCAAACCATACACCTAACCCTAACCCTAGGCGGACACCTTAAGCTCAACCCCAAACCTAACCTGACCCTGACGCTTACTCCACCCGTAACACTTAACCGAAAACTAACAGTAGCTCTAAACTTACTCCCTCACACTAAGTTCAAACATAACTTAACCTGGAGCCTAAATCAAACCATACACCTAACCCTAACCCTTGGCGGACACCTTAAGCTCAACCCCAGCCCTAACCTGGCCCTGACGCTAACTAAAACCGTAACAGTTACCCGAAAACTAACAGTAGCCCTAAACTTACTGCCTCAAACTATGTTCAAACCTAACCTAACCTGAAGCCTAAATCAAACCATACACCTAACCCTAACCCTAGGGGGACACCTGAAGTTCAAACCCAACACTAACCTGACCCTCACGCTCACTCCAACCGTAACACTGAACCGAAAACTAACAGTAGCCCTAAACTTACTCCCTAAAACTAAGTTCAAACCTAACCTAACCTGAAGCCTAACTCAAACCACTGACCTAACCCTAACCCTAGGCGGACACCTTAAGCTCAACCCCAACCCTAACCGGACCCTCATGCTAACTCCAAACGTAACACTGAACCAAAAACTTAACAGTAGCCCTAAACTTACTCCCTCAAACTAAGTTTAATCCTAACCTAACCTGAAGCCTAAATGAAACCATAGACCTAAACCTAACCCTAGGCGGACACCTTATGCATAACCCCAACCCAAACCTGACCCTGACGCTTACTCCAACTGTAACAGTTAACCGAAAACTAACAGTAGCCCTAAACTAACTCTCTGAAAGTAACTTCAAACCTAACCTAACCTGAAGCCTAAATCAAACCATACACCGAACCCTAACCCTAGGCGGACACCTTAAGCTCAACCCCAACCCTAACGTGACCCTCACGCTAACTCCAACTGTAACACTGAACCGAAAACTAACAGTAGCCCTAAACTTACTCCCTCAAACTAAGTTCAAACATAACCTAACCTGAAGCCTAAATCAAACCATACACCTAACCCTAACCCTAGGCGGACACACGAAGCTCAACCCCAACCCTAACCTGACCCTGATGCTATCTCCAACCTTAACACTGAACCGAAAACTAACAGTAGCTATGAACTTACTCACTCAAACTAAGTTCAAACCTAACCTAACCTGAAGCCTAACTCAAACCACAGACCTAACCCTAACCCTAGGCGGACACCTTTAGCTCAACTCCAACCCTAACCGGACCCTCATGATAACTCCAAACGTAACACTGAACCAAAAACTAACAGTAGCCCTAAACTTACTCCCTCAAACTAAGTTCAATCCTAACCTAACCTGAAGCCTAAATGAAACCATAGACCTAACCCTAACCCTAGGCGGACACCTTATGCTTAACCCCCACTCTAACCTGACCCTGACGCTTACTCCAACTGTAACAGTTAAACGAAACTAACAGTAGCCCTAAACTTACTACCTCAAACTAAGTTCAAACCTAACCTAACCTGAAGCCTAAATCAAACCATACACCTAACCCTAACCCTAGGCGGACACCTTAAGCTCAACCCCAAACCTAACCTGACCCTGACGCTTACTCCAACCGTAACAGTTAATCGAAAACTAACAGTAGCCCTAAACTGACTCCCTCAAACTAAGTTCAAACCTAACCTAACCTGAAGCCTAAATCAAATCATAGACCTAACCCTAACCCTAGGCGGACACCTTATGCTTAACCCCCACCCTACCCTGACCCTGACGCTTTCTCCAACTGTAACATTTTCCCGAAAACTAACAGTAGCCCTAAACTTACTCCCTCAAACTAACTTCAAACCTAACCTAACCTGAAGCCTAAATCAAACCATACACCTAACCCTAACCCTAGGTGGACACCGTAAGCTCAACCCCAACCCTAACCTGACCTCCAGGCTAACTCCAACCATATCACTGAACCGAAAACTAAGAGTAGCCCTAAACTTACTCGCTCAAACTATGTTCAAACCTAACCTAACCTGAAGCCTAACTCAAATCATAGACCTAAACCTAACAATAGGCGGACACCAGAAGCTCAACCACAACCCTAACCTGACCCTGACGCTATCTCCAACCGTAACACTGAATCGAAAACTAACAGTTGCCCTAAACTTACTCACTCAAACTAAGTTCAAACGTAACTTAACCTGAAGCCTAAATCAAACCACAGACCTAACACTAACCCTAGGCGGACACCTTAAGCTCCACTCCAACCCAAACCTGCCCCTGACGCTATCTCCAACCGTAACACTGAACCGAAAAGTATCAGTAGCCCTAAACTTACTCCCTTAAACTAAGTTTAATCCTAACCTAACCTGAAGCCTAAATGAAACCATAGTCCTAACCCTAACCCTAGGCGGACACCTTATGCTTAACCCCCACCCTCACCTAACCCTGACGCTTACTCCGACCGTAACAGTTAAACGAAACCTAACAGTAGCCCTAAACGTACTCCCTCAAACTCAGTTCAAACATAACCTAACCTGAAGCCTAAATCAAACCATACACCTACACCCTAACCGTAGGCGGACACCTTAAGCTCAACCCCAAACCTAACCTGACCCTGACGCTTACTCCACCGGTAACACTTAACCGAAAACTAACAGTAGCCCTAAACTTACTCCCTCACACTAAGTTCAAACATAACTTAACCTGGAGCCTAAATCAAACCATACACCTTACCCTAACACTTGGCGGACACCTTAAGCTCAACCCCAGCCCTAACCTGGCCCTGACGCTAACTCCAACCGTAACAGTTACCCGAAAACTAACAGTAGCCCTAAACTTACTGCCTCAAACTAAGTTCAAACCTAACCTAACCTGAAGCCTAAATCAAACCATACACCTAACCCTAACCCTAGGGGGACACCTGAAGTTCAAACCCAACCCTAACCTGACCCTCACGCTCACTCCAACCGTAACACTGAACCGAAAACTAACAGTAGCCCTAAACTTACTCCCTAAAACTAAGTTCAAACCTAACCTAACCTGAAGCCTAACTCAAACCACAGACCTAACCCTAACCCTAGGCGGACACCTTAAGCTCAACCCCAACCCTAACCGGACCCTCATGCTAACTCCAAACGTAACACTGAACCAAAAACTTAACAGTAGCCCTAAACTTACGCCCCCAAACTAAGTTTAATCCTAACCTAACCTGAAGCCTAAATGAAACCATAGACCTAAACCTAACCCTAGGCGGACACCTTATGCTTAACCCCAACCCTAACCTGACCCTGACGCTTACTCCAACTGTAACAGTTAACCGAAAACTAACAGTAACCCTAAACTAACTCTCTGAAAGTAACTTCAAAGCTAACCTAACCTGAAGCCTAAATCAAACCATACACCTAACCCTAACCCTAGGCGATTACCTTAAGCTCAACCCCAACCCTAACCTGACCCTCACGCTTACTCCAACCGTAACACTGAACCGAAAACTAACAGTAGCTCTAATCTTACTCCCTCAGACTAAGTTCAAACCTAACCTAACCTGAAGCATAACTCAAACCATAGACCTAACCCTAACCCTAGGCGGACACCTGAAGCTCAACCACAACCCTAACCTGACCCTGACGCTATCTCCAACCGTAACACTGAACCAAAAACTAACAGTAGCCCTAAACTTACTCCCTCAAGCTAAGTTCAAACCTAACCTAACCTGAAGCCTATCTCAAATCACAGACCTAACCCTAACCCTAGGCGGACACCTTAAGCTCAACCCCAACCCTAACCGGACACTCACGCTAACTCCAAATGTAACACTGAACCAAAAACTAACAGTTGCCCTAAACTTACTCCCTCAAACTAAGTTCAAACCTAACCTAACCTGAAGCCTAAATCAAACAATAAACCTAACCCTAACTCTAGGCAGACACCTTAAGCTCAACCCCAACCCTAACCTGACCCTGAGGTTAAATCCAACCGTAACACTGAACCGAAAAGTAACAGTAGCCCTAAACTTACTCCCTCAAACTAAGTTTAATCCTAACCTAACCTGAAGCCTAAATGAAACCATAGTCCTAACCCTAACCCTAGGCGGACACCTTATGCTTAACCCCCACCCTAACCTAACCCTGACGCTTACTCCGACCGTAACAGTTAAACGAAAACTAACAGTAACCCTAAACTTACTCCATCAAACTAAGTTCAAACATAACCTAACCTGAAGCATAAATCAAAACATACACCTAACCCTAACCCTAGGCGGACACCTTAAGCTCAACCCCAAACCTAACCTGACCCTGACGCTTACTCCACCCGTAACACTTAACCGAAAACTAACAGTAGCCCTAAACTTACTCCCTCACACTAAGTTCAAACATAACTTAACCTGGAGCCTAAATCAAACCATACACCTAACCCTAACCCTTGGCGGACACCTTAAGCGCAACCCCAGCCCTAACCTGGCCCTGTTGCTAACTCCAACCGTAACAGTTACCCGAAAACTAACAGTAGCCCTAAACTTACTGCCTCAAACTAAGTTCAAACCTAACCTAACCTGAAGCCTAAATCAAACCATACACCTAACCCTAACCCTAGGGGGACATCTGAAGTTCAAACCCAACCCTAACCTGACCCTCACGCTAACTCCAACCGTAACACTGAACCGAAAACTAACAGTAGCCCTAAACTTACTCCCTAAAACTAAGTTCAAACCTAACCTAACCTGAAGCCTAACTCAAATCATAGACCTAACCCAAACCCTAGGCGGACACCTGAAGCTCAACCCCAACCCTAACCTGACCCTGACGCTATCTCCAACCGTAACACTGAATCAAAAACTAACAGTAGCCATAAACATACTCACTCAAACTAAGTTCAAATGTAACCTAACCTGATGCCTAAATCAAACCACAGACCTAAACCTAACCCTAGGCGGACCCCTTAAGCTCAACTCCATCCCTAACCTGACCCTGACGCTATCTCCAACCGAAACACTGAACCGAAAACTAACAGTAGCCCTAAACTTACTCACTCAAACTAAGTTCAAACGTAACCTAACCTGGAGCCTAAATCAAACCATGGACCTAACCCTAACCCTAAGCAGACACCTCAAGCTAACACCAACACTAACCTGACCCTGACGCTAACTCCAACCATAATACTGAACCGAAAACTAACAGTAGCCCTAAACTTACTACCTCAAGCTAAGTTCAAACCTAACCTAACCTGAAGCCTAAATCAAACCATAAACCTAACCCTAACCCTAGGCGGACACATTAAGCTCAACCCCAACCCTAACCTGGCCCTGACGCTAACTCCAACAGTAACAGTTACCCGAAAACTAAGAGTAGCCCTTAACTTACTCCCTCAAACTAAGTTCAAACCTAACCTAACCTGAAGCCTGAATCTAACCATACACCGAACCCTAACCCTAGGCGGACACCTTAAGCTCAACCCCAACCCTAACGTTGCCCTCACGCTAACTCTAACCGTAACACTGAACCGAAAACTAACAGTAGCCCTAAACTTACTCCCTCAAACTAAGTTCAAACCTAACCTAACGTGAAGCATAACTCAAACCATAGACCTAACCCTAACCCTAGGCGGACACTCGAAGCTCAACCACAACCCTAACCTGACCCTGACGCTATCTCCAACCGTAACACTGAACCGAAAACTAACAGTAGCCCTAAACTTACTACCTCAAACTAAGTTCAAACCTAACCTAACCTAAAGCCTAACTCAAACCACAGACCTAACCCTAACCCTAGGCGGACACCTTAAGCTCAACCCCAACACTAACCGGACCCTCATGCTAACTCCAAACGTAACACTGAACCGAAAACTAACAGTAGCCCAAAACTTACTCCTTCAAACTAAGTTCAATCCTAACCTAACCTGAAGCCTAAATGAAACCATAGACCTAACCCTAAACCTAGGCGGACACCTTATGCTAAACCCCCACCCTAACCTGACCCTGATGTTTACTCCAAGTGAAACAGTTAACCGAAAACTAACAGTAGCCCTAAACTTACTCCCTGAAACTAACTTCAAACCTAACCTAACCTGAAGCCTAAATCAAACCATACACCGAACCCTAACCCTACGCGGACACCTTAAGCTCAACCCCAACCCTAACCTGACCTCCAGGCTAACTCCAACCATATCACTGAACCGAAAACTAAGAGTAATCCTAAACTTACTCGCTCAAACTAAGTTCAAACCTAACCTAACCTGAAGCCTAACTCAAATCATAGACCTAACCCTAACAATAGGCGGACACCTGAAACTCAACCCCAACCCTAACCTGACCCTGATGCTATCTCCAACCTTAACACTAAACCGAAAACTAACAGTAGCCATGAACTTACTCACTCAAACTAAGTTCAAACCTAACCTAACCTGAAGCCTAACTCAAACCACAGACCTAACCCTAAAACTAGGCGGACACCTTAAGCTCAACTCCAACCCTAACCGGACCCTCATGATAACTCCAAACGTAACACTGAACCAAAAACTAACAGTAGCCCTAAACTTACTCCCTCAAACTAAGTTCAATCCTAACCTAACCTGAAGCCTAAATGAAACCATAGACCTAACCCTAACCCTAGGAGGACACCTTATGCTTAACCCCCACTCTAACCTGACCCTGACGCTTACTCCAACCGTAACAGTTAAACGAAAACTAACAGTAGCCCTAAACTTACTCCCTCAAACTAAGTTCAAACCTAACCTAACCTGAAGCCTAAATCAAACCATACACCTAACCCTAACCCTAGGCGGACACCTTAAGCTCAACCCCAAACCTAACCTGACCCTGACGTTTACTCCAACCGTAACAGTTAACCGAAAACTAACAGTAGCCCTAAACTGACTCCCTCAAACTAAGTTCACACCTAACCTAACCTGAAGCCTAAATCAAATCATAGACCTAACCCTAACCCTAGGCGGACACCTTATGCTTAACCCCCACCCTACCCTGACCCTGACGCTTTCTCCAACTGTAATATTTTCCCGAAAACTAACAGTAGCCCTAAACTTACTCCCTCAAACTAACTTCAAACCTAACCTAACCTGAAGCCTAAATCAAACCATACACCTAACCCTAACCCTAGGTGGACACCGTAAGCTCAACCCCAACCCTAACCTGACCTCCAGGCTAACTCCAACCATATCACTGAACCGAAAACTAAGAGTAGCCCTAAACTTACTCGCTCAAACTATGTTCAAACCTAACCTAACCTGAAGCCTAACTCAAATCATAGACCTAAACCTAACAATAGGCGGACACCAGAAGCTCAACCACAACCCTAACCTGACCCTGACGCTATATCCAACCGTAACACTGAATCGAAAACTAACAGTAGCCCTAAACTTACTCACTCAAACTAAGTTCAAACGTAACTTAACCTGAAGCCTAAATCAAACCACAGACCTAACACTAACCCTAGGCGGACACCTTAAGCTCCACTCCAACCCAAACCTGCCCCTGACGCTATCTCCAACCGTAACACTGAACCGAAAAATAACATTAGCTCTAAACTTACTCCCTCAAACTAAGTTCTAACGTAACCTAACCTGGAGCCTAAATCAAACCATGGACCTAACCCGAACCCTAAGCGGACACCTCAAGCTAAACCCAACCCTAACCTGACCCTGACGCTAACTCCAACCATAATACTGAACCGAAAACTCACAGTAGCCCTAAACTTACTCCCTCAAACTAAGTTCAAACATAACCTAACCTGAAGCCTAAATCAAACCATACACCTAAACCTAACCCTAGGCGGACACCTTAAGCTCAACCCCAACCCTAACCTGGCCGTGACGCTAACTCCAACAGTAACAGTTACCTGAAAACTAACAGTAGCCCTAAACTAACTCCTTCAAACTAAGTTCAAAACTATCCTAACCTGAAGCCTAAATCAAACCATACACCTAACCCTAACCCTAGGCTGATACCTTAAGCTCAGCCCCAAACCTAACCTGACCCTGACACTTACACCAACAGTAACAGTTAACCGAAAACTAACAGTAGCCCTAAACTTACTCCCTCAAACTAAGTTCAAACCTAACCTAACCTGAAGCCTAAAAGAAACCATAGACCTAACCCTAACCCTAGGCGGACACCTTATGCTTAACCCCCACCCTAACCTGACCCTGAGGCTTACTCCGACCGTAACAGTTAAACGAAAACTAACAGAAGCCCTAAACTTACTCCCTCAAACTAAGTTCAAACATAACCTAACCTGAAGCCTAAATCAAACCATACACCTAACCCTAACCCTAGGCGGACACCTTAAGCTCAACCCCAAACCTAACCTGACCCTGACGATTACTCCACCCGTAACACTTAACCGAAAACTAACAGTAGCTCTAAACTTACTCCCTCACACTAAGTTCAAACATAACTTAACCTGGAGCCTAAATCAAACCATACACCTAACCCTAACCCTTGGCGGACACCTTAAGCTCAACCCCAGCCCTAACCTGGCCCTGACGCTAACTAAAACCGTAACAGTTACCCGAAAACTAACAGTAGCCCTAAACTTACTGCCTCAAACTATGTTCAAACCTAACCTAACCTGAAGCCTAAATCAAACCATACACCTAACCCTAACCCTAGGGGGACACCTGAAGTTCAAACCCAACACTAACCTGACCCTCACGCTCACTCCAACCGTAACACTGAACCGAAAACTAACAGTAGCCCTAAACTTACTCCCTAAAACTAAGTTCAAACCTAACCTAACCTGAAGCCTAACTCAAACCACTGACCTAACCCTAACCCTAGGCGGACACCTTAAGCTCAACCCCAACCCTAACCGGACCCTCATGCTAACTCCAAACGTAACACTGAACCAAAAACTTAACAGTAGCCCTAAACTTACTCCCTCAAACTAAGTTTAATCCTAACCTAACCTGAAGCCTAAATGAAACCATAGACCTAAACCTAACCCTAGGCGGACACCTTATGCATAACCCCAACCCAAACCTGACCCTGACGCTTACTCCAACTGTAACAGTTAACCGAAAACTAACAGTAGCCCTAAACTAACTCTCTGAAAGTAACTTCAAACCTAACCTAACCTGAAGCCTAAATCAAACCATACACCTAACCCTAACCCTAGGCGGACACCTTAAGCTCAACCCCAAACCTAACCTGACCCTGACGCTTACTCCACCCGTAACACTTAACCGAAAACTAACAGTAGCCCTAAACTTACTCCCTCACACTAAGTTCAAACATAACTTAACCTGGAGACTAAATCAAACCATACACCGAACCCTAACCCTTGGCGGACACCTTAAGCTCAACCCCAACCCTAACCTGGCCCTGACGCTAACTCCAACCGTAACAGTTACCCGAAAACTAACAGTAGCCCTAAACTTACTGCCTAAAACTAAGTTCAAACCTAACCTAACGTGAAGCCTAAATCAAACCATACACCTAACCCTAACCCTAGGGGGACACCTGAAGTTCAAACCCAACCCTAACATGACCCTCACGCTAACTCCAACCGTAACACTGAACCGAAAACTAACAGTAGCCCTAAACTTACTCCCTAAAACTAAGTTCAAACCTAACCTAACCTGAAGCCTAACTCAAATCATAGACCTAACCCTAACCCTAGGCGGACACCTGAAGCTCAACCCCAACCCTAACCTGACCCTGACGCTATCTCCAACCGTAACACTGAATCAAAAACTAACAGTAGCCCTAAACATACTCACTCAAACTAAGTTCAAATGTAACCTAACCTGAAGCCTAAATCAAACCACAGACCTAACCCTAACCCTAGGCGGACACCTTAAGCTCAACTCCATCCCTAACCTGACCCTGACGCTATCTCCAACCGTAACACTGAACCGAAAACTAACAGTAGCCCTAAACTTACTCACTCAAACTAAGTTCAAACGTAACCTAACCTGGAGCCTAAATCAAACCATGGACCTAACCCTAACCCTAAGCGGACACCTCAAGCTAACACCAACACTAACCTGACCCTGACGCTAACTCCAAACATAATACTGAACCGAAAACTAACAGTAGCCCTAAACTTACTCCCTCAAACTAAGTTCAAACCTAACCTAACCTGAAGCCTAAATCAAACCATACACCTAACCCTAACCCTAGGCGGACACCTTAAGCTCAACCCCAAACCTAACCTGACCCTGACCCTTACTCCAACCGTAACAGTTAACCGAAAACTAACAGTAGCCCTAAACTGACTCCCTCAAACTAAGTTCAAACCTAACCTAACCTGTAGCCTAAATCAAACCATAAACCTAACCCTAACCCTAGGGGGACACATTAAGCTCAACCCCAACCCTAAACTGGCCCTGACACTAACTCCAACAGTAACAGTTACCTGAAAACTAAGAGTAGCCCTAAACTTACTCCCTCAAACTAAGTTCAAACCTAACCTAACCTGAAGCCTAAATCTAACCATACACCGAACCCTAACCCTAGGCGGACACCTTAAGCTCAACCCCAACCCTAACGTGACCCTCACGCTAACTCCAACTGTAACACTGAACCGAAAACTAACAGTAGCCCTAAACTTACTCCCTCAAACTAAGTTCAAACATAACCTAACCTGAAGCCTAAATCAAACCATACACCTAACCCTAACCCTAGGCGGACACACGAAGCTCAACCCCAACCCTAACCTGACCCTGATGCTATCTCCAACCTTAACACTGAACCGAAAACTAACAGTAGCTATGAACTTACTCACTCAAACTAAGTTCAAACCTAACCTAACCTGAAGCCTAACTCAAACCACAAACCTAACCCTAACCCTAGGCGGACACCTTTAGCTCAACTCCAACCCTAACCGGACCCTCATGATAACTCCAAACGTAACACTGAACCAAAAACTAACAGTAGCCCTAAACTTACTCCCTCAAACTAAGTTCAATCCTAACCTAACCTGAAGCCTAAATGAAACCATAGACCTAACCCTAACCCTAGGCGGACACCTTATGCTTAACCCCCACTCTAACCTGACCCTGACGCTTACTCCAACTGTAACAGTTAAACGAAACTAACAGTAGCCCTAAACTTACTACCTCAAACTAAGTTCAAACCTAACCTAACCTGAAGCCTAAATCAAACCATACACCTAACCCTAACCCTAGGCGGACACCTTAAGCTCAACCCCAAACCTAACCTGACCCTGACGCTTACTCCAACCGTAACAGTTAATCGAAAACTAACAGTAGCCCTAAACTGACTCCCTCAAACTAAGTTCAAACCTAACCTAACCTGAAGCCTAAATCAAATCATAGACCTAACCCTAACCCTAGGCGGACACCTTATGCTTAACCCCCACCCTACCCTGACCCTGACGCTTTCTCCAACTGTAACATTTTCCTGAAAACTAACAGTAGCCCTAAACTTACTCCCTCAAACTAACTTCAAACCTAACCTAACCTGAAGCCTAAATCAAACCATACACCTAACCCTAACCCTAGGTGGACACCGTAAGCTCAACCCCAACCCTAACCTGACCTCCAGGCTAACTCCAACCATATCACTGAACCGAAAACTAAGAGTAGCCCTAAACTTACTCGCTCAAACTATGTTCAAACCTAACCTAACCTGAAGCCTAACTCAAATCATAGACCTAAACCTAACAATAGGCGGACACCAGAAGCTCAACCACAACCCTAACCTGACCCTGACGCTATCTCCAACCGTAACACTGAATCGAAAACTAACAGTTGCCCTAAACTTACTCACTCAAACTAAGTTCAAACGTAACTTAACCTGAAGCCTAAATCAAACCACAGACCTAACACTAACCCTAGGCGGACACCTTAAGCTCCACTCCAACCCAAACCTGCCCCTGACGCTATCTCCAACCGTAACACTGAACCGAAAAGTAACAGTAGCCCTAAACTTACTCCCTTAAACTAAGTTTAATCCTAACCTAACCTGAAGCCTAAATGAAACCATAGTCCTAACCCTAACCCTAGGCGGACACCTTATGCTTAACCCCCACCCTCACCTAACCCTGACGCTTACTCCGACCGTAACAGTTAAACGAAACCTAACAGTAGCCCTAAACGTACTCCCTCAAACTCAGTTCAAACATAACCTAACCTGAAGCCTAAATCAAACCATACACCTAACCCTAACCCTAGGCGGACACCTTAAGCTCAACCCCAAACCTAACCTGACCCTGACGCTTACTCCACCCGTAACACTTAACCGAAAACTAACAGTAGCCCTAAACTTACTCCCTCACACTAAGTTCAAACATAACTTAACCTGGAGCCTAAATCAAACCATACACCTAACCCTAACCCTTGGCGGACACCTTAAGCGCAACCCCAGCCCTAACCTGGCCCTGTTGCTAACTCCAACCGTAATAGTTACCCGAAAACTAACAGTAGCCCTAAACTTACTGCCTCAAACTAAGTTCAAACCTAACCTAACCTGAAGCCTAAATCAAACCATACACCTAACCCTAACCCTAGGGGGACATCTGAAGTTCAAACCCAACCCTAACCTGACCCTCACGCTAACTCCAACCGTAACACTGAACCGAAAACTAACAGTAGCCCTAAACTTACTCCCTAAAACTAAGTTCAAACCTAACCTAACCTGAAGCCTAACTCAAATCATAGACCTAACCCAAACCCTAGGCGGACACCTGAAGCTCAACCCCAACCCTAACCTGACCCTGACGCTATCTCCAACCGTAACACTGAATCAAAAACTAACAGTAGCCATAAACATACTCACTCAAACTAAGTTCAAATGTAACCTAACCTGATGCCTAAATCAAACCACAGACCTAAACCTAACCCTAGGCGGACCCCTTAAGCTCAACTCCATCCCTAACCTGACCCTGACGCTATCTCCAACCGAAACACTGAACCGAAAACTAACAGTAGCCCTAAACTTACTCACTCAAACTAAGTTCAAACGTAACCTAACCTGGAGCCTAAATCAAACCATGGACCTAACCCTAACCCTAAGCAGACACCTCAAGCTAACACCAACACTAACCTGACCCTGACGCTAACTCCAACCATAATACTGAACCGAAAACTAACAGTAGCCCTAAACTTACTCCCTCAAACTAAGTTCAAACCTAACCTAACCTGAAGCCTAAATCAAACCATAAACCTAACCCTAACCCTAGGCGGACACATTAAGCTCAACCCCAACCCTAACCTGGCCCTGACGCTAACTCCAACAGTAACAGTTACCCGAAAACTAAGAGTAGCCCTTAACTTACTCCCTCAAACTAAGTTCAAACCTAACCTAACCTGAAGCCTGAATCTAACCATACACCGAACCCTAACCCTAGGCGGACACCTTAAGCTCAACCCCAACCCTAACGTTGCCCTCACGCTAACTCCAACCGTAACACTGAACCGAAAACTAACAGTAGCCCTAAACTTACTCCCTCAAACTAAGTTCAAACCTAACCTAACGTGAAGCATAACTCAAACCATAGACCTAACCCTAACCCTAGGCGGACACTCGAAGCTCAACCACAACCCTAACCTGACCCTGACGCTATCTCCAACCGTAACACTGAACCGAAAACTAACAGTAGCCCTAAACTTACTACCTCAAACTAAGTTCAAACCTAACCTAACCTAAAGCCTAACTCAAACCACAGACCTAACCCTAACCCTAGGCGGACACCTTAAGCTCAACCCCAACACTAACCGGACCCTCATGCTAACTCCAAACGTAACACTGAACCGAAAACTAACAGTAGCCCAAAACTTACTCCTTCAAACTAAGTTCAATCCTAACCTAACCTGAAGCCTAAATGAAACCATAGACCTAACCCTAAACCTAGGCGGACACCTTATGCTAAACCCCCACCCTAACCTGACCCTGATGTTTACTCCAAGTGTAACAGTTAACCGAAAACTAACAGTAGCCCTAAACTTACTCCCTGAAACTAACTTCAAACCTAACCTAACCTGAAGCCTAAATCAAACCATACACCGAACCCTAACCCTACGCGGACACCTTAAGCTCAACCCCAACCCTAACCTGACCTCCAGGCTAACTCCAACCATATCACTGAACCGAAAACTAAGAGTAATCCTAAACTTACTCGCTCAAACTAAGTTCAAACCTAACCTAACCTGAAGCCTAACTCAAATCATAGACCTAACCCTAACAATAGGCGGACACCTGAAACTCAACCCCAACCCTAACCTGACCCTGATGCTATCTCCAACCTTAACACTAAACCGAAAACTAACAGTAGCCATGAACTTACTCACTCAAACTAAGTTCAAACCTAACCTAACCTGAAGCCTAACTCAAACCACAGACCTAACCCTAAAACTAGGCGGACACCTTAAGCTCAACTCCAACCCTAACCGGACCCTCATGATAACTCCAAACGTAACACTGAACCAAAAACTAACAGTAGCCCTAAACTTACTCCCTCAAACTAAGTTCAATCCTAACCTAACCTGAAGCCTAAATGAAACCATAGACCTAACCCTAACCCTAGGAGGACACCTTATGCTTAACCCCCACTCTAACCTGACCCTGACGCTTACTCCAACCGTAACAGTTAAACGAAAACTAACAGTAGCCCTAAACTTACTCCCTCAAACTAAGTTCAAACCTAACCTAACCTGAAGCCTAAATCAAACCATACACCTAACCCTAACCCTAGGCGGACACCTTAAGCTCAACCCCAAACCTAACCTGACCCTGACGTTTACTCCAACCGTAACAGTTAACCGAAAACTAACAGTAGCCCTAAACTGACTCCCTCAAACTAAGTTCACACCTAACCTAACCTGAAGCCTAAATCAAATCATAGACCTAACCCTAACCCTAGGCGGACACCTTATGCTTAACGCCCACCCTACCCTGACCCTGACGCTTTCTCCAACTGTAATATTTTCCCGAAAACTAACAGTAGCCCTAAACTTACTCCCTCAAACTAACTTCAAACCTAACCTAACCTGAAGCCTAAATCAAACCATACACCTAACCCTAACCCTAGGTGGACACCGTAAGCTCAACCCCAACCCTAACCTGACCTCCAGGCTAACTCCAACCATATCACTGAACCGAAAACTAAGAGTAGCCCTAAACTTACTCGCTCAAACTATGTTCAAACCTAACCTAACCTGAAGCCTAACTCAAATCATAGACCTAAACCTAACAATAGGCGGACACCAGAAGCTCAACCACAACCCTAACCTGACCCTGACGCTATATCCAACCGTAACACTGAATCAAAAACTAACAGTAGCCCTAAACTTACTCACTCAAACTAAGTTCAAACGTAACTTAACCTGAAGCCTAAATCAAACCACAGACCTAACACTAACCCTAGGCGGACACCTTAAGCTCCACTCCAACCCAAACCTGCCCCTGACGCTATCTCCAACCGTAACACTGAACCGAAAAATAACATTAGCTCTAAACTTACTCCCTCAAACTAAGTTCTAACGTAACCTAACCTGGAGCCTAAATCAAACCATGGACCTAACCCGAACCCTAAGCGGACACCTCAAGCTAAACCCAACCCTAACCTGACCCTGACGCTAACTCCAACCATAATACTGAACCGAAAACTCACAGTAGCCCTAAACTTACTCCCTCAAACTAAGTTCAAACATAACCTAACCTGAAGCCTAAATCAAACCATACACCTAAACCTAACCCTAGGCGGACACCTTAAGCTCAACCCCAACCCTAACCTGGCCGTGACGCTAACTCCAACAGTAACAGTTACCTGAAAACTAACAGTAGCCCTAAACTAACTCCTTCAAACTAAGTTCAAACCTATCCTAACCTGAAGCCTAAATCAAACCATACACCTAACCCTAACCCTAGGCTGATACCTTAAGCTCAGCCCCAAACCTAACCTGACCCTGACACTTACACCAACAGTAACAGTTAACCGAAAACTAACAGTAGCCCTAAACTTACTCCCTCAAACTAAGTTCAAACCTAACCTAACCTGAAGCCTAAAAGAAACCATAGACCTAACCCTAACCCTAGGCGGACACCTTATGCTTAACCCCCACCCTAACCTGACCCTGAGGCTTACTCCGACCGTAACAGTTAAACGAAAACTAACAGTAGCCCTAAACTTACTCCCTCAAACTAAGTTCAAACATAACCTAACCTGAAGCCTAAATCAAACCATACACCTAACCCTAACCCTAGGCGGACACCTTAAGCTCAACCCCAAACCTAACCTGACCCTGACGCTTACTCCACCCGTAACACTTAACCGAAAACTAACAGTAGCTCTAAACTTACTCCCTCACACTAAGTTCAAACATAACTTAACCTGGAGCCTAAATCAAACCATACACCTAACCCTAACCCTTGGCGGACACCTTAAGCTCAACCCCAGCCCTAACCTGGCCCTGACGCTAACTAAAACCGTAACAGTTACCCGAAAACTAACAGTAGCCCTAAACTTACTGCCTCAAACTATGTTCAAACCTAACCTAACCTGAAGCCTAAATCAAACCATACACCTAACCCTAACCCTAGGGGGACACCTGAAGTTCAAACCCAACACTAACCTGACCCTCACGCTCACTCCAACCGTAACACTGAACCGAAAACTAACAGTAGCCCTAAACTTACTCCCTAAAACTAAGTTCAAACCTAACCTAACCTGAAGCCTAACTCAAACCACTGACCTAACCCTAACCCTAGGCGGACACCTTAAGCTCAACCCCAACCCTAACCGGACCCTCATGCTAACTCCAAACGTAACACTGAACCAAAAACTTAACAGTAGCCCTAAACTTACTCCCTCAAACTAAGTTTAATCCTAACCTAACCTGAAGCCTAAATGAAACCATAGACCTAAACCTAACCCTAGGCGGACACCTTATGCATAACCCCAACCCAAACCTGACCCTGACGCTTACTCCAACTGTAACAGTTAACCGAAAACTAACAGTAGCCCTAAACTAACTCTCTGAAAGTAACTTCAAACCTAACCTAACCTGAAGCCTAAATCAAACCATACACCTAACCCTAACCCTAGGCGGACACCTTAAGCTCAACCCCAAACCTAACCTGACCCTGACGCTTACTCCACCCGTAACACTTAACCGAAAACTAACAGTAGCCCTAAACTTACTCCCTCACACTAAGTTCAAACATAACTTAACCTGGAGACTAAATCAAACCATACACCGAACCCTAACCCTTGGCGGACACCTTAAGCTCAACCCCAACCCTAACCTGGCCCTGACGCTAACTCCAACCGTAACAGTTACCCGAAAACTAACAGTAGCCCTAAACTTACTGCCTCAAACTAAGTTCAAACCTAACCTAACGTGAAGCCTAAATCAAACCATACACCTAACCCTAACCCTAGGGGGACACCTGAAGTTCAAACCCAACCCTAACATGACCCTCACGCTAACTCCAACCGTAACACTGAACCGAAAACTAACAGTAGCCCTAAACTTACTCCCTAAAACTAAGTTCAAACCTAACCTAACCTGAAGCCTAACTCAAATCATAGACCTAACCCTAACCCTAGGCGGACACCTGAAGCTCAACCCCAACCCTAACCTGACCCTGACGCTATCTCCAACCGTAACACTGAACCGAAAACTAACAGTAGCCCTAAACTTACTACCTCAAACTAAGTTCAAACCTAACCTAACCTAAAGCCTAACTCAAACCACAGACCTAACCCTAACCCTAGGCGGACACCTTAAGCTCAACCCCAACACTAACCGGACCCTCATGCTAACTCCAAACGTAACACTGAACCGAAAACTAACAGTAGCCCAAAACTTACTCCTTCAAACTAAGTTCAATCCTAACCTAACCTGAAGCCTAAATGAAACCATAGACCTAACCCTAAACCTAGGCGGACACCTTATGCTAAACCCCCACCCTAACCTGACCCTGATGTTTACTCCAAGTGAAACAGTTAACCGAAAACTAACAGTAGCCCTAAACTTACTCCCTGAAACTAACTTCAAACCTAACCTAACCTGAAGCCTAAATCAAACCATACACCGAACCCTAACCCTACGCGGACACCTTAAGCTCAACCCCAACCCTAACCTGACCTCCAGGCTAACTCCAACCATATCACTGAACCGAAAACTAAGAGTAATCCTAAACTTACTCGCTCAAACTAAGTTCAAACCTAACCTAACCTGAAGCCTAACTCAAATCATAGACCTAACCCTAACAATAGGCGGACACCTGAAACTCAACCCCAACCCTAACCTGACCCTGATGCTATCTCCAACCTTAACACTAAACCGAAAACTAACAGTAGCCATGAACTTACTCACTCAAACTAAGTTCAAACCTAACCTAACCTGAAGCCTAACTCAAAACCACAGACCTAACCCTAAAACTAGGCGGACACCTTAAGCTCAACTCCAACCCTAACCGGACCCTCATGATAACTCCAAACGTAACACTGAACCAAAAACTAACAGTAGCCCTAAACTTACTCCCTCAAACTAAGTTCAATCCTAACCTAACCTGAAGCCTAAATGAAACCATAGACCTAACCCTAACCCTAGGAGGACACCTTATGCTTAACCCCCACTCTAACCTGACCCTGACGCTTACTCCAACCGTAACAGTTAAACGAAAACTAACAGTAGCCCTAAACTTACTCCCTCAAACTAAGTTCAAACCTAACCTAACCTGAAGCCTAAATCAAACCATACACCTAACCCTAACCCTAGGCGGACACCTTAAGCTCAAACCCCAAACCTAACCTGACCCTGACGTTTACTCCAACCGTAACAGTTAACCGAAAACTAACAGTAGCCCTAAACTGACTCCCTCAAACTAAGTTCACACCTAACCTAACCTGAAGCCTAAATCAAATCATAGACCTAACCCTAACCCTAGGCGGACACCTTATGCTTAACGCCCACCCTACCCTGACCCTGACGCTTTCTCCAACTGTAATATTTTCCCGAAAACTAACAGTAGCCCTAAACTTACTCCCTCAAACTAACTTCAAACCTAACCTAACCTGAAGCCTAAATCAAACCATACACCTAACCCTAACCCTAGGTGGACACCGTAAGCTCAACCCCAACCCTAACCTGACCTCCAGGCTAACTCCAACCATATCACTGAACCGAAAACTAAGAGTAGCCCTAAACTTACTCGCTCAAACTATGTTCAAACCTAACCTAACCTGAAGCCTAACTCAAATCATAGACCTAAACCCTAACAATAGGCGGACACCAGAAGCTCAACCACAACCCTAACCTGACCCTGACGCTATATCCAACCGTAACACTGAATCAAAAACTAACAGTAGCCCTAAACTTACTCACTCAAACTAAGTTCAAACGTAACTTAACCTGAAGCCTAAATCAAACCACAGACCTAACACTAACCCTAGGCGGACACCTTAAGCTCCACTCCAACCCAAACCTGCCCCTGACGCTATCTCCAACCGTAACACTGAACCGAAAAAATAACATTAGCTCTAAACTTACTCCCTCAAACTAAGTTCTAACGTAACCTAACCTGGAGCCTAAATCAAACCATGGACCTAACCCGAACCCTAAGCGGACACCTCAAGCTAAACCCAACCCTAACCTGACCCTGACGCTAACTCCAACCATAATACTGAACCGAAAACTCACAGTAGCCCTAAACTTACTCCCTCAAACTAAGTTCAAACATAACCTAACCTGAAGCCTAAATCAAACCATACACCTAAACCTAACCCTAGGCGGACACCTTAAGCTCAACCCCAACCCTAACCTGGCCGTGACGCTAACTCCAACAGTAACAGTTACCTGAAAACTAACAGTAGCCCTAAACTAACTCCTTCAAACTAAGTTCAAACCTATCCTAACCTGAAGCCTAAATCAAAACCATACACCTAACCCTAACCCTAGGCTGATACCTTAAGCTCAGCCCCAAACCTAACCTGACCCTGACACTTA
Source organism: Tupaia tana (assembly GCA_026018925.1). Taxonomy (NCBI): domain Eukaryota; kingdom Metazoa; phylum Chordata; class Mammalia; order Scandentia; family Tupaiidae; genus Tupaia; species Tupaia tana. The sequence continues at coordinate 1,752,051 of JAKSZU010000034.1, read as the reverse complement.
CACCAACAGTAACAGTTAACCGAAAACTAACAGTAGCCCTAAACTTACTCCCTCAAACTAAGTTCAAACCTAACCTAACCTGAAGCCTAAAAGAAACCATAGACCTAACCCTAACCCTAGGCGGACACCTTATGCTTAACCCCCACCCTAACCTGACCCTGAGGCTTACTCCGACCGTAACAGTTAAACGAAAACTAACAGTAGCCCTAAACTTACTCCCTCAAACTAAGTTCAAACATAACCTAACCTGAAGCCTAAATCAAACCATACACCTAACCCTAACCCTAGGCGGACACCTTAAGCTCAACCCCAAACCTAACCTGACCCTGACGCTTACTCCACCCGTAACACTTAACCGAAAACTAACAGTAGCTCTAAACTTACTCCCTCACACTAAGTTCAAACATAACTTAACCTGGAGCCTAAATCAAACCATACACCTAACCCTAACCCTTGGCGGACACCTTAAGCTCAACCCCAGCCCTAACCTGGCCCTGACGCTAACTAAAACCGTAACAGTTACCCGAAAACTAACAGTAGCCCTAAACTTACTGCCTCAAACTATGTTCAAACCTAACCTAACCTGAAGCCTAAATCAAACCATACACCTAACCCTAACCCTAGGGGGGACACCTGAAGTTCAAACCCAACACTAACCTGACCCTCACGCTCACTCCAACCGTAACACTGAACCGAAAACTAACAGTAGCCCTAAACTTACTCCCTAAAACTAAGTTCAAACCTAACCTAACCTGAAGCCTAACTCAAACCACTGACCTAACCCTAACCCTAGGCGGACACCTTAAGCTCAACCCCAACCCTAACCGGACCCTCATGCTAACTCCAAACGTAACACTGAACCAAAAACTTAACAGTAGCCCTAAACTTACTCCCTCAAACTAAGTTTAATCCTAACCTAACCTGAAGCCTAAATGAAACCATAGACCTAAACCTAACCCTAGGCGGACACCTTATGCATAACCCCAACCCAAACCTGACCCTGACGCTTACTCCAACTGTAACAGTTAACCGAAAACTAACAGTAGCCCTAAACTAACTCTCTGAAAGTAACTTCAAACCTAACCTAAACCTGAAGCCTAAATCAAACCATACACCTAACCCTAACCCTAGGCGGACACCTTAAGCTCAACCCCAAACCTAACCTGACCCCTGACGCTTACTCCACCCGTAACACTTAACCGAAAACTAACAGTAGCCCTAAACTTACTCCCTCACACTAAGTTCAAACATAACTTAACCTGGAGACTAAATCAAACCATACACCGAACCCTAACCCTTGGCGGACACCTTAAGCTCAACCCCAACCCTAACCTGGCCCTGACGCTAACTCCAACCGTAACAGTTACCCGAAAACTAACAGTAGCCCTAAACTTACTGCCTCAAACTAAGTTCAAACCTAACCTAACGTGAAGCCTAAATCAAACCATACACCTAACCCTAACCCTAGGGGGACACCTGAAGTTCAAACCCAACCCTAACATGACCCTCACGCTAACTCCAACCGTAACACTGAACCGAAAACTAACAGTAGCCCTAAACTTACTCCCTAAAACTAAGTTCAAACCTAACCTAACCTGAAGCCTAACTCAAATCATAGACCTAACCCTAACCCTAGGCGGACACCTGAAGCTCAACCCCAACCCTAACCTGACCCTGACGCTATCTCCAACCGTAACACTGAACCGAAAACTAACAGTAGCCCTAAACTTACTACCTCAAACTAAGTTCAAAACCTAACCTAACCTAAAGCCTAACTCAAACCACAGACCTAACCCTAACCCTAGGCGGACACCTTAAGCTCAACCCCAAACACTAACCGGACCCTCATGCTAACTCCAAACGTAACACTGAACCGAAAACTAACAGTAGCCCAAAACTTACTCCTTCAAACTAAGTTCAATCCTAACCTAACCTGAAGCCTAAATGAAACCATAGACCTAACCCTAAACCTAGGCGGACACCTTATGCTAAACCCCCACCCTAACCTGACCCTGATGTTTACTCCAAGTGAAACAGTTAACCGAAAACTAACAGTAGCCCTAAACTTACTCCCTGAAACTAACTTCAAACCTAACCTAACCTGAAGCCTAAATCAAACCATACACCGAACCCTAACCCTACGCGGACACCTTAAGCTCAACCCCAACCCTAACCTGACCTCCAGGCTAACTCCAACCATATCACTGAACCGAAAACTAAGAGTAATCCTAAACTTACTCGCTCAAACTAAGTTCAAACCTAACCTAACCTGAAGCCTAACTCAAATCATAGACCTAACCCTAACAATAGGCGGACACCTGAAACTCAACCCCAACCCTAACCTGACCCTGATGCTATCTCCAACCTTAACACTAAACCGAAAACTAACAGTAGCCATGAACTTACTCACTCAAACTAAGTTCAAAACCTAACCTAACCTGAAGCCTAACTCAAACCACAGACCTAACCCTAAAACTAGGCGGACACCTTAAGCTCAACTCCAACCCTAACCGGACCCTCATGATAACTCCAAACGTAACACTGAACCAAAAACTAACAGTAGCCCTAAACTTACTCCCTCAAACTAAGTTCAATCCTAACCTAACCTGAAGCCTAAATGAAACCATAGACCTAACCCTAACCCTAGGAGGACACCTTATGCTTAACCCCCACTCTAACCTGACCCTGACGCTTACTCCAACCGTAACAGTTAAACGAAAACTAACAGTAGCCCTAAACTTACTCCCTCAAACTAAGTTCAAACCTAACCTAACCTGAAGCCTAAATCAAACCATACACCTAACCCTAACCCTAGGCGGACACCTTAAGCTCAACCCCAAACCTAACCTGACCCTGACGTTTACTCCAACCGTAACAGTTAACCGAAAACTAACAGTAGCCCTAAACTGACTCCCTCAAACTAAGTTCACACCTAACCTAACCTGAAGCCTAAATCAAATCATAGACCTAACCCTAACCCTAGGCGGACACCTTATGCTTAACGCCCACCCTACCCCTGACCCTGACGCTTTCTCCAACTGTAATATTTTCCCGAAAACTAACAGTAGCCCTAAACTTACTCCCCTCAAACTAACTTCAAACCTAACCTAACCTGAAGCCTAAATCAAACCATACACCTAACCCTAACCCTAGGTGGACACCGTAAGCTCAACCCCAACCCTAACCTGACCTCCAGGCCTAACTCCAACCATATCACTGAACCGAAAACTAAGAGTAGCCCTAAACTTACTCGCTCAAACTATGTTCAAACCTAACCTAACCTGAAGCCTAACTCAAATCATAGACCTAAACCTAACAATAGGCGGACACCAGAAGCTCAACCACAACCCTAACCTGACCCTGACGCTATATCCAACCGTAACACTGAATCAAAAACTAACAGTAGCCCTAAACTTACTCACTCAAACTAAGTTCAAACGTAACTTAACCTGAAGCCTAAATCAAACCACAGACCTAACACTAACCCTAGGCGGACACCTTAAGCTCCACTCCAACCCAAACCTGCCCCTGACGCTATCTCCAACCGTAACACTGAACCGAAAAATAACATTAGCTCTAAACTTACTCCCTCAAACTAAGTTCTAACGTAACCTAACCTGGAGCCTAAATCAAACCATGGACCTAACCCGAACCCTAAGCGGACACCTCAAGCTAAACCCAACCCTAACCTGACCCTGACGCTAACTCCAACCATAATACTGAACCGAAAACTCACAGTAGCCCTAAACTTACTCCCTCAAACTAAGTTCAAACATAACCTAACCTGAAGCCTAAATCAAACCATACACCTAAACCTAACCCTAGGCGGACACCTTAAGCTCAACCCCAACCCTAACCTGGCCGTGACGCTAACTCCAACAGTAACAGTTACCTGAAAACTAACAGTAGCCCTAAACTAACTCCTTCAAACTAAGTTCAAACCTATCCTAACCTGAAGCCTAAATCAAACCATACACCTAACCCCTAACCCTAGGCTGATACCTTAAGCTCAGCCCCAAACCTAACCTGACCCTGACACTTACACCAACAGTAACAGTTAACCGAAAACTAACAGTAGCCCTAAACTTACTCCCTCAAACTAAGTTCAAACCTAACCTAACCTGAAGCCTAAAAGAAACCATAGACCTAACCCTAACCCTAGGCGGACACCTTATGCTTAACCCCCCACCCTAACCTGACCCTGAGGCTTACTCCGACCGTAACAGTTAAACGAAAACTAACAGTAGCCCTAAACTTACTCCCTCAAACTAAGTTCAAACATAACCTAACCTGAAGCCTAAATCAAACCATACACCTAACCCTAACCCTAGGCGGACACCTTAAGCTCAACCCCAAACCTAACCTGACCCTGACGCTTACTCCACCCGTAACACTTAACCGAAAACTAACAGTAGCTCTAAACTTACTCCCTCACACTAAGTTCAAACATAACTTAACCTGGAGCCTAAATCAAACCATACACCTAACCCTAACCCTTGGCGGACACCTTAAGCTCAACCCCAGCCCTAACCTGGCCCTGACGCTAACTAAAACCGTAACAGTTACCCGAAAACTAACAGTAGCCCTAAACTTACTGCCTCAAACTATGTTCAAACCTAACCTAACCTGAAGCCTAAATCAAACCATACACCTAACCCTAACCCTAGGGGGACACCTGAAGTTCAAACCCAACACTAACCTGACCCTCACGCTCACTCCAACCGTAACACTGAACCGAAAACTAACAGTAGCCCTAAACTTACTCCCTAAAACTAAGTTCAAACCTAACCTAACCTGAAGCCTAACTCAAACCACTGACCTAACCCTAACCCTAGGGCGGACACCTTAAGCTCAACCCCAACCCTAACCGGACCCTCATGCTAACTCCAAACGTAACACTGAACCAAAAACTTAACAGTAGCCCTAAACTTACTCCCTCAAACTAAGTTTAATCCTAACCTAACCTGAAGCCTAAATGAAACCATAGACCTAAACCTAACCCTAGGCGGGACACCTTATGCATAACCCCAACCCAAACCTGACCCTGACGCTTACTCCAACTGTAACAGTTAACCGAAAAACTAACAGTAGCCCTAAACTAACTCTCTGAAAGTAACTTCAAACCTAACCTAACCTGAAGCCTAAATCAAAACCATACACCTAACCCTAACCCTAGGCGGACAACCTTAAGCTCAACCCCAAACCTAACCTGACCCTGACGCTTACTCCACCCGTAACACTTAACCGAAAACTAACAGTAGCCCTAAACTTACTCCCTCACACTAAGTTCAAACATAACTTAACCTGGAGACTAAATCAAAACCATACACCGAACCCTAACCCTTGCGGACACCTTAAGCTCAACCCCAACCCTAACCTGGCCCTGACGCTAACTCCAACCGTAACAGTTACCCGAAAACTAACAGTAGCCCTAAACTTACTGCCTCAAACTAAGTTCAAACCTAACCTAACGTGAAGCCTAAATTCAAACCATACACCTAACCCTAACCCTAGGGGGACACCTGAAGTTCAAACCCAACCCTAACATGACCCTCACGCTAACTCCAACCGTAACACTGAACCGAAAACTAACAGTAGCCCTAAACTTACTCCCTAAAACTAAGTTCAAACCTAACCTAACCTGAAGCCTAACTCAAATCATAGACCTAACCCTAACCCTAGGCGGACACCTGAAGCTCAACCCCAACCCTAACCTGACCCTGACGCTATCTCCAACCGTAACACTGAACCGAAAACTAACAGTAGCCCTAAACTTACTACCTCAAACTAAGTTCAAACCTAACCTAACCTAAAGCCTAACTCAAACCACAGACCTAACCCTAACCCTAGGCGGACACCTTAAGCTCAACCCCAACACTAACCGGACCCTCATGCTAACTCCAAACGTAACACTGAACCGAAAACTAACAGTAGCCCAAAACTTACTCCTTCAAACTAAGTTCAATCCTAACCTAACCTGAAGCCTAAATGAAACCATAGACCTAACCCTAAACCTAGGCGGACACCTTATGCTAAACCCCCACCCTAACCTGACCCTGATGTTTACTCCAAGTGTAACAGTTAACCGAAAACTAACAGTAGCCCTAAACTTACTCCCTGAAACTAACTTCAAACCTAACCTAACCTGAAGCCTAAATCAAACCATACACCGAACCCTAACCCTACGCGGACACCTTAAGCTCAACCCCAACCCTAACCTGACCTCCAGGCTAACTCCAACCATATCACTGAACCGAAAACTAAGAGTAATCCTAAACTTACTCGCTCAAACTAAGTTCAAACCTAACCTAACCTGAAGCCTAACTCAAATCATAGACCTAACCCTAACAATAGGCGGACACCTGAAACTCAACCCCAACCCTAACCTGACCCTGATGCTATCTCCAACCTTAACACTAAACCGAAAACTAACAGTAGCCATGAACTTACTCACTCAAACTAAGTTCAAACCTAACCTAACCTGAAGCCTAACTCAAACCACAGACCTAACCCTAAAACTAGGCGGACACCTTAAGCTCAACTCCAACCCTAACCGGACCCTCATGATAACTCCAAACGTAACACTGAACCAAAAACTAACAGTAGCCCTAAACTTACTCCCTCAAACTAAGTTCAATCCTAACCTAACCTGAAGCCTAAATGAAACCATAGACCCTAACCCTAACCCTAGGAGGGACACCTTATGCTTAACCCCCACTCTAACCTGACCCTGACGCTTACTCCAACCGTAACAGTTAAACGAAAACTAACAGTAGCCCTAAACTTACTCCCTCAAACTAAGTTCAAACCTAACCTAACCTGAAGCCTAAATCAAACCATACACCTAACCCTAACCCTAGGCGGACACCTTAAGCTCAACCCCAAACCTAACCTGACCCTGACGTTTACTCCAACCGTAACAGTTAACCGAAAACTAACAGTAGCCCTAAACTGACTCCCTCAAACTAAGTTCACACCTAACCTAACCTGAAGCCTAAATCAAATCATAGACCTAACCCTAACCCTAGGCGGACACCTTATGCTTAACGCCCACCCTACCCTGACCCTGACGCTTTCTCCAACTGTAATATTTTCCCGAAAACTAACAGTAGCCCTAAACTTACTCCCTCAAACTAACTTCAAACCTAACCTAACCTGAAGCCTAAATCAAACCATACACCTAACCCTAACCCTAGGTGGACACCGTAAGCTCAACCCCAACCCTAACCTGACCTCCAGGCTAACTCCAACCATATCACTGAACCGAAAACTAAGAGTAGCCCTAAACTTACTCGCTCAAACTATGTTCAAACCTAACCTAACCTGAAGCCTAACTCAAATCATAGACCTAAACCTAACAATAGGCGGACACCAGAAGCTCAACCACAACCCTAACCTGACCCTGACGCTATATCCAACCGTAACACTGAATCGAAAACTAACAGTAGCCCTAAACTTACTCACTCAAACTAAGTTCAAACGTAACTTAACCTGAAGCCTAAATCAAACCACAGACCTAACACTAACCCTAGGCGGACACCTTAAGCTCCACTCCAACCCAAACCTGCCCCTGACGCTATCTCCAACCGTAACACTGAACCGAAAAATAACATTAGCTCTAAACTTACTCCCTCAAACTAAGTTCTAACGTAACCTAACCTGGAGCCTAAATCAAACCATGGACCTAACCCGAACCCTAAGCGGACACCTCAAGCTAAACCCAACCCTAACCTGACCCTGACGCTAACTCCAACCATAATACTGAACCGAAAACTCACAGTAGCCCTAAACTTACTCCCTCAAACTAAGTTCAAACATAACCTAACCTGAAGCCTAAATCAAACCATACACCTAAACCTAACCCTAGGCGGACACCTTAAGCTCAACCCCAACCCTAACCTGGCCGTGACGCTAACTCCAACAGTAACAGTTACCTGAAAACTAACAGTAGCCCTAAACTAACTCCTTCAAACTAAGTTCAAAACTATCCTAACCTGAAGCCTAAATCAAACCATACACCTAACCCTAACCCTAGGCTGATACCTTAAGCTCAGCCCCAAACCTAACCTGACCCTGACACTTACACCAACAGTAACAGTTAACCGAAAACTAACAGTAGCCCTAAACTTACTCCCTCAAACTAAGTTCAAACCTAACCTAACCTGAAGCCTAAAAGAAACCATAGACCTAACCCTAACCCTAGGCGGACACCTTATGCTTAACCCCCACCCTAACCTGACCCTGAGGCTTACTCCGACCGTAACAGTTAAACGAAAACTAACAGAAGCCCTAAACTTACTCCCTCAAACTAAGTTCAAACATAACCTAACCTGAAGCCTAAATCAAACCATACACCTAACCCTAACCCTAGGCGGACACCTTAAGCTCAACCCCAAACCTAACCTGACCCTGACGATTACTCCACCCGTAACACTTAACCGAAAACTAACAGTAGCTCTAAACTTACTCCCTCACACTAAGTTCAAACATAACTTAACCTGGAGCCTAAATCAAACCATACACCTAACCCTAACCCTTGGCGGACACCTTAAGCTCAACCCCAGCCCTAACCTGGCCCTGACGCTAACTAAAACCGTAACAGTTACCCGAAAACTAACAGTAGCCCTAAACTTACTGCCTCAAACTATGTTCAAACCTAACCTAACCTGAAGCCTAAATCAAACCATACACCTAACCCTAACCCTAGGGGGACACCTGAAGTTCAAACCCAACACTAACCTGACCCTCACGCTCACTCCAACCGTAACACTGAACCGAAAACTAACAGTAGCCCTAAACTTACTCCCTAAAACTAAGTTCAAACCTAACCTAACCTGAAGCCTAACTCAAACCACTGACCTAACCCTAACCCTAGGCGGACACCTTAAGCTCAACCCCAACCCTAACCGGACCCTCATGCTAACTCCAAACGTAACACTGAACCAAAAACTTAACAGTAGCCCTAAACTTACTCCCTCAAACTAAGTTTAATCCTAACCTAACCTGAAGCCTAAATGAAACCATAGACCTAAACCTAACCCTAGGCGGACACCTTATGCATAACCCCAACCCAAACCTGACCCTGACGCTTACTCCAACTGTAACAGTTAACCGAAAACTAACAGTAGCCCTAAACTAACTCTCTGAAAGTAACTTCAAACCTAACCTAACCTGAAGCCTAAATCAAACCATACACCTAACCCTAACCCTAGGCGGACACCTTAAGCTCAACCCCAAACCTAACCTGACCCTGACGCTTACTCCACCCGTAACACTTAACCGAAAACTAACAGTAGCCCTAAACTTACTCCCTCACACTAAGTTCAAACATAACTTAACCTGGAGACTAAATCAAACCATACACCGAACCCTAACCCTTGGCGGACACCTTAAGCTCAACCCCAACCCTAACCTGGCCCTGACGCTAACTCCAACCGTAACAGTTACCCGAAAACTAACAGTAGCCCTAAACTTACTGCCTAAAACTAAGTTCAAACCTAACCTAACGTGAAGCCTAAATCAAACCATACACCTAACCCTAACCCTAGGGGGACACCTGAAGTTCAAACCCAACCCTAACATGACCCTCACGCTAACTCCAACCGTAACACTGAACCGAAAACTAACAGTAGCCCTAAACTTACTCCCTAAAACTAAGTTCAAACCTAACCTAACCTGAAGCCTAACTCAAATCATAGACCTAACCCTAACCCTAGGCGGACACCTGAAGCTCAACCCCAACCCTAACCTGACCCTGACGCTATCTCCAACCGTAACACTGAATCGAAAACTAACAGTAGCCCCTAAACATACTCACTCAAACTAAGTTCAAATGTAACCTAACCTGAAGCCTAAATCAAACCACAGACCTAACCCTAACCCTAGGCGGACACCTTAAGCTCAACTCCAACCCTAACCTGACCCTGACGCTATCTCCAACCGTAACACTGAACCGAAAACTAACAGTAGCCCTAAACTTACTCACTCAAACTAAGTTCAAACGTAACCTAACCTGGAGCCTAAATCAAACCATGGACCTAACCCTAACCCTAAGCGGACACCTCAAGCTAACACCAACACTAACCTGACCCTGACGCTAACTCCAAACATAATACTGAACCGAAAACTAACAGTAGCCCTAAACTTACTCCCTCAAACTAAGTTCAAACCTAACCTAACCTGAAGCCTAAATCAAACCATACACCTAACCCTAACCCTAGGCGGACACCTTAAGCTCAACCCCAAACCTAACCTGACCCTGACCCTTACTCCAACCGTAACAGTTAACCGAAAACTAACAGTAGCCCTAAACTGACTCCCTCAAAACTAAGTTCAAACCTAACCTAACCTGTAGCCTAAATCAAACCATAAACCTAACCCTAACCCTAGGGGGGACACATTAAGCTCAACCCCAACCCTAAACTGGCCCTGACACTAACTCCAACAGTAACAGTTACCTGAAAACTAAGAGTAGCCCTAAACTTACTCCCTCAAACTAAGTTCAAACCTAACCTAACCTGAAGCCTAAATCTAACCATACACCGAACCCTAACCCTAGGCGGACACCTTAAGCTCAACCCCAACCCTAACGTGACCCTCACGCTAACTCCAACTGTAACACTGAACCGAAAACTAACAGTAGCCCTAAACTTACTCCCTCAAACTAAGTTCAAACATAACCTAACCTGAAGCCTAAATCAAACCATACACCTAACCCTAACCCTAGGCGGACACACGAAGCTCAACCCCAACCCTAACCTGACCCTGATGCTATCTCCAACCTTAACACTGAACCGAAAACTAACAGTAGCTATGAACTTACTCACTCAAACTAAGTTCAAACCTAACCTAACCTGAAGCCTAACTCAAACCACAAACCTAACCCTAACCCTAGGCGGACACCTTTAGGCTCAACTCCAACCCTAACCGGACCCTCATGATAACTCCAAACGTAACACTGAACCAAAAACTAACAGTAGCCCTAAACTTACTCCCTCAAACTAAGTTCAATCCTAACCTAACCTGAAGCCTAAATGAAACCATAGACCTAACCCTAACCCTAGGCGGACACCTTATGCTTAACCCCCACTCTAACCTGACCCTGACGCTTACTCCAACTGTAACAGTTAAACGAAACTAACAGTAGCCCTAAACTTACTACCTCAAACTAAGTTCAAACCTAACCTAACCTGAAGCCTAAATCAAACCATACACCTAACCCTAACCCTAGGCGGACACCTTAAGCTCAACCCCAAACCTAACCTGACCCTGACGCTTACTCCAACCGTAACAGTTAATCGAAAACTAACAGTAGCCCTAAACTGACTCCCTCAAACTAAGTTCAAACCTAACCTAACCTGAAGCCTAAATCAAATCATAGACCTAACCCTAACCCTAGGCGGACACCTTATGCTTAACCCCCACCCTACCCTGACCCTGACGCTTTCTCCAACTGTAACATTTTCCCGAAAACTAACAGTAGCCCTAAACTTACTCCCTCAAACTAACTTCAAACCTAACCTAACCTGAAGCCTAAATCAAACCATACACCTAACCCTAACCCTAGGTGGACACCGTAAGCTCAACCCCAACCCTAACCTGACCTCCAGGCTAACTCCAACCATATCACTGAACCGAAAACTAAGAGTAGCCCTAAACTTACTCGCTCAAACTATGTTCAAACCTAACCTAACCTGAAGCCTAACTCAAATCATAGACCTAAACCTAACAATAGGCGGACACCAGAAGCTCAACCACAACCCTAACCTGACCCTGACGCTATCTCCAACCGTAACACTGAATCGAAAACTAACAGTTGCCCTAAACTTACTCACTCAAACTAAGTTCAAACGTAACTTAAACCTGAAGCCTAAATCAAACCACAGACCTAACACTAACCCTAGGCGGACACCTTAAGCTCCACTCCAACCCAAACCTGCCCCTGACGCTATCTCCAACCGTAACACTGAACCGAAAAGTAACAGTAGCCCTAAACTTACTCCCTTAAACTAAGTTTAATCCTAACCTAACCTGAAGCCTAAATGAAACCATAGTCCTAACCCTAACCCTAGGCGGACACCTTATGCTTAACCCCCACCCTCACCTAACCCTGACGCTTACTCCGACCGTAACAGTTAAACGAAACCTAACAGTAGCCCTAAACGTACTCCCTCAAACTCAGTTCAAACATAACCTAACCTGAAGCCTAAATCAAACCATACACCTAACCCTAACCCTAGGCGGACACCTTAAGCTCAACCCCAAACCTAACCTGACCCTGACGCTTACTCCACCCGTAACACTTAACCGAAAACTAACAGTAGCCCTAAACTTACTCCCTCACACTAAGTTCAAACATAACTTAACCTGGAGCCTAAATCAAACCATACACCTAACCCTAACCCTTGGCGGACACCTTAAGCGCAACCCCAGCCCTAACCTGGCCCTGTTGCTAACTCCAACCGTAATAGTTACCCGAAAACTAACAGTAGCCCTAAACTTACTGCCTCAAACTAAGTTCAAACCTAACCTAACCTGAAGCCTAAATCAAACCATACACCTAACCCTAACCCTAGGGGGACATCTGAAGTTCAAACCCAACCCTAACCTGACCCTCACGCTAACTTCCAACCGTAACACTGAACCGAAAACTAACAGTAGCCCTAAACTTACTCCCTAAAACTAAGTTCAAACCTAACCTAACCTGAAGCCTAACTCAAATCATAGACCTAACCCAAACCCTAGGCGGGACACCCTGAAGCTCAACCCCAACCCTAACCTGACCCTGACGCTATCTCCAACCGTAACACTGAATCAAAAACTAACAGTAGCCATAAACATACTCACTCAAACTAAGTTCAAATGTAACCTAACCTGATGCCTAAATCAAACCACAGACCTAAACCTAACCCTAGGCGGACCCCTTAAGCTCAACTCCATCCCTAACCTGACCCTGACGCTATCTCCAACCGAAACACTGAACCGAAAACTAACAGTAGCCCTAAACTTACTCACTCAAACTAAGTTCAAACGTAACCTAACCTGGAGCCTAAATCAAACCATGGACCTAACCCTAACCCTAAGCAGACACCTCAAGCTAACACCAACACTAACCTGACCCTGACGCTAACTCCAACCATAATACTGAACCGAAAACTAACAGTAGCCCTAAACTTACTCCCTCAAACTAAGTTCAAACCTAACCTAACCTGAAGCCTAAATCAAACCATAAACCTAACCCTAACCCTAGGCGGACACATTAAGCTCAACCCCAACCCTAACCTGGCCCTGACGCTAACTCCAACAGTAACAGTTACCCGAAAACTAAGAGTAGCCCTTAACTTACTCCCTCAAACTAAGTTCAAACCTAACCTAACCTGAAGCCTGAATCTAACCATACACCGAACCCTAACCCTAGGCGGACACCTTAAGCTCAACCCCAACCCTAACGTTGCCCTCACGCTAACTCCAACCGTAACACTGAACCGAAAACTAACAGTAGCCCTAAACTTACTCCCTCAAACTAAGTTCAAACCTAACCTAACGTGAAGCATAACTCAAACCATAGACCTAACCCTAACCCTAGGCGGACACTCGAAGCTCAACCACAACCCTAACCTGACCCTGACGCTATCTCCAACCGTAACACTGAACCGAAAACTAACAGTAGCCCTAAACTTACTACCTCAAACTAAGTTCAAACCTAACCTAACCTAAAGCCTAACTCAAACCACAGACCTAACCCTAACCCTAGGCGGGACACCTTAAGCTCAACCCCAACACTAACCGGACCCTCATGCTAACTCCAAACGTAACACTGAACCGAAAACTAACAGTAGCCCAAAACTTACTCCTTCAAACTAAGTTCAATCCTAACCTAACCTGAAGCCTAAATGAAACCATAGACCTAACCCTAAACCTAGGCGGACACCTTATGCTAAACCCCCACCCTAACCTGACCCTGATGTTTACTCCAAGTGTAACAGTTAACCGAAAACTAACAGTAGCCCTAAACTTACTCCCTGAAACTAACTTCAAACCTAACCTAACCTGAAGCCTAAATCAAACCATACACCGAACCCTAACCCTACGCGGACACCTTAAGCTCAACCCCCAACCCTAACCTGACCTCCAGGCTAACTCCAACCATATCACTGAACCGAAAACTAAGAGTAATCCTAAACTTACTCGCTCAAACTAAGTTCAAACCTAACCTAACCTGAAGCCTAACTCAAATCATAGACCTAACCCCTAACAATAGGCGGACACCTGAAACTCAACCCCAACCCTAACCTGACCCTGATGCTATCTCCAACCTTAACACTAAACCGAAAACTAACAGTAGCCATGAACTTACTCACTCAAACTAAGTTCAAACCTAACCTAACCTGAAGCCTAACTCAAACCACAGACCTAACCCTAAAACTAGGCGGACACCTTAAGCTCAACTCCAACCCTAACCGGACCCTCATGATAACTCCAAACGTAACACTGAACCAAAAACTAACAGTAGCCCTAAACTTACTCCCCTCAAACTAAGTTCAATCCTAACCTAACCTGAAGCCTAAATGAAACCATAGACCTAACCCTAACCCTAGGAGGACACCTTATGCTTAACCCCCACTCTAACCTGACCCTGACGCTTACTCCAACCGTAACAGTTAAACGAAAACTAACAGTAGCCCTAAACTTACTCCCTCAAACTAAGTTCAAACCTAACCTAACCTGAAGCCTAAATCAAACCATACACCTAACCCTAACCCTAGGCGGACACCTTAAGCTCAACCCCAAACCTAACCTGACCCTGACGTTTACTCCAACCGTAACAGTTAACCGAAAACTAACAGTAGCCCTAAACTGACTCCCTCAAACTAAGTTCACACCTAACCTAACCTGAAGCCTAAATCAAATCATAGACCTAACCCTAACCCTAGGCGGACACCTTATGCTTAACGCCCACCCTACCCTGACCCTGACGCTTTCCTCCAACTGTAATATTTTTCCCGAAAACTAACAGTAGCCCTAAACTTACTCCCTCAAACTAACTTCAAACCTAACCTAACCTGAAGCCTAAATCAAACCATACACCTAACCCTAACCCTAGGTGGACACCGTAAGCTCAACCCCAACCCTAACCTGACCTCCAGGCTAACTCCAACCATATCACTGAACCGAAAACTAAGAGTAGCCCCTAAACTTACTCGCTCAAACTATGTTCAAACCTAACCTAACCTGAAGCCTAACTCAAATCATAGACCTAAACCTAACAATAGGCGGACACCAGAAGCTCAACCACAACCCCTAACCTGACCCTGACGCTATATCCAACCGTAACACTGAATCAAAAACTAACAGTAGCCCTAAACTTACTCACTCAAACTAAGTTCAAACGTAACTTAACCTGAAGCCTAAATCAAACCACAGACCTAACACTAACCCTAGGCGGACACCTTAAGCTCCACTCCAACCCAAACCTGCCCCTGACGCTATCTCCAACCGTAACACTGAACCGAAAAATAACATTAGCTCTAAACTTACTCCCTCAAACTAAGTTCTAACGTAACCTAACCTGGAGCCTAAATCAAACCATGGACCTAACCCGAACCCTAAGCGGACACCTCAAGCTAAACCCAACCCTAACCTGACCCTGACGCTAACTCCCCAACCATAATACTGAACCGAAAACTCACAGTAGCCCTAAACTTACTCCCTCAAACTAAGTTCAAACATAACCTAACCTGAAGCCTAAATCAAACCATACACCTAAACCCTAACCCTAGGCGGACACCTTAAGCTCAACCCCAACCCTAACCTGGCCGTGACGCTAACTCCAACAGTAACAGTTACCTGAAAACTAACAGTAGCCCTAAACTAACTCCTTCAAACTAAGTTCAAAACCTATCCTAACCTGAAGCCTAAATCAAACCATACACCTAACCCTAACCCTAGGCTGATACCTTAAGCTCAGCCCCAAACCTAACCTGACCCTGACACTTACACCAACAGTAACAGTTAACCGAAAACTAACAGTAGCCCTAAACTTACTCCCTCAAACTAAGTTCAAACCTAACCTAACCTGAAGCCTAAAAGAAACCATAGACCTAACCCTAACCCTAGGCGGACACCTTATGCTTAACCCCCACCCTAACCTGACCCTGAGGCTTACTCCGACCGTAACAGTTAAACGAAAACTAACAGTAGCCCTAAACTTACTCCCTCAAACTAAGTTCAAACATAACCTAACCTGAAGCCTAAATCAAACCATACACCTAACCCTAACCCTAGGCGGACACCTTAAGCTCAACCCCAAACCTAACCTGACCCTGACGCTTACTCCACCCGTAACACTTAACCGAAAACTAACAGTAGCTCTAAACTTACTCCCTCACACTAAGTTCAAACATAACTTAACCTGGAGCCTAAATCAAACCATACACCTAACCCTAACCCTTGGCGGACACCTTAAGCTCAACCCCAGCCCTAACCTGGCCCTGACGCTAACTAAAACCGTAACAGTTACCCGAAAACTAACAGTAGCCCTAAACTTACTGCCTCAAACTATGTTCAAACCTAACCTAACCTGAAGCCTAAATCAAACCATACACCTAACCCTAACCCTAGGGGGACACCTGAAGTTCAAACCCAACACTAACCTGACCCTCACGCTCACTCCAACCGTAACACTGAACCGAAAACTAACAGTAGCCCTAAACTTACTCCCTAAAACTAAGTTCAAACCTAACCTAACCTGAAGCCTAACTCAAACCACTGACCTAACCCTAACCCTAGGCGGACACCTTAAGCTCAATCCCCAACCCTAACCGGACCCTCATGCTAACTCCAAACGTAACACTGAACCAAAAACTTAACAGTAGCCCTAAACTTACTCCCTCAAACTAAGTTTAATCCTAACCTAACCTGAAGCCTAAATGAAACCATAGACCTAAACCTAACCCTAGGCGGACACCTTATGCATAACCCCAACCCAAACCTGACCCTGACGCTTACTCCAACTGTAACAGTTAACCGAAAACTAACAGTAGCCCTAAACTAACTCTCTGAAAGTAACTTCAAACCTAACCTAACCTGAAGCCTAAATCAAACCATACACCTAACCCTAACCCTAGGCGGACACCTTAAGCTCAACCCCAAACCTAACCTGACCCTGACGCTTACTCCACCCGTAACACTTAACCGAAAACTAACAGTAGCCCTAAACTTACTCCCTCACACTAAGTTCAAACATAACTTAACCTGGAGACTAAATCAAACCATACACCGAACCCTAACCCTTGGCGGACACCTTAAGCTCAACCCCAACCCTAACCTGGCCCTGACGCTAACTCCAACCGTAACAGTTACCCGAAAACTAACAGTAGCCCTAAACTTACTGCCTCAAACTAAGTTCAAACCTAACCTAACGTGAAGCCTAAATCAAACCATACACCTAACCCTAACCCTAGGGGGGACACCTGAAGTTCAAACCCAACCCTAACATGACCCTCACGCTAACTCCAACCGTAACACTGAACCGAAAACTAACAGTAGCCCTAAACTTACTCCCTAAAACTAAGTTCAAACCTAACCTAACCTGAAGCCTAACTCAAATCATAGACCTAACCCTAACCCTAGGCGGACACCTGAAGCTCAACCCCAACCCTAACCTGACCCTGACGCTATCTCCAACCGTAACACTGAACCGAAAACTAACAGTAGCCCTAAACTTACTACCTCAAACTAAGTTCAAACCTAACCTAACCTAAAGCCTAACTCAAACCACAGACCTAACCCTAACCCTAGGCGGACACCTTAAGCTCAACCCCAACACTAACCGGACCCTCATGCTAACTCCAAACGTAACACTGAACCGAAAACTAACAGTAGCCCAAAACTTACTCCTTCAAACTAAGTTCAATCCTAACCTAACCTGAAGCCTAAATGAAACCATAGACCTAACCCTAAACCTAGGCGGACACCTTATGCTAAACCCCCACCCTAACCTGACCCTGATGTTTACTCCAAGTGTAACAGTTAACCGAAAACTAACAGTAGCCCTAAACTTACTCCCTGAAACTAACTTCAAACCTAACCTAACCTGAAGCCTAAATCAAACCATACACCGAACCCTAACCCTACGCGGACACCTTAAGCTCAACCCCAACCCTAACCTGACCTCCAGGCTAACTCCAACCATATCACTGAACCGAAAACTAAGAGTAATCCTAAACTTACTCGCTCAAACTAAGTTCAAACCTAACCTAACCTGAAGCCTAACTCAAATCATAGACCTAACCCTAACAATAGGCGGACACCTGAAACTCAACCCCAACCCTAACCTGACCCTGATGCTATCTCCAACCTTAACACTAAACCGAAAACTAACAGTAGCCATGAACTTACTCACTCAAACTAAGTTCAAACCTAACCTAACCTGAAGCCTAACTCAAACCACAGACCTAACCCTAAAACTAGGCGGACACCTTAAGCTCAACTCCAACCCTAACCGGACCCTCATGATAACTCCAAACGTAACACTGAACCAAAAACTAACAGTAGCCCTAAACTTACTCCCTCAAACTAAGTTCAATCCTAACCTAACCTGAAGCCTAAATGAAACCATAGACCTAACCCTAACCCTAGGAGGACACCTTATGCTTAACCCCCACTCTAACCTGACCCTGACGCTTACTCCAACCGTAACAGTTAAACGAAAACTAACAGTAGCCCTAAACTTACTCCCTCAAACTAAGTTCAAACCTAACCTAACCTGAAGCCTAAATCAAACCATACACCTAACCCTAACCCCTAGGCGGACACCTTAAGCTCAACCCCAAACCTAACCTGACCCTGACGTTTACTCCAACCGTAACAGTTAACCGAAAACTAACAGTAGCCCTAAACTGACTCCCTCAAACTAAGTTCACACCTAACCTAACCTGAAGCCTAAATCAAATCATAGACCTAACCCTAACCCTAGGCGGACACCTTATGCTTAACGCCCACCCCTACCCTGACCCTGACGCTTTCTCCAACTGTAATATTTTCCCGAAAACTAACAGTAGCCCTAAACTTACTCCCTCAAACTAACTTCAAACCTAACCTAACCTGAAGCCTAAATCAAACCATACACCTAACCCTAACCCTAGGTGGACACCGTAAGCTCAACCCCAACCCTAACCTGACCTCCAGGCTAACTCCAACCATATCACTGAACCGAAAACTAAGAGTAGCCCTAAACTTACTCGCTCAAACTATGTTCAAACCTAACCTAACCTGAAGCCTAACTCAAATCATAGACCTAAACCTAACAATAGGCGGACACCAGAAGCTCAACCACAACCCTAACCTGACCCTGACGCTATATCCAACCGTAACACTGAATCAAAAACTAACAGTAGCCCTAAACTTACTCACTCAAACTAAGTTCAAACGTAACTTAACCTGAAGCCTAAATCAAACCACAGACCTAACACTAACCCTAGGCGGACACCTTAAGCTCCACTCCAACCCAAACCTGCCCCTGACGCTATCTCCAACCGTAACACTGAACCGAAAAATAACATTAGCTCTAAACTTACTCCCTCAAACTAAGTTCTAACGTAACCTAACCTGGAGCCTAAATCAAACCATGGACCTAACCCGAACCCTAAGCGGACACCTCAAGCTAAACCCAACCCTAACCTGACCCTGACGCTAACTCCAACCATAATACTGAACCGAAAACTCACAGTAGCCCTAAACTTACTCCCTCAAACTAAGTTCAAACATAACCTAACCTGAAGCCTAAATCAAACCATACACCTAAACCTAACCCTAGGCGGACACCTTAAGCTCAACCCCAACCCTAACCTGGCCGTGACGCTAACTCCAACAGTAACAGTTACCTGAAAACTAACAGTAGCCCTAAACTAACTCCTTCAAACTAAGTTCAAACCTATCCTAACCTGAAGCCTAAATCAAACCATACACCTAACCCTAACCCTAGGCTGATACCTTAAGCTCAGCCCCAAACCTAACCTGACCCTGACACTTACACCAACAGTAACAGTTAACCGAAAACTAACAGTAGCCCTAAACTTACTCCCTCAAACTAAGTTCAAACCTAACCTAACCTGAAGCCTAAAAGAAACCATAGACCTAACCCTAACCCTAGGCGGACACCTTATGCTTAACCCCCACCCTAACCTGACCCTGAGGCTTACTCCGACCGTAACAGTTAAACGAAAACTAACAGTAGCCCTAAACTTACTCCCTCAAACTAAGTTCAAACATAACCTAACCTGAAGCCTAAATCAAACCATACACCTAACCCTAACCCTAGGCGGGACACCTTAAGCTCAACCCCAAACCTAACCTGACCCTGACGCTTACTCCACCCGTAACACTTAACCGAAAACTAACAGTAGCTCTAAACTTACTCCCTCACACTAAGTTCAAACATAACTTAACCTGGAGCCTAAATCAAACCATACACCTAACCCTAACCCTTGGCGGACACCTTAAGCTCAACCCCAGCCCTAACCTGGCCCTGACGCTAACTAAAACCGTAACAGTTACCCGAAAACTAACAGTAGCCCTAAACTTACTGCCTCAAACTATGTTCAAACCTAACCTAACCTGAAGCCTAAATCAAACCATACACCTAACCCTAACCCTAGGGGGACACCTGAAGTTTCAAACCCAACACTAACCTGACCCTCACGCTCACTCCAACCGTAACACTGAACCGAAAACTAACAGTAGCCCTAAACTTACTCCCTAAAACTAAGTTCAAACCTAACCTAACCTGAAGCCTAACTCAAACCACTGACCTAACCCTAACCCTAGGCGGACACCTTAAGCTCAACCCCAACCCTAACCGGACCCTCATGCTAACTCCAAACGTAACACTGAACCAAAAACTTAACAGTAGCCCTAAACTTACTCCCTCAAACTAAGTTTAATCCTAACCTAACCTGAAGCCTAAATGAAACCATAGACCTAAACCTAACCCTAGGCGGACACCTTATGCATAACCCCAACCCAAACCTGACCCTGACGCTTACTCCAACTGTAACAGTTAACCGAAAACTAACAGTAGCCCTAAACTAACTCTCTGAAAGTAACTTCAAACCTAACCTAACCTGAAGCCTAAATCAAACCATACACCTAACCCTAACCCTAGGCGGACACCTTAAGCTCAACCCCAAACCTAACCTGACCCTGACGCTTACTCCACCCGTAACACTTAACCGAAAACTAACAGTAGCCCTAAACTTACTCCCTCACACTAAGTTCAAACATAACTTAACCTGGAGACTAAATCAAACCATACACCGAACCCTAACCCTTGGCGGACACCTTAAGCTCAACCCCAACCCTAACCTGGCCCTGACGCTAACTCCAACCGTAACAGTTACCCGAAAAACTAACAGTAGCCCTAAACTTACTGCCTCAAACTAAGTTCAAACCTAACCTAACGTGAAGCCTAAATCAAACCATACACCTAACCCTAACCCTAGGGGGACACCTGAAGTTCAAACCCAACCCTAACATGACCCTCACGCTAACTCCAACCGTAACACTGAACCGAAAACTAACAGTAGCCCTAAACTTACTCCCTAAAACTAAGTTCAAACCTAACCTAACCTGAAGCCTAACTCAAATCATAGACCTAACCCTAACCCTAGGCGGACACCTGAAGCTCAACCCCAACCCTAACCTGACCCTGACGCTATCTCCAACCGTAACACTGAACCGAAAACTAACAGTAGCCCTAAACTTACTACCTCAAACTAAGTTCAAACCTAACCTAACCTAAAGCCTAACTCAAACCACAGACCTAACCCTAACCCTAGGCGGACACCTTAAGCTCAACCCCAACACTAACCGGACCCTCATGCTAACTCCAAACGTAACACTGAACCGAAAACTAACAGTAGCCCAAAACTTACTCCTTCAAACTAAGTTCAATCCTAACCTAACCTGAAGCCTAAATGAAACCATAGACCTAACCCTAAACCTAGGCGGACACCTTATGCTAAACCCCCACCCTAACCTGACCCTGATGTTTACTCCAAGTGTAACAGTTAACCGAAAACTAACAGTAGCCCTAAACTTACTCCCTGAAACTAACTTCAAACCTAACCTAACCTGAAGCCTAAATCAAACCATACACCGAACCCTAACCCTACGCGGACACCTTAAGCTCAACCCCAACCCTAACCTGACCTCCAGGCTAACTCCAACCATATCACTGAACCGAAAACTAAGAGTAATCCTAAACTTACTCGCTCAAACTAAGTTCAAACCTAACCTAACCTGAAGCCTAACTCAAATCATAGACCTAACCCTAACAATAGGCGGACACCTGAAACTCAACCCCAACCCTAACCTGACCCTGATGCTATCTCCAACCTTAACACTAAACCGAAAACTAACAGTAGCCATGAACTTGTTACGACTCACCTCAAACTAAGTTCAAACGTAACCTAACCTGAAGCCTAACTCAAACCACAGACCTAACCCTAAAACTAGGCGGACACCTTAAGCTCAACTCCAACCCTAACCGGACCCTCATGATAACTCCAAACGTAACACTGAACCAAAAACTAACAGTAGCCCTAAACTTACTCCCTCAAACTAAGTTCAATCCTAACCTAACCTGAAGCCTAAATGAAACCATAGACCTAACCCTAACCCTAGGAGGACACCTTATGCTTAACCCCCACTCTAACCTGACCCTGACGCTTACTCCAACCGTAACAGTTAAACGAAAACTAACAGTAGCCCTAAACTTACTCCCTCAAACTAAGTTCAAACCTAACCTAACCTGAAGCCTAAATCAAACCATACACCTAACCCTAACCCTAGGCGGACACCTTAAGCTCAACCCCAAACCTAACCTGACCCTGACGTTACTCCAACCGTAACAGTTAACCGAAAACTAACAGTAGCCCTAAACTGACTCCCTCAAACTAAGTTCACACCTAACCTAACCTGAAGCCTAAATCAAATCATAGACCTAACCCTAACCCTAGGCGGACACCTTATGCTTAACGCCCACCCTACCCTGACCCTGACGCTTTCTCCAACTGTAATATTTTCCCGAAAACTAACAGTAGCCCTAAACTTACTCCCTCAAACTAACTTCAAACCTAACCTAACCTGAAGCCTAAATCAAACCATACACCTAACCCTAACCCTAGGTGGACACCGTAAGCTCAACCCCAACCCTAACCTGACCTCCAGGCTAACTCCAACCATATCACTGAACCGAAAACTAAGAGTAGCCCTAAACTTACTCGCTCAAACTATGTTCAAACCTAACCTAACCTGAAGCCTAACTCAAATCATAGACCTAAACCTAACAATAGGCGGACACCAGAAGCTCAACCACAACCCTAACCTGACCCTGACGCTATATCCAACCGTAACACTGAATCAAAAACTAACAGTAGCCCTAAACTTACTCACTCAAACTAAGTTCAAACGTAACTTAACCTGAAGCCTAAATCAAACCACAGACCTAACACTAACCCTAGGCGGACACCTTAAGCTCCACTCCAACCCAAACCTGCCCCTGACGCTATCTCCAACCGTAACACTGAACCGAAAAATAACATTAGCTCTAAACTTACTCCCTCAAACTAAGTTCTAACGTAACCTAACCTGGAGCCTAAATCAAACCATGGACCTAACCCGAACCCTAAGCGGACACCTCAAGCTAAACCCAACCCTAACCTGACCCTGACGCTAACTCCAACCATAATACTGAACCGAAAACTCACAGTAGCCTAAACTTACTCCTCAAACTAAGTTCAAACATAACCTAACCTGAAGCCTAAATCAAACCATACACCTAAACCCTAACCCCTAGGCGGACACCTTAAGCTCAACCCCAACCCTAACCTGGCCGTGACGCTAACTCCAACAGTAACAGTTACCTGAAAACTAACAGTAGCCCTAAACTAACTCCTTCAAACTAAGTTCAAACCTATCCTAACCTGAAGCCTAAATCAAACCATACACCTAACCCTAACCCTAGGCTGATACCTTAAGCTCAGCCCCAAACCTAACCTGACCCTGACACTTACACCAACAGTAACAGTTAACCGAAAACTAACAGTAGCCCTAAACTTAATCCCTCAAACTAAGTTCAAACCTAACCTAACCTGAAGCCTAAAAGAAACCATAGACCTAACCCTAACCCTAGGCGGACACCTTATGCTTAACCCCCACCCTAACCT
Source organism: Tupaia tana (assembly GCA_026018925.1). NCBI lineage: Eukaryota > Metazoa > Chordata > Mammalia > Scandentia > Tupaiidae > Tupaia > Tupaia tana. Next base: position 1,727,824 of record JAKSZU010000034.1, on the reverse strand, counting down.
GACCCTGAGGCTTACTCCGACCGTAACAGTTAAACGAAAACTAACAGTAGCCCTAAACTTACTCCCTCAAACTAAGTTCAAACATAACCTAACCTGAAGCCTAAATCAAACCATACACCTAACCCTAACCCTAGGCGGACACCTTAAGCTCAACCCCAAACCTAACCTGACCCTGACGCTTACTCCACCCGTAACACTTAACCGAAAACTAACAGTAGCTCTAAACTTACTCCCTCACACTAAGTTCAAACATAACTTAACCTGGAGCCTAAATCAAACCATACACCTAACCCTAACCCTTGGCGGACACCTTAAGCTCAACCCCAGCCCTAACCTGGCCCTGACGCTAACTAAAACCGTAACAGTTACCCGAAAACTAACAGTAGCCCTAAACTTACTGCCTCAAACTATGTTCAAACCTAACCTAACCTGAAGCCTAAATCAAACCATACACCTAACCCTAACCCTAGGGGGACACCTGAAGTTCAAACCCAACACTAACCTGACCCTCACGCTCACTCCAACCGTAACACTGAACCGAAAACTAACAGTAGCCCTAAACTTACTCCCTAAAACTAAGTTCAAACCTAACCTAAACCTGAAGCCTAACTCAAACCACTGACCTAACCCTAACCCTAGGCGGACACCTTAAGCTCAACCCCAACCCTAACCGGACCCTCATGCTAACTCCAAACGTAACACTGAACCAAAAACTTAACAGTAGCCCTAAACTTACTCCCTCAAACTAAGTTTAATCCTAACCTAACCTGAAGCCTAAATGAAACCATAGACCTAAACCTAACCCTAGGCGGACACCTTATGCATAACCCCAACCCAAACCTGACCCTGACGCTTACTCCAACTGTAACAGTTAACCGAAAACTAACAGTAGCCCTAAACTAACTCTCTGAAAGTAACTTCAAACCTAACCTAACCTGAAGCCTAAATCAAACCATACACCTAACCCTAACCCTAGGCGGACACCTTAAGCTCAACCCCAAACCTAACCTGACCCTGACGCTTACTCCACCCGTAACACTTAACCGAAAACTAACAGTAGCCCTAAACTTACTCCCTCACACTAAGTTCAAACATAACTTAACCTGGAGACTAAATCAAACCATACACCGAACCCTAACCCTTGGCGGACACCTTAAGCTCAACCCCAACCCTAACCTGGCCCTGACGCTAACTCCAACCGTAACAGTTACCCGAAAACTAACAGTAGCCCTAAACTTACTGCCTCAAACTAAGTTCAAACCTAACCTAACGTGAAGCCTAAATCAAACCGTACACCTAACCCTAACCCTAGGGGGACACCTGAAGTTCAAACCCAACCCTAACATGACCCTCACGCTAACTCCAACCGTAACACTGAACCGAAAACTAACAGTAGCCCTAAACTTACTCCCTAAAACTAAGTTCAAACCTAACCTAACCTGAAGCCTAACTCAAATCATAGACCTAACCCTAACCCTAGGCGGACACCTGAAGCTCAACCCCAACCCTAACCTGACCCTGACGCTATCTCCAACCGTAACACTGAACCGAAAACTAACAGTAGCCCTAAACTTACTACCTCAAACTAAGTTCAAACCTAACCTAACCTAAAGCCTAACTCAAACCACAGACCTAACCCTAACCCTAGGCGGACACCTTAAGCTCAACCCCAACACTAACCGGACCCTCATGCTAACTCCAAACGTAACACTGAACCGAAAACTAACAGTAGCCCAAAACTTACTCCTTCAAACTAAGTTCAATCCTAACCTAACCTGAAGCCTAAATGAAACCATAGACCTAACCCTAAACCTAGGCGGACACCTTATGCTAAACCCCCACCCTAACCTGACCCTGATGTTTACTCCAAGTGTAACAGTTAACCGAAAACTAACAGTAGCCCTAAACTTACTCCCTGAAACTAACTTCAAACCTAACCTAACCTGAAGCCTAAATCAAACCATACACCGAACCCTAACCCTACGCGGACACCTTAAGCTCAACCCCAACCCTAACCTGACCTCCAGGCTAACTCCAACCATATCACTGAACCGAAAACTAAGAGTAATCCTAAACTTACTCGCTCAAACTAAGTTCAAACCTAACCTAACCTGAAGCCTAACTCAAATCATAGACCTAACCCTAACAATAGGCGGACACCTGAAACTCAACCCCAACCCTAACCTGACCCTGATGCTATCTCCAACCTTAACACTAAACCGAAAACTAACAGTAGCCATGAACTTACTCACTCAAACTAAGTTCAAACCTAACCTAACCTGAAGCCTAACTCAAACCACAGACCTAACCCTAAAACTAGGCGGACACCTTAAGCTCAACTCCAACCCTAACCGGACCCTCATGATAACTCCAAACGTAACACTGAACCAAAAACTAACAGTAGCCCTAAACTTACTCCCTCAAACTAAGTTCAATCCTAACCTAACCTGAAGCCTAAATGAAACCATAGACCTAACCCTAACCCTAGGAGGACACCTTATGCTTAACCCCCACTCTAACCTGACCCTGACGCTTACTCCAACCGTAACAGTTAAACGAAAACTAACAGTAGCCCTAAACTTACTCCCTCAAACTAAGTTCAAACCTAACCTAACCTGAAGCCTAAATCAAACCATACACCTAACCCTAACCCTAGGCGGACACCTTAAGCTCAACCCCAAACCTAACCTGACCCTGACGTTTACTCCAACCGTAACAGTTAACCGAAAACTAACAGTAGCCCTAAACTGACTCCCTCAAACTAAGTTCACACCTAACCTAACCTGAAGCCTAAATCAAATCATAGACCTAACCCTAACCCTAGGCGGACACCTTATGCTTAACGCCCACCCTACCCTGACCCTGACGCTTTCTCCAACTGTAATATTTTCCCGAAAACTAACAGTAGCCCTAAACTTACTCCCTCAAACTAACTTCAAACCTAACCTAACCTGAAGCCTAAATCAAACCATACACCTAACCCTAACCCTAGGTGGACACCGTAAGCTCAACCCCAACCCTAACCTGACCTCCAGGCTAACTCCAACCATATCACTGAACCGAAAACTAAGAGTAGCCCTAAACTTACTCGCTCAAACTATGTTCAAACCTAACCTAACCTGAAGCCTAACTCAAATCATAGACCTAAACCTAACAATAGGCGGACACCAGAAGCTCAACCACAACCCTAACCTGACCCTGACGCTATATCCAACCGTAACACTGAATCAAAAACTAACAGTAGCCCTAAACTTACTCACTCAAACTAAGTTCAAACGTAACTTAACCTGAAGCCTAAATCAAACCACAGACCTAACACTAACCCTAGGCAGACACCTTAAGCTCCACTCCAACCCAAACCTGCCCCTGACGCTATCTCCAACCGTAACACTGAACCGAAAAATAACATTAGCTCTAAACTTACTCCCTCAAACTAAGTTCTAACGTAACCTAACCTGGAGCCTAAATCAAACCATGGACCTAACCCGAACCCTAAGCGGACACCTCAAGCTAAACCCAACCCTAACCTGACCCTGACGCTAACTCCAACCATAATACTGAACCGAAAACTCACAGTAGCCCTAAACTTACTCCCTCAAACTAAGTTCAAACATAACCTAACCTGAAGCCTAAATCAAACCATACACCTAAACCTAACCCTAGGCGGACACCTTAAGCTCAACCCCAACCCTAACCTGGCCGTGACGCTAACTCCAACAGTAACAGTTACCTGAAAACTAACAGTAGCCCTAAACTAACTCCTTCAAACTAAGTTCAAACCTATCCTAACCTGAAGCCTAAATCAAACCATACACCTAACCCTAACCCTAGGCTGATACCTTAAGCTCAGCCCCAAACCTAACCTGACCCTGACACTTACACCAACAGTAACAGTTAACCGAAAACTAACAGTAGCCCTAAACTTACTCCCTCAAACTAAGTTCAAACCTAACCTAACCTGAAGCCTAAAAGAAACCATAGACCTAACCCTAACCCTAGGCGGACACCTTATGCTTAACCCCCACCCTAACCTGACCCTGAGGCTTACTCCGACCGTAACAGTTAAACGAAAACTAACAGTAGCCCTAAACTTACTCCCTCAAACTAAGTTCAAACATAACCTAACCTGAAGCCTAAATCAAACCATACACCTAACCCTAACCCTAGGCGGACACCTTAAGCTCAACCCCAAACCTAACCTGACCCTGACGCTTACTCCACCCGTAACACTTAACCGAAAACTAACAGTAGCTCTAAACTTACTCCCTCACACTAAGTTCAAACATAACTTAACCTGGAGCCTAAATCAAACCATACACCTAACCCTAACCCTTGGCGGACACCTTAAGCTCAACCCCAGCCCTAACCTGGCCCTGACGCTAACTAAAACCGTAACAGTTACCCGAAAACTAACAGTAGCCCTAAACTTACTGCCTCAAACTATGTTCAAACCTAACCTAACCTGAAGCCTAAATCAAACCATACACCTAACCCTAACCCTAGGGGGACACCTGAAGTTCAAACCCAACACTAACCTGACCCTCACGCTCACTCCAACCGTAACACTGAACCGAAAACTAACAGTAGCCCTAAACTTACTCCCTAAAACTAAGTTCAAACCTAACCTAACCTGAAGCCTAACTCAAACCACTGACCTAACCCTAACCCTAGGCGGACACCTTAAGCTCAACCCCAACCCTAACCGGACCCTCATGCTAACTCCAAACGTAACACTGAACCAAAAACTTAACAGTAGCCCTAAACTTACTCCCTCAAACTAAGTTTAATCCTAACCTAACCTGAAGCCTAAATGAAACCATAGACCTAAACCTAACCCTAGGCGGACACCTTATGCATAACCCCAACCCAAACCTGACCCTGACGCTTACTCCAACTGTAACAGTTAACCGAAAACTAACAGTAGCCCTAAACTAACTCTCTGAAAGTAACTTCAAACCTAACCTAACCTGAAGCCTAAATCAAACCATACACCTAACCCTAACCCTAGGCGGACACCTTAAGCTCAACCCCAAACCTAACCTGACCCTGACGCTTACTCCACCCGTAACACTTAACCGAAAACTAACAGTAGCCCTAAACTTACTCCCTCACACTAAGTTCAAACATAACTTAACCTGGAGACTAAATCAAACCATACACCGAACCCTAACCCTTGGCGGACACCTTAAGCTCAACCCCAACCCTAACCTGGCCCTGACGCTAACTCCAACCGTAACAGTTACCCGAAAACTAACAGTAGCCCTAAACTTACTGCCTCAAACTAAGTTCAAACCTAACCTAACGTGAAGCCTAAATCAAACCATACACCTAACCCTAACCCTAGGGGGACACCTGAAGTTCAAACCCAACCCTAACATGACCCTCACGCTAACTCCAACCGTAACACTGAACCGAAAACTAACAGTAGCCCTAAACTTACTCCCTAAAACTAAGTTCAAACCTAACCTAACCTGAAGCCTAACTCAAATCATAGACCTAACCCTAACCCTAGGCGGACACCTGAAGCTCAACCCCAACCCTAACCTGACCCTGACGCTATCTCCAACCGTAACACTGAACCGAAAACTAACAGTAGCCCTAAACTTACTACCTCAAACTAAGTTCAAACCTAACCTAACCTAAAGCCTAACTCAAACCACAGACCTAACCCTAACCCTAGGCGGACACCTTAAGCTCAACCCCAACACTAACCGGACCCTCATGCTAACTCCAAACGTAACACTGAACCGAAAACTAACAGTAGCCCAAAACTTACTCCTTCAAACTAAGTTCAATCCTAACCTAACCTGAAGCCTAAATGAAACCATAGACCTAACCCTAAACCTAGGCGGACACCTTATGCTAAACCCCCACCCTAACCTGACCCTGATGTTTACTCCAAGTGTAACAGTTAACCGAAAACTAACAGTAGCCCTAAACTTACTCCCTGAAACTAACTTCAAACCTAACCTAACCTGAAGCCTAAATCAAACCATACACCGAACCCTAACCCTACGCGGACACCTTAAGCTCAACCCCAACCCTAACCTGACCTCCAGGCTAACTCCAACCATATCACTGAACCGAAAACTAAGAGTAATCCTAAACTTACTCGCTCAAACTAAGTTCAAACCTAACCTAACCTGAAGCCTAACTCAAATCATAGACCTAACCCTAACAATAGGCGGACACCTGAAACTCAACCCCAACCCTAACCTGACCCTGATGCTATCTCCAACCTTAACACTAAACCGAAAACTAACAGTAGCCATGAACTTACTCACTCAAACTAAGTTCAAACCTAACCTAACCTGAAGCCTAACTCAAACCACAGACCTAACCCTAAAACTAGGCGGACACCTTAAGCTCAACTCCAACCCTAACCGGACCCTCATGATAACTCCAAACGTAACACTGAACCAAAAACTAACAGTAGCCCTAAACTTACTCCCTCAAACTAAGTTCAATCCTAACCTAACCTGAAGCCTAAATGAAACCATAGACCTAACCCTAACCCTAGGAGGACACCTTATGCTTAACCCCCACTCTAACCTGACCCTGACGCTTACTCCAACCGTAACAGTTAAACGAAAACTAACAGTAGCCCTAAACTTACTCCCTCAAACTAAGTTCAAACCTAACCTAACCTGAAGCCTAAATCAAACCATACACCTAACCCTAACCCTAGGCGGACACCTTAAGCTCAACCCCAAACCTAACCTGACCCTGACGTTTACTCCAACCGTAACAGTTAACCGAAAACTAACAGTAGCCCTAAACTGACTCCCTCAAACTAAGTTCACACCTAACCTAACCTGAAGCCTAAATCAAATCATAGACCTAACCCTAACCCTAGGCGGACACCTTATGCTTAACGCCCACCCTACCCTGACCCTGACGCTTTCTCCAACTGTAATATTTTCCCGAAAACTAACAGTAGCCCTAAACTTACTCCCTCAAACTAACTTCAAACCTAACCTAACCTGAAGCCTAAATCAAACCATACACCTAACCCTAACCCTAGGTGGACACCGTAAGCTCAACCCCAACCCTAACCTGACCTCCAGGCTAACTCCAACCATATCACTGAACCGAAAACTAAGAGTAGCCCTAAACTTACTCGCTCAAACTATGTTCAAACCTAACCTAACCTGAAGCCTAACTCAAATCATAGACCTAAACCTAACAATAGGCGGACACCAGAAGCTCAACCACAACCCTAACCTGACCCTGACGCTATATCCAACCGTAACACTGAATCAAAAACTAACAGTAGCCCTAAACATACTCACTCAAACTAAGTTCAAATGTAACCTAACCTGAAGCCTAAATCAAACCACAGACCTAACCCTAACCCTAGGCGGACACCTTAAGCTCAACTCCATCCCTAACCTGACCCTGACGCTATCTCCAACCGTAACACTGAACCGAAAACTAACAGTAGCCCTAAACTTACTCACTCAAACTAAGTTCAAACGTAACCTAACCTGGAGCCTAAATCAAACCATGGACCTAACCCTAACCCTAAGCGGACACCTCAAGCTAACACCAACACTAACCTGACCCTGACGCTAACTCCAAACATAATACTGAACCGAAAACTAACAGTAGCCCTAAACTTACTCCCTTAAACTAAGTTTAATCCTAACCTAACCTGAAGCCTAAATGAAACCATAGTCCTAACCCTAACCCTAGGCGGACACCTTATGCTTAACCCCCACCCTCACCTAACCCTGACGCTTACTCCGACCGTAACAGTTAAACGAAACCTAACAGTAGCCCTAAACGTACTCCCTCAAACTCAGTTCAAACATAACCTAACCTGAAGCCTAAATCAAACCATACACCTACACCCTAACCCTAGGCGGACACCTTAAGCTCAACCCCAAACCTAACCTGACCCTGACGCTTACTCCACCGGTAACACTTAACCGAAAACTAACAGTAGCCCTAAACTTACTCCCTCACACTAAGTTCAAACATAACTTAACCTGGAGCCTAAATCAAACCATACACCTTACCCTAACACTTGGCGGACACCTTAAGCTCAACCCCAGCCCTAACCTGGCCCTGACGCTAACTCCAACCGTAACAGTTACCCGAAAACTAACAGTAGCCCTAAACTTACTGCCTCAAACTAAGTTCAAACCTAACCTAACCTGAAGCCTAAATCAAACCATACACCTAACCCTAACGCTAGGGGGACACCTGAAGTTCAAACCCAACCCTAACCTGACCCTCACGCTCACTCCAACCGTAACACTGAACCGAAAACTAACAGTAGCCCTAAACTTACTCCCTAAAACTAAGTTCAAACCTAACCTAACCTGAAGCCTAACTCAAACCACAGACCTAACCCTAACCCTAGGCGGACACCTTAAGCTCAACCCCAACCCTAACCGGACCCTCATGCTAACTCCAAACGTAACACTGAACCAAAAACTTAACAGTAGCCCTAAACTTACGCCCCCAAACTAAGTTTAATCCTAACCTAACCTGAAGCCTAAATGAAACCATAGACCTAAACCTAACCCTAGGCGGACACCTTATGCTTAACCCCAACCCTAACCTGACCCTGACGCTTACTCCAACTGTAACAGTTAACCGAAAACTAACAGTAACCCTAAACTAACTCTCTGAAAGTAACTTCAAAGCTAACCTAACCTGAAGCCTAAATCAAACCATACACCTAACCCTAACCCTAGGCGATTACCTTAAGCTCAACCCCAACCCTAACCTGACCCTCACGCTTACTCCAACCGTAACACTGAACCGAAAACTAACAGTAGCTCTAATCTTACTCCCTCAGACTAAGTTCAAACCTAACCTAACCTGAAGCATAACTCAAACCATAGACCTAACCCTAACCCTAGGCGGACACCTGAAGCTCAACCACAACCCTAACCTGACCCTGACGCTATCTCCAACCGTAACACTGAACCAAAAACTAACAGTAGCCCTAAACTTACTCCCTCAAGCTAAGTTCAAACCTAACCTAACCTGAAGCCTATCTCAAATCACAGACCTAACCCTAACCCTAGGCGGACACCTTAAGCTCAACCCCAACCCTAACCGGACACTCACGCTAACTCCAAATGTAACACTGAACCAAAAACTAACAGTTGCCCTAAACTTACTCCCTCAAACTAAGTTCAAACCTAACCTAACCTGAAGCCTAAATCAAACAATAAACCTAACCCTAACTCTAGGCAGACACCTTAAGCTCAACCCCAACCCTAACCTGACCCTGAGGTTAAATCCAACCGTAACACTGAACCGAAAAGTAACAGTGGCCCTAAACTTACTCCCTCAAACTAAGTTTAATCCTAACCTAACCTGAAGCCTAAATGAAACCATAGTCCTAACCCTAACCCTAGGCGGACACCTTATGCTTAACCCCCACCCTAACCTAACCCTGACGCTTACTCCGACCGTAACAGTTAAACGAAAACTAACAGTAACCCTAAACTTACTCCATCAAACTAAGTTCAAACATAACCTAACCTGAAGCATAAATCAAAACATACACCTAACCCTAACCCTAGGCGGACACCTTAAGCTCAACCCCAAACCTAACCTGACCCTGACGCTTACTCCACCCGTAACACTTAACCGAAAACTAACAGTAGCCCTAAACTTACTCCCTCACACTAAATTCAAACCTAACCTAACCTGTAGCCTAAATCAAACCAAAACCTAACCCTAACCCTAGGCGGACACCTTAAGCTCAACCCCAACCCTAACCTGGCCCTGACGCTAACTCCAACAGTAACAGTTACCCGAAAACTAAGAGTAGCCCTAAACTTACTCCCTCAAATTAAGTTCAAACCTAACCTAACCTGAAGCCTAAATCTAACCATAGACCTAACCCTAACCCTAGGCAGACACCTTAAGCTCAACCCCAACCCTAACCTGACCCTGACGCTACCTCTAACCATAACACTGAACCGAAAACTAACAGTAGCCCTAAACTTACTCCCTCAAACTAAGTTCAAACCTAACCTAACCTAAAGCCTAACTCAAACCACAGACCTAACCCTAACACTAGGCGGACACCTTAAGCTCAACCCCAACCCTAACCGGACCCTCATGCTAACCCCAAACGTAACACTGAACCGAAAACTAACAGTAGCCCTAAACTTACTCCCTCAAACTAAGTTCAATCCTAACCTAACCTGAAGCCTAAATGAAACCATAGACCTAACCCTAAACCTAGGCGGACACCTTATGCTTAATCCCCACCCTAACCTGACCTTGACGCTTACTCCAACTGTAACAATTAACCCAAAACTAACAGTAGCCCTAAACTTACTCCCTGAAACTAACTTCAAACCTAACCTAACCTGAAGCCTATATCAAACCATACACCTAACCCTAACCCTAGGCGGACTTCTGAAGCTCAACCCCAACCCTAACCTGACCCTGACGCTGTCTCCAACCGTAACACTGAACCAAATACTAACAGTAGCCCTAAACTTGCTCACTCAGACTAAGTTCAAATGTAACCTAACCTGAAGCCTAAATCAAACCACAGACCTAACCCTAACCCTAGGCAGACACCTTAAGCTCAACTCCATCCCTAACCTGACCCTGACGCTATCTCCAACAGTAACACTGAACCGAAAACTAACAGATGCCCTAAAATTACTCACTAAAACTAAGTTCAAATGTAACCTAACCTGGAGCCTAAATCAAACCATACACCTAACCCTAACCCTAGTCGGACACCTTAAGCTCAACCCCAACCCTAACCGGACCCACACACGAACTCCAAACGTAACACTGAACCAAAAACTAACAGTAGCCCTAAACATACTCACTCAAACTAAGTTCAAACCTAACCTAACCTGAAGCCTAACTCAAACAATAGACCTAACCCTAACCCTAGGCAGACACCTTAAGCTCAACCCCAACCATAACCTGGCCCTGAAGTTAACTCCAATCGTAACAGTTACCTGAAAACTCACAGTATCCCTAAACTTACTCCCTCAAACTGAGTTCAAACCTAAACTAACCTGAAGCCTAAATCAAACCATACACCTAACCCTAACCCTAGACGGACACCTTAAGCTCAACCCCAACCCTAACCTGGCCATGACACTAACTCCAACCGTAACACTGAACCGAAAACTACCAGTAGCCCTAAACTTACTCCCTCAAACTAAGTTCAATCCTAACCTTACCTGAAGCCTAAATGAAAGCATAGACCTAACCCTAACCCTAGGCGGACACCTTAAGCTCAACCCCAACCCTAACCTGGCCCTGACACTAACTCCAACAGTAACAGTTACCCGAAAACTAAGAGTAGCCCTAAACTCACTCCCTCAAACTAAGTTCAAACCTAACCTAATCTGAAGCATAACTCAAACCACAGACCTAACCCTAACCCTTGGCGGACACCTTAAGCTCAACCCCAACCGTAACCGGACTCTCACATTAACTCCAAACATAACACTGAACCAAAAACTAACAGTAGCCCTAAACTTACTCCCTCAAACTAAGTTCAAACCTAACCTAAGCTGAAGCCTAACTCAAACAATAGACCTATCCCTAACCCTAGGCGGACACCTTAAGCTTAACCCAAACCCTAACCTGACCCTGAGGCTAAATCCAACCGTAACACTGAACCGAAAACTAACAGTAGCCCTAAATTAACTCCCTCAAACTAAGTTCAATCCTAACCTAGCCTGAAGCCTAAATGAAACCATAGACCTAACCCTAACCCTAGGCGGACACCTTATGCTTAACCCCCACCATAACCTGACCCTGACGCTTACTCCAATCGTAACAGTTAACCGAAAACTAACAGTAGCCCTAAACTGACTCCCACAAACCAAGTTAAAACCTAACCTAACCTGAAGCCTAAATCAAATCATAGACCTAACCCTAACCCTAGGCGGACACCTTATTCTAACCCCCACCCTACCCTGACCCTGATGCTTACTTCAACTGTAACAGTTAACCGAACACTAACAGTAGCCGTAAACTTACTCCCTCAAACTAACTTCAAACCTAACCTAACCTGAAGCCTAAATCAAACCATACACTTAACCCTAACCGTAGGCGGACACCTTAATCTCAACCCCAACCCTAACCTGACCCTGACGCTAACTCCAACCATAACAGTTACCCGAAAACTAAGAGTAGCCCTAAACTTACTCCCTCAAACTAAGTTCAAACCTAACCTAACCTGAAGCCTAAATCAAACCATACACCTAACCCTAACCCTAGGCGGACACCATTAGCTCAACCCCAAACATAACCTGGCCCTGATGCTAACTCCAGTCGTAACAGTTACCGAAAACTAACAGTAGCCCTAAACTTACTCTCTCAAACTAAGTTCAAACCTAACCTAACCTGAAGCCTAACTCAAACCATACACCTAACCCTAACCCTAGGCGGACACCTTAAGCTCAACCCCAACGCTAACCTGACCCTCACGCTAAGTCCAATCGTAACACTGAACCGAAAACTAACAGTAGCCCTAAACTTACTCCCTCAAACAAAGTTCAAACCTATCCTAACCTGAAGCCTAACTCAAACCATAGACCTAACCCTAACCCTAGGCGGACACCTGAAGCTCAACACCAACCATTACCTGACCCTGCCCCTATCTCCAACCGTAACACTGAACCGAAAACTACCAGTAGCCCTAAACTTACTCACTCAAACTAAGTTCAATCCTAACTTTACCTGAAGCCTATATGAAACCATAGACCTAACCCTAACCCTAGGCGGACACCTTAAGCTCAACCCCAACCCTAACCTGGCCCTGACGCTAACTCTAACTGTAACAGTTACCCGTAAACTAAGAGTAGCCCTAAACTTACTCCCTCAAACTCAGTTCAAACCTAACCTAACCTGAAGTCTAACTCAAACCACAGACCTAACCCTAACCCTAGGCGGACACTTTAAGCTCAACCCCAACCCTAACCTGACCTCCAGGCTAATTCCAACCATATCACTGAACCGAAAATTAAGAGTAGCCCTAAACTTACTCGCTCAAACTAAGTTCAAACCTAACCTAACCTGAAGCCTAACTCAAATCATAGACCTAACCTTAACAATAGGCGGACACCTGAAGCTCAACCCCAAGCCTAACCTGACCCTGACGCTATCTCCAAACATAACACTGAACCGAAAACTAAAAGTAGCCCTAAACTTACTCACTCAACCTAAGTTCAAACGTAACCTAACCTGAAGCCTAAATCAAACCACAGGCCTAACCCTAACCCTAGGCAGACACCTTAAGCTCAACTCCAACCCTAACCTGACCCTGACGCTATCTCCAACCGTAACACTGAACCGAAAACTAACAGTAGGCCTAAACTTACTCACTCAAACTAAGTTCAAACGTGACCTAACCTGGAGCCTAAATCAAACCATGGACCTAACCCTAACCCTAGGCGGACACCTCAAGCTAACCTCAACCCTAACCTGACCCTGACGCTAACTCCAACCATAATACTGAACCGAAAGCTAACAGTAGCCCTAAACTTACACCCTCAAACTAAGTTCAAACCTAACCTAACCTGAAGCCTAAATCAAACTATACAACTAAACCTAACCCTAGGCGGACACCTTAACTTCAACCCCAAACCTAACCTTACCCTGACGCTTACTCCAACTGTTACAGTTAACCGAAAACTAACAGTAGCCCAATACTTACTCCCTCAAACTAAGTTCAAACCTAACCTAACCTGAAGCCTAAATCAAACAATACACCTAACCCTAACCCTAGGCGGACAGCTTAAGCTCAACCCCAAACCTAACCTGACCCTGACGCTTACTCTAACCGTAACAGTTAACCGAAAACTAACAGTAGCCCTAAACTGACTCCCTCAAAGCAAGTTCAAACCTAACCTAACCTGAAGCCTAAATCAAATCATAGACCTAACCCTAACCCTAGGCGGACACCTTATTCCTAACCCCCACCCTACCCTGACCCTGATGCTTACACCAACTGTAACAGTTAAACGAACACTAACAGTAGCCCTAAACTTGCTCCCTCAAACTAACTTCAAAACTAACCTAACCTGAAGCCTAAATCAAACCATACACCTAACCCTAACCCTAGGCGGACACCTTAATCTCAACCCCAACCCTAACCTGGCCCTGACGCTAACTCCAACCATAACAGTTACCCGAAAACTAAGAGTAGCCCTAAACTTACTCCCTCAAACTAAGTTCAAAACTAACCTAACCTGAAGCCTAACTAAAACCACAGACCTAACCCTAACCCTAGGCGGACACCTTAAGCTCAACCCCAACCCTAACCGGACCCTCACGCTAATTCTAAACGTAACACTGAACCGAAAAGTAACAGCAGCCCTAAACTTACTCCCTCAAACTAAGTTCAAACAGAACCTAACCTGAAGCCTAAATCAAACCATACACCTAACCTAACCCTAGGCGGACACCTTAAGCTCAACCCCAACCATAACCTGGCCTTGACGCTAACTCCAATCGTAACAGTTACCCGAAAACTAACAGTAGCCCTAAACTTACTCCATCAAACTAAGTTCAAACCTAATCTAACCTGAAGCCTAAATCAAATCATAGACCTAACCCTAACCCTAGCGGACACCTTATGCTTAACCCCCACCCTAACCTGACCCTGACGCTTACTCCAACTGTAACAGTTACCCGAAAACTAACAGTAGCCCTAAACTTACTCTCTCAAACTAAGTTCAAACCTAACCTAACCTGAAGCCTAAATTAAACCGTACACCTAAGCCTAACCCTAGGCGGACACCTTAAGCTCAACCCCAACCCTAACCTGACCTGACGCTAACTCCAACCTTAACACTGAACGGAAAACTAACATTAGACCTAAACTTACTCCCTCAAAATAAGTTCAAACCTAACCTAACCTGAAGCCTAACTCAAACCATAGACCTAACCCTAACAATAGGCAGAGAACTGAAGCTCAACCCCAACCCTAACCTAACCCTCACGCTAACTCCAACCGTAACACTGAACCGAAAACTAACAGTAGAGCTAAACTTACTCCCTCAACCTAAGTTCAAACCTAACCTAACCTGAAGACTAACTCAAACCATAGACCTAACCCTAAACCTAGGCGGACACCTGAAGCTCAACCCCAACCCTAACCTGACCCTGACGCTATCTCCAACCATAACACTGAACCGAAAACTAACAGTAGCCCTAAACTTACTCCCTCAAACTAAGTTCAAACCTAACCTAACCTGAAGCCTAACTCAAACCACAGACCTAACCCTAACCCTAGGCGGACCCCATAAGCTCAACCCCAACCCTAACCTAACCCTCACGCTAACTCCAACCGTAACACTGAACCGAAAACTAACAGTAGCCCTAAACTTACTCCCTCAAACTAAGTTCAAACCTAACCTAACCAGAAGCCAACATCAAACCATACACCTAACCCTAAACCTAGGCGGACACCTTAAGCTCAACCCCAACCCTAACCGGACCCTCACGCTAACTCCGAACGTAACACGGAGCCAAAAACTAACAGTATCCCTAAACTTACTCCCTCAAACTAAGTTCAAACCTAACCTAACCTGAAGCCTAACTCAAACAATAGACCTAACCCTAACCCTAGGCGGACACCTTAAGCTTAACCACAACCCTAACCTGACCCTGAGGCTAAATCCAACCGTACAACTGAACCGAAAACTGACAATACCCGTAAACTTACTCCCTCAAACTAAGTTCAATCCTAACCTAACCTGAAGCCTAAATGAAACCATAGCCCTAACCCTAACCCTAGGCGCACACCTTGGGATTAACCCCCACCCTAACCTGAACCTGACGCTATCTTCAAACATAACAGTTGAACGAAAACTAACAGTAGACCTAAACTTACTCCCTCAAACTAAGTTCAAACCTAACCTAACCTGAAGCCTAACTCAAACCATAGACCTAACCCTAACCCTAGGTGGACACCTGAAGCTCAACCCCAACCCTAACCTGAACCTGACGCTATCTCCAAACGTAACATTGAACCGAAAACTAACAGTAGCCCTAAACTTACTCCCTCAAACTAAGTTCAAACCTAAACTAACCTGAAGCCTAAATCAAACCACAGACCTAACCCTAAACCTAGGCAGACACCTTAAGCTCAACCCCAACCCTAACCTAACCCTCACGCTAAATCCAACCGTAACACTGAACCCAAAACTAACAGTAGAGCTAAACTTACTCCCTCAAACTAAGTTCAAACCTAACCTAACCTGAAGCCTAACTCAAACAATAGACCTAACCCTAACCCTAGGCGGACACCTTAAGCTTAACCCCAACCCTAACCTGACCCTGAGGTTAATCCAAACATAACACTGAACAGAAAACGAACAGTAGGCCTAAACTTACTCCCTCAAACTAAGTTCAAACCTAACCTAACCTGAAGCCTAACACAAACCATAGACCTAACCCTAACCCTAAGCGGATACCTGAATCTCAACCCCAACCCTAACCTGACCTTGACGCTATCTCCAACCGTAACACTGAACCGAAAACTAACAGTAACCCTAAACTTACTCCCTCAAACTAAGTTCAAACCTAACCTAACCTGAAGCCTAACTCAAACCACAGACCTAACCCTAACCCTAGGCGGACACCTGAAGCTCAACCCCAACCCTAACCTGACCCTCACGCTAACTCCAACCATAACACTGAACCGAAAACTAACAGTAGCCCTAAAATTACTCCCTCAAACTAAGTTCAAACCTAACCTAACCTGAAGCTTAACTCAAACAATAGACCTAACCCTAACCCTAGGCGGACACCTTAAGATTAACCCCAAACCTAACCTGACCCTGAGGCTAAATCCAACCGTAACACTGAACCGAAAAATACAGTAGCCCTAAACTTACTCCCTCAAACTAAGTTCAATCCTAACCTAACCTGAAGCCTAAATGAAACCGTAGACCTAACCATAACCCTAGGCGGACACCTTATGCTTATCCCCCACCCTAACCTGACCCTGACGCTTACTCTAATCGTAACAGTTAAACGAAAACTAACAGTAGCCCTAAACTTACTCCCTCAAACTAAGTTCAAACCTAACCTAACCTGAAGCATAAATCAAACCATACACCTCACCCTAACCCTAGGCGGACACCTTAAGCTCAACCCCAAACCTAACCTGACCTGACGCTTACTCCAACCGTAACATTGAACCGAAAACTAAGAGTAGCCCTAAACTGACTCCCTCATACTATGTTCAAACCTAACCTAACCTGAAGCCTAAATCAAATCATACACCTAACCCTAACCCTAGGCGCAAACCTGAAGCTCAACCACAACCCTAACCTGACCCTGACACTATCTCCAACCGTAACACTGAACCGAAAACTAACAGTGGCCCTAAACTTACTCCCTCAAACTAAGTTCAAACCTAACCTAACCTGAAGCCTAAATTTAAACCATACACCTAACCCTAACCCTAGGCGGACACCTTAAGCTCAACCACAACACTAAACTGACCCTCACGATAACTCCAACCGTAACACTGAACCGAAAACTAACAGTTGCCCTAAATTTACTCCCTCAACCTAAGTTCAAACCTAACCTAACCTGAAGCCTAACTCAAACGATAGACCTAACCCTAAAACTAGGCCGACACCTGAAGCTCAACCCCAAACCTAACCTGACCCTGACGCTATCTCCAACCATAACACTGAACCGAAAACTAACAGTAGCCCTAATCTTACTCCCTCAAACTAAGTTCAAACCTAACCAAACCTGAAGCCTAACTCAAACCACAGACCTAACCCTAACCCTAGGCGGACCCCATAAGCTCAACCCCCACCCTAACCTAACCCTCACGCTAACTCCAACCGTAACACTGAACCGAAAACTAACAGTAGCCCTAAACTTACTCCCTCAAACTAAGTTCAAACATAACCTAACCTGAAGCCTAAATCAAACAATACACGTAACCCTAACCCTAGGCGGACACCTGAAGCTCTACCCCAAACCTAACCTGACCCTGACGCTTACGCCAACCGTAACAGTTAACCGAAAACTAACAGTAGCCCTAAACTTACTCCCTCAAAGTAAGTTCAAACCTAACCTAACCTGAAGCCTAAATCAAATCATAGACCTAACCCTAACCCTAGGCGGACACCTTATGCTTAACCCCCACCCTACCCTGACCCTGACGCGTACTCCAACTGTAACAGTTAACAAAAAACTAACAGTAGCCCTAAACATACTCCCTCAAACTAACTTCAAACCTAACCTAACCTGAAGCCTAAATCAAACCATACACCTAACCCTAACCCTAGGCGGACACCTTAACCTCAACCCCAACCGTAACCTGGCCCTGAAGCTAACTCCAACAGTAACAGTTAGCCGAAAACTAACAGTAGCCCTAAACTTACTCCCTCAAACTAAGTTCAAACCTAACCTAACCTGAAGACTATATTAAACCATAAACCTAACCCTAACCCTAGGCGGACACCTTAAGCTCAACCCCAACCCTAACCTGACCCTCACGCTAAATCCAACCATAACACGGAACCGAAAACTAACAGTAGCCCTGAACTTACTCCCTGAAACTAAGTTCAAACCTAACCTAACCTGAAGCCTAACTCAAACCATAGACCTAACCCTAACCCTAGGCGGACACCTGAATCTTAATCCCAACCCTAACTTGACCATGACGCTATCTCCAACCGTAACACTGAACCGAAAACTAACAGTAGCCCTAAACTTACTCCCTCAAGCTAAGTTCAAACCTAACCTAACCTGAAGCCTAACACAAACCACAGACCTAACCCTAACCCTCGGCGGACACCTTAAGCTCAACCCCAACCCTAACCTGACCCTCACGCTAACTCCAACCGTAACACTGAACCGAAAACTAACAGTAGCCCTAAACTTACTCCCTCAAACTAAGTTCAAACCTAACCTAACCTGAAGCCTAAATCAAACCATACACCTAACCCTAACCCTAGGCGGACACCTTAAACTCAACCCCAAACCTAACCCGGCCCTGACGCTAACTCCAACAGTAACAGTTACCCGAAAACTAACAGTAGCCCTAAACTTACTCCCTCAAACTAAGTTCAAACCTAACCTAACCTGAAGCCTAACTCAAACCATAGACCTAACCCTAACCCTAGGCGGACACCTGAAACTCAACCACAACCCTAACCAGACCCTGACGCTATCTCCAACCGTAACACTGAACCGAAAACTACCAGTAGCCCTAAACTTACTCCCTCAAACTAAGTTCAATCCTAACCTTACCTGAAGCCTAAATGAAACCATAGACCTAACCCTAACCCTAGGCGGACACCTGAAGCTCAACCCCAACCCTAACCTGGCCCTGAAACTAACTCCAACAGTAACAGTTACCCGAAAACTAAGAGTAGCCCTAAACTTACTCCCTCAAACTAAGTTCAAACCTAACCTAACCTGAAGCCTAACTCAAACCACAGACCTAACCCTAACCCTAGGCGGACACCTTAAGCTCAACCCCAACCCTAACCGGACCCTCACACTAACTCCAAACGAAACACTGAACCAAAAACTAACAGTAGCCCTAAACTTACTCCCTCAAACTAAGTTCAAACCTAACCTAACCTGAAACCTAACTCAAACAATAGACCTAACCCTAACCCTAGGCGGACACCTTAAGCTTAACCCCAACCCTAACCTGACCCTGAGGCTAAATCCAACCGTAACACTGAACCGAAAACTAACAGTAGCCCTAAACTTACTCCCTCAAACTAAGTTCAATCCTAACCTAACCTGAAGCCTAAATGAAACCATAGACCTAACCCTAACCCTAGGCGGACACCTTATGCTTAACCCCCACCCTAACCTGACCCTGACGCTTACTCCAACCGTAACAGTTAAACGAAAACTAACAGTAGCCCTAAACTTACTCCCTCAAACTAAGTTCAAACCTAACCTAACCTGAAGCCTAAATCAAACCATACACCTAACCCTAACCCTAGGCGGACACCTGAATCTTAATCCCAACCATAACTTGACCATGACGCTATCTCCATCCGTAACACTGAACCGAAAACTAACAGTAGCCCTAAACTTACTCCCTCAAACTAAGTTCAAACCTAAACTAACCTGAAGCCTAACTCAAACCATAGACCTAACCCTAACCCTAGGCGGACACCTGCAGCTCAACCACAACCCTAACCTGACCCTGACGCTATCTCCAACCGTAACACTGAACCGAAAACTAACAGTAGCCCTAAACTTACTCCCTCAAACTAAGTTCAAACCTAACCTAACCTGAAGCCTAACTCAAACCACAGACCTAACCCTAACCCTAGGCGGACACCTGAAGCTCAACCCCAACCCTAACCGGACCCTAACACTAACTCCAAGCGTAACACTGAACCAAAAACTAACAGTAGCCCTAAACTTACTCCCTCAAACTAAGTTCAAACCTAACCTAACCTGAAGCCTAACTCAAACAATAGAACTAACCCTAACCCTAGGCGGACACCTTAAGCTTAACCCCAACCCTAACCTGACCCTGAGGCTAAATTCAACCGTAACACTGAACCGAAAACTAACAGTAGCCCTAAACTTACTCCCTCAAACTAAGTTCAATCCTAACCTAACCTGAAGCCTAAATGAAACCATAGACCTAACCCTAACCCTAGGCGGACACCTTATGCTTAACCCCCACCGTAACCTGACCCGGACGCTTACTCCAACCGTAACAGTTACCCGAAAACTAAGAGTAGCCCTAAACTTACTCCCTCAAACTAAGTTCAAACCTAACCTAACCTGAAGCCTAAATCAAACCATACAACTAACCCTACCCTACGCGAACACCTTAAGCTCAACCCCAAACCTAACCTGACCCTGACTCTTACTCCAACCGTAACAGTTAACCGAAAACTGACAGTAGCCCTAAACTTACTCCCTCAAACTAAGTTCAAACCTAACCTAACCTGAAGCCTAACTCAAACCACAGACCTAACCCTAATCCTAGGCGGACACCTTAAGCTCAACCCCAACCCTAACCTGACCCTCACGCTATCTCCAACCGTAACACTGAACCGAAAACTAACAGTAGCCCTAAACTTACTCCCTCAAACTAAGTTCAAACCTAACCTAACCTGAAGCCTAACTCAAACAATAGACCTAACCCTAACCCTAGGCGGACACCTTAAGATTGACCCCAATCCTAACCTGACCCTGAGGCTAAATATAACCGTAACACTGAACCGAAAAATAAAATAGGCCTAAACTTACTCCCTCAAACTAAGTTCAAACCTAACCTAACCTGAACCCTAACTCAAACCATAGACCTAACCCTAAACCTAGGCGGACAGATGAATCTTAATCCCAACCCTAACTTGACCATGACGCTATCTCCAACCGTAACACTGAACCTAAAACTAACAGTAGCCCTAAACTTACTCCCTCAAACTAAGTTCAAACCTAACCTAACCTGAAGCCTAACTCAAACCACAGACCTAACCCTAACCCTCGGCGGACACCTTAAGCTCAACCCCAACCCTAACCTGACCCTCACGCTAACTCCAACCGTAACACTGAACCGAAAACTAACAGTAGCCCTAAACTTACTCCCTCAAACTAAGTTCAAACCTAACCTAACCTGAAGCCTAACTCAAACAATAGACCTAACCCTAACCCTAGGTGGACACCTTAAGCTTAACCCCAACCCTAACCTGACCCTGACGCTTACTCCAACCGTAACAGTCAACCGAAAACTAACAGTAGCCCTAAACTTACTCCGTCTAACTAAGTTCAAACATAACCTAACCTGAAGCCTAAATCAAACCTTACACCTAACTGTAACCATAGGCGGACACCTTAAGCTCAACCCCAACCATAACCAGGCCCTTACGCTAACTCCAATCGTAACAGTTACCCGAAAACTAAGAGTAGCCCTAAACCTACTCCCTCAAACTAAGTTCAAACCTAAACTAACCTGAAGCCTAAATCAAACCATACACCTAACCCTAACCCTAGACGGACACCTGAAGCTCAACCCCAACCCTAACCAGACCCTGACGCTATCTCCAACCGTAACACTGAACCGAAAACTAATAGTAGCCCTAAACTTACTCCCTCAAACTAAGTTCAAACCTAACCTAACCTGAAGCCTAACTCAAACCATAGACCTAACCCTAACCCTAGGCGGACACCTGAAGCTCAACCACAACCCTAACCTGACCCTGACGCTATCTCCAACCGTAACACTGAACCGAAAACTAACAGTAGCCCTAAACTTACTCCCTCAAACTAAGTTCAAACCTAACCTAACCTGAAGCCTAACTCAAACCACAGACCTAACCCTAAACCTAGGCGGACACCTTAAGCTCAACCCCAACCCTAACCTGACCCTCACGCTAACTCCAACCGTAACACTGAACCGAAAACTAACAGTAGCCCTAAACTCACTCCCTCAAACTAAGTTCAAACCTAACCTAACCTGAAGCCTAACTCAAACAATAGACCTAACCCTATCCCTAGGCGGACACCTGAAGCTCAACTCCAACCATAACCTGACCCTGACTCTATCTCCAACCGTAACACTGAACCGAAAACTACCAGTAGCCCTAAACTTACTCCCTCAAACTAAGTTCAATCCTAACCTTACCTGAAGCCTAAATGAAACCATAGACCTAACCCTAACCCTAGGCGGACACCTTAAGCTCAACCCCAACCCTAACCTGGCCCTGAAAAAAATCCAACAGTAACAGTTACCCGAAAAATAAGAGTAGCCCTAAACTTACTCCCTCAAACTATGTTCAAACCTAACCTAACCTGAAGCCTAACTCAAACCATAGACCTAACCCTAACCCTAGGCGGACACCTTAAGCTCAACCCCAACCCTAACCTGACCCTCACGCTAACTCCAACCGTAATACTGAACCGAAAACTAACAGTAGCCCTAAACTTATTCCCTCAAACTAAGTTCAAACCTAACCTAACCTGAAGCCTAACTCAAACAATAGACCTAACCCTAACCCTAGGCGGACACCTTAAGCTTAACCCGAACCCTAACCTGACCCTGAGGCTAACCACAACCGTAACACTGAACCGAAAACTAACAGTATCCCTAAACTTACTCCCTCAAACTAAGTTCAATCCTAACCTAACCTGAAGCCTAAATGAAACCATAGACCTAACCGTAAACCTAGGCGGACACCTTAGGCTTAACCACCACCCTAACCTGACCCTGACGCTTACTCCAACCGTAACAGTTACCCGAAAACTAAGAGTAGCCCTAAACTTACTCCCTCAAACTAAGTTCAAACCTAACCTAACCTGAAGCCTAAATCAAACCATACACCTAACCCTAACCCTACGCGGACACCTTAAGCTCAACCCCAAACCTAACCTGACCCTGACGCTTACTCCAACCGTAACAGTTAACCGAAAACTGACATTAGCCCTAAACTCACTCCCTCAAACTAAGTTCAAACCTAACCTAACCTAAAGCCTAACTCAAACCACAGACCTAACCCTCACCCTAGGCGGACACCTTAAGCTCAACCCCAACCCTAACCTGACCCTCACGCTATCTCCAACCGTAACACTGAACCGAAAACTAACAGTAGCCCTAAACTTACTCCCTCAATCTAAGTTCAAACCTAACTTAACCTGAAGCCTAACTCAAACAATAGACCTAACCCTAACCCTAGGCGGTCTCCTTAAGCTTGACCCCAACCCTAACCTGACCCTGAGGCTAAATTTAACCGTAACACTGAACCGAAAAATAAAATAGGCCTAAACTTACTCCCTCAAACTAAGTTCAATCCTAACCTAACCTGAAGCCTAAATCAAACCATAGACCTAACCCTAACCCTAGGCGGACACCTGAATCTTAATCCCAACCCTAACTTGACCATGACGCTATCTCCAACCGTAACACTGAACCTTAAACTAACAGTAGCCCTAAACTTACTCCCTCAAACTAAGTTCAAACCTAACCTAACCTGAAGCCTAACTCAAACCACAGACCTAACCCTAACCCTCGGCGGACACCTTAAGCTCAACCCCAAGCCGAACCTGACCCTCACGCTAACTCCAACCATAACACTGAACCGAAAAGTAACAGTAGCCCTAAACTTACTCCCTCAAACTAAGTTCAAACCTAACCTAACCTGAAACCTAACTCAAACAATAGACCTAACCCTAACCCTAGGCGGACACCTTAAGCTTAACCCCAACCCTAACCTTTCCCTGACGCTTACTCCAACCGTAACAGTTTACCGAAAACTAACAGTAGCCCTAAACTTACTCCCTCTAACTAAGTTCAAACATAATCTAACCTGAAGCCTAAATCAAAACTTACACCTAACCGTAACCCTAGGCGGACACCTTAAGCTCAACCCCAACCATAACCAGGCCCTGACGCTAACTCCAATCGTAACAGTTACCCGAAAACTAACAGTAGCCCTAAACTTACTCCCTCAAACTAAGTTCAAACATAAACTAACCTGAAGCCTAAATCAAACCATACACCTAACCCTAACCCTAGACGGACACCTGCAGCTCAACCCCAACCCTAACCAGACCCTGACGCTATCTCCAACCGTAACACTGAACCGAAAACTAACAGTAGCCCTAAACTGACTCCCTCAAACTAAGTTCAAACCTAACCTAACCTGAAGCCTAACTCAAACCAAGGACCTAACCCTAACCCTAGGCGGACACCTGAAGCTCAACCACAACCCTAACCTGACCCTGACGCTATCTCCAACCGTAACAATGAACCGAAAACTAACAGTAGCCCTAAACTTACTCCATCAAACTAAGTTCAAACCTAACCTAACCTGAAGCCTAACTCAAACCACAGACCTAAACCTAACCCTAGCGGACACCTTAAGCTCAACCCCAACCCTAACCTGACCCTCACGCTAACTCCAACCGTAACACTGAACCGAAAACTAACAGTAGCCCTAAACTCACTCCCTCAAACTAAGTTCAAACCTAACCTAACCTGAAGCGTAACTCAAACAATAGAACTAACCCTATCCGTTGGCGGACACCTGAAGCTCAACCCCAACCATAACCTGACCCTGACGCTATCTCCAACCGTAACACTGAACCGAAAACTACCAGTAGCCCTAAACTTACTCCCTCAAACTAAGTTCAATCCTAACCTTACCTGAAGCCTAAATGAAACCATAGACCTAACCCTAACCCTAGGCGGACACCTGAAGCTCAACCACAACCCTAACCTGACCCTCACGCTATCTCCAACCGTAACACTGAACCGAAAACTAACAGTAGCCCTAAACTTACTCCCTCAAACTAAGTTCAAACCTAACCTAACCTGAAGCCTAAATCAAACCATACACCTAACCCTACCCTACGCGGACACCTTAAGCTCAACCCCAAACCTAACCTGACCCTGACTCTTACTCCAACCGTAACAGTTAACCGAAAAATGACAGTAGCCCTAAACTTACTCCCTCAAACTAAGTTCAAACCTAACCTAACCTGAAGCCTAACTCAAACCACAGACCTAACCCTAACCCTAGGCGGACACCTTAAGCTCAACCCCAACACTAACCTGACCCCGAGGCTAAATTTAACCGTAACACTGAACCGAAAAATAAAATAGGCCTAAACTTACTCCCTCAAACTAAGTTCAAACCTAACCTAACCTGAAGCCTAACTGAAACCATAGATCTAACCCTAACCCTAGGCGGACACCTGAATCTTAATCTCAACCCTAACTTGACCATGACGCTATCTCCAACCGTAACACTGAACCGAAAACTAACAGTAGCCCTAAACTTACTCCCTCAAGCTAAGTTCAAACCTAACCTAACCTGAAGCCTAACTCAAACCACAGACCTAACCCTAACCCTCGGCGGACACCTTAAGCTCAACCCCAACCCTAACCTGACCCTCACGCTAACTCCAACCGTAACACTGAACCGAAAACTAACAGTAGCACTAAACTTACTCCCTCAAACTAAGTTCAAACCTAAA
This sequence comes from Tupaia tana, assembly GCA_026018925.1. NCBI lineage: Eukaryota > Metazoa > Chordata > Mammalia > Scandentia > Tupaiidae > Tupaia > Tupaia tana. The sequence goes on along the minus strand of JAKSZU010000034.1, from coordinate 1,701,877 downwards.
CTAACCTGAAGCCTAAATCAAACGATACACCTAACCCTAACCCTAGGCGGACACCTGAATCTTAATCCCAACCCTAACTTGACCATGACGCTATCTCCAACCGTAACACTGAACCAAAAACTAACAGTAGCGCTAAACTTACTCCCTAAAACTAAGTTCACACCTAACCTAACGTGAAGCCTAACTCAAACCACAGACCTAACCCTAACCCTAGTCGGACACCTTAAGTTCAACACCAACCCTAACCTGACCCTCACACTAACACCAACCGTAACACTGAACCGAAAACTAACAGTAGCCCTAAACTTACTCCCTCAAACTAAGTTCAAACCTAACCTAACCTGAAGCCTAACTCAAACAATAGACCTAACCCTAACCCTAGGCGGACACCTTAAGCTTAACCCGAACCCTAACCTGACCCTGAGGCTAACCCCAACCGTAACACAGAACCGAAAACTAACAGTAGCCCTAAACTTACTCCCTCAAACTAAGTTCAATCCTAACCTAACCTGAAGCCTAAATGAAACCATAGACCTAACCCTAACCCTAGGCGGACACCTTATGCTTAACCCCCACCCTACCCTGACCCTGACGCTTACTCCAACCGTAACAGTTACCCGAAAATTAAGAGTAGCCCTAAACTTACTCCCTCAAACTAAGTTCAAACCTAACCTAACCTGAAGCCTAAATCAAACCATACACCTAACCCTACCCTACGCGGACACCTTAAGCTCAACCCCAAACCTAACCTGACCCTGACTCTTACTCCAACCGTAACAGTTAACCGAAAAATGACAGTAGCCCTAAACTTACTCCCTCAAACTAAGTTCAAACCTAACCTAACCTGAAGCCTAACTCAAACAATAGACCTAACCTTAACCCTAGGCGGACACCTTAAGCTTGACCCCAACCCTAACCTGACCCTGAGGCTAAATTTAACCGTAACACTGAACCGAAAAATAAAATAGGCCTAAACTTACTCCCTCAAACTAAGTTCAAACCTAACCTAACCTGAAGCCTAACTCAAACCATAGATCTAACCCTAACCCTAGGCGGACACCTGAATCTTAATCCCAACCCTAACTTGACCATGACGCTATCTCCAACCGTAACACTGAACCGAAAACTAACAGTAGCCCTAATCTTACTCCCTCAAGCTAAGTTCAAACCTAACCTAACCTGAAGCCTAACTCAAACCTAAGACCTAACCCTAACCCTCGGCGGACACCTTAAGCTCAACCCCAACCCTAACCTGACCCTCACGCTAACTCCAACCGTTACACTGAACCGAAAACTAACAGTAGCACTAAACTTACTCCCTCAAACTAAGTTCAAACCTAACCTAACCTGAAGCCTAACTCAAACAATAGACCTAACCCTAACCCTAGGCGGACACCTTAAGCTTAACCCCAACCCTAACCTGACCCTGACGCTTACTCCAACCGTAACAGTTAACCGAAAACTAACAGTAGCCCTAAACTTACTCCCTCTAACTAAGCTCAAACATAACCTAACCTGAAGCCTAAATCAAACCTTACACCTAACCGTAACCCTAGGCGGACACCTTAAGCTCAACCCCACCATAACCAGGCCCTGACGCTAACTCCAATCGTAACAGTTACCCGAAAACTAAGAGTAGCCCTAAACTTACTCCCTCAAACTAAGTTCAAACCTAAACTAACCTGAAGCCTAAATCAAACCGTACACCTAACCCTAACCCTAGACGGACACCTGAAGCTCAACCCCAAACCTAACCAGACCCTGACGCTATCTCCAACCGTAACACTGAACCGAAAACTAACAGTAGCCCTAAACTAACTCCCTCAAACTAAGTTCAAACCTAACCTAACCTGAAGCCTAACTCAAACCATAGACCTAACCCTAACTCTAGGCGGACACCTGAAGCTCAACCACAACCCTAACCTGACCCTCACGCTAACTCCAACCGTAACACTGAACCGAAAACTAACAGTAGCTCTAAACTCACTCCCTCAAACTAAGTTCAAACCTAACCTAACCTGAACCCTAACTCAAACAATAGACCTAACCCTATCCCTAGGCGGACACCTGAAGCTCAACCCAAACCATAACCTGACCCTGACGCTATCTCCAACCGTAACACTGAACCGAAAACTACCAGTAGCCCTAAACTTACTCCCTCAGACTAAGTTCAAACCTAACCTAACCTGAAGCATAACTCAAACCATAGACCTAAACCTAACCCTAGGCGGACACCTGAAGCTCAACCACAACCCTAACCTGACCCTGACGATATCTCCAACCGTAACACTGAACCGAAAACTAACAGTAGCCCTAAAATTACTCACTCAAACTAAGTTCAAACCTAACCTAACCTGAAGCCTATCTCAAACCACAGACCTAACCCTAACCCTAGGCCGACACCCTAAGCTCAACCCCAACCCTAACCGGACACTCACGCTAACTCCAAATGTAACACTGAACCAAAAACTAACAGTAGCCCTAAACTTACTCCCTCAAACTAAGTTCAAACCTAACCTAACCTAAAGCCTAAATCAAACAATAGACCTAACCCTAACCCTAGGCGGACACCTTAAGCTTAACCCCAAACCTAACTTGACCCTGAGGTTAAATCCAACCGTAACACTGAACCGAAAACTAACAGTAGCCCTAAACTTACTCCCTCAAACTAAGTTCAATCCAAAACAAACCTGAAGCCTAAATGAAACCATAGCCCTAACCCGAACCCAGGCGGACACCTTATGCTTAACCCCCACCCTAACCTAACCCTGACGCTTACTCCAACCGTAACAGTTAAACGAAAACTAACAGTAGCCCTAAACTTACTCCCTCAAACTAAGTTCAAGCATAACCTAACCTGAAGCCTAAATCAAACCATACAACTAACCCAAACCCTAGGCGGACACCTTAAGCTCAACCCCAAACCTAACCTGACCCTGACGCTTACTCCACCCGTAACACTTAACCGAGAACTAACAGTAGCCCTAAACTTACTCCCTCAAAATAAGTTCAAACATAACCTAATTTGGAGCCTAAATCAAACCATACACCTAACCCTAACCCTAGGCGGACACCTGAAGTTCAAACCCAACCCTAACCTGACCCTCACGCTAACTCCAACCGTAACACTGAACCGAAAAATAACAGTAGCCCTAAAATTACTCCCTAAAACTAAGTTCAAACCTAACCTAACCTGAAGCCTAACTCAAACCTTAGACCTAACCCTAACCGTAGGCGGACACCTGAAGCTCAACCCCAACCCTAACCTGACCCTGATGCTATCTCCAACCGTAACACTGAACCGAAAACTAACAGTAGCCCTAAATTTACTCCCTCAAACTAAGTTCAAACCTAACGTTACCTGAAGCCTATATCAAATCATAGACATAACCCTAACCCTAGGCGGACACCTTACGCTTAACCCCCACCCTAACCTGACCCTGACGCTTACTCCAAATGTAAGAGATAACCGAAAACTAACAGTAGCCCTAAACTTACTCCCTCAATCTAACTTCAAACCTAACCTAACCTGAAGCCTAAATCAAACCATACTCCTAACCCTAAGCCTAGGCGGACACCTTAAGCTCAACCCAAACCCTAACATGGCCCTGACGCTAACTGCAACAGTAACGGTTACCCGAAAACTAACAGTAGCCCTAAACTTACTCCCTCAAACTAACTACAAACCTAACCTAACCTGAAGCCTAACTCAAACCACAGACCTAACCCTAACCCTAGGAGGACACCTGAAGCTCAATCACAACCCTAACCTGACCCTGACGCTATCTCCAACCGTAACACTGAACGGAAAACTAACAGTAGCCCTAAACTTACTCCCTCAAACTAAGTTCAAACCTAACCTAACCTAAAGCCTAACTCAAACAATAGAACTAACCCTAACCCTAGGCGTACACCTTAAGCTTGACCCCAACCCTAACCTGACCCTGAGGCTAAGTTCAACTGTAACACTGAACCAAAAAATGCAATAGGCCTAAACTTACTCCCTCAAACTAAGTTCAAACCTAACCTAACTTGAAGCCTAACTCAAACCATAGTCCTAACCCTAACAATAGGCGGACACCTGAAGCTCAACCCCAACCCTAACCTGACCCTGACGCTATCTCCAATCGTAACACTGAACCGAAAACTAACAGTAGCCCTAAACTTACTCACTCAAACTAAGCTCAAACGTAACCTAACCTGAAGACTAAATCAAACCACAGACCTAACCCTAACCCTAGCCGGACACCTTAAGCTCAACTCCAACCCTAACCTGACCCTGACGCTATCTCCAACCGGAACACTTAACCGAAAACTAACAGTAGCCCTAAACTTACTCCCTCAAACTAAGTTCAAACCGAACGTAACCTGAAGCCTAAATCAAACCATACACCTAACCCTAACCCTAGGCGGACACCTTAACTTCAACCCCAAACCTAACCTGACCCTGACGCTTACTCCAACTGTAACAGTTACCCGAAAACTAACAGTAGCCCTAAACTTACTCCCTCAAACTAAGTTCAAACATAACATAACCTGAAGCCTAAATCAAACCAGACACCTAACCCTATCCCTAGGCGGACACCTTAAGCTTAACCCCAACCCTAACCTGACCCTGAGGCTAAATCCAACCGTAACACTGAACCGAAAAATAACAGTAGCCCTAAACTTACTCCCTCAAACTAAGTTCAATCCTAACCTAACCTGAAGCCTAAATGAAACCATAGACCTAACCCTAACCCTAGGCGGACACCTTATACTTAACCCCCACCCTAACCTGACCCTGACGCTTACTCCAACCGTAACAGTTACCCGAAAACTAAGAGTAGCCCTAAACTTACTCCCTCAAACTAAGTTCAAACCTAACCTAACCTGAAGCCTAAATCAAACCATACACCTAACCCTAACCCTACGCGGACACCTTAAGCTCAACCACAAACCTAACCTGACCCTGACGCTTACTCCAACCGTAACAGTTAACCGAAAACTGACAGTAGCCCTAAACTCACTCCCTCAAACTAAGTTCAAACCTAACCTAACCTAAAGCCTAACTCAAACCACAGACCTAACCCTCACCCTAGGCGGACACCTTAAGCTCAACCCCAACCCTAACCTGACCCTCACGCTATCTCCAACCGTAAAACTGAACCGAAAACTAACAGTAGCCCTAAACTTACTCCCTCAATCTAAGTTCAAACCTAACTTAACCTGAAGCCTAACTCAAACAATAGACCTAACCCTAACCCTAGGCGGTCTCCTTAAGCTTGACCCCAACCCTAACCTGACCCTGAGGCTAAATTTAACCGTAACACTGAACCGAAAAATAAAATAGGCCTAAACTTACTCCCTCAAACTAAGTTCAATCCTAACCTAACCTGAAGCCTAAATCAAACCATAGACCTAACCCTAACCCTAGGCGGACACCTGAATCTTAATCCCAACCCTAACTTGACCATGACGCTATCTCCAACCGTAACACTGAACCTTAAACTAACAGTAGCCCTAAACTTACTCCCTCAAACTAAGTTCAAACCTAACCTAACCTGAAGCCTAACTCAAACCACAGACCTAACCCTAACCCTCGGCGGACACCTTAAGCTCAACCCCAACCCGAACCTGACCCTCACGCTAACTCCAACCATAACACTGAACCGAAAAGTAACAGTAGCCCTAAACTTACTCCCTCAAACTAAGTTCAAACCTAACCTAACCTGAAACCTAACTCAAACAATAGACCTAACCCTAACCCTAGGCGGACACCTTAAGCTTAACCCCAACCCTAACCTGTCCAGGACGCTTACTCCAACCGTAACAGTTTACCGAAAACTAACAGTAGCCCTAAACTTACTCCCTCTAACTAAGTTCAAACATAATCTAACCTGAAGCCTAAATCAAACCTTACACCTAACCGTAACCCTAGGCGGACACCTTAAGCTCAAGCCCAACCATAACCAGGCCCTGACGCTAACTCCAATCGTAACAGTTACCCGAAAACTAACAGTAGCCCTAAACTTACTCCCTCAAACTAAGTTCAAACCTAAACTAACCTGAAGCCTAAATCAAACCATACACCTAACCCTAACCCTAGACGGACACCTGCAGCTCAACCCCAACCCTAACCAGACCCTGACGCTATCTCCAACCGTAACACTGAACCGAAAACTAACAGTAGCCCTAAACTGACTCCCTCAAACTAAGTTCAAACCTAACCTAACCTGAAGCCTAACTCAAACCAAGGACCTAACCCTAACCCTAGGCGGACACCTGCAGCTCAACCACAACCCTAACCTGACCCTGACGCTATCTCCAACCGTAACAATGAACCGAAAACTAACAGTAGCCCTAAACTTACTCCATCAAACTAAGTTCAAACCTAACCTAACCTGAAGCCTAACTCAAACCACCGACCTAAACCTAACCCTAGCGGACACCTTAAGCTCAACCCCAACCCTAACCTGACCCTCACGCTAACTCCAACCGTAACACTGAACCGAAAACTAACAGTAGCCCTAAACTCACTCCCTCAAACTAAGTTCAAACCTAACCTAACCTGAAGCGTAACTCAAACAATAGAACTAACCCTATCCGTTGGCGGACACCTGAAGCTCAACCCCAACCATAACCTGACCCTGACGCTATCTCCAACCGTAACACTGAACCGAAAACTACCAGTAGCCCTAAACTTACTCCCTCAAACTAAGTTCAATCCTAACCTTACCTGAAGCCTAAATGAAACCATAGACCTAACCCTAACCCTAGGCGGACACCTGAAGCTCAACCACAACCGTAACCTGACCCTCACGCTATCTCCAACCGTAACACTGAACCGAAAACTAACAGTAGCCCTAAACTTACTCCCTCAAACTAAGTTCAAACCTAACCTAACCTGAAGCCTAAATCAAACCATACACCTAACCCTACCCTACGCGGACACCTTAAGCTCAACCCCAAACCTAACCTGACCCTGACTCTTACGCCAACCGTAACAGTTAACCGAAAAATGACAGTAGCCCTAAACTTACTCCCTCAAACTAAGTTCAAACCTAACCTAACCTGAAGCCTAACTCAAACCACAGACCTAACCCTAACCCTAGGCGGACACCTTAAGCTCAACCCCAACACTAACCTGACCCCGAGGCTAAATTTAACCGTAACACTGAACCGAAAAATAAAATAGGCCTAAACTTACTCCCTCAAACTAAGTTCAAACCTAACCTAACCTTAAGCCTAACTCAAACCATAGATCTAACCCTAACCCTAGGCGGACACCTGAATCTTAATCTCAACCCTAACTTGACCATGACGCTATCTCCAACCGTAACACTGAACCGAAAACTAACAGTAGCCCTAAACTTACTCCCTCAAGCTAAGTTCAAACCTAACCTAACCTGAAGCCTAACTCAAACCACAGACCTAACCCTAACCCTCGGCGGACACCTTAAGCTCAACCCCAACCCTAACCTGACCCTCACGCTAACTCCAACCGTAACACTGAACCGAAAACTAACAGTAGCACTAAACTTACTCCCTCAAACTAAGTTCAAACCTAAACTAACCTGAAGCCTAAATCAAACGATACACCTAACCCTAACCCTAGGCGGACACCTGAATCTTAATCCCAACCCTAACTTGACCATGACGCTATCTCCAACCGTAACACTGAACCAAAAACTAACAGTAGCCCTAAACTTACTCCCTAAAACTAAGTTCACACCTAACCTAACGTGAAGCCTAACTCAAACCACAGACCTAACCCTAACCCTAGTCGGACACCTTAAGTTCAACACCAACCCTAACCTGACCCTCACACTAACACCAACCGTAACACTGAACCGAAAACTAACAGTAGCCCTAAACTTACTCCCTCAAACTAAGTTCAAACCTAACCTAACCTGAAGCCTAACTCAAACAATAGACCTAACCCTAACCCTAGGCGGACACCTTAAGCTTAACCCAAACCCTAACCTGACCCTGAGGCTAACCCCAACCGTAACACAGAACCGAAAACTAACAGTAGCCCTAAACTTACTCCCTCAAACTAAGTTCAATCCTAACCTAACCTGAAGCCTAAATGAAACCATAGACCTAACCCTAACCCTAGGCGGACACCTTATGCTTAACCCCCACCCTACCCTGACCCTGACGCTTACTCCATCCGTAACAGTTACCCGAAAATTAAGAGTAGCCCTAAACTTACTCCCTCAAACTAAGTTCAAACCTAACCTAACCTGAAGCCTAAATCAAACCATACACCTAACCCTACCCTACGCGGACACCTTAAGCTCAACCCCAAACCTAACCTGACCCTGACTCTTACTCCAACCGTAACAGTTAACCGAAAAATGACAGTAGCCCTAAACTTATCCCCTCAAACTAAGTTCAAACCTAACCTAACCTGAAGCCTAACTCAAACAATAGACCTAACCTTAACCCTAGGCGGACACCTTAAGCTTGACCCCAACCCTAACCTGACCCTGAGGCTAAATTTAACCGTAACACTGAACCGAAAAATAAAATAGGCCTAAACTTACTCCCTCAAACTAAGTTCAAACCTAACCTAACCTGAAGCCTAACTCAAACCATAGATCTAACCCTAACCCTAGGCGGACACCTGAATCTTAATCCCAACCCTAACTTGACCATGACGCTATCTCCAACCGTAACACTGAACCGAAAACTAACAGTAGCCCTAATCTTACTCCCTCAAGCTAAGTTCAAACCTAACCTAACCTGAAGCCTAACTCAAACCTAAGACCTAACCCTAACCCTCGGCGGACACCTTAAGCTCAACCCCAACCCTAACCTGACCCTCACGCTAACTCCAACCGTAACACTGAACCGAAAACTAACAGTAGCACTAAACTTACTCCCTCAAACTAAGTTCAAACCTAACCTAACCTGAAGCCTAACTCAAACAATAGACCTAACCCTAACCCTAGGCGGACACCTTAAGCTTAACCCCAACCCTAACCTGACCCTGACGCTTACTCCAACCGTAACAGTTAACCGAAAACTAACAGTAGCCCTAAACTTACTCCCTCTAACTAAGCTCAAACATAACCTAACCTGAAGCCTAAATCAAACCTTACACCTAACCGTAACCCTAGGCGGACACCTTAAGCTCAACCCCACCATAACCAGGCCCTGACGCTAACTCCAATCGTAACAGTTACCCGAAAACTAAGAGTAGCCCTAAACTTACTCCCTCAAACTAAGTTCAAACCTAAACTAACCTGAAGCCTAAATCAAACCGTACACCTAACCCTAACCCTAGACGGACACCTGAAGCTCAACCCCAAACCTAACCAGACCCTGACGCTATCTCCAACCGTAACACTGAACCGAAAACTAACAGTAGCCCTAAACTAACTCCCTCAAACTAAGTTCAAACCTAACCTAACCTGAAGCCTAACTCAAACCATAGACCTAACCCTAACTCTAGGCGGACACCTGAAGCTCAACCACAACCCTAACCTGACCCTCACGCTAACTCCAACCGTAACACTGAACCGAAAACTAACAGTAGCTCTAAACTCACTCCCTCAAACTAAGTTCAAACCTAACCGAACCTGAACCCTAACTCAAACAATAGACCTAACCCTATCCCTAGGCGGACACCTGAAGCTCAACCCAAACCATAACCTGACCCTGACGCTATCTCCAACCGTAACACTGAACCGAAAACTACCAGTAGCCCTAAACTTACTCCCTCAGACTAAGTTCAAACCTAACCTAACCTGAAGCATAACTCAAACCATAGACCTAAACCTAACCCTAGGCGGACACCTGAAGCTCAACCACAACCCTAACCTGACCCTGACGATATCTCCAACCGTAACACTGAACCGAAAACTAACAGTAGCCCTAAAATTACTCACTCAAACTAAGTTCAAACCTAACCTAACCTGAAGCCTATCTCAAACCACAGACCTAACCCTAACCCTAGGCCGACACCCTAAGCTCAACCCCAACCCTAACCGGACACTCACGCTAACTCCAAATGTAACACTGAACCAAAAACTAACAGTAGCCCTAAACTTACTCCCTCAAACTAAGTTCAAACCTAACCTAACCTAAAGCCTAAATCAAACAATAGACCTAACCCTAACCCTAGGCGGACACCTTAAGCTTAACCCCAAACCTAACTTGACCCTGAGGTTAAATCCAACCGTAACACTGAACCGAAAACTAACAGTAGCCCTAAACTTACTCCCTCAAACTAAGTTCAATCCAAAACAAACCTGAAGCCTAAATGAAACCATAGCCCTAACCCGAACCCAGGCGGACACCTTATGCTTAACCCCCACCCTAACCTAACCCTGACGCTTACTCCAACCGTAATAGTTAAACGAAAACTAACAGTAGCCCTAAACTTACTCCCTCAAACTAAGTTCAAGCATAACCTAACCTGAAGCCTAAATCAAACCATACAACTAACCCAAACCCTAGGCGGACACCTTAAGCTCAACCCCAAACCTAACCTGACCCTGACGCTTACTCCACCCGTAACACTTAACCGAGAACTAACAGTAGCCCTAAACTTACTCCCTCAAAATAAGTTCAAACATAACCTAATTTGGAGCCTAAATCAAACCATACACCTAACCCTAACCCTAGGCGGACACCTGAAGTTCAAACCCAACCCTAACCTGACCCTCACGCTAACTCCAACCGTAAAACTGAACCGAAAAATAACAGTAGCCCTAAAATTACTCCCTAAAACTAAGTTCAAACCTAACCTAACCTGAAGCCTAACTCAAACCTTAGACCTAACCCTAACCGTAGGCGGACACCTGAAGCTCAACCCCAACCCTAACCTGACCCTGATGCTATCTCCAACCGTAACACTGAACCGAAAACTAACAGTAGCCCTAAATTTACTCCCTCAAACTAAGTTCAAACCTAACGTTACCTGAAGCCTATATCAAATCATAGACATAACCCTAACCCTAGGCGGACACCTTACGCTTAACCCCCACCCTAACCTGACCCTGACGCTTACTCCAAATGTAAGAGATAACCGAAAACTAACAGTAGCCCTAAACTTACTCCCTCAATCTAACTTCAAACCTAACCTAACCTGAAGCCTAAATCAAACCATACTCCTAACCCTAAGCCTAGGCGGACACCTTAAGCTCAACCCAAACCCTAACATGGCCCTGACGCTAACTGCAACAGTAACGGTTACCCGAAAACTAACAGTAGCCCTAAACTTACTCCCTCAAACTAACTACAAACCTAACCTAACCTGAAGCCTAACTCAAACCACAGACCTAACCCTAACCCTAGGAGGACACCTGAAGCTCAATCACAACCCTAACCTGACCCTGACGCTATCTCCAACCGTAACACTGAACGGAAAACTAACAGTAGCCCTAAACTTACTCCCTCAAACTAAGTTCAAACCTAACCTAACCTAAAGCCTAACTCAAACAATAGAACTAACCCTAACCCTAGGCGTACACCTTAAGCTTGACCCCAACCCTAACCTGACCCTGAGGCTAAGTTCAACTGTAACACTGAACCAAAAAATGCAATAGGCCTAAACTTACTCCCTCAAACTAAGTTCAAACCTAACCTAACTTGAAGCCTAACTCAAACCATAGTCCTAACCCTAACAATAGGCGGACACCTGAAGCTCAACCCCAACCCTAACCTGACCCTGACGCTATCTCCAATCGTAACACTGAACCGAAAACTAACAGTAGCCCTAAACTTACTCACTCAAACTAAGCTCAAACGTAACCTAACCTGAAGACTAAATCAAACCACAGACCTAACCCTAACCCTAGGCGGACACCTTAAGCTCAACTCCAACCCTAACCTGACCCTGACGCTATCTCCAACCGGAACACTTAACCGAAAACTAACAGTAGCCCTAAACTTACTCCCTCAAACTAAGTTCAAACCGAACGTAACCTGAAGCCTAAATCAAACCATACACCTAACCCTAACCCTAGGCGGACACCTTAACTTCAACCCCAAACCTAACCTGACCCTGACGCTTACTCCAACTGTAACAGTTACCCTAAAACTAACAGTAGCCCTAAACTTACTCCCTCAAACTAAGTTCAAACATAACATAACCTGAAGCCTAAATCAAACCAGACACCTAACCCTATCCCTAGGCGGACACCTTAAGCTTAACCCCAACCCTAACCTGACCCTGAGGCTAAATCCAACCGTAACACTGAACCGAAAACTAACAGTAGCCCTAAACTTACTCCCTCAAACTAAGTTCAATCCTAACCTAACCTGAAGCCTAAATGAAACCATAGACCTAACCCTAACCCTAGGCGGACACCTTATACTTAACCCCCACCCTAACCTGACCCTGACGCTTACTCCAACCGTAACAGTTACCCGAAAACTAAGAGTAGCCCTAAACTTACTCCCTCAAACTAAGTTCAAACCTAACCTAACCTGAAGCCTAAATCAAACCATACACCTAACCCTAACCCTACGCGGACACCTTAAGCTCAACCCCAAACCTAACCTGACCCTGACGCTTACTCCAACCGTAACAGTTAACCGAAAACTGACAGTAGCCCTAAACTCACTCCCTCAAACTAAGTTCAAACCTAACCTAACCTAAAGCCTAACTCAAACCACAGACCTAACCCTAACCCTAGGCGGACACCTTAAGCTCAACCCCAACCCTAACCTGACCCTCACGCTATCTCCAACCGTAACACTGAACCGAAAACTAACAGTAGCCCTAAACTTACTCCCTCAATCTAAGTTCAAACCTAACTTAACCTGAAGCCTAACTCAAACAATAGACCTAACCCTAACCCTAGGCGGTCTCCTTAAGCTTGACCCCAACCCTAACCTGACCCTGAGGCTAAATTTAACCGTAACACTGAACCGAAAAATAAAATAGGCCTAAACTTACTCCCTCAAACTAAGTTCAATCCTAACCTAACCTGAAGCCTAAATCAAACCATAGACCTAACCCTAACCCTAGGCGGACACCTGAATCTTAATCCCAACCCTAACTTGACCATGACGCTATCTCCAACCGTAACACTGAACCTTAAACTAACAGTAGCCCTAAACTTACTCCCTCAAACTAAGTTCAAACCTAACCTAACCTGAAGCCTAACTCAAACCACAGACCTAACCCTAACCCTCGGCGGACACCTTAAGCTCAACCCCAACCCGAACCTGACCCTCACGCTAACTCCAACCATAACAATGAACCGAAAAGTAACAGTAGCCCTAAACTTACTCCCTCAAACTAAGTTCAAACCTAACCTAACCTGAAACCTAACTCAAACAATAGACCTAACCCTAACCCTAGGCGGACACCTTAAGCTTAACCCCAACCCTAACCTGTCCCTGACGCTTACTCCAACCGTAACAGTTTACCGAAAACTAACAGTAGCCCTAAACTTACTCCCTCTAACTAAGTTCAAACATAATCTAACCTGAAGCCTAAATCAAACCTTACACCTAACCGTAACCCTAGGCGGACACCTTAAGCTCAAGCCCAACCATAACCAGGCCCTGACGCTAACTCCAATCGTAACAGTTACCCGAAAACTAACAGTAGCCCTAAACTTACTCCCTCAAACTAAGTTCAAACCTAAACTAACCTGAAGCCTAAATCAAACCATACACCTAACCCTAACCCTAGACGGACACCTGCAGCTCAACCCCAACCCTAACCAGACCCTGACGCTATCTCCAACCGTAACACTGAACCGAAAACTAACAGTAGCCCTAAACTGACTCCCTCAAACTAAGTTCAAACCTAACCTAACCTGAAGCCTAACTCAAACCAAGGACCTAACCCTAACCCTAGGCGGACACCTGAAGCTCAACAACAACCCTAACCTGACCCTGACGCTATCTCCAACCGTAACAATGAACCGAAAACTAACAGTAGCCCTAAACTTACTCCATCAAACTAAGTTCAAACCTAACCTAACCTGAAGCCTAACTCAAACCACAGACCTAAACCTAACCCTAGCGGACACCTTAAGCTCAACCCCAACCCTAACCTGACCCTCACGCTAACTCCAACCGTAACACTGAACCGAAAACTAACAGTAGCCCTAAACTCACTCCCTCAAACTAAGTTCAAACCTAACCTAACCTGAAGCGTAACTCAAACAATAGAACTAACCCTATCCGTTGGCGGACACCTGAAGCTCAACCCCAACCATAACCTGACCCTGACGCTATCTCCAACCGTAACACTGAACCGAAAACTACCAGTAGCCCTAAACTTACTCCCTCAAACTAAGTTCAATCCTAACCTTACCTGAAGCCTAAATGAAACCATAGACCTAACCCTAACCCTAGGCGGACACCTGAAGCTCAACCACAACCGTAACCTGACCCTCACGCTATCTCCAACCGTAACACTGAACCGAAAACTAACAGTAGCCCTAAACTTACTCCCTCAAACTAAGTTCAAACCTAACCTAACCTGAAGCCTAAATCAAACCATACACCTAACCCTACCCTACGCGGACACCTTAAGCTCAACCCCAAACCTAACCTGACCCTGACTCTTACGCCAACCGTAACAGTTAACCGAAAAATGACAGTAGCCCTAAACTTACTCCCTCAAACTAAGTTCAAACCTAACCTAACCTGAAGCCTAACTCAAACCACAGACCTAACCCTAACCCTAGGCGGACACCTTAAGCTCAACCCCAACACTAACCTGACCCCGAGGCTAAATTTAACCGTAACACTGAACCGAAAAATAAAATAGGCCTAAACTTACTCCCTCAAACTAAGTTCAAACCTAACCTAACCTGAAGCCTAACTCAAACCATAGATCTAACCCTAACCCTAGGCGGACACCTGAATCTTAATCTCAACCCTAACTTGACCATGACGCTATCTCCAACCGTAACACTGAACCGAAAACTAACAGTAGCCCTAAACTTACTCCCTCAAGCTAAGTTCAAACCTAACCTAACCTGAAGCCTAACTCAAACCACAGACCTAACCCTAACCCTCGGCGGACACCTTAAGCTCAACCCCAACCCTAACCTGACCCTCACGCTAACTCCAACCGTAACACTGAACCGAAAACTAACAGTAGCACTAAACTTACTCCCTCAAACTAAGTTCAAACCTAAACTAACCTGAAGCCTAAATCAAACGATACACCTAACCCTAACCCTAGGCGGACACCTGAATCTTAATCCCAACCCTAACTTGACCATGACGCTATCTCCAACCGTAACACTGAACCAAAAACTAACAGTAGCCCTAAACTTACTCCCTAAAACTAAGTTCACACCTAACCTAACGTGAAGCCTAACTCAAACCACAGACCTAACCCTAACCATAGGCGGACACCTTAAGTTCAACCCCAACCCTAACCTGACCCTCACACTAACACCAACCGTAACACTGAACCGAAAACTAACAGTAGCCCTAAACTTACTCCCTCAAACTAAGTTCAAACCTAACCTAACCTGAAGCCTAACTCAAACAATAGACCTAACCCTAACCCTAGGCGGACACCTTAAGCTTAACCCGAACCCTAACCTGACCCTAAGGCTAACCCCAACCGTAACACAGAACCGAAAACTAACAGTAGCCCTAAACTTACTCCCTCAAACTAAGTTCAATCCTAACCTAACCTGAAGCCTAAATGAAACCATAGACCTAACCCTAACCCTAGGCGGACACCTTATGCTTAACCCCCACCCTACCCTGACCCTGACGCTTACTCCAACCGTAACAGTTACCCGAAAATTAAGAGTAGCCCTAAACTTACTCCCTCAAACTAAGTTCAAACCTAACCTAACCTGAAGCCTAAATCAAACCATACACCTAACCCTACCCTACGCGGACACCTTAAGCTCAACCCCAAACCTAACCTGACCCTGACTCTTACTCCAACCGTAACAGTTAACCGAAAAATGACAGTAGCCCT
Source organism: Tupaia tana (assembly GCA_026018925.1). Lineage (NCBI taxonomy): Eukaryota > Metazoa > Chordata > Mammalia > Scandentia > Tupaiidae > Tupaia > Tupaia tana. Next base: position 1,685,970 of record JAKSZU010000034.1, on the reverse strand, counting down.
AAACTTACTCCCTCAAACTAAGTTCAAACCTAACATAACCTGAAGCCCAACTCAAACCACAGACCTAACCCTAACCCTAGGCGGACACCTAAAGCTCAACCCCAACACTAACCTGACCCTCACGCTATCTCCAACCGTAACACTGAACCGAAAACTAACAGTAGCCCTAAACTTACTCCCTCAAACTAAGTTCAAACCTAACCTAACCTGAAGCCTAACTCAAACAATAGACCTAACCTTAACCCTAGGCGGACACCTTAAGCTTGACCCCAACCCTAACCTGACCCTGAGGCTAAATTTAACCGTAACACTGAACCGAAAAATAAAATAGGCCTAAACTTACTCCCTCAAACTAAGTTCAAACCTAACCTAACCTGAAGCATAACTCAAACCATAGATCTAACCCTAACCCTAGGCGGAAACCTGAATCTTAATCCCAACCCTAACTTGACCATGACGCTATCTCCAACCGTAACACTGAACCGAAAACTAACAGTAGCCCTAAACTTACTCCCTCAAGCTAAGTTCAAACCTAACCTAACCTGAAGCCTAACTCAAACCACAGACCTAACCCTAACCCTCGGCGGACACCTTAAGCTCAACCCCAACCCTAACCTGACCCTCACGCTAACTCCAACCGTAACACTGAACCGAAAACTAACAGTAGCACTAAACTTACTCCCTCAAACTAAGTTCAAACCTAACCTAACCTGAAGCCTAACACAAACAATAGACCTAACCCTAACCCTAGGCGGACACCTTAAGCTTAACCCCAACCCTAACCTGACCCTGACGCTTACTCCATCCGTAACAGTTAACCGAAAACTAACAGTAGCCCTAAACTTACTCCCTCTAACTAAGCTCAAACATAACCTAACCTGAAGCCTAAATCAAACCTTACACCTAACCGTAACCCTAGGCGGACACCTTAAGCTCAACCCCACCATAACCAGGCCCTGACGCTAACTCCAATCGTAACAGTTACCCGAAAACTAAGAGTAGCCCTAAACTTACTCCCTCAAACTAAGTTCAAACCTAAACTAACCTGAAGCCTAAATCAAACCGTACACTTAACCCTAACCCTAGACGGACCTGAAGCTCAACCCCAAACCTAACCAGACCCTGACGCTATCTCCAACCGTAACACTGAACCGAAAACTAACAGTAGCCCTAAACTAACTCCCTCAAACTAAGTTCAAACCTAACCTAACCTGAAGCCTAACTCAAACCATAGACCTAACCCTAACCCTAGGCGGACACCTGAAGCTCAACCACAACCCTAACCTGACCCTCACGCTAACTCCAACCGTAACACTGAACCGAAAACTAACAGTAGCTCTAAACTCACTCCCTCAAACTAAGTTCAAACCTAACCTAACCTGAACCCTAACTCAAACAATAGACCTAACCCTATCCCTAGGCGGACACCTGAAGCTCAACCCAAACCATAACCTGACCCTGATGCTATCTCCAACCGTAACACTGAACCGAAAACTACCAGTAGCCCTAAACTTACTCCCTCAGACTAAGTTCAAACCTAACCTAACCTGAAGCATAACTCAAACCATAGACCTAAACCTAACCCTAGGCGGACACCTGAAGCTCAACCACAACCCTAACCTGACCCTGACGATATCTCCAACCGTAACACTGAACCGAAAACTAACAGTAGCCCTAAAATTACTCCCTCAAACTAAGTTCAAACCTAACCTAACCTGAAGCCTATCTCAAACCACAGACCTAACCCTAACCCTAGTCCGACACCCTAAGCTCAACCCCAACCCTAACCGGACACTCACGCTAACTCCAAATGTAACACTGAACCAAAAACTAACAGTAGCCCTAAACTTACTCCCTCAAACTAAGTTCAAACCTAACCTAACCTAAAGCCTAAATCAAACAATAGACCTAACCCTAACCCTAGGCGGACACCTTAAGCTTAACCCCAAACCTAACTTGACCCTGAGGTTAAATCCAACCGTAACACTGAACCGAAAACTAACAGTAGCCCTAAACTTACTCTCTCAAACTAAGTTCAATCCAAAACAAACCTGAAGCCTAAATGAAACCATAGCCCTAACCCGAACCCAGGCGGACACCTTATGCTTAACCCCCACCCTAACCTAACCCTGACGCTTACTCCAACCGTAACAGTTAAACGAAAACTAACAGTAGCCCTAAACTTACTCCCTCAAACTAAGTTCAAGCATAACCTAACCTGAAGCCTAAATCAAACCATACAACTAACCCTAACCCTAGGCGGACACCTTAAGCTCAACCCCAAACCTAACCTGACCCTGACGCTTACTCCACCCGTAACACTTAACCGAGAACTAACAGTAGCCCTAAACTTACTCCCTCAAAATAAGTTCAAACATAACCTAATTTGGAGCCTAAATCAAACCATACACCTAACCCTAACCCTAGGCGGACACCTTACGCTTAACCCCCACCCTAACCTGACCCTGACGCTTACTCCAAATGTAAGAGATAACCGAAAACTAACAGTAGCCCTAAACTTACTCCCTCAATCTAACTTCAAACCTAACCTAACCTGAAGCCTAAATCAAACCATACTCCTAACCCTAAGCCTAGGCGGACACCTTAAGCTCAACCCAAACCCTAACATGGCCCTGACGCTAACTGCAACAGTAACGGTTACCCGAAAACTAACAGTAGCCCTAAACTTACTCCCTCAAACTAACTACAAACCTAACCTAACCTGAAGCCTAACTCAAACCACAGACCTAACCCTAACCCTAGGAGGACACCTGAAGCTCAATCACAACCCTAACCTGACCCTGACGCTATCTCCAACCGTAACACTGAACGGAAAACTAACAGTAGCCCTAAACTTACTCCCTCAAACTAAGTTCAAACCTAACCTAACCTAAAGCCTAACTCAAACAATAGAACTAACCCTAACCCTAGGCGTACACCTTAAGCTTGACCCCAACCCTAACCTGACCCTGAGGCTAAGTTCAACTGTAACACTGAACCAAAAAATACAATAGGCCTAAACTTACTCCCTCAAACTAAGTTCAAACCTAACCTAACTTGAAGCCTAACTCAAACCATAGTCCTAACCCTAACAATAGGCGGACACCTGAAGCTCAACCCCAACCCTAACCTGACCCTGACGCTATCTCCAATCGTAACACTGAACCGAAAACTAACAGTAGCCCTAAACTTACTCACTCAAACTAAGCTCAAACGTAACCTAACCTGAAGACTAAATCAAACCACAGACCTAACCCTAACCCTAGGCGGACACCTTAAGCTCAACTCCAACCCTAACCTGACCCTGACGCTATCTCCAACCGGAACACTTAACCGAAAACTAACAGTAGCCCTAAACTTACTCCCTCAAACTAAGTTCAAACCGAACGTAACCTGAAGCCTAAATCAAACCATACACCTAACCCTAACCCTAGGCGGACACCTTAACTTCAACCCCAAACCTAACCTGACCCTGACGCTTACTCCAACTGTAACAGTTACCCGAAAACTAACAGTAGCCCTAAACTTACTCCCTCAAACTAAGTTCAAACATAACATAACCTGAAGCCTAAATCAAACCAGACACCTAACCCTATCCCTAGGCGGACACCTTAAGCTCAACCCCAACACAAACCTGGCCGTGACGCTAACTCCAACCGTAACAGTTACCCGAAAACTAACAGTAGCCCTAAACTTACTCCCTCAAACTAAGTTCAATCCTAACCTAACCTGAAGCCTGAATCAAAACATACACCTAACCCTAACCCTAGGCGGACACCTGAAGCTCAAACCCAACCCTAACCTGACCCTCACGCTAACTCCAACCGTAACACTGATCCTAAAACTAACAGTAGCCCTAAGCTTACTCCCTAAAACTAAGTTCAAAGCTAATCTAACCTGAAGACTATCTCAAACCATAGACCTAACACTAACCCTAGGCGGACACTTGAAGCTCAACCGCAACCCTAACCTGACCCTGACGCTATCTCCAACCGTAACACTGAACCGAAAACTAACAGTAGCCCTAAACTTACTCCCTCAAACTAAGTTCAAACCTAAACTAACCTGAAGCCTAACTCAAACCACAGACGTAACCCGAACCCTAGGCGGACACCTTAAGCTCAACCCCAACCCTAACCGGACCCTCATGCTAACTCCAAACGTAACACTGAACCGAAAACTAACAGTAGCCCTAAACTTACTCCCTCAAACTAAGTTCAATCCTAACCTAACCTGAAGCCTAAATGAAACCATAGACCTAACCCTAACCCTAGGCGGACACCTTATGCTTAACCCCCACCCTAACCTGACCCTGACGCTTACTCCAACTGTAACAGTTAACCGAAAACTAACAGTAGCCCTAAACTTACTCCCTGAACCTAACTTCAAACCTAACCTAACCTGAAGCCTAAATCAAACCATACACCTAACCCTAACCCTAGGCGGACACCTTAAGCTCAACCCCAAACCTAACCTGACCCTGACGCTTACTCCAACCGTAACAGTTAAGCGAAAACTAATAGTAGCCCTAAACTGCCTCCCTCAAACTAAGTTCAATCCTAACCTAACCTGAAGCCTAAATCAAATAATAGACCTAACCCTAAACCTAGGCGGACAACTTATGCTTAACCCCCAACCTAACCTGACCCTGACGCTTACTCTAACTGTAACAGTTAACCGAAAACTAACAGTAGCCCTGAACTTACACCCTCAAACGAACTTCAAACCTAATCTAACCTGAAGCCTAACTCAAACCATAGACCTTACCCTAACCCTAGGCGGACACATGAAGCTCAACCCCAACCCTAACCTGACCCTGACGCTATCTCCAACCGTAACACTGAACCGAAAACTAACAGTAGCCCTAAACTTACTCCCTCAAACTAAGTTCAAACCAAAACTAACCTGAAGCCTAACTCAAACAATAGACCTAACCTTAACCCTAGGCGGAGACGTTAAGCTTAACCCCAACCCTAACCTGACCCTGAGGCTAAATCCAACCGTAACACTGAACCGAAAAATACAATAGGCCTAAACTTACTCCCTCAAACTAAGTTCAAACCTAACCTAAGCTGAAGCCTAACTCAAACCATAGACCAAACCCTAACCCTAGGCGGACACCTTAAGCTCAACCCCAACCCTAACCTAACCCTCACGCTAACTCCAACCATAACACTGAACCGAAAACTAACAGTAGCCCTAAACTTACTCCCACAAACTAAGTTCAAACCTAACCTAACCTGAAGGCTAACTCAAACAATAGACCTAACTCTAACCCTAGGCGGACACCTTAAGCTTGACCCCAACCCTAACCGGACCCTGAGGCTAAATTCAATCATAACACTGAACCGAAAAATACAATAGGCCTAAACTTACTCCCTCAAACTAAGTTCAAACCTAACGTAACCTGAAGCCTAACTCAAACCATAGACCTAACCCTAACCCTAGGCGGACACCTGAATCTCAACCCCAACCCTAACTTGACCATGACGCTCTCTCCAAACTTAACACTGAACCGAAAACTAACAGTAGCCCTAAACTTACTCCCTCAAACTAAGTTCAAACCTAACCTAACCTGAAGCCTAAATCAAACCATACACCTAACCCTAACCCTAGGCAGACACCTGAAGCTCAAACCCAACCCTAACCTGACCCTCACGCTAACTGCAACCGTAACACTGAAGCGAAAACTAACAGTAGCCCTAAACTTACTCCCTCAAACTAAGTTCAAACCTAACCTAACCTGAAGCCTAACTCAAACAATAGACCTAACCCTAACCCTAGGCCGACACCTGAAGCTCAACCCCAACCCTAAACTGAACCTGACGCTATCTCCAACCGTAACACTGAACCGAAAACTAACAGTAGCCCTAAACTTACTCCCTAAAACTAAGTTCAAACCTAACCTAAACTGAAGCCTAACTCAAATCACAGATCTAACCCTAAACCTAGGCGGACACCTTAAGCTCAACGCCAACCCTAACCGGACCCTAACGCTAACTCCAAACGTAACAGTGAACCGAAAACTAACAGTAGCTCTAAACTTACTCCCTCAAACCAAGTTCAATCGTAACCTAACCTGAAGCCTAAATGAAACCATAGGCCTAACCCTAACCCTAGGCGGACACCTTATGTTTAACCCACACCATAACCTGACCCTGACGCTTACTCGAACCGTTACAGTTAACCGAAAACTAACAGTAGCCCTATACTTACTCCCTCAAACTAAGTTCAATCCTAACCTAACCTGAAGCCTAAATGAAACCATAGACCTAACCCTAACCCTAGTCACAAACCTTATGCTTAACCCCCACCCTAACCTGACACTGACGCTTACTCCAACCGTAACAATGAAACGAAAACTAACAGTTGCCCTAAACTTACTCCCTCAAACTAAGTTCAATCCGAACCTAACCTGAAGCCTAAATCAAACCATACACCTAACCCTAACCCTAGGCAGACACCTTAAGCTCAACCCCAAACCTAACCTGACCCTGGCGCTTAATCCAACCGTAACAGTTAACCGAAAACTAACAGTAGCCCTAAACTGACTCCCTCAAAATAAGTTCAAACCTAACCTAACCTGAAGCCTAACTCAAACCATAGACCTAACCCTAACCCTAGGCGGATCGGACACCTGAAGCTCAACCCCAACCCTAACCTGACCCTCACGCTAACTCCAACCACAACACGGAACCGAAAACTAACAGTAGCTCAAAACTTATTCCCTCAAATTAAGTTCGAACCTAACCTAACCTGAAGCCTAACTCAAACAATAAACCTAAGCGTAACCCTAGGCAGACACCTTAAGCTTAACCCCAACCCTAACCTGACCCTGAGGCTAAATTCAACCGTAACACTGAACCGAAAAATGCAATAGGCCTAAACTTACTCCCTCAAACTAAGTTCAAACCTAACCTAACCTGAAGCCTAACTCAAACCATAGACCTAAACCTAACCCTAGGCGGACACCTGAATCTCAACCCCAACCGTAACTTGACCCTGACGATATCTCCAACCGTAACACTGAACCGAAAACTAACAGTAGCCCTAAACTTCCTCCCTCAAACTAAGTTCAAACCTAACCTAACCTGAAGCCTAACTCAAACCACAGACCTAACTCTAACCCTAGGCGGACACCTTAAGCTCAATCCCAACCCTAACCTGACCCTCACGCTAACTCCAGCCGTAACACTGAACCGAAAACTAACAGTAGCCCTAAACTTACTCCCTCAAACTAAGTTCAAACCTAACCTAACCTGAATCCTAACTCAAACAATAGACCTAACCCTAACCCTAGGCGGACACCTTAAGCTTAACCCCAACCCTAACCTGACCCTGAGGATAAATCCAACCATAACACTGAACGGAAAAGTAACAGTAGCCCTAAACTTACTCCCTCAAACTAAGTTCAATCCTAACCTAACCTGAAGCCTAAATGAAACCATAGACCTAACCCTAACCCTGGGCAGACACCTTATGCTTAACCCCCACCCTAACCTGACCCTGACGCTTACTCCAACCGTAATACTGAACAGAAAACTAACAGTAGCCCTAAATTTACTCCCTCAAACTAAGTTCAAACCTAACCTAACCTGAAGCCTAAATCAAACCATACACCTAACCCTAACCCTAGGCGGACACCTTAAACTCAACCCCAAACCTAACCTGACCCTGACGCTTACTCCAACCGTAAGAGTTAACCGAAAACTAATAGTAGCCCTAAACTTACTCCCTCTAACTAAGTTAAAACATAACCTAACCTGAATCCTAAATCAAACCTTACACCTAACCGTAACCCTAGGCGGACACCTTAAGCTCAACCCCAACCATAACCTGGCACTGACGCTAACTCCAATCGTAACAGTTACCCGAAAACTTACAGTAGCCCTAAACTGACTCCCTCAAAATAAGTTCAAACCTAACCTAACCTGAAGCCTAACTCAAACCATAGACCTAACCCTAACCCTAGGCGGATCGGACACCTGAAGCTCAACCCCAACCCTAACCTTACCCTCACGCTAACTCCAACCATAACACGGAACCGAAAACTAACAGTAGCTCAAAACTTATTCCCTCAAATTAAGTTCGAACCTAACCTAACCTGAAGCCTAACTCAAACAATAAACCTAAGCGTAACCCTAGGCAGACACCTTAAGCTTAACCCCAACCCTAACCTGACCCTGAGGCTAAATTCAACCGTAACACTGAACCGAAAAATGCAATAGGCCTAAACTTACTCCCTCAAACTAAGTTAAAACCTAACCTAACCTGAAGCCTAACTCAAACCATAGACCTAAACCTAACCCTAGGCGGACACCTGAATCTCAACCCCAACCGTAACTTGACCCTGACGCTATCTCCAACCGTAACACTGAACCGAAAACTAACAGTAGCCCTAAACTTCCTCCCTCAAACTAAGTTCAAACCTAACCTAACCTGAAGCCTAACTCAAACCACAGACCTAACTCTAACCCTAGGCGGACACCTTAAGCTCAATCCCAACCCTAACCTGACCCTCACGCTAACTCCAGCCGTAACACTGAACCGAAAACTAACAGTAGCCCTAAACTTACTCCCTCAAACTAAGTTCAAACCTAACCTAACCTGAAGCCTAACTCAAACAATAGACCTAACCCTAACCCTAGGCGGACACCTTAAGCTTAACCCCAACCCTAACCTGACCCTGAGGATAAATCCAACCATAAGACTGAACGGAAAAGTAACAGTAGCCCTAAACTTACTCCCTCAAACTAAGTTCAATCCTAACCTAACCTGAAGCCTAAATGAAACCATAGACCTAACCCTAACCCTGGGCAGACACCTTATGCTTAACCCCCACCCTAACCTGACCCTGACGCTTACTCCAACCGTAATACTGAACAGAAAACTAACAGTAGCCCTAAATTTACTCCCTCAAACTAAGTTCAAACCTAACCTAACCTGAAGCCTAAATCAAACCATACACCTAACCCTAACCCTAGGCGGACACCTTAAACTCAACCCCAAACCAAACCTGACCCTGACGCTTACTCCAACCGTAAGAGTTAACCGAAAACTAATAGTAGCCCTAAACTTACTCCCTCTAACTAAGTTAAAACATAACCTAACCTGAATCCTAAATCAAACCTTACACCTAACCGTAACCCTAGGCGGACACCTTAAGCTCAACCCCAACCATAACCTGGCACTGACGCTTACTCCAATCGTAACAGTTACCCGAAAACTTACAGTAGCCCTAAACTGACTCCCTCAAAATAAGTTCAAACCTAACCTAACCTGAGGCCTAACTCAAACCATAGACCTAACCCCATCCCTAGGCGGATCGGACACCTGAAGCTCAACCCCAACCCTAACCTTACCCTCACGCTAACTCCAACCATAACACAGAACCGAAAACAAACAGTAGCTCAAAACTTATTCCCTCAAATTAAGTTCGAACCTAACCTAACCTGAAGCCTAACTCAAACAATAAACCTAAGCGTAACCCTAGGCAGACACCTTAAGCTTAACCCCAACCCTAACCTGACCCTGAGGCTAAATTCAACCGTAACACTGAACCGAAAAATGCAATAGGCCTAAACTTACTCCCTCAAACTAAGTTAAAACCTAACCTAACCTGAAGCCTAACTCAAACCATAGACCTAAACCTAACCCTAGGCGGACACCTGAATTTCAACCCCAACCGTAACTTGACCCTGACGCTATCTCCAACCGTAACACTGAACCGAAAACTAACAGTAGCCCTAAACTTCCTCCCTCAAACTAAGTTCAAACCTAACCTAACCTGAAGCCTAACTCAAACCACAGACCTAACTCTAACCCTAGGCGGACACCTTAAGCTCAATCCCAACCCTAACCTGACCCTCACGCTAACTCCAGCCGTAACACTGAACCAAAAACTAACAGTAGCCCTAAACTTACTCCCTCAAACTAAGTTCAAACCTAACCTAACCTGAAGCCTAACTCAAACAATAGACCTAACCCTAACCCTAGGCGGACACCTTAAGCTTAACCCCAACCCTAACCTGACCCTGAGGATAAATCCAACCATAACACTGAACGGAAAAGTAACAGTAGCCCTAAACTTACTCCCTCAAACTAAGTTCAATCCTAACCTAACCTGAAGCCTAAATGAAACCATAGACCTAACCCTAACCCTGGGCAGACACCTTATGCTTAACCCCCACCCTAACCTGACCCTGACGCTTACTCCAACCGTAATACTGAACAGAAAACTAACAGTAGCCCTAAACTTACTCCCTCAAACTAAGTTCAAACCTAACCTAACCTGAAGCCTAAATCAAACCATACACCTAACCCTAACCCTAGGCGGACACCTTAAACTCAACCCCAAACCTAACCTGACCCTGACGCTTACTCCAACCGTAACAGTTAACCGAAAACTAATAGTAGCCCTAAACTTACTCCCTCTAACTAAGTTAAAACATAACCTAACCTGAATCCTAAATCAAACCTTACACCTAACCGTAACCCTAGGCGGACACCTTAAGCTCAACCCCAACCATAACCTGGCACTGACGCTAACTCCAATCGTAACAGTTACCCGAAAACTTACAGTAGCCCTAAACTTACTCCCTCAAACTAAGTTCAAACCTAAACTAACCTGAAGCCTAAATCAAACCATACACCTAACCCTAACCCTAGGCGGACACCTTAAGTTCAACTCCAACACTAACCTGGCCCTCACGCTATGTCCAACCGTAACACTGAACCGAAAACTAACAGTAGCCCTAAACTTACTCCCTCAAACTAAGTTCAAACCTAACCTAACCTGAAGCCTAAATCAAACCATACACCTAACCCTAACCCTAGGCGGACACCTGAAGCTCAACCGCAACCTTAACCTGGCCCTCATGCTAAGTCCAACCGTAACACTGAACCGAAAACTAACAGTAGCCCTAAACTTACTCCCTCAAACTAAGTTCAAACCTAACCTAACCTGAAGCCTAACACAAACAATAGACCTAACCCTAACCCTAGGCGGACACCTGAAGCTCAACCCCAACCATAACCTGACCCTGACGCTATCTCCAACTGTAACACTGAACCGAAAACTACCAGTAGCCCTAGACTTACTCCCTCAAACTAAGTTCAAACCTAACCTAACCTGAAGCCTAACTCAAACCATAGACCTAACCCTAACCCTAGGCGGACACCTGAAGCTCAACCCCAACCCTAACCTGACCCTGATGCTATCTCCAACCGTAACACTGAACCGAAAACTAACAGTAGCCCTAAACTTACTCCCTCAAACTAATTTCAAACCTAACCTAATGTGAAGCCTAACTCAAACCACAGACCTAACCCTAACCCTAGGCGCACACCTTAAGCTCAACCCCAACCCTAACCTGACCCTCACGCTATCTCCAACCGTAACACTGAACCGAAAACTAACAGTAGCCCTAAACTTACTCCCTCAAACTAAGTTCAAACCTAACCTAACCTGAAGCCTAACTCAAACAATAGACCTAATCCTAACCCTAGGCGGACACCTTAAGCTTGACCCCAACCCTAACCTGACCCTGAGGCTAAATCCAACCGTAACACTGAACCGAAAACTAACATTAGCCCTAAACTTACTCCCTCAAACTAAGTTCAATCCTAACCTAACCTGAAGCATAAATGAAACCATAGAACTAACCCTAACCCTAGGCGGACACCTTATGATTAACCCCCACCCTAACCTGACCCTGACGCTTACTCCAACCGTAACAGTTAAACGAAAACTAACAGTAGCCCTAAACTTACTTCCTCAAACTAAGTTCAAACCTAACCTAACCTGAAGCCTAAATCAAACCATGCACCTAACCCTAACCCTAGGCGGACACCTTAAGCTCAACCCCAAACCTAACCGGACCCTGACGCTTACTCCAAACGTAACAGTTAACCGAAAACTAACAGTAGCCCTAAACTGACTCCCTCAAACTAAGTTTAAACCTAACCTAACCTGAAGCCAAACTCAAACCATAGACCTAACCCTAACCCTAGGCGGACACCTTATGTTTAACCCCCACCCTACCCTGACCCTGACGCTTACTCCAACTGTAACAGTTAACCGAAAACTAACAGTAGCCCTAAACTTACTCCCTCAAACTAACTTCAAACCTAACCTAACCTGAAGCCTAAATCAAACCATACACCTAACCCTAACCCTAGGCGGACACCTTAAGCTCAACCCCAACCCTAACCTGACCCTGACGCTAACTCCAACCGTAACAGTTTCCCGAAAACTAACAGTAGCCCTTAGCTTACTCCCTCAAACTAAGTTCAAACCTAACCTAACCTGAAGCCTAAATTAAACCATACACCTAACCCTAACCCTAGGCGGACACCTGAAGCTCAAACCCAACCCTAACCTCACCCTCACGCTAACTCCAACCGTTACACTGAACCTAAAACTAACAGTAGCCCTAAACTTACTCCCTAAAACTAAGTTCAAACCTAACCTAACCTGAAGCCTAACTCAAACCATAGACCTAACCCTATCCCTAGGCCGACACCTGAAGCTCAACCCCAACCCTAACCTGACACTCACGCTATCTCCAACCGTAACACTGAACCGAAAACTAACAGTAGACCTAAACATACTCCCTAAAACTAATTTCAAACCTAACCTAACCTGAAGCGTAACTCAAATCACAGACCTAAACCTAAACCTAGGCGGACACCTTAAGCTCAACCCCAACCTTAACCGGACCCTAACGCTAACTCCAAACGTAACACTGAACAGAAAACTAACAGTAGCTCTAAACTTACTCCCTCAAACTAAGTTCAATCCTAACCTAACCTGAAGCCTAAATGAAACCATAGACCTAACCCTAACCCTAGGCGGACACCTTATGCTTAACCCCCACCCTAATCTGACCCTGACGCTTACTCCAACCGTAACAGTTAAACGAAAACTAACAGTAGCCCTAAACTTACTCCCTCAAACTAAGTTCAAACCGAACCTAACCTGAAGCCTAACTCAAACCATAGACCTAACACTAACCCTAGGCGGACACCTGAAGTTCAAACCCAACCCTAACCTAACCCTCACGCTAACTCCAACCGTAACACTGAACCGAAAACTAACAGTAGCCCTAAACTTACTCCCTCAAACTAATTTCAAACCTAACCTAATGTGAAGCCTAACTCAAACCACAGACCTAACCCTAACCCTAGGCGGACACCTTAAGCTCAACCCCAACCCTAACCTGACACTCACGCTATCTCCAACCGTAACAATGAACCGAAAACTAACAGTAGCCCTATAACTTACTCCCTCAAACTAAGTTCAAACCTAACCTAACCTGAAGCCTAACTCAAACAATACACCTAACCCTAACCCTAGGCGGACACCTTAAGATTGACCCCAACCCTAACCTGACCCTGAGGCTAAATTCAACCGTAACACTGAACCGAAAAATAAAATAGGCCTAAACTTACTCCCTCAAACTAAGTTCAAACCTAACCTAATCTGAAGCCTAACTCAAACCATAGACCTAACCCAAACCCTAGGCGGACACCTGAATCTTAATCCCAACCCTAACTTGACCATGACACTATCTCCAACCGTAACACTGAACCGAAAACTAACAGTAGCCCGAAACTTACTCCCTCAAACTAAGTTCAAACCTAACCTAACATGAAGCCTAACTCAAACCACAGATCTAACCCTAACCCTAGGCGGACACCTTAAGCTCAACCCCAACCCTAACCTGACCCTCAAGCTAACTCCAACCGTAACACTGAACCGAAAACTAACAGTAGCCATAAACTTACTCCCTCAAACTAAGCTCAAACCTAACATAACCTGAAGCCTAACTCAAACAATACACCTAACACTAACCCTAGGCGGACACCTTAAGCTTAACCCTAACCCTAACCGGACCCTGAGGCTAAATCCAACCGGAACACTGAACCGAAAACTAAAAGTAGCCCTAAACTTACTCCCTCAAACTAAGTTCAAACCTAACCTAACCTGAAGCCTAAATCAAACCATAAACCTAACCCTAACTCTAGGCGGACACCTTAAGCTCAACCCCAACCCTAACCTGGCCCTGACGCTAACTGCAACAGTAACAGTTACCCGAAAACTAAGAGTAGCCCTAAACTTACTCCCTCAAAGTAAGTTCAAACCTAACCTAACCTGAAGCCTAAATCTAACCATACACCTAACCCTAACCCTAGGCGGACACCTTAAGCTCAACCCCAAACCTAACATGACCCTGACGCTAACCCCAACCGTAACAGTTTCCCGAAAACTAACAGTAGCCCTTAGCTTACTCCCTCAAACTAAGTTCAAACCTAACCTAACCTGAAGCCTAAATGAAACCATAGACCTAACCCTAACCCTAGGCGGACACCTGAAGCTCAAACCCAACCCTAACCTCACCCTCACGCTAACTCCAACCGTAACACTGAACCTAAAACTAACAGTAGCCCTAAACTTACTCCCTAAAACTAAGTTCAAACCTAACCTAACCTGAAGCCTAACTCAAATCACAGACCTAAACCTAAACCTATGCGGACACCTTAAGCTCAACCCCAACCTTAACCGGACCCTAACGCTAACTCCAACCGTAACACTGAACAGAAAACTAACAGTAGCTCTAAACTTACTCCCTCAAACTAAGTTCAATCCTAACCTAACCTGAAGCCTAAATGAAACCATAGACCTAACCCTAACCCTAGGCGGACAACTTATGCTTAACCCCCACACTAATCTGACCCTGACGGTTACTCCAACCATAACAGTTAAACGAAAACTAACAGTAGCCCTAAACTTACTCCCTCAAACTAAGTTCAAACCGAACCTAACCTGAAGCCTAACTCAAACCATAGACCTAACCCTAACCCTAGGCGGACACCTGAAGTTCAAACCCAACCATAACCTAACCCTCACGCTAACTCCAACCGTAACACTGAACCGAAAACTAACAGTAGCCCTAAACTTACTCCCTCAAACTAATTTCAAACCTAACCTAATGTGAAGCCTAACTCAAACCACAGACCTAACCCTAACCATAGGCGGACACCTTAAGCTCAACCCCAACCCTAAACTGACCCTCACGCTATCTCCAACCGTAACACTGAACCGAAAACTAACAGTAGCCCTATAACTTACTCCCTCAAACTAAGTTCAAACCTAACCTAACCTGAAGCCTAACTCAAACATTACACCTAACCCTAACCCTAGGCGGACACCTTAAGCTTGATCCCAAACCTAACCTGACCCTGAGGCTAAATTCAACCGTAACACTGAACCGAAAAATAAAATAGGCCTAAACTTACTCCCTCAAACTAAGTTCAAACCTAACCTAATCTGAAGCCTAACTCAAACCATAGACCTAACCCAAACCCTAGGCGGACACCTGAATCTTAATCCCAACCCTAACTTGAACATGACGCTATCTCCAACCGTAACACTGAACCGAAAACTAACAGTAGCCCGAAACTTACTCCCTCAAACTAAGTTCAAACCTAACCTAACGTGAAGCCTAACTCAAACCACAGATCTAACCCTAACCCTAGGCGGACACCTTAAGCTCAACCCCAACCCTAACCTGACCCTAAAGCTAACTCCAACGGTAACACTGAACCGAAAACTAACAGTAGCCATAAACTTACTCCCTCAAACTAAGCTCAAACCTAACCTAACCTGAAGCCTAAATCAAACCATAAACCTAACCCTAACTCTAGGCGGACACCTTAAGCTCAACCCCAACGCTAACCTGGCCCTGACGCTAACTGCAACAGTAACAGTTACCCGAAAACTAAGAGTAGCCCTAAACTTACTCCCTCAAAGTAAGTTCAAACCTAACCTAACCTGAAGCCTAAATCTAACCATACAGATAACCCTAACCCTAGGCGGACACCTTAAACACAACCCCAACCCTAACGTGACCCTCACGCTAACTCCAACCGTAACACTGAACCGAATACCAACAGTAGCCCTAAACTTACTCCCTCAAACTAAGTTCAAACCTAACCTAACCTGAAGCCTAACTCAAACCATAGACCTAATCCTAACCCTAGGCGGACACCTGAAGCTCAGCCCCAACCATAACCTGACCCTGAAGCTATCTCCAAACATAACACTGAATCGAAAACTAACAGTAGCCCTAAACTTACTCCCTCAAACTAAGTTTAAACCTAACCAAACCTGAAGCCTAACTAAACCACAGACCTAACCCTAACTGTAGGCGCACACCTTAAGTTCAACCCCAACCCTAACCTGACCGTCACGCTAATTCCAACCGTAACACTGAACCGAAAACTAACAGTAGCCCTAAACTTACTCCTTCAAACTAAGTTCAAACTTAACCTAACCTGAAGACTAACTCAAACAATAGACCTAACCCTAACCCTAGGCGGACACCTTAAGCTTAACCCCAACCCTATCCTGACCCTGAGGCTAAATCCAACCGTAACACTGAACCGAAAACTAACAGTAGCCATAAACTTATTCCCTCAAACTAAGTTCAATCCTAACCTAACCTGAAGCCTAAATGAAACCATAGACCTAACCCTAACCCTAGGCGGACATCTTATGGTTAACCCCCACCCTAACCTGACCCTGACGCTTACTCCAACCGTAACAGTTAAACGAAAACTAACAGTAGCCCTAAACTTACTCCTTCAAACTAAGTTCAAACCTATCCTAACCTGAAGCCTAAATCAAACCATACACCTAACCCTAACCCTAGGCGGATACCTTAAGCTCAACCACAACCCTAACCTGACCTCCAGGCTAACTCCAACCATATCACAGAACCGAAAATTAAGAGTGGCCCTAAACTGACTCCCTCAAACTAAGTTCAAACCTAACCTAACCTGAAGCCTAAATCAAATCTTAGACCTAACCCTAACCCTAGGCGGACACCTTAAGCTCAACTCCAACCCTAAACTGACCCTGACGCTATCTCCAACCGTAACACTGAACCGAAAACTAACAGTAGTCCTAAACTTACTCACTCAAACTAAGTTCAAACGTAACCTAACCTGGAGCCTAAATCAAACCATGGACCTTACCCTAACCCTAGGCGGACACCTAAAGCTAACCCCAACCCTAACCTGACCCTGATGCTAACTCCAAACATAATACTGAACCAGAAAACTAACAGTAGCCCTAAACTTACTCCCTCAAACTAAGTTCGAACCTCACCTAACCTGAAGAATAAATCAAACCATACACCTAACCCTAACCCTAGGCGGACACCTTAACTTCAACCCCAAACCTAACCTGACCCTGACGCTTACTCCAACTGTAACAGTTAACCGAAAACTAACAGTAGCCCTAAACTTACTCCCTCAAACTAAGTTCAAACATAACCTAACCTGAAGCCTAAATCAAACCAAACACCTAACCCTAACCCTAGGCCGGCAACTTAAGCTCAACCCCAACCCTACCCTGGCCCTGATGCTAACTCCAACCGTAACAGTTACACGAAAACTAACAGTAGCCCTAAACTTACTCCCTCAAACTAAGTTCAAACCTAACCTAACCTGAAGCATAAATCAAACCATACACCTAACCCTAACCCTAGGCGGACACATGAAGCTCAAACGCAACCCTAAGCTGACCCTCACACTAACTCCAACCGTAACACTGAACCTAAAACTAACAGTAGCCCTAAACTTAATCCCTAAAACGAAGTTCAACCCTAACCTAACCTGAAGCCTAACTCAAACCATAGACCTAACCCTAACCCTAGGCCGACACCTGAAGCTCAACCACAACCCTAACCTGACCCTGACGCTATGTCCAACCGTAACACTGAACCGAAAACTAACAGTAGACCTAAACTTACTCCCTAAAACTAAGTTCAAACCTAACCTAACCTGAAGCCTAACTCAAATCACAGACCTAACCCTAACCCTAGGCGGACTCCTTAAGCTCCACCCCAACCCTAACCGGACCCTCAGGCTAACTCCAAACGTAACACTGAACTGAAAACTAACAGTAGCCCTCAACTTACTCCCTCAAACTAAGTTCAATCCTAACCTAACCTGAAGCCTAAATGAAACCATAGACCTAACCCAAACAGTAGGAGGACACCTTATGGTTAACCCCCACCATAAGCAGACCCTGACGCTTACTCCAACCGTAACAGTTAAACGAAAACTAACAGTAGCCCTAAATTTACTCCCTCAAACTAAGTTCAAACCTATCCTAACCTGAAGCCTAAATCAAACCATACACCTAACCCTAACCCTATGCGGATACCTTAAGCTCAACCCCAATCCTAACATGACCCTGACACTTACACCAACTGTAACAGTTAACCGAAAACTAACAGTAGCCCTAAACTTACTCCCTCAAACTAAGTTCAAACCTAACCTAACCTGAAGCCTAAATCAAATCTTAGACCTAACCCTAACCCTAGGCGGACACCTTATGCTTAACCCCCATCCAAACCTGACCCTGAAGTTTACTCCAACCGTAACAGTTAAACGAAAACTAACAGTAGCCCTAAATTTACTCCATCAAACTAACTTCAAACCTAACCTAACCTTAAGCCTAAATGAAACCATACACCTAACCCTTACCCTAGGCGGACACCTTAATCTCAACCCCAACCCTAACCTTGCCCTGACGCTAACTCCAACCATAACAGTTTCCCGAAAACTAACAGTAGCCCTAAACTTACTCCCTCAAACTAAGTTCAATCCTAACCTAACCTGAAGCCTAAATGAAACCATAGACCTAACCCTAACCCTAGGCGGACACCTTATGCTTAACCCCCACCCTAACCTGACCCTGACGCTTACTACAACTGTAACAGTTAACCGAAAACTAACAGTAGCCCTAAACTTACTCCCTGAAACTAACTTCAAATCTAACCGAACCTGAAGCCAAAATCAAACCATACACCTAACCATAACCCTAGGCAGACACCTTAAGTTCAACCCCAACCATAACCTGACCCTGACGCTAACTCCAACCGTAACAGTTACCCGAAAACTAACAGTAGCCCTAAACTTACTCCCTCAAAATAAGTTCAAACCTAACCTAATCAGAAGCCAAAATCAAACCATACACCTAACCCTAACTCTAGGCGGACACCTTAAGCTCAACCCCAACCCTAACCTGACCCTCACGTTAACTCCAACCGTAACACTGAACCGAAAACTAACAGTAGCCCTAAACTTACTCCCTCAAACTAAGTTCAAACCTAACCTAACCTGAAGCCTAAATCAAACCATAAACCTAACCCTAACCCTAGGCGGACATCTGAAGCTCAACCCCAAACCTAACCTGAACCTGACACTTACTCCAACTGTAACAGTTAACCGAAAACTAACAGTAGCCCTGAACTTACACCCTCAAACTAACTTCAAACCTAATCTAACCTGAAGCCTAACTCAAACCATAGACCTAACCCTAACCCTAGGCGGACACCTGAAGCTCAACCCCAACCCTAAACTGACCCTGACGTTATCTCCAACCATAACACTGAACCGAAAACTAACAGTAGCCCTAAACTTACTCCCTCAAACTAAGTTTAAACCTAACCTAACCTGAAGCCTAACTCAAATCATAGACATTACCCTAACAATAGGCGTACACCTGAAGCTCAACCCGAACCCTAACCTGACCCTTACGCTATCTCCAACCGTAACAGTTACCCAAAAACTAACAGTAGCCTAAACTTACTCACTCAAACTAAGTTCAAACGTAAACTAACCTGAAGCCTAAATCAAACCACAGACCTAACCCTAACCCTAGGCGGACACCTTAAGCTCAACTCCAACCCTAAGCCGACCATGACACTATCTCCAACCGTAACACTGAACCGAAAACTAACAGTAGCCCTAAACTTACTCCCTCAAACTAAGTTCAAACGTAACCTAACCTGGAGCCTAAATCAAACCATGGACCTAACCCTAACCCTAGGCGGACACCTCAAGCTAACCCCAACCCTAACCTGACCCTGACGCTAACTCCAACCATAATATTGAACCGAAAACTAACAGTAGCATTAAACTTACTCCCTCAAACTAAGTTCAAACCTAAACTAACCTGAAGCCTAAATCAAACCATACACCTAACCCTAACACTAGGTGGACACCTTAACTTCAACCCCAAACCTGACCTGACCCTAACGCTTACTCCAACTGTAACAGTTAACCGAAAACTAAAAGTAGCCCTAAACTTAATCCCTCAAACTAAGTTCAAACATAACCTAACCTGAAGCCTAACTCAAACCATACACCTAAACCTAACCCTAGGCGGACACCTTAAGCTCAACCCCAACCCTAACTTGGCCCTGATGCTAACTCAAACCGTAACACTTACGAAAACTAACAGTATCCCTAAACTTACTCCCTCAAACTAAGTTCAAACCTAACCTAACCTGAAGCCTAAATCAAACCATACACCTAACCCTAACCCTAGGCGGACACCTGAAGCTCAACCCCAAACCTAACCTGACCCTGACGCTTACTCCAACCGTAACACTTAACCGAAAACGGACAGTAGCCGTAAAATTACTCCCTCAAACTAAGTTCAAACCTAACCTAACCTGAAGCCTAACTCAAACCACAGACCTAACCCTAACCCTAGGCGGACACCTTAAGCTCAACCCCAACCCTAACCTGACCCTCACGCTAACTCCAACCGTAACACTGAACCGAAAACTAACAGTAGCCCTAAACTTACTCCCTCAAACTAAGTTCAAACCTAACCTAACCTGAAGCCTAACTCAAACCATAGACCTAACCCTAACCGTAGGTGGACACCTGAAGCTCAACCACAACCCTAACCTGACCCTGACTCTATCTCCAACCGTAACAGTGAACCGAAAACTAACAGTAGCCCTAAACTTATTCCCTCAAACTAAGTTCAAACCTAACCTAACCTGAAGCCTATCTCAAACCACAGACCTAACCCTAACCCTAGGCGGACACCTTAAGCTCAACCCCAACCCTAACCGGACACTCACGCTAACTCCAAATGTAACACTGAATCAAAAACTAACACTAGCCCTAAACTTACTCCCTCAAACTAAGTTCAAACCTAACCTAACCTGAAGCCTAAATCAAGCCATATACCTAACCCTAACCCTAGGCGGACACCTTTAGCTCAACCCCAACCCTAACCTGTCCCTGACGCTAACTCATACCGTAACAGTTACGCGAAAATTAACAGTATCCCTAAACTTATTCCCTCAAACTAAGTTCAGACCTAACCTAACCTGAAGCCTAAATCAAACTATACACCTAACCCTAACCCTAGGCGGACACCTGAAGCTCAAACCCAACCATAACCTGACCCTCACGCTAACTCCAACCGTAACACTGAACCTAAAACTAACAGTAGCCCTAAACTTACTCCCTCAAACTAAGTTCAAACCTAACCTAACCTGAAGCTAAATCAAACCATACACCTAACCCTAACCCTAGGCGGACACCTTAAGCTCAACCCCAAACCTAACCTGACCCTGGTGCTTACTCCAACCGTAACAGTTAACCGAAAACGGACAGTAGCCGTAAAATTACTCCCTCAAACTAAGTTCAAACCTAACCTAACCTGAAGCCTAACTCAAACCACAGACCTAACCCTAAACCTAGGCGGACACCTTAAGCTTAACCCCAGCCCTAACCTGACCCTCACGCTAACTCCAACCGTAACACTGAACCGAAAACTAACAGTAGCCCTAAACTTATTCCCTCAAACTAAGTTCAAACCTAACCTAACCTGAAGCCTAACTCAAACAATAGACCTAACCCTAACCGTAGGCGGACACCTGAAGCTCAACCACAACCCTAACCTGACCCTGACGCTATCTCCAACCGTAACAGTGAACCGAAACCATAGACCTAAACCTAACCCTAGGCGGACACCTTAAGCTTGACCCCAACCCTAACCTGACACTGAGGATAAATTCAACCATAACACTGAACCGAAAAATAAAATAGGCCTATACATACTCCCTCAAACTAAGTTCAAACCTAACCTAACCTGAAGCCTAACTCAAACAATAGACCTAACCCTAACCCTAGGCGGACACCTGAATCTTAATCCCAACACTAACTTGACCATGACGCTATCTCCAACCGTAACACTGAACCGAAAACTAACAGTAGCCCGAAACTTACTCCCTCAAACTAAGTTCAAACCTAACCTAACGTGAAGCCTAACTCAAACCACAGATCTAACCCTAACCCTAGGCGGACACCTTAAGCTCAACCCCAACCCTAACCTGACCCTAAAGCTAACTCCAACGGTAACACTGAACCGAAAACTAACAGTAGCCATAAACTTACTCCCTCAAACTAAGCTCAAACCTAACCTAACCTGAAGCCTAAATCAAACCATAAACCTAACCCTAACTCTAGGCGGACACCTTAAGCTCAACCCCAACGCTAACCTGGCCCTGACGCTAACTGCAACAGTAACAGTTACCCGAAAACTAAGAGTAGCCCTAAACTTACTCCCTCAAAGTAAGTTCAAACCTAACCTAACCTGAAGCCTAAATCTAACCATACAGATAACCCTAACCCTAGGCGGACACCTTAAACACAACCCCAACCCTAACGTGACCCTCACGCTAACTCCAACCGTAACACTGAACCGAATACCAACAGTAGCCCTAAACTTACTCCCTCAAACTAAGTTCAAACCTAACCTAACCTGAAGCCTAACTCAAACCATAGACCTAATCCTAACCCTAGGCGGACACCTGAAGCTCAGCCCCAACCATAACCTGACCCTGAAGCTATCTCCAAACATAACACTGAATCGAAAACTAACAGTAGCCCTAAACTTACTCCCTCAAACTAAGTTTAAACCTAACCAAACCTGAAGCCTAACTAAACCACAGACCTAACCCTAACTGTAGGCGCACACCTTAAGTTCAACCCCAACCCTAACCTGACCGTCACGCTAATTCCAACCGTAACACTGAACCGAAAACTAACAGTAGCCCTAAACTTACTCCTTCAAACTAAGTTCAAACTTAACCTAACCTGAAGACTAACTCAAACAATAGACCTAACCCTAACCCTAGGCGGACACCTTAAGCTTAACCCCAACCCTATCCTGACCCTGAGGCTAAATCCAACCGTAACACTGAACCGAAAACTAACAGTAGCCATAAACTTATTCCCTCAAACTAAGTTCAATCCTAACCTAACCTGAAGCCTAAATGAAACCATAGACCTAACCCTAACCCTAGGCGGACATCTTATGGTTAACCCCCACCCTAACCTGACCCTGACGCTTACTCCAACCGTAACAGTTAAACGAAAACTAACAGTAGCCCTAAACTTACTCCTTCAAACTAAGTTCAAACCTATCCTAACCTGAAGCCTAAATCAAACCATACACCTAACCCTAACCCTAGGCGGATACCTTAAGCTCAACCACAACCCTAACCTGACCTCCAGGCTAACTCCAACCATATCACAGAACCGAAAATTAAGAGTGGCCCTAAACTGACTCCCTCAAACTAAGTTCAAACCTAACCTAACCTGAAGCCTAAATCAAATCTTAGACCTAACCCTAACCCTAGGCGGACACCTTAAGCTCAACTCCAACCCTAAACTGACCCTGACGCTATCTCCAACCGTAACACTGAACCGAAAACTAACAGTAGTCCTAAACTTACTCACTCAAACTAAGTTCAAACGTAACCTAACCTGGAGCCTAAATCAAACCATGGACCTTACCCTAACCCTAGGCGGACACCTAAAGCTAACCCCAACCCTAACCTGACCCTGATGCTAACTCCAAACATAATACTGAACCAGAAAACTAACAGTAGCCCTAAACTTACTCCCTCAAACTAAGTTCGAACCTCACCTAACCTGAAGAATAAATCAAACCATACACCTAACCCTAACCCTAGGCGGACACCTTAACTTCAACCCCAAACCTAACCTGACCCTGACGCTTACTCCAACTGTAACAGTTAACCGAAAACTAACAGTAGCCCTAAACTTACTCCCTCAAACTAAGTTCAAACATAACCTAACCTGAAGCCTAAATCAAACCAAACACCTAACCCTAACCCTAGGCCGGCAACTTAAGCTCAACCCCAACCCTACCCTGGCCCTGATGCTAACTCCAACCGTAACAGTTACACGAAAACTAACAGTAGCCCTAAACTTACTCCCTCAAACTAAGTTCAAACCTAACCTAACCTGAAGCATAAATCAAACCATACACCTAACCTAACCATAGGCGGACACATGAAGCTCAAACGCAACCCTAAGCTGACCCTCACACTAACTCCAACCGTAACACTGAACCTAAAACTAACAGTAGCCCTAAACTTAATCCCTAAAACGAAGTTCAACCCTAACCTAACCTGAAGCCTAACTCAAACCATAGACCTAACCCTAACCCTAGGCCGACACCTGAAGCTCAACCACAACCCTAACCTGACCCTGACGCTATGTCCAACCGTAACACTGAACCGAAAACTAACAGTAGACCTAAACTTACTCCCTAAAACTAAGTTCAAACCTAACCTAACCTGAAGCCTAACTCAAATCACAGACCTAACCCTAACCCTAGGCGGACTCCTTAAGCTCCACCCCAACCCTAACCGGACCCTCAGGCTAACTCCAAACGTAACACTGAACCGAAAACTAACAGTAGCCCTCAACTTACTCCCTCAAACTAAGTTCAATCCTAACCTAACCTGAAGCCTAAATGAAACCATAGACCTAACCCAAACAGTAGGAGGACACCTTATGGTTAACCCCCACCATAAGCAGACCCTGACGCTTACTCCAACCGTAACAGTTAAACGAAAACTAACAGTAGCCCTAAATTTACTCCCTCAAACTAAGTTCAAACCTATCCTAACCTGAAGCCTAAATCAAACCATACACCTAACCCTAACCCTATGCGGATACCTTAAGCTCAACCCCAATCCTAACATGACCCTGACACTTACACCAACTGTAACAGTTAACCGAAAACTAACAGTAGCCCTAAACTTACTCCCTCAAACTAAGTTCAAACCTAACCTAACCTGAAGCCTAAATCAAATCTTAGACCTAACCCTAACCCTAGGCGGACACCTTATGCTTAACCCCCATCCAAACCTGACCCTGAAGTTTACTCCAACTGTAACAGTTAAACGAAAACTAACAGTAGCCCTAAATTTACTCCATCAAACTAACTTCAAACCTAACCTAACCTTAAGCCTAAATGAAACCATACACCTAACCCTTACCCTAGGCGGACACCTTAATCTCAACCCCAACCCTAACCTTGCCCTGACGCTAACTCCAACCATAACAGTTTCCCGAAAACTAACAGTAGCCCTAAACTTACTCCCTCAAACTAAGTTCAATCCTAACCTAACCTGAAGCCTAAATGAAACCATAGACCTAACCCTAACCCTAGGCGGACACCTTATGCTTAACCCCCACCCTAACCTGACCCTGACAATTACTACAACTGTAACAGTTAACCGAAAACTAACAGTAGCCCTAAACTTACTCCCTGAAACTAACTTCAAATCTAACCGAACCTGAAGCCAAAATCAAACCATACACCTAACCATAACCCTAGGCAGACACCTTAAGTTCAACCCCAACCATAACCTGACCCTGACGCTAACTCCAACCGTAACAGTTACCCGAAAACTAACAGTAGCCCTAAACTTACTCCCTCAAAATAAGTTCAAACCTAACCTAATCAGAAGCCAAAATCAAACCATACACCTAACCCTAACTCTAGGCGGACACCTTAAGCTCAACCCCAACCCTAACCTGACCCTCACGTTAACTCCAACCGTAACACTGAACCGAAAACTAACAGTAGCCCTAAACTTACTCCCTCAAACTAAGTTCAAACCTAACCTAACCTGAAGCCTAAATCAAACCAAAAACCTAACCCTAACCCTAGGCGGACATCTGAAGCTCAACCCCAAACCTAACCTGAACCTGACACTTACTCCAACTGTAACAGTTAACCGAAAACTAACAGTAGCCCTGAACTTACACCCTCAAACTAACTTCAAACCTAATCTAACCTGAAGCCTAACTCAAACCATAGACCTAACCCTAACCCTAGGCGGACACCTGAAGCTCAACCCCAACCCTAAACTGACCCTGACGTTATCTCCAACCATAACACTGAACCGAAAACTAACAGTAGCCCTAAACTTACTCCCTCAAACTAAGTTTAAACCTAACCTAACCTGAAGCCTAACTCAAATCATAGACATTACGCTAACAATAGGCGTACACCTGAAGCTCAACCCGAACCCTAACCTGACCCTTACGCTATCTCCAACCGTAACAGTTACCCAAAAACTAACAGTAGCCCTAAACTTACTCACTCAAACTAAGTTCAAACGTAAACTAACCTGAAGCCTAAATCAAACCACAGACCTAACCCTAACCCTAGGCGGACACCTTAAGCTCAACTCCAACCCTAAGCCGACCATGACACTATCTCCAACCGTAACACTGAACCGAAAACTAACAGTAGCCCTAAACTTACTCCCTCAAACTAAGTTCAAACGTAACCTAACCTGGAGCCTAAATCAAACCATGGACCTAACCCTAACCCTAGGCGGACACCTCAAGCTAACCCCAACCCTAACCTGACCCTGACGCTAACTCCAACCATAATATTGAACCGAAAACTAACAGTAGCATTAAACTTACTCCCTCAAACTAAGTTCAAACCTAAACTAACCTGAAGCCTAAATCAAACCATACACCTAACCCTAACACTAGGTGGACACCTTAACTTCAACCCCAAACCTGACCTGACCCTAACGCTTACTCCAACTGTAACAGTTAACCGAAAACTAAAAGTAGCCCTAAACTTAATCCCTCAAACTAAGTTCAAACATAACCTAACCTGAAGCCTAACTCAAACCATACACCTAAACCTAACCCTAGGCGGACACCTTAAGCTCAACCCCAACCCTAACTTGGCCCTGATGCTAACTCAAACCGTAACACTTACGAAAACTAACAGTATCCCTAAACTTACTCCCTCAAACTAAGTTCAAACCTAACCTAACCTGAAGCCTAAATCAAACCATACACCTAACCCTAACCCTAGGCGGACACCTGAAGCTCAACCCCAAACCTAACCTGACCCTGACGCTTACTCCAACCGTAACACTTAACCGAAAACGGACAGTAGCCGTAAAATTACTCCCTCAAACTAAGTTCAAACCTAACCTAACCTGAAGCCTAACTCAAACCACAGACCTAACCCTAAACCTAGGCGGACACCTTAAGCTCAACCCCAACCCTAACCTGACCCTCACGCTAACTCCAACCGTAACACTGAACCGAAAACTAACAGTAGCCCTAAACTTACTCCCTCAAACTAAGTTCAAACCTAACCTAACCTGAAGCCTAACTCAAACCATAGACCTAACCCTAACCGTAGGTGGACACCTGAAGCTCAACCACAACCCTAACCTGACCCTGACTCTATCTCCAACCGTAACAGTGAACCGAAAACTAACAGTAGCCCTAAACTTATTCCCTCAAACTAAGTTCAAACCTAACCTAACCTGAAGCCTATCTCAAACCACAGACCTAACCCTAACCCTAGGCGGACACCTTAAGCTCAACCCCAACCCTAACCGGACACTCACGCTAACTCCAAATGTAACACTGAATCAAAAACTAACACTAGCCCTAAACTTACTCCCTCAAACTAAGTTCAAACCTAACCTAACCTGAAGCCTAAATCAAGCCATATACCTAACCCTAACCCTAGGCGGACACCTTTAGCTCAACCCCAACCCTAACCTGTCCCTGACGCTAACTCATACCGTAACAGTTACGCGAAAATTAACAGTATCCCTAAACTTATTCCCTCAAACTAAGTTCAGACCTAACCTAACCTGAAGCCTAAATCAAACTATACACCTAACCCTAACCCTAGGCGGACACCTGAAGCTCAAACCCAACCATAACCTGACCCTCACGCTAACTCCAACCGTAACACTGAACCTAAAACTAACAGTAGCCCTAAACTTACTCCCTCAAACTAAGTTCAAACCTAACCTAACCTGAAGCCTAAATCAAACCATACACCTAACCCTAACCCTAGGCGGACACCTTAAGCTCAACCCCAAACCTAACCTGACCCTGGTGCTTACTCCAACCGTAACAGTTAACCGAAAACGGACAGTAGCCGTAAAATTACTCCCTCAAACTAAGTTCAAACCTAACCTAACCTGAAGCCTAACTCAAACCACAGACCTAACCCTAAACCTAGGCGGACACCTTAAGCTTAACCCCAGCCCTAACCTGACCCTCACGCTAACTCCAACCGTAACACTGAACCGAAAACTAACAGTAGCCCTAAACTTATTCCCTCAAACTAAGTTCAAACCTAACCTAACCTGAAGCCTAACTCAAACAATAGACCTAACCCTAACCGTAGGCGGACACCTGAAGCTCAACCACAACCCTAACCTGACCCTGACGCTATCTCCAACCGTAACAGTGAACCGAAACCATAGACCTAAACCTAACCCTAGGCGGACACCTTAAGCTTGACCCCAACCCTAACCTGACACTGAGGATAAATTCAACCATAACACTGAACCGAAAAATAAAATAGGCCTATACATACTCCCTCAAACTAAGTTCAAACCTAACCTAACCTGAAGCCTAACTCAAACAATAGACCTAACCCTAACCCTAGGCGGACACCTGAATCTTAATCCCAACACTAACTTGACCATGACGCTATCTCCAACCGTAACACTGAACCGAAAACTAACAGTAGCCCTAAACTTACACCCTCAAACTAAGTTCAAACCTAACCTAACGTGAAGCCTAACTCAAACCACAGACCTAACCCTAATCCTAGGCGGACACCTTAAGCTCAACCCCAACCCTAACCTGACCCTCACGCTAACTCCAACCGTAACACTGAACCGAAAACTAACAGTAGACCTAAACTTAAACCCTCAAACTAAGTTCAAACCTAACCTAAGCTGAAGCCTAAATCAAACTATACACCTAACCCTATCCCTAGGCGGACACCTTAAGCTTAACCCCAGCCCTAACCTGAACCTAAGGCTAAATCCAACCGGAACACTGAACCGAAAACTAACAGTAGCCCTAAACTTACTCCCTCAAACTAAGTTCAATCCTAACCTAACCAGAAGCCTAAATGAAACCATAGACCTAACCCTAACCCTAGGCGGACACCTTATGCTTAACCCCCACCCTAACCTGACCCTGACGCTTACTCCAACCATAACAGTTAAACAAAAACTAACAGTAGCCCTTTTAACTTACTCCCTCAAACTAAGTTCAAACCTAACCTAACCTGAAGCCTAAATCAAACCATACACCTAACCCTAACCCTAGGCGGACACCTTAAGCTCATCCCCAAACCTAACCTCGCCCTGACGCTAACTCCAACAGTAACAGTTAGCCGAAAACTAACAGTAGCCCTAAACTTACTCCCTCAAACTAAGTTCAAACCTAACCTAACCGGAAGCCTAACTCAAACCACGGACCTAACCGTAACCCTAGGCGGACATCTTAAGCTAAACCCCCAACCCTAACCTGACCCTCACGCTATCTCCAACCGTAACACTGAACCGAAAACTAACAGTAGCCCTAAACTTACTCCCTCAAACTAAGTTCAAACCTAACCTAACCTGAAGCCTAACTCAAACAATAGACCTAACCCTAACCCTAGGCGGACACCTTAAGCTTGACCCCAACCCTAACCTGACCCTGAGGCTAAATTCAACCATAACACTGAACCGAAAAATAAAATAGGCCTAAACATACTCCCTCAAACTAAGTTCAAACCTAACCTAACCTGAAGCCTAACTGAAACCACAGACGTAACCCTAACCCTAGGCGGACACCTTAAGCTCAACCCCAACCCTAACCTGACCCTCACGCTAACTCCATCCGTAACACTGAACCGAAAACTAACAGTAGCCCTAAACTTTCTCCCTCAAACTAAGTTCAAACCTAACCTAACCTGAAGCCTAACTCAAACCATAGACCTAACCCTAACCCTAGGAGGACACCTGAATCTCAACCCCAACCCTAACATGACCATGACGCTATCTCCAACCGTAACACTGAACCGAAAACTAACAGTAGCCCTAAACTTACTCCCTCAAACTAAGTTCAAACCTAACCTAACCTGAAGCCTAAATGAAACCATAGACCTAACCCTAACCCTAGGCGGACACCTTAAGCTCAACCCGAAACCTAACCTGACCCTGACGCTTACTCCAACCGTAGCAGTTAACCGAAAACTAACAGTAGCCCTAAACTGACTCCCTCAAACTAAGTTCAAACCTAATCTAACCTGAAGCCTAAATCAAATCATAGACCTAACCCTAACCCTTGGCGGAAACCTTATGCTTAACCCCCACCCTACCCTGACCCTGACGCTTAATCCAACTGTAACAGTTAACCGAAAACTAACAGTAGCCCTAAACTTACTCCCTCAAACTAACTTCAAACCTAACCTAACCTGAAGCCTAAACCAAACCAAACACCTAACCCTAACCCTAGGCGGACACCTTAATCTCAACCCCAACCCTAACCTGGCCCTCACGCTAACTCCAACCGTAACAGTTTCCCGAAAACTAACAGTAGCCCTAAACTTACTCCCTCAAACTAAGTTCAAACCTAACATAACCTGAAGCCTAAATCAAACCATACACCTAACCCTAACCCTAGGCGGACACCTTAAGCTCAACCCCAACCCTAACCTGACCTCCAGGCTAACTCCAACCATATCACTGAACCAAAAACTAAGAGTAGCCCTAAACTTCCTCGCTCAAACTAAGTTCAAACCTAACCTAACCTGTAGCCTAACTCAAATCATAGACATAACCCTAACAATAGACGGACACCTGAAGCTCAACACCAACACTAACCTGACCCTGACGCTATCTCCAACCGTGACACTGAACCGAAAACTAAGAGTAGCCCTAAACTTACTCCCTCAAACTAAGTTCAAACCTAACCTAACCTGAAGCCTAAATCAAACCATACACCTAACCCTAACCCTAGGCGGTCACCTTAAGCTCAACCCCAAACCTAACCTGGCCCTGACGCTAACTCCAACAGTAACAGTTACCCGAAAACTAACAGTAGCCCTAAACTTACTCCCTCAAACTAAGTTCAAACCTAACCTAACCGGAAGCCTAACTCAAACCACAGACCTAACCCTAACCCTAGGCGGACACCTGAAACTCAACCACAACCCTAACCAGACCATGACGCTATCTCCAACCGTAACACTGAACCGAAAACTAACAGTAGCCCTAAACTTACTCCCTCAAACTAAGTTCAAACCTAACCTAACCTGAAGCCTAACTCAAAACATAGACCTAACCCTAACCCTAGGCGGACACCTTAAGCTCAACCCCAACCCTAACCTGACCTCCAGGCTAACTCCAACCATATCACTGAACCGAAAACTAAGAATAGCCCTAAACTTACTCCCTCATACTAAGTTCAAACCTAACTTAACCTGAAGCCTAAATTAAACCATACACCTAACCCTAACCCTAGGCGGACACCTTAAGCTTGACCCCAACCCTAACCTGACCCTGAGGCTAAATTCAACCGTAACACTGAACCGAAAAATACAATAGGCCTAAACTTACTCCCTCAAACTAAGTTCAAACCTAACCTAACCTGAAGCCTAACTCAAACCATAGACCTAACCCTAACCCTAGGCCAACACCTGAAGCTCAACCCCAACCCTAACCTGACCCTGACGCTATCTCCAACCGTAACACTGAACCGAAAACTAACAGTAGTCCTAAACTTTCTCCCTAAAAGTAAGTTCATACCTAACCTAACCTGAAGCCTAACTCAAATCACAGACCTAACCCTAAACCTAGGCAGACACTTTAAGCTCAACCCCAACCTTAAGCGGACCCTAACGCTAACTCCAAACGTAACACTGAACCGAAAACTAACAGTAGCTGTAAACTTACTCCCTCAAACTAAGTCCAATCCTAACCTAACCTGAAGCCTAAATGAAACCATAGACCTAAACCTAACCCTAGGCAGACACCTTATGCTTAACCCCCACTCTAACCTGACCCTGACGCTTACTCCAACCGTAACAGTTAACCGAAAACTAACATTAGCCCTAAAATTACTCCCTCAAACTAAGTTCAATCCTATCCTAACGTGAAGCCTAAATGAAACCATAGACCTAACCCTAAACCTAGGCGGAAATCTAATGCTTAACCCCCACCCTAACCTGACCCTGACGCTTACTCCAACCGTAAGAGTTAAACGAAAACTAACAGTAGCCCTAAACTGACTCCCTCAAACTAAGTTCAAACCAAACCTAACATGAAGCCTAAATCAAACCATACACCTAACCCTAACCCTAGGCGGACACCTTAAGCTCAACCCCAAACCTAACCTGACCCTGGCGCTTACTCCAACCGTAACAGTTAACCGAAAACTGACAGTAGCCCTAAAATTACTCCCTCAAACTAAGTTCAAACCTAACCTAACCTGAAGCCTAACTAAAACCACAGACGTAACCCTAACCCTAGGCGGACACCTTAAGCTCAACCCCAACCCTAACCTGACCCTCACGCTAACTCCAACCGTAACACTGAACCGAAAACTAACAGTAGCCCTAAACTTTCTCCCTCAAACTAAGTTCAAACCTAACCTAACCTGAAGCCTAACTCAAACCATAGACCTAACCCTAACCCTAGGAGGACACCTGAATCTCAACCCCAACCTTAACTTGACCATGACGTTATCTCCAACCGTAACACTGAACCGAAAACTAACAGTAGCCCTAAACTTACTCCCTCAAACTAAGTTCAAACCTAACCTAACCTGAAGCCTAAATGAAACCATAGACCTAACCCTAACCCTAGGCGGACACCTTAAGCTCAACCCCAAACCTAACCTGACCCTGACGCTTACTCCAACCGTACCAGTTAACCGAAAACTAACAGTAGCCCTAAACTGACTCCCTCAAACTAAGTTCAAACCTTATCTAACATGAAGCCTATATCAAATCATAGACCTAACCCTAACCCTAGGCGGACACCTTATGCTTAACCCCCACCCTACCCTGACCCTGACGCTTAATCCAACTGTAACAGTTAACCGAAAACTAACAGTAGCCCTAAACTTACTCCCTCAAACTAACTTCAAACCTAACATAACCTGAAGCCTAAATCAAACCAAACACCTAACCCTAACCCTAGGTGGACACCTTAATCTCAACCCCAACCCTAACCTGGCCCTCACACTAACTCCAACCGTAACAGTTTCCCGAAAATTAACTGTAGCCCTAAACTTACTCCCTCAAACTAAGTTCAAACCTAACCTAACGTGAAGCCTAACTCAAACCACAGACCTAACCCTAACCCTAGGCGGACACCTTAAGCTCAACCCCAACCCTAACCTGACCCTCAAGCTAACTCCAACCGTAACACTGAACCGAAAACTAACAGTAGCCCTAAACTTACTCCCTCAAGCTAAGTTCAAACCTAACCTAACCTGAAGCCTAACTAAAAAAATAGACCTAGCCCTAAACCTAGCTGGACACCTTAAGCTTAACCCCAGCCCTAACCTGAACCTAAGGCTAAATCCAACCGGAACACTGAACCGAAAACTAACAGTAGCCCTAAACTTACTCCCTCAAACTAAGTACAATCCTAACCTAACCAGAAGCCTAAATGAAACCATAGACCCAACCCTAACCCTAGGCGGACACCTTATGCTTAACCGCCACCCTAACCTGACCCTGACGCTTACTCCAACCATAACAGTTAAACGAAAACTAACAGTAGCCCTAAACTTACTCCCTCAATCTAAGTTCAAACCTAACCTAACCTGAAGCCTAAATCAAACCATACACCTAACCCTAACCCTAGGCGGTCACCTTAAGCTCAACCCCAAACCTATCCTGGCCCTGACGCTAACTCCAAAAGTAACAGTTACCCGAAAACTAACAGTAGCCCTAAACTTACTCCCTCAAACTAAGTTCAAACCTAACCTAACCGGAAGCCTAACTCAAACCACAGACCTAACCCTAACCCTAGGCGGACACCTGAAACTCAACCACAACCCTAACCAGACCCTGACGCTATCTCCAACAGTAACACTGAACCGAAAACTAACAGTAGCCCTAAACTCACTCCCTCAAACTAAGTTCAAACCTAACCTAACCTGAAGCCTAACTCAAAACATAGACCTAACCCTAACCCTAGGCGGACACCTGAAGCTCAACCACAACCCTAACCTGACCCTAACGCTATCTCCAACCGTAACACTGAACCGAAAACTAACAGTAGCCCCAAACTTACTCCCTCAAACTAAGTTCAAACCTAACCTAACCTGAAGCCTAACTCAAACCACAGACCTAAACCTAACCCTGGGTGGACACCTTAAGCTCAACCCCAACCCTAAGCTGACCCTCACGCTAACTCCAACCTTAACACTGAACCGAAAACTAACAGTAGCCCTAAACTTACGCCCTCAAACTAAGATCAAACCTAACCTATCCTGAAGCCTAACTCAAACAATAGACCTAACCCTAACCCTAGGCGGACACCTAAAGCTTGACCCCAACCCTAACCTGACCCTGAGGCTAAATTCAACCGTAACACTGAACCGAAAAATACAATAGGCCTAAACTTACTCCCTCAAACTAAGTTCAAACCTAACCTAACCTGAAGCCTAACTCAAACCATAGACCTAACCCTAACCCTAGGCGGACACCTGAATCTCAACCCCAACCCTAACTTGACCATGACGCTATCTCCAACCGTAACACTGAACCGAAAACTAACAGTAGCCCTAAACTTACTCCCTCAAACTAATTTGAAACCTAACCTAACCTGAAGCCTAAATGAAACCATAGACCTAACCCTAACCCTAGGCGGACACCTTAAGCTCAACCCCAAACCAAACCTGACCCTGACGCTTACTCCAACCGTAACAGTTAACCGAAAACTAACAGTAGCCCTAAACTGACTCCCTCAAACTAAGTTCAAACCTAATCTAACCTGAAGCCTAAATCAAATCATAGACCTAACCCTAACCCTAGGCGGACACTTTATGCTTAACCCCCACCCTACCCTGACCCTGATGCTTAATCCAACTGTAACAGTTAACCGAAAACTAACAGTAGCCCTAAACTTACTCCCTCAAACTAACTTCAAACCTAACCTAACCTGAAGCCTAAATCAAACCAAACACCTAACCCTAACCCTAGGCGGACACCTTAATCTCAACCCCAACCCTAACCTGGCCCTCACACTAACTCCAACCGTAACAGTTTCCCGAAAACTAACTGTACCCCTAAACTTACTCCCTCAAACTAAGTTCAAACCTAACCTAACCTGAAGCCTAAATCAAACCATACAACTAACCCTAACCCTAGGCGGACACCTTAAGCTCAAACACAACCCTAACCTGACCTCCAGGCTAACTCCAACCATATCACTGAACCGAAAACTAAGAGTAGCCCTAAACTTACTCCCTCAAACTAAGTTCAAACCTAACTTAACCTGAAGCCTAAATTAAACCATACACCTAACCCTAACCCTAGGCGGACACCTTAAGCTTGACCCCAACCCTAACCTGACCCTGAGGCTAAATTCAACCATAACACTGAACCGAAAAATACAATAGGCCTAAACTTACTCCCTCAAACTAAGTTCAAACCTAACCTAACCTGAAGCCTAACTCAAACCACAGACCTAACCCTAACCCTAGGCGGACACCTTAAGCTCAACCCCAACCCTAACCTGACCCTCAAGCTAACTCCAACCTTAACACTGAACCGAAAACTAACAGTAGCCCTAAACTTACTCCCTCAAACTAAGTTCAAACCTAACCTAACCTGAAGCCTAACTAAAAAAATAGACCTAGCCCTAAACCTAGGCGGACACCTTAAGCTTAACCCCAGCCCTAACCTGAACCTAAGGCTAAATCCAACCGGAACACGGAACCGAAAACTAACAGCAGCCCTAAACTTACTCCCTCAAACTAAGTACAATCCTAACCTAACCAGAAGCCTAAATGAAACCATAGACCTAACCCTAACTCTAGGCGGACACCTTATGCTTAACCCCCACCCTAACCTGACCCTGACGTTTACTCCAACCGTAACAGTTAAACGAAAACTAACAGTAGCCCTAAACTTACTCCCTCAAACAAAGTTCAAACCTAACGTAACCTGAAGCCTAAATCAAACCATACACCTAACCCTAACCCTAGGCGGTCACCTTAAGCTCAACCCCAAACCTAACCTGGCCCTGACGCTAACTCCAACAGTAACAGTTACCCGAAAACTAACAGTAGCCCTAAATTACTCCCTCAAACTAAGTTCAAACCTAACCTAACCGGAAGCCTAACTCAAACCACAGACCTAACCCTAACCCTAGGCGGACACCTGAAACTCAACCACAACCCTAACCAGACCCTGACGCTATCTCCAACCGTAACACTGAACCGAAAACTAACAATAGCCCTAAACTTACTCCCTCAAACTAAGTTCAAACCTAACCTAACCTGAAGCCTAACTCAAAACATAGACCTAACCCTAACCCTAGGCGGACACCTGAAAACTCAACCACAACCCTAACCTGACCCTGACGCTATCTCCAACCGTAACACTGAACCAAAAACTAACAGTAGCCCCAAACTTACTCCCTCAAACTAAGTTCAAACCTAACCTAACCTGAAGCCTAACTCAAACCACAGACCTAATCCTAACCCTAGGTGGACACCTTAAGCTCAACCCCAACCCTAACCTGACCCTCACGCTAACTCCAACCGTAACACTGAACCGAAAACTAACAGTAGCCCTAAACTTACTCCCTCAAACTAAGTTCAAACCTAACCTAACCGGAAGCCTAACTCAAACCACAGACCTAACCCTAACCCTAGGCGGACACCTGAAACTCAACCACAACCCTAACCAGACCCTGACGCTATCTCCAACCGTAACACTGAACCGAAAACTAACAGTAGCCCTAAACTTACGCCCTGAAACTAAGATCAAACCTAACCTATCCTGAAGCCTAACTCAAACAATAGACCTAACCCTAACCCTAGGCGGACACCTTAAGCTTGACCCCAACCCTAACTTGACCCTGAGGCTAAATTCAACCGTAACACTGAACCGAAAAATACAATAGGCCTAAACTTACTCCCTCAAACTAAGTTCAAACCTAACCTAACCTGAAGCCTAACTCAAACCATAGACCTAACCCTAACCCTAGGCGGACACCTGAATCTCAACCCCAACCCTAACTTGACCATGACGTTATCTCCAACCGTAACACTGAACCGAAAACTAACAGTAGCACTAAACTTTCTCCCTCAAACTAATTTGAAACCTAACCTAACCTGAAGCCTAAATGAAACCATAGACCTAACCCTAACCCTAGGCGGACACCTTAAGCTCAACCCCAAACCAAACCTGACCCTGAGGCTTACTCCAACCGTAACAGTTAACCGAAAACTAACAGTAGCCCTAAACTGACTCCCTCAATCTAAGTTCAAACCTAATCTAACCTGAAGCCTAAATCAAATCATAGACCTAACCCTAACCCTAGGCGGACACCTTATGCTTAACCCCCACCCTACCCTGACCCTGACGCTTAATCCAACTGTAACAGTTAACCGAAAACTAACAGTAGCCCTAAACTTACTCCCTCAAACTAACTTCAAACCTAACCTAACCTGAAGCCTAAATCAAACCAAACACATAACCTTAACCCTAGGCGGACACCTTAATCTCAACCCCAACACTAACCTGGCCCTCACGCTAACTCCAACCGTAACAGTTTCCCGAAAACTAACTGTAGCCCTAAACTTACTCCCTCAAACTAAGTTCAAACCTAACCTAACCTGAAGCCTAAATCAAACCATACACCTAACCCTAACCCTAGGCGGACACCTTAAGCTCAACCCCAACCCTAACCTGACCTCCAGGCTAACTCCAACCATATCACTGAACCGAAAACTAAGAATAGCCCTAAACTTACTCCCTCAAACTAAGTTCAAACCTAACTTAACCTGAAGCCTAAATTAAACCATACACCTAACCCTAACCCTAGGAGGACACCTTAAGCTTGACCCCAACCCTAACCTGACCCTGAGGCTAAATTCAACCGTAACACTGAACCGAAAAATACAATAGGCCTAAACTTACTCCCTCAAACTAAGTTCAAACCTAACCTAACCTGAACCCTAACTCAAACCATAGACCTAACCCTAACCCTAGGCCGACACCTGAAGCTCAACCCCAACCCTAACCTGACCCTGACGCTATCTCCAACCGTAACACTGAACCGAAAACTAACAGTAGTCCTAAACTTTCTCCCTAAAAGTAAGTTCAAACCTAACCTAACCTGAAGCCTAACTCAAATCACAGACCTAACCCTAAACCTAGGCAGACACTTTAAGCTCAACCCCAACCTTAACCGGACCCTAACGCTAACTCCAAACGTAACACTGAACCGAAAACTAACAGTATCTGTAAACTTACTCCCTCAAACTAAGTCCAATCCTAACCTAACCTGAAGCCTAAATGAAACCATAGACCTAAACCTAACCCTAGGCAGACACCTTATGCTTAACCCCCACTCTAACCTGACCCTGACGCTTACTCCAACCGTAACAGTTAACCGAAAACTAACAGTAGCCCTAAAATTACTCCCTCAAACTAAGTTCAATCCTATCCTAACGTGAAGCCTAAATGAAACCATAGACCTAATCCTAAACCTAGGAGGAAATCTTACGCTTAACCCCCACCTTAACCTGACCCTGACGCTTACTCCAACCGTAACAGTTAAACGAAAACTAACAGTAGCCCTAAACTTACTCCCTCAAACTAAGTTCAAACCTAACCTAACCTGAAGCCTAAATCAAACCATACACCTAACCCTAACCCTAGGCGGACACCTTAAGCTCAACCCCAAACCTAACCTGACCCTGGCGCTTACTCCAACCGTAACAGTTAACCGAAAACTGACAGTAGCCCTAAAATTACTCCCTCAAACTAAGTTCAAACCTAACCTAACCTGAAGCCTAACTCAAACCACGGACCTAACCCTAACCCTAGGTGGACATCTTAAGCTCAACCCCAACCCTAACCTGACCCTCACGCTATCTCCAACCGTAACACTGAACCGAAAACTAACAGTAGCCCTAAACTTACTCCCTCAAACTAAGTTCAAACCTAACCTAACCTGAAGCCTAAATCAAACAATAGACCTAACCCTAACCCTAGGCGGACACCTTAAGCTAGACCCCATCCCTAACCTGACCCTGAGGCTAAATTCAACCATAACACTGAACCGAAAAATAAAATAGGCCTAAACATACTCCCTCAAACTAAGTTCAAACCTAACCTAACCTGAAGCCTAACTCAAACCATAGACCTAACCCTAACCCTAGGCGGACACCTGAATCTTAATCCCAACCCTAACTTGACCATGACGCTATCTCCAACTGTAACACTGAACGGAAAACTAACAGTAGCCCTAAACTTACTCCCTCAAACTAAGTTCAAACCTAACCCTACCTGAAGCCTAACTCAAACCACAGACGTAACCCTAACCCTAGGCGGACACCTTAAGCTCAACCCCAACCCTATCCTGACCCTCACGCTAACTCCAACCGTAACACTGAACCGAAAACTAACAGTAGCCCTAAACTTTCTCCCTCAAACTAAGTTCAAACCTAAGATAACCTGAAGCCTAACTCAAACCATAGACCTAACCCTAACCCTAGGAGGACACCTGAATCTCAACCCCAACCCTAACTTGACCATGACGCTATCTCCAACCGTAACACTGAACCGAAAACTAACAGTAGCCCTAAACTTACTCCCTCAAACTAAGTTCAAACCTAACCTAACCTGAAGCCTAAATGAAACCATAGACCTAACCCTAACCCTAGGCGGACACCTTAAGCTCAACCCCAAACCTAACCTGACCCTGACGCTTACTCCAACCGTAGCAGTTAACCGAAAACTAACAGTAGCCCTAAACTGACTCCCTCAAACTAAGTTCAAACCTAATCTAACCTGAAGCCTAAATCAAATCATAGACCTAACCCTATCCCTAGGCGGACACCTTATGCTTAACCCCCACCCTACCCTGACCCTGACGCTTAATCCAACTGTAACAGTTAACCGACAACTAACAGTAGCCCTAAACTTACTCCCTCAAACTAACCTCAAACCTAACCTAACCTGAAGCCTAAATCAAACCAAACACCTAACCCTAACCCTAGGCGGACACCTTAATCTCAACCCCAACCCTAACCTGGCCCTCACGCTAACTCCAACCGTAACAGTTTCCCGAAAACTAACTGTAGCCCTAAACTTACTCCCTCAAACTAAGTTCAAACCTAACCTAACCTGAAGCCTAACTCAAACCATAGACCTAACCCTAACCCTAGGCCGACACCTGAAGCTCAACCCCAACCCTAAACTGACCCTGACGCTATCTCCAACCGTAACACTGAACCGAAAACTAACAGTAGCCCTAAACTTACTCCCTAAAACTATGTTCAAACCTAACCTAACCTGAAGCCTAACTCAAATCACAGACCTAACCCTAAACCTAGGCGGACACCTTAAGATCAACCACAACCCTAACCGGACCTTAACGCTAACTCCAAACGTAACACTGAAACGAAAACTAACAGTAGCTCTAAACTTACTCCCTCAAACCAAGTTCAATCCTAACCTAACCTGAAGCCTAAATGAAACCATAGACCTAACCCTAACCCTAGGCTGACACCTTAAGCTTAACCCCCACCCTAACCTGACCATGAGGTTAAATCCAACCGTAACACTGAACCAAAAACTAACAGTAGCCCTAAACTTACTCCCTCAAACAAAGTTCAAATCTAACCTAACCTAAAGCCTTAATGAAACCATAGACCTATCCCTAACCCTTGGCGGACAACTTATGCCTATCCCCCACCCTAACCTAACCCTGACGCTTACTCCAACCGTAACACTTAAACGAAAACTAACAGTAGCCCTAAACTTACTCCCTCAAACTAAGTTCAAACCTAACCTAACCTGAAGCCTAAATCAAACCATACACCTAACCCTAACCCTAGGCGGACACCTTAAGCTCAACCCCAAACCTAACCTGACCCTGGCGCTTACTCCAACCGTAACAGTTAACTGAAAACTGATAGTAGCCCTAAAATTACTCCCTCAAACTAAGTTCAAACCTAACCTAACCTGAAGCCTAAATCAAACCACAGACCTAACCCTAACCCTAGGTGGACACCTTAAGCTTAACCTCAACCCTAACCTGACCCTGAAGCTAAATCCAACCGTAACACTGAACCGAAAACTAACAGTAGCCCTAAACTTACTCCCTCAAACTAAGTTCAAACCTAACCTAACATGAAGCCTAAATCAAACCATACACCTAACCCTAACCCTAGGCGGACACCTTAAGCTCAACCCCAAACCTAACCTGACCCTGACACTTACTCCAAACGTAACAGTTTACCGAAAACTAACAGTAGCCCTAAACGGACTCCCTCAAACTAAGTTCAAACCTAACATAACCTGAAGCCTAACTCAAACCATAGACCGAACACTAACCCGAGGCGGACACCTTATGCTTAAATACCAACCTACCCTGTCTCTGACGCTTACTCCAACTGTAACAGTTAACCGAAAACTAAGAGTAGCCCTAAACTGACTCCCTCAAACTAAGTTCAAACCTTACCTAACCTGAAGCCTAAATTAAACAATAGACCTAGCCCTAACCCTATGCGGACACATTAAGCTTAACCCCAGCCCTAACCTGAACCTGACGCTATCTCCAACCGTAACACTGAACCGAAAACTAACATTAGCCCTAAACTTACTCCCTCAAACTAAGTTGAAACCTATCCTAACCTGAAGCCTAACTCAAACCATAGACCGAACCCTAACCCTAGGCGGACACCTGAAACTCAACCACAACCCTAACAAGACCCTGACGCTATCTCCAACCGTAACACTGAACCGAAAACTAACAGTAGCCCTAAACTTACTCCCTCAAACAAAGTTCAAACCAAACCTAACCTGAAGCCTAACTCAAACCATAGACCTAACCCTAACCCTAGGCGGACACCTGAAGCTCAACCACAACCCTAACCTGACCCTGACGCTATCTCCAACCATAACACTGAACCGAAAACTAACAGTAGCCCCAAACTTACTCCCTCAAACTAAGTTCAAACCTAACCTAACCTGAAGCCTAACTCAAACCATAGACCTAACCCTAACCCTAGGCGGACACCTTAAGCTCAACCCCAACCCTAACCTGACCCTGACGCTAACTCCAACTGTAACACTGAACCGAAAACTAACAGTAGCCCTAAACTTACGCCCTCAAACTAAGTTCAAACCTAACCTAACCTGAAGCCTAACTCAAACAATAGACCTAACCCTAACCCTAGGCGGACACCTTAAGCTTGACTCCAACCCTAACCTGACCCTGAGGCTAAATTCAACCGTAACACTGAACCTAAAAATACAATAGGCCTAAAAATACTCGCTCAAACTAAGTTCAAACCTAACCTAACCTGAAGCCTAACTCAAACCATAGACCTAACCCTAACAATAGGCGGACACCTGAAGCTCAACCCCAACCCTAACCTGACCCTGACGCTATCTCCAACCGTAACACTGAACCGAAAACTAACAGTAGCCCTAAACTTACTCACTCAAACTAAGTTCAAACGTAACCTAACCTGGAGCCTAAATCAAACCATGGACCTAACCCTAACCCTAGGCGGACACCTCAAGCAAACCCCAACCCGAACCTGACCCTGACGCTAACTCCAACCATAATACTGAACCGAAAACTAACAGTAGCCCTAAACTTACTCCCTCAAACTAAGTTCAAACCTAACCTAACCTGAAGCCTAAATCAAACCATACACCTAACCCTAACCCTAGGCGGACACCTTAACTTCAACCCCAAATCTAACCTGACCCTGACGCTTACTCCAACTGTAACAGTTAACTGAAAACTAACAGTAGCCCTAAACTTACTCCCTCAAACTAAGTTCAAACATAACCTAACCTGAAACCTAAATCAAACCATTCACCTAACCCTAACCCTAGGCGGACACCCTAAGCTCAACCCCAACCCTAACCTGGCCGTGACGCTAATTCAAACCGTAACAGTTACCCGAAAAGTAACAGTAGCCCTAAACTTACTCCTTCAAACTAAGTTCAAACCTAACCAACCTGAAGCCTAAATGAAACCATAGACCTAACCCTAACCCTAGGCGGACACCTTATGCTTAACCCCCACCCTACCCTGACCCTGACACTTACTCCAACTGTAACAGTTAACTGAAAACTAACAGTAGCCCTA
This sequence comes from Tupaia tana, assembly GCA_026018925.1. NCBI lineage: Eukaryota > Metazoa > Chordata > Mammalia > Scandentia > Tupaiidae > Tupaia > Tupaia tana. The sequence continues at coordinate 1,642,615 of JAKSZU010000034.1, read as the reverse complement.
AACTTACTCCCTCAAACTAACTTCAAACCTAACCTAACCTGAAGCCTAAATCAAACCATACACCTAACCCTAATCCTAGGCGAAGACCTTAATCTCAACCCCAACCCTAACCTGGCCCTGACGCTAACTCCAACCGTAACAGTTTCCAGAAAACTATCAGTAGCCCTAAACTTACTCCCTCAAACTAAGTTCAAACCTAACCTAACCTGAAGCCTAACTCAAACCATAGACCTAACCCTAACCCTAGGCGGACACCTTAAGATCAACCCCAACCCTAACCTGACCTCCAGGCTAACTCCAACCATATCACTGAACCGAAAACTAAGAGTAGCCCTAAACTTACTCGCTCAAACTAAGTTCAAACCTAACCTAACCTGAAGCCTAACTCAAACCATAGACCTAACCCTAAAAATAGGGGGACACCTGAAGCTCAACCCCAACCCTAACCTCACCCTGACGCTATCTCCAACCGTAACACTGAACCGAAAACTAACAGTAGCCCTAAACTTACTCACTCAAACTAAGTTCAAACGTAACCTAACCTGAAGCCTAAATCAAACCACAGACCTAACCTTAACCCTAGGCGGACACCTTAAGCTTAACCCCAACCCTATGCTGACCCTGAGGTTAAATCCAACCGTAACACTGAACCAAAAACTAACAGTAGCCCTAAACTTACTCCCTCAAACTAAGTTCAATCCTAACCTAATCAAAAGCCTAAATGAAACCATAAATCTAACCCTAACCCTAGGCGGACACCTCAAGCTAACCCCAACTCTAACCTGACCCTGACGCTAACTACAACCATAATACTGAACCGAAAACTAACAGTAGCCCTAAACTTACTTCCTCAAACTGAGTTCAAACCTAACCTAACCTGAAGCCTAAATCAAACCATACACCTAACCCTAACCCTAGGCGGACACCTTAACTTCTACCCCAAATCTAACCTGACCCTGATGCTTACTCCAACTGTAACAGTTAACCGAAAACTAACAGTAGCCGTAAACTTACTCCATCAAACTAACTTCAAACCTAACCTAACCTTAAGCCTAAATGAAACCATACACCTAACCCTAACCCTAGGCGGACACCTTAATCTCAACCCCAACCCTAACCTGACCCTGACGCTAACTCCAACCGTAACACTGAACCGAAAACTAACAGTAGCCCTAAACTTACTCCTCAAACTAAGTTCAAACCTAACCTAACTTGAAGCCTAACTCAAACCACAAACCTAACCCTAACCCTAGGCGGACACCTTAAGCTCAACCCCAATCCTAACATGACCCTCACGCTAACTCCAACCGTAACACTGAACCGAAAACTAAGAGTAGCCCTAAACTTACTCCTTCAAACTAAGTTCAAACCTAACCTAACCTGAAGTCTAACTCAAACCACAGGCCTAACCCTAACCCTAGGCAGACACCTTAAGCTCAACCCCAAACCTAACATGACCCTCACGCTAACTCCAACCGTAACACTGAACCGAAAACTAACAGTAGCCATAAACTTACTCTCTCAAACTAAGTTCAAACCTAACATAACCTGAAGCCTAACTCAAACAATACACCTAACCCTAACCCTAGGCGGACACCTTAAGCTTAACCCCAACCCTAACCTGACGCTGAGGCTAAATCCAACCGTAAGACTGAACCGAAAACTAACAGTAGCCCTAAACTTACTCCCTCAAACTAAGTTCAAACCTAACCTAACCTGAAGCCTAAATCAAACCATACACCTAACCCTAACCCTATGCGGACACCTTAAGCTCAACCCCAACCCTAACCTGACCCTCACGCTAACTCCAACCGTAACACTGAACCGAAAACTAACAGTAGCCCTAAACTTACTCCCTCAAACTAAGTTCAAACCTAACCTAACCTGAAGCCTAAATCAAACCATAAACCTAACCCTAACCCTAGGTGGACACCTTAAGCTCAACCCCAACCCTAACCTGACCCTCACGCTAACTCCAACAGTAACACTGAACCGAATACTAACAGTAGCCCTAAACTTACTCCCTCAAACTAAGTTCAAACCTAACCTAACCTGAAGCCTAACTCAAACCATAGACCTAATCCTAACCATAGGCGGACACCTGAAGCTCAACCCCAGCAATAACCTGACCCTGACACTATCTCCAACCATAACACTGAATCGAAAACTAACAGTAGCCCTAAACTTACTCCCTCAAACTAAGTTCAAACCTAACCTAACATGAAGCCAAAATCAAACCATACACCTAACCCTAACCCTAGGCGGACACCTTAATCTCAACCCCAACCCTAACCTGACCCTGACGCTAACTCCAACCGTAACAATTACCCGAAAACTAACAGTAGCCTTAAACTTACTCCCTCAAACTAAGTTCAAACCTAACCTAACCAGAAGCCAAAATCAAACCATACACCTAACCCTAACCCTAGGCGGACACCTTAAGCTCAACCCCAACCCTAACCTCACCCTCACGCTAACTCCAACCGTAACACTGAACCGAAAACTAACAGTAGCCCTAAACTTACTCCCTCAAACTAAGTTCAAACCTAACCTAACTTGAAGCCTAACTAAATAAATAGACCTAGCCCTAAACCTAGGCGGACACCTTAAGCTTAACCCCAGACCTAACCTGAACCTAAGGCTAAATCCAACCGGAACACTGAACCGAAAACTAACAGTAGCCCTAAACTTACTCCCTCAAACTAAGTACAATCCTAACCTAACCAGAAGCCTAAATGAAACCATAGACCTAACCCTAACCCTAGGCGGACACCTTATGCTTAACCCCCACCCTAACCGACCCTGACGCTTACTCCAACCATAACAGTTAAACGAAAACTAACAGTAGCCCTAAACTTACTCCCTCAAACTAAGTTCAAACCTAACCTAACCTGAAGCCTAAATCAAACCATACACCTAACCCTAACCCTAGGCGGTCACCTTAAGCTCAACCCCAAACCTATCCTGGCCCTGACGCTAACTCCAAAAGTAACAGTTACCGGAAAACTAACAGTAGCCCTAAACTTACTCCCTCAAACTAAGTTCAAACCTAACCTAACCGGAAGCCTAACTCAAACCACAGACCTAACCCTAACCCTAGGCGGACACCTGAAACTCCATCACAACCCTAACCAGACCATGACGCTATCTCCAACCGTAACACTGAACCGAAAACTAACAGTAGCCCTAAACTTACTCCCTCAAACTAAGTTCAAACCTAACCTAACCTGAAGCCTAACTCAAAACATAGACCTAACCCTAACCCTAGGCGGACACCTGAAGCTCAACCACAACCCTAACCTGACCCTGACGCTATCTCCAACCGTAACACTGAACCGAAAACTAACAGTAGCCCCAAACTTACTCCCTCAAACTAAGTTCAAACCTAACCTAACCTGAAGCCTAACTCAAACCACAGACCTAACCCTAACCCTAGGTGGACACCTTAAGCTCAACCCCAACCCTAACCTGACCCTCACGCTAACTCCAACCTTAACACTGAACCGAAAACTAACAGTAGCCCTAAACTTACGCCCTCAAACTAAGATCAAACCTAACCTATCCTGAAGCCTAACTCAAACAATAGACCTAACCCTAACCCTAGGCGGACACCTTAAGCTTGACCCCAACCCTAACCTGACCCTGAGGCTAAATTCAACTGTAACACTGAACCGAAAAATACAATAGGCCTAAACTTACTCCCTCAAACTAAGTTCAAACCTAACCTAACCTGAAGCCTAACTCAAACCATAGACCTAACCCTAACCCTAGGCGGACACCTGAATCTCAACCCCAACCCTAACGTGACCATGACGCCATCTCCAACCGTAACACTGAACCGAAAACTAACAGTAGCCCTAAACTTACTCCCTCAAACTAATTTGAAACCTAACCTAACCTGAAGCCTAAATGAAACCATAGACCTAACCCTAAACCTAGGCGGACACCTTAAGCTCAACCCCAAACCAAACCTGACCCTGACGCTTACTCCAACCGTAACAGTTAACCGAAAACTAACAGTAGCCCTAAACTTACTCCCTCAAACTAAGTTCAAACCTAACCTAACCTGAAGCCTAACTCAAACCATAGACCTAACCCTAACCCTAGGCGGACACCTGAATCTCAACCCCAACCCTAACTTGACCATGACGCTATCTCCAACCGTAACAGTTAACCGAAAACTAACAGTAGCCCTAAACTTACTCCCTCAAACTAACTTCAAACCTAACCTAACCTGAAGCCTAAATCAAACCAAACAACTAACCCTAACCATAGGCGGACACCTTAATCTCAACCCCAACCCTAACCTGGCCCTCACGCTAACTCCAACCGTAACAGTTTCCCGAAAACTAACTGTAGCCCTAAACTTACTCCTTCAAACTAAGTTCAAACCTAACCTAACCTGAAGCCTAAATCAAACCATACACCTAACCCTAACCCTAGGCGGACACCTTAAGCTCAACCCTAACCCTAACCTGACCTCCAGGCTAACTCCAACCATATCACTGAACCGAAAACTAAGAGTAGACCTAAACTTACTCCCTCAAACTAAGTTCAAACCTAACTTAACCTGAAGCCTAAATTAAACCATACACCTAACCCTAACCCTAGGCGGACACCTTAATCTTGACCCCAACCCTAACCTGACCCTGAGGCTAAATTCAACCGTAACACTGAACCGAAAAATACAATAAGCCTAAACTTACTCCCTCAAACTAAGTTCAAACCTAACCTAACCTGAAGCCTAACTCAAACCATAGACCTAACCCTAACCCTAGGCCGACACCTGAAGCTCAACCCCAACCCTAACCTGACCCTGACGCTATCTCCAACCGTAACACTGTACCGAAAACTAACAGTAGTCCTAAACTTTCTCCCTAAAAGTAAGTTCAAACCTAACCTAACCTGAAGCATAACTCAAATCACAGACCTAACCCTAAACCTAGGCAGACACTTTAAGCTCAACCCCAACCTTAACCGGACCCTAACGCTAACTCCAAACGTAACACTGAACCGAAAACTAACAGTAGCTGTAAACTTACTCCCTCAAACTAAGTCCAATCCTAACCTAACCTGAAGCCTAAATGAAACCATAGACCTAAACCTAACCCTAGGCAGACACCTTATGCTTAACCCCCACTCTAACCTGACCCTGACGCTTACTCCAACCGTAACAGTTAAACGAAAACTAACAGTAGCCCTAAACTTACTCCCTCAAACTAAGTTCAAACCTAACCTAACCGGAAGCCTAAATCAAACCATACACCTAACCCTAACCCTAGGCGGACACCTTAAGCTCAACCCCAAACCTAACCTGACCCTGGCGCTTACTCCAACCGTAACAGTTAACGGAAAACTGACAGTAGCCCTAAATTTACTCCCTCAAACTAAGTTCAAACCTAACCTAACCTGAAGCCTAACTCAAACCACGGACCTAACCCTAACCCTAGGCGGACATCTTAATCTCAACCCCAACCCTCACCTGTCCCTCACGCTATCTCCAACCGTAACACTGAACCGAAAACTAACAGTAGCCCTAAACTTACTCCCTCAAACTAAGTTCAAACCTAACCTAACCTGAAGCCTAAATCAAACAATAGACCTAACCCTAACCCTAGGCGGACACCTTAAGCTTGACCCGATCCCTAACCTGACCCTGAGGCTAAATTCAACCATAACAATGAACCGAAAAATAAAATAGGCCTAAACATACTCCCACAAACTAAGTTCAAACCTAACCTAACCTGAAGCCTAACTCAAACCATAGACCTAACCCTAACCCTAGGCGGACACCTGAATCTTAATCCCAACCCTAACTTGACCATGAGGCTATCTCCAACCGTAACACTGAACTGAAAACTAACAGTAGCCCTAAACTTACTCCCTCAAACTAAGTTCAAACCTAACCTAACCTGAAGCCTAACTCAAACCACAGACGTAACCCTAACCCTAGGCGGACACCTTAAGCTCAACCCCAACCCTAACCTGACCCTCACGCTAACTCCAACCGTAACACTGAACCGAAAACTAACAGTAGCCCTAAACTTTCTCCCTCAAACTAAGTTCAAACCTAACCTAACCTGAAGCCTAACTCAAACCATAGACCTAACCCTAACCCTAGGAGGACACCTGAATCTCAACCCCAACCCTAACTTGACCATGACGCTATCTCCAACCGTAACACTGAACCGAAAACTAACAGTAGCCCTAAACTTACTCCCTCAAACTAAGTTCAAACCTAACCCAACCTGAAGCCTAAATGAAACCATAGACCTAACCCTAACCCTAGGCGGACACTTTAAGCTCAACCCCAAACCTAACCTGACCCTGACGCTTACTCCAACCGTAGCAGTTAACCGAAAACTAACAGTAGCCCTAAACTGACTCCCTCAAACTAAGTTCAAACCTAATCTAACCTGAAGCCTAAATCAAATCATAGACTTAACCCTAACCCTAGGCGGACACCTTATTCTTAACCACCACCCTACCCTGACCCTGACGCTTAATCCAAGTGTAACAGTTACCCGAAAACTAACAGTAGCCCTAAACTTACTCCCTCAAACTAAGTTCAAACCTAACCTAACCTGAAGCCTAAATCAAACTATACACCTAACCCTAACCATAGGCGGACACCTTAAGCTCAACCCCAACCCTAACCTGACCTCCAGGCTAACTCCAACCATATCACTGAACCGAAAACTAAGAGCAGCCCTAAACTTACTCGCTCAAACTAAGTTCAAACCTAACCTAACCTGAAGCCTAACTCAAATCATAGACATAACCCTAACAATAGGCGGATACCTGAAGCTCAACACCAACACTAACCTGACCCTGACGCTATCTCCAGCCGAAACACTGAACCGAAAACTAACAGTAGCCCTAAACTTACTCCCTCAAACTAAGTTCAAACCTAACCTAACCTGAAGCCTAAATTAAACCAAACACCTAACCCTAACCCTAGGCGGACACCTGAAGCTTAAACCCAACCCTAACCTGACCCTCACGATAACTCCAACTGTAACACTGAACCTAAAACTAACAGTAGCCCTAAACTTACTCCCTAAAACTAAGTTCAAACCTAACCTAACCTGAAGCCTAACTCAAACCATAGACCTAAACCTAACCATAGGCCGACACCTGAAGCTCAACCCCAAACCTAACCTGACCCTGACGCTATCTCCAACCGTAACACTGAATCGAAAACTAACAGTAGTCCTAAACTTACTCACTCAAAATAAGTTCAATCCTAACCTAACCAGCAGCCTAAATGAAACCATAGACCTAACCCTAACCCTAGGCGCATACCTTATGCTTAACCCCCACCCTAATCTGACCCTGACGCTTACTCCAAACATAACAGTTAAACGAAAACTAAAAGTAGCCCTAAACTTACTCCCTCAAACTAAGTTCAAACCTAACCTAACCTGAAGCCTAAATCAAACCATTCACCTAACCCTAACCCTAGGCGGACACCTTAAGCTCAACCCCAAACCTAACCTGGCCCTGACGCTAACTCCAACAGTAACAGTTACCCGAAAACTAACAGTAGCCCTAAACTTACTCCCTCAAACTAAGTTCAAACCTAACCTAACCTGAAGCCTAACTCAAACCATAGACCTAACCCTAACCCTAGGCGGACACCTGAAACTCAACCACAACCCTAACCAGACCTGACCCTATCTCCAACGGTAACACTGAACCGAAAACTAAGAGTAGCCCTAACGTTACTCCCTCAAACTAAGTTCAAACCTAACCTAACCTGAAGCCTAAATCAAACCATACACCTAACCCTAACCCTAGGCAGACACCTTAAGCTCAACCCCAACCCTAACCTGACCCTCACGCTAACTCCAACTGTAACTCTGAACCGAAAACTAACAGTAGCCCTAAACTGACTCCCTCAAACTAAGTTCAAACCTAACCTACTCTGAAGCCTAACTCAAACCACAGACCTAACCCTAACCCTAGGCGGACACCTTAAGCTTGACCCCAACCCTAACCTGACCATGAGGCTAAATTCAACCGTAACACTGAACCGAAAAATACAGTAGGCCTAAACTTACTTCCTCAAACTAAGTTCAAACCTAACCTAACCTTAAGCCTAACTCAAACCATAGACGTAACCCTAACCCTAGGCGGACACCTGAATCTCAACCCCAACCCTAACTTGACCATGACGCTATCTCCAACCGTAACGTTAACCGAAAACTAACAGTAGCCCTAAACTGACTCCCTCAAACTAAGTTCAAACCTAATCTAACCTGAAGCCTAAATGAAACCATAGACCTAAGCCTAACCCTAGGCGGACACCTTATGCTTAACCCCCACCCTACCCTCACCCTGACGCTTACTCCAACTGTAACAGTTAACCGAAAACTAACAGTCCCCCCAAACTTACTCCCTCAAACTAACTTCAAACCTAACCTAACCTGAAGCCTAAATCAAACCATACTCCTAACCCTAACACTAGGTGGACACCTTAACTTCAACCCCAAACCTAACCTGACCCTAACGCTTACTCCAACTATAACAGTTAACCGAAAACTAAAAGTAGCCCTAAACTTAATCCCTCAAACTAAGTTCAAACGTAACCTAATCTGAAGCCTAACTCAAACCATACACCTAAAACTAACCCTAGGCGGATACTTTAAGCTCAACCCCAACCCTAACTTGGCCCTGACGCTAACTCAAACCGTAACAGTTACCCGAAAACTAACAGTATCCCTAAACTTACTCCCTCAAACTAAGTTCAAACCTAACCTAACCTGAAGCCTAAATCAAACAATACACCTAACCCTAACCCTAGGCGGACAACTGAAGCTCTAACCCAACCATAACCTGACCCTCACGCTAACTCCAACCGTAACACTGAACCTAAAACTAACAGTAGCCCTAAACTTACTCCCTAAAACTAAGTTCAAACCTAACCTAACCTGAAGCCTAACTCAAACCATAGACCTAACCCTAACCCTAGGCCAACACCTGAAGCTCAACCCCAACCCTAAACTGACCCTGACGCTATCTCCAACCGTAACACTGAACCGAAAACTAACAGTAGCCCTAAACTTACTCCCTAAAACTAAGTTCAAACCTAACCTAACCTGAAGCCTAACTCAAATCACAGACCTAACCCTAAACCTAGGCGGACACCTTAAGATCAACCACAACCCTAACCGGACCTTAACGCTAACTCCAAACGTAACACTGAACCGAAAACTAACAGTATCTCTAAACTTACTCCCTCAAACTAAGTTCAATCCTAACCTAACCTGAAGCCTAAATGAAACCATAGACCTAACCCTAACCCTAGGCTGACACCTTAAGCTTAACCCCCACCCTAACCTGACCCTGAGGTTAAATCCAACCGTAACACTGAACCAAAAACTAACAGTAGCCCTAAACTTACTCCCTCAAAATAAGTTCAAATCTAACCTAACCTAAAGCCTTAATGAAACCATAGACCTATCCCTAACCCTAGGCGGACAACTTATGCCTATCCCCCACCCTAACCTAACCCTGACGCTTACTCCAACCGTAACACTTAAACGAAAACTAACAGTAGCCCTAAACTTACTCCCTCAAACTAAGTTCAAACCTAACCTAACCTGAAGCCTAACTCAAACCACAGAGCTAACCCTAACCCTAGGCGGACACCTTAAGCTCAACCCCAACCCTAACCTGACCCTCACACTATCTACAACCGTAACACTGAACCCAAAAACTAACAGTAGCCCTAAACTTACTCCCTCAAACTAAGTTCAAACCTAACCTAACCGGAAGCCTAACTCAAACCACAGACCTAAACCTAACCCTAGGTGGACACCTTAAGCTTAACCCCAACCCTAACCTGACGCTGAGGCTAAATCCAACTGTAACACTGAACCGAAAACTAACAGTAGGCCTAAACTTACTCCCTCAAACTAAGTTCAAACCTAACCTAACCTGAAGCCTAAATCAAACCATACACCTAACCCTAACCCTAGGCAGACACCTTAACTTCAACCCCAAATCTAACCTGACCCTGACGCTTACTCCAACTGTAACAGTTAACTGAAAACTAACAGTAGCCCTAAACTTACTCCCTCAAACTAAGTTCAAACATAACCTAACCTGAAGCCTAAATCAAACCATTCACCTAACCCTAACCCTAGGCGGACACCTTAAGCTCCACCCCAACCCTAACCTGGCCGTGACGCTAACTCAAACCGTAACAGTTACCCGAAAACTAACAGTAGCCCTAAACTTACTCCCTCAAACTAAGTTTAAACCTAACCTAACCTGAAGCCTAAATGAAACCATAGACCTAACCCTAACCCTAGGCGGACACCTTATGCTTAACCCCCACCCTACCCTGACCCTGACGCTTACTCCAACTGTATCAGTTAACTGAAAACTAACAGTAGCCCTAAACTTACTCCCTCAACTAACTTCAAACCTAACCTAACCTGAAGCCTAAATGAAACCATACACCTAACCCTAAACCTAGGCGAAGACCTTAATCTCAACCCCAACCCTAACCTGGCCCTGACGCTAACTCCAACCGTAACAGTTTCCCGAAAACTATCAGTAGCCCTAAACTTACTCCCTCAAACTAAGTTCAAACCTAACCTAACCTGAAGCCTAACTCAAACCATAGACCTAACCCTAACCCTAGGCGGACACCTTAAGATCAACCCCAACCCTAACCTGACCTCCAGGCTAACTCCAACCATATCACTGAACCGAAAACTAAGAGTAGCCCTAAACTTACTCGCTCAAACTAAGTTCAAACCTAACCTAACCTGAAGCCTAACTCAAACCATAGACCTAACCCTAAAAATAGGCGGACACCTGAAGCTCAACCCCAACCCTAACCTGACCCTGACGCTATCTCCAACCGTAACACTGAACCGAAACTAACAGTAGCCCTAAACTTACTCACTCAAACTAAGTTCAAACGTAACCTAACCTGAAGCCTTAATCAAACCACAGACCCAACCTTAACCCTAGGCGGACACCTTAAGCTTAACCCCAACCCTATGCTGACCCTGAGGTTAAATCCAACCGTAACACTGAACCAAAAACTAACAGTAGCCCTAAACTTACTCCCTCAAACTAAGTTCAATCCTAACCTAATCAAAAGCCTAAATGAAACCATAAATCTAACCCTAACCCTAGGCGGAAACCTCAAGCTAACCCCAACTCTAACCTGACCCTGACGCTAACTCCAACCATAATACTGAACCGAAAACTAACAGTAGCCCTAAACTTACTTCCTCAAACTGAGTTCAAACCTAACCTAACCTGAAGCCTAAATCAAACCATACACCTAACCCTAACCCTAGGCGGACACCTTAACTTCTACCCCAAATCTAACCTGACCCTGATGCTTACTCCAACTGTAACAGTTAACCGAAAACTAACAGTAGCCGTAAACTTACTCCATCAAACTAACTTCAAACCTAACCTAACCTTAAGCCTAAATGAAACCATACACCTAACCCTAACCCTAGGCGGACACCTTAAGCTTAACCCCAACCCTAACCTGACCCTGAGGCTAAATCCAACCGTAAGACTGAACCGAAAACTAACAGTAGCCCTAAACTTACTCCCTCAAACTAAGTTCAAACCTAACCTAACCTGAAGCCTAAATCAAACCATACACCTAACCCTAACCCTATGCGGACACCTTAAGCTCAACCCCAACCCTAACCTGACCCTCACGCTAACTCCAAACGTAACACTGAACCGAAAACTAACAGTAGCCCTAAACTTACTCCCTCAAACTAAGTTCAAACCTAACCTAACCTGAAGCCTAAATCAAACCATAAACCTAACCCTAACCCTAGGCGGACACCTTAAGCTCAACCCCAACCCTAACCTGACCCTCACGCAAACTCCAACAGTAACACTGAACCGAATACTAACAGTAGCCCTAAACTTACTCCCTCAATCTAAGTTCAAACCTAACCTAACCTGAAGCCTAACTCAAACCATATACCTAATCCTAACCATAGGCGGACACCTGAAGCTCAACCCCAGCAATAACCTGACCCTGACGCTATCTCCAACCATAACACTGAATCGAAAACTAACAGTAGCCCTAAACTTACTCCCTCAAACTAAGTTCAAACCTAACCTAACATGAAGCCAAAATCAAACCATACACCTAACCCTAACCCTAGGCGGACACCTTAATTTCAACCCCAACCCTAACCTGACCCTGACGCTAACTCCAACCGTAACAATTACCCGAAAACTAACAGTAGCCCTAAACTTACTCCCTCAAACTAAGTTCAAACCTAACCTAACCAGAAGCCAAAATCAAACCATACACCTAACCCTAACCCTAGGCGGACACCTTAAGCTCAACCCCAACCCTAACCTCACCCTCACGCTAACTCCAACCGTAACACTGAACCGAAAACTTACAGTAGCGCTAAACTTACTCCCTCAAACTAAGTTCAAACCTAACCTAACCTGAAGCCTACCTCAAACCATAGACGTAATCCTAACCCTAGGCGGACACCTGAAGCTCATCCACAACCCTAACCTGACCCTGACGCTATCTCCAACAGTAACACTGAATCGAAAACTAACAGTAGCCCTAAACTTACTCCCTCAAACTAACTTCAAACCTAACCTAACCTGAAGCCTAACTCAAACCACAGACCTAACCCTAACCGTAGGCGGACACCTTAAGTTCAACCCCAACCCTAACCTGACCCTCACGCTAATTCCAACCGTAACACTGAAACGAAAACTAACAGTACCCCTAAACTTACTCCTACAAACTAAGTTCAAACTTAACCTAACCTGAAGCCTAACTCAAACAATAGACTTAACCAAAAGCCTAGGCGGACACCTTAAGCTTAACCCCAACCCTATCCTGACCCTGAGGCTAAATCCAACCGTAACACTGAACCGAAAACTAACAGTAGCCCTAAACTTACTCCCTCAAACTTAGTTCAATCCTAACCTAACCTGAAGCCTAAATTAAACCATAGACCTAACACTAACCCCAGGCGGACACCTTATGCTTAACCCCCACCCTAACCTGACCCTGACGCTTACTCCAACTGTAACAGTTAACTGAAAACTACCAGTAGCCCTAAACTGAGTCCCTCAAACTAAGTTCAAACCTAACATAACCTGAAGCCTAACTCAAACAATAGACCTAACCCTAACCCTAGGCGGACACCTTAAGCTTAACCCCAACCCTAACCTGACCCTGAGGCTAAATCCAACGTTAACACTGAACCGAAAACTAACAGTAGCGCTAAACTTACTCCCTCAAGCTAAGTTCAAACCTAACCTAACCTGAAGCCTAAATCAAACCATAAACCTAACCCTAACCATAGGCGGACACCTTAAGCTCAACCCCAACCCTAACCTGACCCTCACGCTAACTCCAACAGTAACACTGAACCGAATACTAAGAGTAGCCCTAAACTTACTCCCTCAAACTAAGTTCAAACCTAACCTAACCTGAAGCCTAACTCAAACCATAGACCTAATCCTAACCCTAGGCGGACACCTGAAGCTCAACCCCAACCATAACCTGACCCTGACGCTATCTCCAACCATAACACTGAATCGAAAACTAACAGTAGACCTAAACGTACTCCCTCAAACTAAGTTCAAACCTAACCTAACCTGAAACCTAAATCAAATCTTAGACCTAACCCTAACCCTAGGCGGACACGTTATGCTTAACCCCCACCCTACTCTGACCCTGACGCTTACTCCAACTGTAACAGTTAACCGAAAACTAACTGTAGCCCTAAATTTACTCCCTCAATCTAACTTCAAACCTAACCTAACCTGAAGCCTAAATCAAACCATACACCTAACCCTAACCCTAGGCGGACACCTTAATCTCAACCCCAACCCTAACCTGGCCCTGACGCTAACTCCAACCGTAACAGTTTCGCGAAAACTAACAGTAGCCGTAAACTTACTCCCTCAAACTAAGTTCAAACCTAACGTAACCTGAAGCCTAAATCAAACCATACACCTAACCCTAACCCTAGGCGGACACCTTAAGCTCAATCCCAAACCAAACCTGACCTCCAGGATAACTCCAACCATATCACTGAACCGAAAACTAAGAGTAGCCGTAATCTTTCTCGCTCAAACTAAGTTCAAACCTAACCTAACCTGAAGCCTAACTCAAATCATAGACATAACCCTAACAATAGGCAGACACCTGAAGCTCAACCCCAACCCTAACCTGACCCTGATGCTTAATCCAACTGTAACAGTTAACCGAAAACTAACAGTAGCCCTAAACTTACTCCCTCAAACTAAGTTCAAACCTAACCTAACCAGAAGATAAAATCAAACCATACACCTAACCCTAACCCTAGGCGGACTCTTTAAGCTCAACCCCAACCCTAACCTGACCCTCATGCTAACTCCAACCGTAACACTGAACCGAAAAGTAACAGTAGCCCCAAACTTACTCCCTCAAACTAAGTTCAAACCTAACCTACCCTGAAGCCTAAATCAAACAATAGACCTAACCCTAACCCTAGGCGGACACCTTAAGCTTAACCCCAAACCTAACCTGACCCTGAGGTTAAATCCAACCGTAACACTGAACCAAAAACTAACAGTAGCCCTAAACTTACTCCCTCAAACTAAGTTCAATCCTAACATAACCTAAAGCCTTAATGAAACCATAGACCTAACCCTAACCCTAGTTGGACAACTTATGCTTAACCCCCACCCTAACCTATCCCTGACGCTTACTCCAACCGTAACACTTAACCGAAAAATAACAGTAGCCCTAAACTTACTGCCTCAAACTAAATTCAAACCTAACCTAACCTGAAGCCTAAATCAAACCATACACCTAACCCTAACCCTAGGCGGACACCTGAAGTTCAAACCCAACCCTAACCTGACCCTCACGCTAACTCCAACCGTAACACTGAACCGAAAACTAACAGTAGCCCTAAGCTTACTCCCTAAAACTAAGTTCAAACCTAACCTAACCTGAAGCCTAAATCAAACCATGGACCTAACCCTAACCCTAGGCAGACACCTCAAGCTAACCCGAACACTAACCTGACCCTGAGGCTAAATAAAACCGTAACACTGAACCGAAAATTAACATAGGCCTAAACTTACTCCCTCAAACTAAGTTCAAACCTAACCTAACCTGAAGCCTAACTCAAACCAGAGACCTAACCCTAACACTAGGCGGACACCTGAATCTCAACCCCAACCCTAACTTGACCCTGACGCTATCTCCAACCGGAACACTGAACCGAAAACTAACAGTAGCCCTAAACTAACTCCTTCAAACTAAGTTCAAACATAACCTAACCTGAAGTCTAACTCAATCCACAGACCTAACCCTAACCCTAGGCGGACACCTTAAGCTCAACCCCCACCCTAACCTGACCCTGACGCTTACTCCAACCGTAACAGTTAAACGAAAACCAACAGTAGCCCTAAACATACTCCCTCATACTAAGTTCAAACCTAACCTAACCTGAAGCCTATATCAAACCATACACCTAACCCGAACCATAGGCGGACACCTTAAGCTCAACCCCAAACCTAACCTGACCCTGACGCTTACTCCAACCGTAACAGTTAACCGAAAACTAACAGTAGCCCTAAACTGACTCCCTCAAACTAAGTTCAAACCTAACCTAACCTGAAGCCTAAATCAAATCATAGACCTAACCCTAACCCTAGGCGGACACCTTATGCTTAACCCCCTCCCTACCCTGACCCTGACGCTTACTCCAACTGTAACAGTTAATCGAAAACTAACAGGACCCCTAAACTTACTCGCTCAATCTAACTTCAAACCTAACCTAAACTGAAGCCTAAATCAAACCATAGACCTAACCCTAACCCTAGGCGGACACCTTAATCTCAACCCCAACCCTAACCTGGCCCTGACGCTAACTCCAACCGTAACAGTTTCCCGAAAACTAACAGTAGCCCTAAACTTACTCCGTCAAACTAAGTTCAAACCTAACCTGACCTGAAGCCTGAATCAAACCATACACCTATCCCTAACCCTAGGCGGACACCTGAAGTTCAAACCCAACCCTAACCTGACCCTCACGCTAACTCCAACCGTAACACTTAACCGAAAACTAACAGTAGCCCTAAACTTACTCCCTCAAACTAAGTTCAAACCTAACCTAACCTGAAGCCTAAATCAAATCATAGACCTAACCCTAACCCTAGGCGGACACCTTATGCTTAACCCCCACCCTACCCTGACCCTGACGCTAACTCCAACCATAACAGTTAACCGAAAACTAACAGTAGCCCTAAACTTACTCCCTGAAACTAACTTCAAACCTAACGTAACCTGAAGCCTAAATCAAACTGTACACCTAACCCTAACCCTAGGCGGACACCTTAAGCTCAACCCCAACCCTAACCTAACCCTGACGCTAACTCCAACCGTAACACTTACCCGAAAACTAACAGTAGCCCTAAACTTACTCCCTCAAACTAAGTTCAAACATAACCTAACCAGAAGTCAAAATCAAACCATACACCTAACCCTAACCCTAGGCGGACACCTTAAGCTCAACCCCAGCCCTAACCTGACCCTAACGCTAACTCCAACCGTAACACTGAACCGAAAACTAACAGTAGCCCTAAACTAACTCCATCAAACTAAGTTCAAACCTAACCTCACCTGAAGCCTAACTCAAACCATAGACCTTACCCTAACCCTAGGCGGACACCTGAAGCTCAACCACAACCCTAACCTGACCCTGACGCTATCTCCAACCGTCACACTGAACCGAAAACTAACAGTAGCCCTAAACTTACTCCCTCAAACTAAGTTCAAACCTAACCTAACCAGAAGATAAAATCAAACCATACACCTAACGCTAACCCTAGGCGGACACTTTAAGCTCAACCCCAACCCTAACCTGACCCTCATGCTAACTCCAACCGTAACACTGAACCGAAAAGTAACAGTAGCCCCAAACTTACTCCCTCAAACTAAGTTCAAACCTAACCTAACCTGAAGCCTAAATCAAACAATAGACCTAACCCTAACCCTAGGCGGACACCTTAAGCTTAACCCCAAACCTAACCTGACCCTGAGGTTAAATCCAACCGTAACACTGAACCAAAAACTAACAGTAGCCCTAAACTTACTCCCTCAAACTAAGTTCAATCCTAACCTAACCTAAAGCCTTAATGAAACCATAGACCTAACCCTAACCCTAGTTGGATAACTTATGCTTAACCCCCACCCTAACCTAAACCTGTCGCTTACTCCAACCGTAACACTTAACCGAAAACTAACAGTAGCCCTAAACTTACTGCCTCAAACTAAATTCAAACCTAACCTAACCTGAAGCCTAAATCAAACGATACACCTAACCCTAACCCTAGGCGGACACCTGAAGTTCAAACCCAACAGTAACCTGACCCTCACGCTAACTCCAACCTTAACACTGAACCGAAAACTTACAGTAGCCCGAAGCTTACTCCCTAAAACTAAGTTCAATCCTAACCTAACCTGAAGCCTAAATGAAACCATAGACCTAACCCTAACCCTAGGCGGACACCTTATGTTTAACCCCCACCCTAACCTGACCCTGACGCTTACTCCAACTGTAACAGTTAACCGAAAACTAACAGTAGCCCTAAACTTACTCCCTGAAACTAACTTCAAACCTAACCTAACCTGAAGCCTAAATAAAACCATACACCTAACCCTAAACCTAGGCGGACACCTTAAGCTCAACCCCAACCCTAACCTGACCCGGACGCTAACTCCAACCGTAACAGTTACCCGAAAACTAACAGTAGCCCTAAACTTACTCCCTCAAACTAAGTTCAACCATAACCTAACCAGAAGCCAAAATCAAACCATACACCTAACCCTAACCCTAGGCGGACACCTTAATCTCAACCCCAGCCCTAACCTGACCCTCACGCTAACTCCAACTGTAACACTGAACCGAAAACTAACAGTAGCCCTAAACTTACTCTCTCAAACTAAGTTCAAACATAACCTAACCTGAAGCCTAAATCAAACCATACACCTAAACCTAACCCTAGGCGGACACCTTAAGCTCAACCCCAACCCTAACCTGGCCGTGACGCTAACTCCAACCGTAACAGTTACCCGAAAACTAACAGTAGCCCTAAACTTACTCCCTCAAACTGAGTTCAAACCTATCCTAACCTGAAGCCTAAATCAAACCATACACCGAACCCTAACCCTAGGCTGATACCTTAAGCTCAACCCCAAACCTAAACTGACCCTGACTCTTACACCAACAGTAACAGTTAACCGAAAACTAACAGTAGCCCTAAACTGACTCCCTCAAACTAAGTTCAAACCTAACCTAACCTGAAGCCTAAATCAAACTGTACACCTAACCCTAACCCTAGGCGGACACCTTAAGCTCAACCCCAACCCTAACCTGACCCTGACGCTAACTCCAACCGTAACACTTACCCGAAAACTAACAGTAGCCCTAAACTTACTCCCTCAAACTAAGTTCAAACATAACCTAACCAGAAGTCAAAATCAAACCATACACCTAACCCTAACCCTAGGCGGACACCTTAAGCTCAACCCCAGCCCTAACCTGACCCTAACGCTAACTCCAACCGTAACACTGAACCGAAAACTAACAGTAGCCCTAAACTAACTCCATCAAACTAAGTTCAAACCTAACCTAACCTGAAGCCTAACTCAAACCATAGACCTTACCCTAACCCTAGGCGGACACCTGAAGCTCAACCGCAACCCTAACCTGACCCTGACGCTATCTCCAACCGTCACACTGAACCGAAAACTAACAGTAGCCCTAAACTTACTCCCTCAAACTAAGTTCAAACCTAACCTAACCAGAAGATAAATTCAAACCATACACCTAACGCTAACCCTAGGCGGACACTTTAAGTTCAACCCCAACCCTAACCTGACCCTCATGCTAACTCCAACCGTAACACTGAACCGAAAAGTAACAGTAGCCCCAAACTTACTCCCTCAAACTAAGTTCAAACCTAACCTAACCTGAAGCCTAAATCAAACAATAGACCTAACCCTAACCCTAGGCGGACACCTTAAGCTTAACCCCAAACCTAACCTGACCCTGAGGTTAAATCCAACCGTAACACTGAACCAAAAACTAACAGTAGCCCTAAACTTACTCCCTCAAACTAAGTTCAATCCTAACCTAACCTAAAGCCTTAATGAAACCATAGACCTAACCCTAACCCTAGTTGGACAACTTATGCTTAACCCCCACCCTAACCTAAACCTGACGCTTACTCCAACCGTAACACTTAACCGAAAACTAACAGTAGCCCTAAACTTACTGCCTCAAACTAAATTCAAACCTAACCTAACCTGAAGCCTAAATCAAACGATACACCTAACCCTAACCCTAGGCGGACACCTGAAGTTCAAACCCAACAGTAACCTGACCCTCACGCTAACTCCAACCTTAACACTGAACCGAAAACTTACAGTAGCCCTAAGCTTACTCCTTCAAACTAAGTTCAAACCTAACCTAACCTGAAGCCTAACTCAAACAATAGACCTAACCCTAACCCTAGGCGGACACCTTAAGCTTAACCCCAACCCTAACCTGACCCTGAGGCTAAATCCAACCGTAACACTGAAACGAAAACTAACAGTAGCCCTAAACTTACTCCCTCAAACTAAGGTCAATCTTAATCTAACCTGAAGCCTAAATGAAACCATAGACCTAACCCTAACCCTAGGCGAACACCTTATGCTTAACCCCCACCCTAACCTGACCCTGACGCTTACTCCAACCGTAACAGTTAACCGAAAACTAACAGTAGCCGTAAACTTACTCCCTCAAACTAAGTTCAAACCTAACCTAACCTGAAGCCTAAATCAAACCATACACCTAACCCTAACCCTAGGCGGACACCTTAAACTCAACCCCAAACCTAACCTGACCCTGACACTTACTCCAACCGTAACAGTTAACCGAAAACTAACAGTAGCCCTAAACTTACTCCCTCAAACTAAGTTCAAACCTAACCTAACCTGAAGCCTAAATCAAACCATACACCTAACCCTAACCCTAGGCGGACACCTTAAGCTCAACCCCAAACCTAACCTGACCCTGACGCTTACTCCAACCGTAACAGTTAACCGAAAACTAACAGTAGCCCTAAACTTACTCCCTCAAACTAAGTTCAAACCTAACCTAACCTGAAGCCTAAATCAAATCATAGACCTAACCCTAATCCTAGGCGGAAACCTTATGCTTAACCCCCACCCTACCCTGACCCTGACGCTTACTCCAACTGTAACAGTTAACCGAAAACTAACAGTAGCCCTAAACTTACTCCCTCAAACTGACTTCAAACCTAACCTAACCTGAAGCCTAAATCAAACCATACACCTAACTCTAACCCTAGGCGGACACCTTAATCTCAACCCGAACCCTAACCTGGCCCTGACGCTAACTCCAAACGTAACAGTTTCCCGAAAACTAACCGTAGCCCTAAACTTACTCCCTCAAACTAAGTTCAAACCTAAAGTAACCCTAAGCCAAAATCAAACCATACACCTAACCCTAACCCTAGGCGGACACCTTAAGCTCAACCCCAACCCTAACCTGACCTCCAGGCTAACTCCAACCATATCACTGAACCAAAAGCTAAGAGTAGCCCTAATCTTACTCGCTCAAACTAAGTTCAAACCTAACCTAACCTGAAGCCTAACTCAAATCATAGACATAACCCTAACAATAGGTGGACACCTTAAGCTCAACCCCAACCCTAACCTGACCCTGACGCTAACTCCAACCGTAACAGTTACCCGAAAACTAACAGTAGCCCTAAATTTACTCCCTCAAACTAAGTTCAAACCTAACCTAACCAGAAGATAAAATCAAACCATACACCTAACCCTAACCCTAGGCGGACACCTTAAGCTCAACTTCAACCCTAACCTGACCCTCACGCTAACTCCAACCGTAACACTGAACCGAAAACTAACAGTAGCCCCAAACTTACTCCCTAAAACTAAGTTCAAACCTAACCTAACCTGAAGCCTAAATCAAACAAAACACTTAACCCTAACCCTAGGTGGACACCTTAAGCTTAACCCCAAACCTAACCTGACCCTGAGGTTAAATCCAACTGTAACACTCAAACAAAAACTAACAGTAGCCCTAAACTTACTCCCTCAAACTAAGTTCAATCCTAACCTAACCTAAAGCCTTAATGAAACCATAGACCTATCCCTAACCCTAGGCGGACAACTTATGCTTAACCCCCACCCTAACCTAACCCTGACGCTAACTCCAACCGTAACACTTAAACGAAAACTAACAGTAGCCCTAAACTTACTCCCTCAAACTAAGTTCAAACGTAACCTGACCTGGAGCCTAAATCAAACCATGGACCTAACCCTAACCCTAGGCGGACACCTCAAGCTATACCCAACCCTAACCTGACCCTGACGCTAACTCCAACCATAATACTGAACGGAAAACTAACAGTAGCCCTAAACTTACTCCCTCAAACTAAGTTCAAACCTAACCTAACCTGAAGCATAAATCAAACCATACACCTAACCCTAACCCTAGGCGGACACCTTAACTTCAACCCCAAACCTAACCTGACCCTGACGCTTACTCCAAATGTAGCAGTTAACCGTAAAACTCACAGTAGCCCTAAACTTACTCCCTCAAACTAAGTTCAAACATAACCTAACCTGAAGCCTAACTCAAACCATACACCTAAACCTAACCTTAGGCGGACACCTTAAGCTCAACCCCAACCCTAACCTGGCCGTGACGCTAACTCCAACCGTAACAGTTACCAGAAAACTAACAGTAGCCCTAAACTTACTCCCTCAAACTAAGTTCAAACCTATCATAATCTGAAGCCTAAATCAAACCATACACCTAACACTAACCCTAGGCTGATACCTTAAGCTCAACCCCAAACCTAACCTGACCCTGACACTTACACCAACAGTAACAGTTAACTGAAAACTAACAATAGCCCTAAACTGACTCCCTAAAACTAAGTTCAAACCTAACCTAACCTGAAGACTAATTCAAATCTTAGACCTAACCGTAACCCTAGGCGGACATCTTATGCTTAACCCCCACCCTAACCTGACCCTGACGCTTACCCCAACCGTAACAGTTAACCGAAAACTAACAGTAGCCCTAAACTTACTCCATCAAACTAACTTCAAACCTAACCTAACCTGAAGCCTAAATGAAACCATACAACTAACCCTAACCCTAGGCGGACACCTTAAGCTCAACCCCAAACCTAACCTGACCCTGACGCTAACTCCAACCATAACAGTTACCCGAAAACTAACAGTAGCCCTAAACTTACTTCCTCAAACTAAGTTCAAACATAACCTAACCAGAAGCCAAAATCAAACCATACACCTAACCCTAACCCTAGGCGGACACCTTAAGCTCAACCCCTGCCCTAAACTGACCCTAACGCTAACTCCAACCGTAACACTGAACCGAAAACTCACAGTAGCCCTAAACTAACTCCATCAAACTAAGTTCAAACCTAACCTAACCTGAAGCCTAACTCAAACCATAGACCTAACACTAACCCTAGGCAGACAACTGAAGCTCAACCACAACCCTAACCTGACCCTGACGCTATCTCCAACCGTCACACTGAACCGAAAACTAACAGTAGCCCTAAACTTACTCCCTCAAACTAAGTTCAAACCAAACCTAACCTGAAGCCTAAGACAAACCATACACCTAACCCTAACCCTAGGCGGACACCTTAAACTCAACCCCAAACCTAACTTGACCCTGACGCTTACTCCAACCGTAACAGTTAACCGAAAACTAACAGTAGCCCTAAACTTACTCCCTCAAACTAAGTTCAAACCTAACCTAACCTGAAGCCTAACTCAAACAATAGACCTAACCCTAACCCTAGGCGGACACCTTAAGCTCAATTTCAACCCTAACCTGACCCTCACGCTAACTTCAACCGTAACACTGAATCGAAAACTAACAGTAGCCCCAACTTACTCCCTCAAACTAAGTTCAAACCTAACCTAACCTGAAGCCTAAATCAAACAATAGACCTAACCCTAACCCTAGGCGGACACCTTAAGCTTAACCCCAAACCTAACCTTACCCTGAAGTTAAATCCAACCGTAACACTGAACCAAAAACTAACAGTAGCCCTAAACTTACTCCCTCAAACTAAGTTTAATCCTTACCTAACCTAAAGCCTTAATGAAACCATAGACCTAACCCTAACCCTAGTTGGACAACTTATGCTTAACCCCCACCCTAACCTAAACCTGACGCTTACTCCAACCGTAACACTTAACCGAAAACTAACAGTAGCCCTAAACTTACTGCCTCAAACTAAATTCAAACCTAACCTAACCTGAAGCCTAAATCAAACGATACACCTAACCCTAACCCTAGGCGGACACCTGAAGTTCAAACCCAACAGTAACCTGACCCTCACGCTAACGCCAACCTTAACACTGAACCGAAAACTTACAGTAGCCCTAAGCTTACTCCCTAAAACTAAGTTCAAACCTAACCTAACCTGAAGCCAAACTCAAACCATAGACCT
The DNA here is from genome assembly GCA_026018925.1 of Tupaia tana. NCBI lineage: Eukaryota > Metazoa > Chordata > Mammalia > Scandentia > Tupaiidae > Tupaia > Tupaia tana. The sequence continues at coordinate 1,619,044 of JAKSZU010000034.1, read as the reverse complement.
AACCCTAACCCTAGGCGGACACCTGAAGCTCAACCCCAACCCTAACCTGACCCTGACGCTATCTCCAACCGTAACACTGAACCGAAAACTAAGAGTAGCCCTAAACTTACTCCCTCAAACTAAGTTCAAACCTAACCTAACCTGAAGCCTAACTCAAACAACAGACCTAACCCTAACCCTAGGCAGACACCTTAAGCTCAACACCAACCCTAATCGGACCCTCACGCTAACTCCAAACTTAACACTGAACCGAAAACTAACAGTAGCCCTAAACTTACTCACTCAAACTAAGTTCAAACGTAACCTAACCTGGAGCCTAAATCAAACCATGGACCAAACCCTAACCCTAGGCGGACACCTCAAGGTAACCCCAACACTAACATGACCCTGAGGCAAAATCCAACGGTAACACTGAACCGAAAAATAAAATAGGCCTAAACTTACTCCCTCAATCTAAGTTCAAACCTAACCTAACCTGAAGCCTAACTCAAACCATAGACCTAACCCTAACCCCAGGCGGACACCTTATGCTTAACCCCCAGCCTAACCTGACCCTGACGCTTACTCCAACCGTAACAGTTAAACGAAAACTAACAGTAGCCCTAAACTTACTCCCTCAAACTAAGTTCAAACTTAACATAACCTGAAGCCTAAATCAAACCATACACCTAACCCTAACCCTAGGCGGACACCTTAAGCTCAACCCCAAACCTAACCTGACCCTGACGCTTACGCCAACCGTAACAGTTAACCGAAAACTAACAGTAGCCCTAAACTGACTCCCTCAAACTAAGTTCAAACCTAACCTAACCTGAAGCCTAAATCAAATCATAGACCTAACCCTAACCCTAGGCGGACACCTTATGCTTAACCCCCACCCTACCTGACCCTGACGCTTACTCCAACTGTAACACTTAACTGAAATCTAACAGTAGCCCTAAACTTACTCCCTCAAACTAACTTCAAACCTAACCTAACCTGAAGCCTAAATCAAACCATACACCTAACCCTAACCCTATGTGGACACCTTAATCTCAACCCCAACCCTAACCTGACCTCCAGGCTAACTCCAACCATATCACTGAACCGAAAACTAAGAGTAGCCCTAAACTTACTCCCTCAAACTAAGTTCAATCCTAACCGAACCTGAAGCCTAAATGAAACCATAGACCTAACCCTAACCGTAGACGGACAACTTATGCTTAACCCCCACCCTAACCTGACCCTGACGCTTACTCCAACTGTAACAGTTAACCGAAAACTAACAGTAGCCCTGAACTTACACCCTCAAACTAACTTCAAACATAATCTATCCTGAAGCCGAACTCAAACCATAGACCTAACCCTAACCCTAGGTGGACACCTGAAGCTCAACCCGAACACTAACCTGACCCTGACGCTATCTCTAACCATAACACTGAACCGAAAACTAACAGTAGCCCTAAACTTACTCCCTCACACTAAGTTCAAACCTAACCTAACCTGAAGCCTAACTCAAACCACAGACCTAACCCTAACCCTACGTGGACACCTTAAGCTCAACCCCAACCATAACCTGACCCTCACGCTAACTCCAACCGTAACACTGAACCGAAAACTAATAGTAGCCCTAAACTTACTCCCTCAAACTAACTTCAAACCTAACCTAACCTGAAGCCTAAATCAAATCATACACCTAACCCTAACCCTAGGCGGACACCTTAAGCTCAGCCCCAACCCTAACCTGACCTCCAGCCTAACTCCAACCATATCACTGAACCGAAAACTAAGAGTAGCCCTAAACTTACTCCCTCAAACTAAGTTCAATCCTAACCTAACCTGAAGCCTAAATGAAACCATAGACCTAACCCTAACCATAGCGGACACCTTATGCTTAACCCCCAACCTAACCTGACACTGACGCTTACTCCAACCGTAACAGTTAATCGAAAACTAACAGTAGCCCTAAACTGACTCCCTCAAACTAAGTTCAAACCTAACCTAACCTGAAGCCTAAATCAAATCATAGACCTAACCTAACCCTAGGCGGACACCTTATGCTTAACCCCCACCCTAACCTGACCCTGACGCTTACTCCAACTGTAACAATTAACCGAAAACTAACAGCAGCCCTAAACTTACTCCCTGAAACTAACTTCAAACCTAACCTAACCTGAAGCCTAAATCAAACCATGCACCTAACCCTAACCCTAGGCGGACACCTTAAACTCAATCCCAACCCTAACCTGGCCCTGACGCTAACTCTAACCGTAACAGTTACCCGAAAACTAACAGTAGCCCTAAACTTACTCCCTCAAACTAAGTTCAAACCTAACCTAACCAGAAGCCAAAATCAAACCATACACCTAACCCTAACCCTAGGCGGACACCTTAAGCTCAACCAGAACCCTAACCTGACACTCACGCTAACGCCAACCGTAACACTGAACCGAAAACTAACAATACCCCTATACTTACTCCCTCAAACTAAGTTCATACCTAACCTAACCTGAAGCCTAACTCAAACCACAGACCTAACCCTAACCCTAGGCGGACACCTTAAGCTTAACCCCAACCCTAACCTGACCCTGAGGCTAAATCTAACTGTAACAGTTAACCGAAAACTAACAGTAGCCCTAAACTTACTCCCTCAAACTAAGTTCAAACCTAACCTAACCTGAAGACTAACTCAAACCATAGACCTAAGCCTAACCCTAGGCGGACAGCTTATGCTTACCACCAGCCTAACCTGACCCTGACGCTTACTCCAACTGTAACAGTTAACCGAAAAACTAAAAGTAGCCCTAAATTTACTCCCTCAAACTAACTTCAAACCTAACCTAACCTGAAGCCTAAATGAAACCATACACCTAACCCTAACCCTAGGCGGACACCTTAAGCTCAACCCCAAACCTAACCTGACCCTGACGCTAACTCCAACCATAACAGTTACCCGAAAACTAACAGTAGCCCTAAACTTACTTCCTCAAACTAAGTTCAAACATAACCTAACCAGAAGCCAAAATCAAACCATACACCTAACCCTAACCCTAGGCGGACATCTTAAGCTCAACCCCAGCCCTAAACTGACCCTAACGCTAACTCCAACCGTAACACTGAACCGAAAACTCACAGTAGCCCTAAACTAACTCCATCAAACTAAGTTCAAACCTAACCTAACCAGAAGCCTAACTCAAACCATAGACCTAACACTAACCCTAGGCGGACAACTGAAGCTCAACCACAACCCTAACGTGACCCTGACGCTATCTCCAACCGTCACACTGAACCGAAAACTAACAGTAGCTCTAAACTTACTCCCTCAAACTAAGTTCAAACCTAACCTAACCTGAAGCCTAAGTCAAACCATACACCTAACCCTAACCCTAGGCGGACACCTTAAACTCAACCCCAAACCTAACTTGACCCTGACGCTTACTCCAACCGTAACAGTTAATCGAAAACTAACAGTAGCCCTAAACTTACTCCCTCAAACTAAGTTCAAACCTAACCTAACCTGAAGCCTAACTCAAACAATAGACCTAACCCTAACCCTAGGCGGACACCTTAAGCTCAATTTCAACCCTAACCTGACCCTCACGCTAACTCCAAACGTAACACTGAATCGAAAACTAACAGTAGCCCCAACTTACTCCCTCAAACTAAGTTCAAACCTAACCTAACCTGAAGCCTAAATCAAACAATAGACCTAACCCTAACCCTAGGCGGACACCTTAAGCTTAACCCCAAACCTAACCTTACCCTGAAGTTAAATCCAACCGTAACACTGAACCAAAAACTTACAGTAGCCCTAAACTTACTCCCTCAAACTAAGTTCAATCCTAACCTAACCTAAAGCCTTAATGAAACCATAGACCTAACCCTAACCCTAGTTGGACAACTTATGCTTAACCCCCACCCTAACCTAAACCTGACGCTTACTCCAACCGTAACACTTAACCGAAAACTAACAGTAGCCCTAAACTTACTGCCTCAAACTAAATTCAAACCTAACCTAACCTGAAGCCTAAATCAAACGATACACCTAACCCTAACCCTAGGCGGACACCTGAAGTTCAAACCCAACAGTAACCTGACCCTCACGCTAACTCCAACCTTAACACTGAACCGAAAACTTACAGTAGCCCTAAGCTTACTCCCTAAAACTAAGTTCAAACCTAACCTAACCTGAAGCCAAACTCAAACCATAGACCTAACCCTAATCCTAGGCGGACACCTGAAGCTCAACCCCAACCCTAACCTGACCCTGACGCTATCTCCAACCGTAACACTGAACCGAAAACTAACAGTAGCCCTAAACTTACTCCCTCAAACTAAGTTCAAACCTAACCTAACCTGAAGCCTAACTCAAACAACAGACCTAACCCTAACCCTAGGCAGACACCTTAAGCTCAACACCAACCCTAACCGGACCCTCACGCTAACTCCAAACTTAACACTGAACCGAAAACTAACAGTAGCCCTAAACTTACTGGCTCGAACTAAGGTCAATCCTAATCTAACCTGAAGCCTAAATGAAACCACAGACCTAACCCTAAACCTAGGCGGACACCTTAAGCTCCACTCCAACCCTAACCTGACCCTGACGCTATCTCCAACCGTAACACTGAACCGAAAACTAACAGTAGCCCTAAACTTACTCCCTCAAACTAAGTTCAATCCTAACCTAACCTGAAGCCTAAATGAAACCATAGACCTAACCCTAACCCTAGGCGGACACCTTATGTTTAACCCCCACCCTAACCTGACCCTGACGATTACTCCAACTGTAACAGTTAACCGAAAACTAACAGTAGCCCTAAACTTACTCCCTGAAACTAACTTCAAGCCTAACCTAACCTGAAGCCTAAATAAAACCATACATCTAACCCTAACCCTAGGCGGACACCTTAAGCTCAACCCCAACCCTAACCTGACCCGGACGCTAACTCCAACCGTAACAGTTACCCGAAAACTAACAGTAGCCCTAAACTTACTCCCTCAAACTAAGTTCAACCATAACCTAACCAGAAGCCAAAATCAAACCATACACCTAACCCTAACCCTAGGCGGACACCTTAATCTCAACCCCAGCCCTAACCTGACCCTCACGCTAACTCCAACTGTAACACTGAACCGAAAACTAACAGTAGCCCTAAACTAACTCCATCAAACTAAGTTCAAACCTAACCTAACCTGAAGCATAACTCAAATCATAGACCTAACCCTAACAATAGGCGGACACCTGAAGCTCAACCCCAACCCTAACCTGACCCTGACGCTATCTCCAACCGTAACACTGAACCAAAAACTAACAGTAGCCCTGAACTTACTCACTCAAACTAAGTTCAAACCTAACCTAACCTGAAGCCTAAATCAAATCATAGACCTAACCCTAACCCTAGGCGGACACCTTATCCTTAACCCCCACCCTACCTGACCCTGACGCTTACTCCAACTGTAACACTTAACTGAAATCTAACAGTAGCCCTAAACTTACTCCCTCAAACTAACTTCAAACCTAACCTAACCTGAAGCCTAAATCAAACCATACACCTAACCCTAACCCTATGTGGACACCTTAATCTCAACCCCAACCCTAACCTGACCTCCAGGCTAACTTCAACCATATCACTGAACCGAAAACTAAGAGTAGCCCTAAACTTACTCCCTCAAACTAAGTTCAATCCTAACCTAACCTGAAGCCTAAATGAAACCATAGAACTAACCCTAAACCTAGGCGGACACCTTATGCTTAACCCCCACCCTAACCTGACCCTGACGCTTACTCCAACCGTAACAGTTAACCGAAAACTAACAGTAGCCCTAAACTTACTCCATCAAACTAACTTCAAACCTAACCTAACCTTCAGCCTATATGAAACCATACACATAACCCTAACCCTAGGCGGACACCTTAATCTAAACCCCAACCATAAGCTGGCCCTGACGCTAACTCCAACCGTAACAGTTTCCCGAAAACTAACAGTAGCCCTATACTTACTCCCTCAAACTAAGTTCAAACCTAACCTAACCTGAAGCCTAAATCAAACCATACACCTAACCCTAACCCTAGGCGGACACCTTAAACTCAACCCCAACCCTAACGTGACCCTCACGCTAACTCCAACCGTAACACTGTACTGAAAACTAACAGTAGCCCTAAACTTATTCCCTCAAACTAAGTTCAAACTTAACCTAACCTGAAGCCTAACTCAAACAATAGACCTAACCCTAACCCTAGGCGGACCTCTTAAGCTTAACCCCAACCCTATCCTGACCCTGAGGCTAAATCCAACCGTAACACTGAACCGAAAACTAGCAGTAGCCCTAAACTTATTCCCTCAAACTAAGTTCAATCCTAACCTAACCTGAAGCCTAAATGAAACCATAGACCTAACCCTAACCCTAGGCGGACACCTTATGTTAAACCCCCACCCTAACAAGACCCTGACCCTTACTCCAATCGTAACAGTTAAACGAAAACTAACAGTAGCCCTAAACTTACTCCCTCAAACTAAGTTCAAACCTATCCTAACCTGAAGCCTAAATTAAACCATACACCTAACCCTAACCCTATGCGGATACCTTAAGCTAAACCCCAACCCTAACCTGACCCTGACGCTATCTCCAACCATAACAGTGAACCGAAAACTAACAGTAGCCCTAAACTTACTCCCTCAAACTAAGTTCAAACCTAACCTAACCTGAAGCCTAAATCAAACTATACACCTAACCCTAACCCTAGGCGGACACCTTAAGCTCAACCCCAACCCTAACCTGACCCTGACGCTATCTCCAACCATAACAGTGAACCGATAACTAACAGTAGCCCTAAACTTACTCCCTCAAACTAAGTTCAAACCTAACCTAACCTGAAGCCTAACTCAAACCACAGACCTAACCCTAACCCTAGGCGGACACCTAAAGCTCAACCCCAAACCTAACCTGACCCTAACACTTACACCAAGTGTAACAGTTAACCGAAAACTAACAGTAGCCCTAAACTTACTCCCTCAAACTAAGTTCAAACCTAACCTAACCTGAAGCCTAAATCAAATCTTAGACCTAACCCTAACCCAAGGCGGACACCTTATGCTTAACCCCCACCCTAACCTGACCCTGATGCTTACTCCAACCGTAACAGTTAACCGAAAACTAACAGTAGCCCTAAATTTAATCCATCAAACTAACTTCAAACCTAACCTAACCTTAAGCCTAAATGAAACCATACACCTAACCCTAACCCTAGGCGGACACCTTAATCTCAACCCCAACCCTAACCTTGCCCTGACGCTAACTCCAACCATAACAGTTTCCCGGAAACTAACAGTAGCCCTAAACTTACTCCCTCAAACTAAGTTCAATCCTAACCTAACCTGAAGCCTAAATGAAACCATAGACCTAACCCTAACCCTAGGCGGACACCTTATGCTTAACCCCCACCCTAACCTGACCCTGACGCTTACTCCAAGTGTAACAGTTAACCGAAAACTAACAGTAGCCCTAAACTTACTCCCTGAAACTAACTTCAAACCTAACCTAACCTGAAGCCAAAATCAAACCATACACCTAACCCTAACCCTAGGCGGACACCTTAAGCTCAACCCCAACCCTAACCTGACCCTGACGCTAACTCCAACCGTAACAGTTACCTGAAAACTAACAGTAGCCCTAAACATACTCCGTCAAAATAAGTTCAAAGCTAACCTAACCAGAAGCCAAAATCAAACCATACACCTAACCCTAACCATAGGCGGACACCTTAAGCTCAACCCCAACGCTAACCTGACCCTCACGCTAACTCCAAACGTAACACTGAACCGAAAACTAACAGTAGCCCTAAACTTACTCCCTCAAACTAAGTTCAAACCCAACCTAACCTGAAGCCTATCTCAAAGCACAGACCTAACCCTAACCCTAGGCGGACACCTTAAACTCAACCCCAACCCTATCCGGACACTCACGCTAACTCCAAATGTAACACTGAATCAAAAACTAAGAGTAGCCCTAAACTTAATCCCTCAAACTAAGTTCAAACCTAACCTAACCTGAAGCCTAAATCAAACAATACAACTAACCCTAAACCTAGGTGGACACCTTAAGCTCAACCCCAAACCTAACCTGACCCTGACGCTTACTCCAACCATAACAGTTAACCGAAAACTAACAGTAGCCCTAAACTGACTCCCTCAAACTAAGTTCTAACCTAACCTAACCTGAAGCCTAAATCAAATCATAGACCTAACCCTAACCGTAGACGGACAACTTATGCTTAACCCCCACCCTAACCTGACCCTGACGCTTACTCCAACTGTAACAGTTAACCGAAAACTAACAGTAGCCCTGAACTTACACCCTCAAACTAACTTCAAACATAATCTATCCTGAAGCCGAACTCAAACCATAGACCTAACCTAACCCTAGGTGGACACCTGAAGCTCAACCCCAACACTAACCTGACCCTGACGCTATCTCTAACCATAACACTGAACCGAAAACTAACAGTAGCCCTAAACTTACTCCCTCACACTAAGTTCAAACCTAACCTAACCTGAAGCCTAACTCAAACCACAGACCTAACCCTAACCCTAGGCGGACACCTTAAGCTCAACCCCAACCATAACCTGACCCTCACGCTAACTCCAACCGTAACACTGAACCGAAAACTAATAGTAGCCCTAAACTTACTCCCTCAAACTAACTTCAAACCTAACCTAACCTGAAGCCTAAATCAAATCATACACCTAACCCTAACCCTAGGCGGACACCTTAAGCTCAGCCCCAACCCTAACCTGACCTCCAGGCTAACTCCAACCATATCAGTGAACCGAAAACTAAGAGTAGCCCTAAACTTACTCCCTCAAACTAAGTTCAATCCTAACCTAACCTGAAGCCTAAATGAAACCATAGACCTAAACCTAACCATAGCGGACACCTTATGCTTAACCCCCAACCTAACCTGACACTGACGCTTACTCCAACCGTAACAGTTAACCGAAAACTAACAGTAGCCCTAAACTGACTCCCTCAAACTAAGTTCAAACCTAACCTAACCTGAAGCCTAAATCAAATCATAGACCTAACCTAACCCTAGGCGGACACCTTATGCTTAACCCCCACCCTAACCTGACCCTGACGCTTACTCCAACTGTAACAATTAACCGAAAACTAACAGCAGCCCTAAACTTACTCCCTGAAACTAACTTCAAACCTAACCTAACCTGAAGCCTAAATCAAACCATGCACCTAAACCTAACCCTAGGCGGACACCTTAAGCTCAACCAGAACCCTAACCTGACCCTCACGCTAACGCCAACCGTAACACTGAACCGAAAACTAACAATACCCCTAAACTTACTCCCTCAAACTAAGTTCATACCTAACCTAACCTGAAGCCTAACTCAAACCAGAGACCTAACCCTAACCCTAGGCGGACACCTTAAGCTTAACCCCAACCATAACCTGACCCTGAGGCTAAATCTAACCGTAACAGTTAACCGAAAACTAACAGTAGCCCTAAACTTACTCCCTCAAACTAAGTTCAAACCTAACCTAACCTGAAGACTAACTCAAACCATAGACCTAAGCCTAACCCTAGGCGGACAGCTTATGCTTACCACCAGCCTAACCTGACCCTGACGCTTACTCCAACTGTAACAGTTAACCGAAAACTAACAGTAGCCCTAAACTTACTCCCTCAAACTAAGTTTAATCCTAACCTAACCTGAAGCCTAAATGAAACCATAGACCTAACCCTAACGCTAGGCGGACACCTTAAGCTCAACCCCAACCCTAACTTGGCCCTGACGATAACTCCAACTGTAACAGTTACCCGAAAACTAACAGTAGCCCTAAACTTACACCCTCAAACTAAGTTCAAACCTAACCTAACCTGAAGCCTAAATCAAACCATACACCTAACCCTAACCCTAGGCGGACACCTTATGCTTAACCCACACCCTACCCTGACCCTGACGTTTACTCCAACTGTAACAGTTAAACAAAAACTAAAAGTAGCCCTAAATTTACTCCCTCAAACTAACTTCAAACCTAACCTAACCTGAAGCCTAAATCAAACCATACACCTAACCCTAACCCTAGGCAGAAACCTTAATCTCAACCCCAACCCTAACCTGACCATGACGCTAACTCCAACAGTAACATTTTCCCGAAAAATAACAGTAGCCCTAAACTTACTCCCTCAAACTAAGTTCAAACCTAACCTAACCTGAAGCCTAATTTAAACCATACACCTAACCCTAACCCTAGGCGGACACCTGAAGCTCAAACCCAACCCTAACCTGACCCTCACGCTAACTCCAACCGTAACACTGAACCTAAAACTAACAGTAGCCCTAAACTTACTCCCTAAAACTAAGTTCAAACCTAACATAACCTGAAGCCTAACTCAAACAATAGACCTAACCCTAACCCTAGGCCGACACCTGAAGCTCAACCCCAACACTAACCTGACTGTGACGCTATCTCCAACCGTAACACTGAACCGAAAAATAACAGTAGCCCTAAACTTACTCCCTAAAACTAAGTTCAAACCTAACCTAACCTGAAGCCTAACTCAAATCACAGACCTAACCCTAAACCTAGGCGGACACCTTAAGCTCAACCCCAACCCGAACCGGACCCTAACGCTAACTACAACCGTAACACTGAACCGAAAACTAACAGTAGCCCTAAACTTACTCCCTCAAACTAAGTTTAATCCTAACCTAACCTGAAGCCTAAATGAAACCATAGACCTAACCCTAACGCTAGGCGGAAACCTTATGCTTAACCCCCACCCTTACCTGACCCTGACGCTTACTCCAACCGTAACAGTTAACCGAAAACTAACAGTAGCCCTAAACTTACTCCCTCAAACCAAATTCAAACCTAACCTAACCTGAAGCCTAAATGAAATGATACACCTAACCCTAACCCTAGGCGGACACCTTAAGCTCAACCCCAAACCTAACCTGACCCTGGCGCTTACTCCAACAGTAACAGGTAACCGAAAACTAACAGTAGCCCTAAACTGACTCCCTCAAACTAAGTTCAAACCTAACCTAACCTGAAGCCTAACTCAAACCATAGACCTAACCCTAACCCTAGGCGGACACCTTAAACTTGACCCCAACCCTAACCTGACCCTCAGGCTAAATTCAACCGTAACACTGAACCGAAAAATAAAAAAGGCCTAAACTTATTCCCTCAAACTAAGTTCAAACCTAACCTAACCTGAAGCCTAACTCATACCATAGACCTAACCCTAACCCTAGGCGGACACCTGAATCTCAATCCCAACCCTAACTTGACCATGACGCTATCTCCAACCGTAACACTGAACCGAAAACTAACAGTAGCCCTAAACTTACTACCTCAAACTAAGTTCAAACCTAACCTAACGTGAAGCCTAACTCAAACCACAGACCTAACCCTAACCCTAGGCGGACACCTTAAGCTCAACCCCAACCCTAACCTGACCCTCACGCTAACTCCAACCGTAACACTGAACCGAAAACTAACAGAAGCCCTAAACTTACTCCCTCAAACTAAGTTCAAACCTAACCTAACCTGAAGCCTAACTCAAACAATAGACCTAACCCTATCCCTAGGCGGACACCTTAAGCTTAACCTCAACCCTAACCTGACCCTGAGGCTAAATCCAACCGGAACACTGAACCGAAAACTAACAGTAGCCCTAAACTTACTCCCTCAAACTAAGTTCAATCCTAACCTAACCTAAAGCCTAAATGAAACCATAGACCTAACCCTAACCCTAGGCGGACACCTTATGTTTAACCCCCACCCTAACCTAACCCTGCCGCTTATTCCAACCGTAACACTTAAACGAAAACTAACAGTAGCCCTAAACATACTCCCTCAAACTAAGTTCAAACCTAACCTAACCTGAAGCCTAAATCAAACCATACACCTAACCCTAACCCTAGGCGGACACGTTAAGCTCAACCCCAAACCTAACCTGGCCCTGACGCTAACTCCAACAGTAATAGTTACCCGATAACTAACAGTAGCCCTAAACTTACTCCCTCAAACTAAGTTCAAACCTAACCTAACCTGAAGCCTAACTCAAACCATAGACCTAACCCTAACCCTAGGAGGACACTTGAAACTCAACCACAACCCTAACCTGACCCTGACGCTATCTCCAACCGTAACACTGAACCGAAAACTAACAGTAGCCCTAAACTTAGTCCCTCAAATTAAGTTTAAACCTAACCTAACCTGAAGCCTAACTCAAACCACAGACCTAACCCTAACCCTAGGCGGACACCTTAAGCTCAACCCCAACCCTAACCTGACCCTCACGCTAACTCCAACCGTAACACTGAACTGAAAACTAACAGTAGCCCTAAACTTACTCCCTCAAACTAAGTTCAAACCTAACCTAACCTGAAGCCTAACTCAAACAATAGAACTAACCCTAACCCTAGGCGGACACCTTAAGCTTAACCCCAACCCTAACCTGACCCTGAGGCTAAATCCAACCGTAACACTGAAACGAAAACTAACAGTAGCCCTAAACTTACTCCCTCAAACTAAGGTCAATCCTAATCTAACCTGAAGCCTAAATGAAACCATAGACCTAACCCTAACCCTAGGCGAACACCTTATGCTTAACCCCAACCCTAACCTGGCCCTGACGCTAACTCCAACAGTAACAGTTACCCGAAAACTAAGAGTAGCCCTAAACTTACTCCCTCAAACTAAGTTCAAACCTAACCTAACCTGAAGCCTTAATCTAACCATAGACCTAACCCTAAACCTAGGCGGACACCTTAAGCTCAACCCCAACCCTAACGTGACCCTCACGCTAACTCCAACTGTAACACTCAACTGAAAACTACAAGTAGCCCTAAACTGACTCGCTCAAACTAAGTTCAAACCTAAACTAACCTGAAGCCTAACTCAAACCATAGACCTAACCCTAACCCTAGGCGGACACTCAAAGGTCAACCACAACCCTAACCTGACCCTGACGCTATCTCCAACCATAACACTGAACAGAAAACTAAAAGTAGCCCTAAACTTACTCCCTCAAACTAAGTTCAAACCTAACCTAACCTAAAGCCTAACTCCAACCACAGACCTAACCCTAACCCTAGGCGGACACCTTAAGCTCAACTCCATGCCTAACCTGACCCTGACGCTATCTCCAACCGTAACACTGAACCGAAAACTAACAGTAGCCCTAAACTTACACAAAAAAACTAAGTTCAAACGTACCCTAACCTGGAGCCTAAATCAAACCATGGACCTAACCCTAACCCTAGGCGGACACCTCAAGCTAACCCAAACACTAACCTGCCCCTGACGCTAACTCCAACCATAATACTGAACCGAAAACTGACAGTAGCCCTAAACTTACTCCCTCAAAATAAGTTCAAACCTAACCTAACCTGAAGCCTAAATCAAAACATACACCTAACCCTAACCCTAGGCGGACACCTTAAGCTCAACCCCAAACCTAACCTAACCCTGACGCTTACTCCAACCGTAACAGTTAACCGAAAACTAACAGTAGCCCTAAACTTACTCCCTCAAACTAAGTTCAAACCTAACCTAACCTGTAGCCTAAATCAAACCATAAACCTAACCCTAACCCTAGGCGGACACCTTAAGCTCAACCCCAACCCTAACCTGGCCCTGACGCTAACTCCAACAGTAACAGTTACCCGAAAACTAAGAGTAGCCCTAAGCTTACTCCCTCAAAATAAGTTCAAACCTAACCTAACCTGAAGCCTAAATCTAACCATTCACCGAACCCTAACCCTAGGCGGACACCTTAAGCTCAACCCCAACACTAACCGGACCCTCATGCTAACTCCAAACGTAACACTGAACCGAAAACTAACAGTAGCCCTAAACTTACTCCTTCAAAATAAGTTCAATCCTAACCTAACCTGAAGCCTAAATGAAGCCATACACCTAACCCTAACCCTAGGCGGACACCTTATGCTTTACCCCCACCCTAACCTGACCCTGACGCTTATTCCAACCGTAACACTGAACCGAAAACTAACAGTAGCCCTAAACTTAATCCCTCAAGCTAAGTTCAAACCTAACCTAACCTGAAGCCTATCTCAAATCAGAGACCTAACCCTAACCCTAGGCGGACACCTTAAGCTCAACCCCAACCCTAACCGGACACTCACGCTAACTCCAAATGTAACACTGAACCAAAAACTAACAGTTGCCCTAAACTTACTCCCTCAAACTACGTTCAAACCTAACCTAACCTGAAGCCTAAATCAAACAATAGACCTAACCCTAAACCTAGTCAGACACCTTAAGCTCAACCCCAACCCTAACCTGACCCTGAGGTTAAATCCCACCGTAACACTGAACCGAAAAGTAACAGTAGCCCTAAACTTACTCCCTCAAACTAAGTTTAATCCTAACCTAACCTGAAGCCTAAATGAAACCATAGTCCTAACCCTAACCCTAGGCGGACACCTTATGCTTAACCCCCACCCTAACCTAACCCTGACGCTTACTCCGACCGTAACAGTTAAACGAAAACTAACAGTAGCCCTAAACTTACTCCCTCAAATTAAGTTCAAACATAACCTAACCTGAAGCCTAAATCAAACCATACACCTAACCCTAACCCTAGGCGGACACCTTAAGCTCAACCCCAAACCTAACCTGACCCTGACGCTTACTCCACCCGTAACACTTAACCGAAAACTAACAGTAGCTCTAAACTTACTCCCTCACACTAAGTTCAAACATAACTTAACCTGGAGCCTAAATCAAACCATACACCTAACCCTAACACTTGGCGGACACCTTAAGCTCAACCCCAGCCCTAACCTGGCCCTGACGCTAACTAAAACCGTAACAGTTACCCGAAAACTAACAGTAGCCCTAAACTTACTGCCTCAAACTAAGTTCAAACCTAACCTAACCTGAAGCCTAAATCAAACCATACACCTAACCCTAACCCTAGGGGGACACCTGAAGTTCAAACCCAACCCTAACCTGACCCTCAAGCTCACTCCAACCGTAACACTGAACCGAAAACTAACAGTAGCCCTAAACTTACTCCCTAAAACTAAGTTCAAACCTAACCT
This sequence comes from Tupaia tana, assembly GCA_026018925.1. Taxonomy (NCBI): domain Eukaryota; kingdom Metazoa; phylum Chordata; class Mammalia; order Scandentia; family Tupaiidae; genus Tupaia; species Tupaia tana. Next base: position 1,603,967 of record JAKSZU010000034.1, on the reverse strand, counting down.
AACCTGAAGCCTAACTCAAACCACAGACCTAACCCTAACCCTAGGCGGACACCTTAAGCTCATCCACAACCCTAAACGGACCCTCATGCTAACTCCAAACGTAACACTGAACCAAAAACTTAACAGTAGCCCTAAACTTACTCCCTCAAACTAAGTTTAATCCTAACCTAACCTGAAGCCTAAATGAAACCATAGACCTAAACCTAACCCTAGGCGGACACCTTATGCATAACCCCAACGCAAACCTGACCCTGACGCTTACTCCAACTGTAACAGTTAACCGAAAACTAACAGTAGCCCTAAACTAACTCTCTGAAAGTAACTTCAAACCTAACCTAACTTGAAGCCTAAATCAAACCATACACCTAACCCTAACCCTAGGCGATTACCTTAAGCTCAACCCCAACCCTAACCTGACCCTCACGCTTACTCCAACCGTAACACTGAACCGAAAACTAACAGTAGCCCTAATCTTACTCCCTCAGACTAAGTTCAAACCTAACCTAACCTGAAGCATAACTCAAACCATAGACCTAACCCTAAACCTAGGCGGACACCTGAAGCTCAACCCCAACCCTAACCTGACCCTGACGCTATCTCCAACCTTAACACTGAACCAAAAACTAACAGTAGCCCTAACTTTACTCCCTCAAGCTAAGTTCAAACCTAACCTAACCTGAAGCCTATCTCAAATCACAGACCTAACCCTAACCCTAGGCGGACACTCGAAGCTCAACCCCAACCCTAACCGGACACTCACGCTAACTCCAAATGTAACACTGAACCAAAAACTAACAGTTGCCCTAAACTTACTCCCTCAAACTAAGTTCAAACCTAACCTAACCTGAAGCCTAAATCAAACAATAAACCTAACCCTAACCCTAGGCAGACACCTTAAGCTCAACCCCAACCCTAACCTGACCCTGAGGTTAAATCCAACCGTAACACTGAACCGAAAATTAAAAGTAGCCCTAAACTTACTCCCTCAAACTAAGTTTAATCCTAACCTAACCTGAAGCCTAAATGAAACCATAGTCCTAACCCTAACCCTAGGCGGACACCTTATGCTTAACCCCCACCCTAACCTAACCCTGACGCTTACTCCGACCGTAACAGTTAAACGAAAACTAACAGTAACCCTAAACTTACTCCATCAAACTAAGTTCAAACATAACCTAACCTGAAGCATAAATCAAAACATACACCTAACCCTAACCCTAGGCGGACACCTTAAGCTAAACCCCAAACCTAACCTGACCCTGACGCTTACTCCCCCCGTAACACTTAACCGAAAACTAACAGTAGCCCTAAACTTACTCCCTCACACTAAGTTCAAACATAACTTAACCTGGATCCTAAATCAAACCATACACCGAACCCTAACCCTTGGCGGACACCTTAAGCTCAACCCCAACCATAACCTGTCCTGACGCTAACTCCAACCGTAACAGTTACCCGAAAACTAACAGTAGCCCTAAACTTACTGCCTCAAACTAAGTTCAAACCTAACCTAACGTGAAGCCTAAATCAAACCATACACCTAACCCTAACCCTAGGGGGACACCTGAAGTTCAAACCCAACCCTAACCTGACCCTCACGCTAACTCCAACCGTAACACTGAACCGAAAACTAACAGTAGCCCTAAACTTACTCCCTGAAACTAAGTTCAAACCTAACCTAACCTGAAGCCTAACTCAAATCATAGACCTAACCCTAACCCTAGGCGGACACCTGAAGCTCAACCCCAACCCTAACCTGACCCTGACGCTATCTCCAACCGTAACACTGAATCAAAAACTAACAGTAGCCCTAAACATACTCACTCAAAATAAGTTCAAATGTAACCTAACCTGAAGCCTAAATCAAACCACAGACCTAACCCTAACCCTAGGCGGACACCTTAAGCTCAACTCCATCCCTAACCTGACCCTGACGCTATCTCCAACCGTAACACTGAACCGAAAACTAACAGTAGCCCTAAACTTACTCACTCAAACTAAGTTCAAACGTAACCTAACCTGGAGCCTAAATCAAACCATGGACCTAACCCTAACCCTAAGCGGACACCTCAAGCTAACACCAACACTAACCTGACCCTGACGCTAACTCCAACCATAATACTGAACCGAAAACTAACAGTAGCCCTAAACTTACTCCCTCAAACTAAGTTCAAACCTAACCTAACCTGAAGCCTAAATCAAACCATACACCTAACCCTAACCCTAGGCGGACACCTTAAGCTCAACCCCAAACCTAACCTGACCCTGACGCTTACTCCAACCGTAACACTTAACCGAAAACTAACAGTAGCCCTAAACTGACTCCCTCAAACTAAGTTCAAACCTAACCTAACCTGTAGCCTAAATCAAACCATAAACCTAACCCTAATCCTAGGCGGACACATTAAGCTCAACCCCAACCCTAACCTGGCCCTGACACTAACTCCAACAGTAACAGTTACCTGAAAACTAAGAGTAGCCCTAAACTTACTCCCTCAAACTAAGTTCAAACCTAACCTAACCTGAAGCCTAAATCTAACCATACACCGAACCCTAACCCTAGGCGGACACCTTAAGCTCAACCCCAACCCTAACGTGACCCTCACGCTAACTCCAACTGTAACACTGAACCGAAAACTAACAGTAGCCCTAAACTTACTCCCTCAAACTAAGTTCAAACCTAACCTAACGTGAAGCCTAACTCAAACCATAGACCTAACCCTAACCCTAGGCGGACACACGAAGCTCAACCACAACCCTAACCTGACCCTGACGCTATCTCCAACCATAACACTGAACCGAAAACTAACAGTAGCCCTAAACTTACTACCTCAAACTAAGTTCAAACCTAACCTAACCTAAAGCCTAACTCAAACCACAGACCTAACCCTAACCCTAGGCGGACACCTTAAGCTCAACCCCAACACTAACCGGACCCTCATGCTAACTCCAAACGTAACACTGAACCGAAAACTAACAGTAGCCCTAAACTTACTCCCTCAAACTAAGTTCAATCCTAACCTAACCTGAAGCCTAAATGAAACCATAGACCTAACCCTAAACCTAGGCGGACACCTTATGCTAAACCCCCACCCTAACCTGACCCTGACGTTTACTCCAAGTGTAACAGTTAACCGAAAACTAACAGTAGCCCTAAACTTACTCCCTGAAACTAACTTCAAACGTAACCTAACCTGAAGCCTAAATCAAACCATACACCGAACCCTAACCCTACGCGGACACCTTAAGCTCAACCCCAACCCTAACCTGACCTCCAGGCTAACTCCAACCATATCACTGAACCGAAAACTAAGAGTAGCCCTAAACTTACTCGCTCAAACTAAGTTCAAACCTAACCTAACCTGAAGCCTAACTCAAATCATAGACCTAACCCTAACAATAGGCGGACACCTGAAACTCAACCCCAACCCTAACCTGACCCTGACGCTATCTCCAACCTTAACACTGAACCGAAAACTAACAGTAGCCATGAACTTACTCACTCAAACTAAGTTCAAACCTAACCTAACCTGAATCCTAACTCAAACCACAGACCTAACCCTAACCCTAGGCGGACACCTTAAGCTCCACTCCAACCCTAACCGGACCCTCATGATAACTCCAAACGTAACACTGAACCAAAAACTAACAGGAGCCCTAAACTTACTCCCTCAAACTAAGTTTAATCCTAACCTAACCTGAAGCCTAAATGAAACCATAGTCCTAACCCTAACCCTAGGCGGACACCTTATGCTTAACCCCCACCCTTACCTGACCCTGACGCTTACTCCAACCGTAACAGTTAACCGAAAACTAACAGTAGCCCTAAACTTACTCCCTCAAACCAAATTCAAACCTAACCTAACCTGAAGCCTAAATGAAATGATACACCTAACCCTAACCCTAGGCGGACACCTTAAGCTCAACCCCAAACCTAACCTGACCCTGGCGCTTACTCCAACAGTAACAGGTAACCGAAAACTAACAGTAGCCCTAAACTGACTCCCTCAAACTAAGTTCAAACCTAACCTAACCTGAAGCCTAACTCAAACCATAGACCTAACCCTAACCCTAGGCGGACACCTTAAACTTGACCCCAACCCTAACCTGACCCTCAGGCTAAATTCAACCGTAACACTGAACCGAAAAATAAAAAAGGCCTAAACTTATTCCCTCAAACTAAGTTCAAACCTAACCTAACCTGAAGCCTAACTCATACCATAGACCTAACCCTAACCCTAGGCGGACACCTGAATCTCAATCCCAACCCTAACTTGACCATGACGCTATCTCCAACCGTAACACTGAACCGAAAACTAACAGTAGCCCTAAACTTACTACCTCAAACTAAGTTCAAACCTAACCTAACGTGAAGCCTAACTCAAACCACAGACCTAACCCTAACCCTAGGCGGACACCTTAAGCTCAACCCCAACCCTAACCTGACCCTCACGCTAACTCCAACCGTAACACTGAACCGAAAACTAACAGAAGCCCTAAACTTACTCCCTCAAACTAAGTTCAAACCTAACCTAACCTGAAGCCTAACTCAAACAATAGACCTAACCCTATCCCTAGGCGGACACCTTAAGCTTAACCTCAACCCTAACCTGACCCTGAGGCTAAATCCAACCGGAACACTGAACCGAAAACTAACAGTAGCCCTAAACTTACTCCCTCAAACTAAGTTCAATCCTAACCTAACCTAAAGCCTAAATGAAACCATAGACCTAACCCTAACCCTAGGCGGACACCTTATGTTTAACCCCCACCCTAACCTAACCCTGCCGCTTATTCCAACCGTAACACTTAAACGAAAACTAACAGTAGCCCTAAACATACTCCCTCAAACTAAGTTCAAACCTAACCTAACCTGAAGCCTAAATCAAACCATACACCTAACCCTAACCCTAGGCGGACACGTTAAGCTCAACCCCAAACCTAACCTGGCCCTGACGCTAACTCCAACAGTAATAGTTACCCGATAACTAACAGTAGCCCTAAACTTACTCCCTCAAACTAAGTTCAAACCTAACCTAACCTGAAGCCTAACTCAAACCATAGACCTAACCCTAACCCTAGGAGGACACTTGAAACTCAACCACAACCCTAACCTGACCCTGACGCTATCTCCAACCGTAACACTGAACCGAAAACTAACAGTAGCCCTAAACTTAGTCCCTCAAATTAAGTTTAAACCTAACCTAACCTGAAGCCTAACTCAAACCACAGACCTAACCCTAACCCTAGGCGGACACCTTAAGCTCAACCCCAACCCTAACCTGACCCTCACGCTAACTCCAACCGTAACACTGAACTGAAAACTAACAGTAGCCCTAAACTTACTCCCTCAAACTAAGTTCAAACCTAACCTAACCTGAAGCCTAACTCAAACAATAGAACTAACCCTAACCCTAGGCGGACACCTTAAGCTTAACCCCAACCCTAACCTGACCCTGAGGCTAAATCCAACCGTAACACTGAAACGAAAACTAACAGTAGCCCTAAACTTACTCCCTCAAACTAAGGTCAATCCTAATCTAACCTGAAGCCTAAATGAAACCATAGACCTAACCCTAACCCTAGGCGAACACCTTATGCTTAACCCCAACCCTAACCTGGCCCTGACGCTAACTCCAACAGTAACAGTTACCCGAAAACTAAGAGTAGCCCTAAACTTACTCCCTCAAACTAAGTTCAAACCTAACCTAACCTGAAGCCTTAATCTAACCATAGACCTAACCCTAAACCTAGGCGGACACCTTAAGCTCAACCCCAACCCTAACGTGACCCTCACGCTAACTCCAACTGTAACACTCAACTGAAAACTACAAGTAGCCCTAAACTGACTCGCTCAAACTAAGTTCAAACCTAAACTAACCTGAAGCCTAACTCAAACCATAGACCTAACCCTAACCCTAGGCGGACACTCAAAGGTCAACCACAACCCTAACCTGACCCTGACGCTATCTCCAACCATAACACTGAACAGAAAACTAAAAGTAGCCCTAAACTTACTCCCTCAAACTAAGTTCAAACCTAACCTAACCTAAAGCCTAACTCCAACCACAGACCTAACCCTAACCCTAGGCGGACACCTTAAGCTCAACTCCATGCCTAACCTGACCCTGACGCTATCTCCAACCGTAACACTGAACCGAAAACTAACAGTAGCCCTAAACTTACACAAAAAAACTAAGTTCAAACGTACCCTAACCTGGAGCCTAAATCAAACCATGGACCTAACCCTAACCCTAGGCGGACACCTCAAGCTAACCCAAACACTAACCTGCCCCTGACGCTAACTCCAACCATAATACTGAACCGAAAACTGACAGTAGCCCTAAACTTACTCCCTCAAAATAAGTTCAAACCTAACCTAACCTGAAGCCTAAATCAAAACATACACCTAACCCTAACCCTAGGCGGACACCTTAAGCTCAACCCCAAACCTAACCTAACCCTGACGCTTACTCCAACCGTAACAGTTAACCGAAAACTAACAGTAGCCCTAAACTTACTCCCTCAAACTAAGTTCAAACCTAACCTAACCTGTAGCCTAAATCAAACCATAAACCTAACCCTAACCCTAGGCGGACACCTTAAGCTCAACCCCAACCCTAACCTGGCCCTGACGCTAACTCCAACAGTAACAGTTACCCGAAAACTAAGAGTAGCCCTAAGCTTACTCCCTCAAAATAAGTTCAAACCTAACCTAACCTGAAGCCTAAATCTAACCATTCACCGAACCCTAACCCTAGGCGGACACCTTAAGCTCAACCCCAACACTAACCGGACCCTCATGCTAACTCCAAACGTAACACTGAACCGAAAACTAACAGTAGCCCTAAACTTAGTCCTTCAAAATAAGTTCAATCCTAACCTAACCTGAAGCCTAAATGAAGCCATACACCTAACCCTAACCCTAGGCGGACACCTTATGCTTTACCCCCACCCTAACCTGACCCTGACGCTTATTCCAACCGTAACACTGAACCGAAAACTAACAGTAGCCCTAAACTTAATCCCTCAAGCTAAGTTCAAACCTAACCTAACCTGAAGCCTATCTCAAATCAGAGACCTAACCCTAACCCTAGGCGGACACCTTAAGCTCAACCCCAACCCTAACCGGACACTCACGCTAACTCCAAATGTAACACTGAACCAAAAACTAACAGTTGCCCTAAACTTACTCCCTCAAACTACGTTCAAACCTAACCTAACCTGAAGCCTAAATCAAACAATAGACCTAACCCTAAACCTAGTCAGACACCTTAAGCTCAACCCCAACCCTAACCTGACCCTGAGGTTAAATCCCACCGTAACACTGAACCGAAAAGTAACAGTAGCCCTAAACTTACTCCCTCAAACTAAGTTTAATCCTAACCTAACCTGAAGCCTAAATGAAACCATAGTCCTAACCCTAACCCTAGGCGGACACCTTATGCTTAACCCCCACCCTAACCTAACCCTGACGCTTACTCCGACCGTAACAGTTAAACGAAAACTAACAGTAGCCCTAAACTTACTCCCTCAAATTAAGTTCAAACATAACCTAACCTGAAGCCTAAATCAAACCATACACCTAACCCTAACCCTAGGCGGACACCTTAAGCTCAACCCCAAACCTAACCTGACCCTGACGCTTACTCCACCCGTAACACTTAACCGAAAACTAACAGTAGCTCTAAACTTACTCCCTCACACTAAGTTCAAACATAACTTAACCTGGAGCCTAAATCAAACCATACACCTAACCCTAACACTTGGCGGACACCTTAAGCTCAACCCCAGCCCTAACCTGGCCCTGACGCTAACTAAAACCGTAACAGTTACCCGAAAACTAACAGTAGCCCTAAACTTACTGCCTCAAACTAAGTTCAAACCTAACCTAACCTGAAGCCTAAATCAAACCATACACCTAACCCTAACCCTAGGGGGACACCTGAAGTTCAAACCCAACCCTAACCTGACCCTCAAGCTCACTCCAACCGTAACACTGAACCGAAAACTAACAGTAGCCCTAAACTTACTCCCTAAAACTAAGTTCAAACCTAACCTAACCTGAAGCCTAACTCAAACCACAGACCTAACCCTAACCCTAGGCGGACACCTTAAGCTCATCCACAACCCTAAACGGACCCTCATGCTAACTCCAAACGTAACACTGAACCAAAAACTTAACAGTAGCCCTAAACTTACTCCCTCAAACTAAGTTTAATCCTAACCTAACCTGAAGCCTAAATGAAACCATAGACCTAAACCTAACCCTAGGCGGACACCTTATGCATAACCCCAACCCAAACCTGACCCTGACGCTTACTCCAACTGTAACAGTTAACCGAAAACTAACAGTAGCCCTAAACTAACTCTCTGAAAGTAACTTCAAACCTAACCTAACTTGAAGCCTAAATCAAACCATACACCTAACCCTAACCCTAGGCGATTACCTTAAGCTCAACCCCAACCCTAACCTGACCCTCACGCTTACTCCAACCGTAACACTGAACCGAAAACTAACAGTAGCCCTAATCTTACTCCCTCAGACTAAGTTCAAACCTAACCTAACCTGAAGCATAACTCAAACCATAGACCTAACCCTAAACCTAGGCGGACACCTGAAGCTCAACCCCAACCCTAACCTGACCCTGACGCTATCTCCAACCTTAACACTGAACCAAAAACTAACAGTAGCCCTAACTTTACTCCCTCAAGCTAAGTTCAAACCTAACCTAACCTGAAGCCTATCTCAAATCACAGACCTAACCCTAACCCTAGGCGGACACTCGAAGCTCAACCCCAACCCTAACCGGACACTCACGCTAACTCCAAATGTAACACTGAACCAAAAACTAACAGTTGCCCTAAACTTACTCCCTCAAACTAAGTTCAAACCTAACCTAACCTGAAGCCTAAATCAAACAATAAACCTAACCCTAACCCTAGGCAGACACCTTAAGCTCAACCCCAACCCTAACCTGACCCTGAGGTTAAATCCAACCGTAACACTGAACCGAAAATTAAAAGTAGCCCTAAACTTACTCCCTCAAACTAAGTTTAATCCTAACCTAACCTGAAGCCTAAATGAAACCATAGTCCTAACCCTAACCCTAGGCGGACACCTTATGCTTAACCCCCACCCTAACCTAACCCTGACGCTTACTCCGACCGTAACAGTTAAACGAAAACTAACAGTAACCCTAAACTTACTCCATCAAACTAAGTTCAAACATAACCTAACCTGAAGCATAAATCAAAACATACACCTAACCCTAACCCTAGGCGGACACCTTAAGCTCAACCCCAAACCTAACCTGACCCTGACGCTTACTCCCCCCGTAACACTTAACCGAAAACTAACAGTAGCCCTAAACTTACTCCCTCACACTAAGTTCAAACATAACTTAACCTGGATCCTAAATCAAACCATACACCGAACCCTAACCCTTGGCGGACACCTTAAGCTCAACCCCAACCATAACCTGTCCTGACGCTAACTCCAACCGTAACAGTTACCCGAAAACTAACAGTAGCCCTAAACTTACTGCCTCAAACTAAGTTCAAACCTAACCTAACGTGAAGCCTAAATCAAACCATACACCTAACCCTAACCCTAGGGGGACACCTGAAGTTCAAACCCAACCCTAACCTGACCCTCACGCTAACTCCAACCGTAACACTGAACCGAAAACTAACAGTAGCCCTAAACTTACTCCCTGAAACTAAGTTCAAACCTAACCTAACCTGAAGCCTAACTCAAATCATAGACCTAACCCTAACCCTAGGCGGACACCTGAAGCTCAACCCCAACCCTAACCTGACCCTGACGCTATCTCCAACCGTAACACTGAATCAAAAACTAACAGTAGCCCTAAACATACTCACTCAAAATAAGTTCAAATGTAACCTAACCTGAAGCCTAAATCAAACCACAGACCTAACCCTAACCCTAGGCGGACACCTTAAGCTCAACTCCATCCCTAACCTGACCCTGACGCTATCTCCAACCGTAACACTGAACCGAAAACTAACAGTAGCCCTAAACTTACTCACTCAAACTAAGTTCAAACGTAACCTAACCTGGAGCCTAAATCAAACCATGGACCTAACCCTAACCCTAAGCGGACACCTCAAGCTAACACCAACACTAACCTGACCCTGACGCTAACTCCAACCATAATACTGAACCGAAAACTAACAGTAGCCCTAAACTTACTCCCTCAAACTAAGTTCAAACCTAACCTAACCTGAAGCCTAAATCAAACCATACACCTAACCCTAACCCTAGGCGGACACCTTAAGCTCAACCCCAAACCTAACCTGACCCTGACGCTTACTCCAACCGTAACACTTAACCGAAAACTAACAGTAGCCCTAAACTGACTCCCTCAAACTAAGTTCAAACCTAACCTAACCTGTAGCCTAAATCAAACCATAAACCTAACCCTAATCCTAGGCGGACACATTAAGCTCAACCCCAACCCTAACCTGGCCCTGACACTAACTCCAACAGTAACAGTTACCTGAAAACTAAGAGTAGCCCTAAACTTACTCCCTCAAACTAAGTTCAAACCTAACCTAACCTGAAGCCTAAATCTAACCATACACCGAACCCTAACCCTAGGCGGACACCTTAAGCTCAACCCCAACCCTAACGTGACCCTCACGCTAACTCCAACTGTAACACTGAACCGAAAACTAACAGTAGCCCTAAACTTACTCCCTCAAACTAAGTTCAAACCTAACCTAACGTGAAGCCTAACTCAAACCATAGACCTAACCCTAACCCTAGGCGGACACACGAAGCTCAACCACAACCCTAACCTGACCCTGACGCTATCTCCAACCATAACACTGAACCGAAAACTAACAGTAGCCCTAAACTTACTACCTCAAACTAAGTTCAAACCTAACCTAACCTAAAGCCTAACTCAAACCACAGACCTAACCCTAACCCTAGGCGGACACCTTAAGCTCAACCCCAACACTAACCGGACCCTCATGCTAACTCCAAACGTAACACTGAACCGAAAACTAACAGTAGCCCTAAACTTACTCCCTCAAACTAAGTTCAATCCTAACCTAACCTGAAGCCTAAATGAAACCATAGACCTAACCCTAAACCTAGGCGGACACCTTATGCTAAACCCCCACCCTAACCTGACCCTGACGTTTACTCCAAGTGTAACAGTTAACCGAAAACTAACAGTAGCCCTAAACTTACTCCCTGAAACTAACTTCAAACGTAACCTAACCTGAAGCCTAAATCAAACCATACACCGAACCCTAACCCTACGCGGACACCTTAAGCTCAACCCCAACCCTAACCTGACCTCCAGGCTAACTCCAACCATATCACTGAACCGAAAACTAAGAGTAGCCCTAAACTTACTCGCTCAAACTAAGTTCAAACCTAACCTAACCTGAAGCCTAACTCAAATCATAGACCTAACCCTAACAATAGGCGGACACCTGAAACTCAACCCCAACCCTAACCTGACCCTGACGCTATCTCCAACCTTAACACTGAACCGAAAACTAACAGTAGCCATGAACTTACTCACTCAAACTAAGTTCAAACCTAACCTAACCTGAAGCCTAACTCAAACCACAGACCTAACCCTAACCCTAGGCGGACACCTTAAGCTCCACTCCAACCCTAACCGGACCCTCATGATAACTCCAAACGTAACACTGAACCAAAAACTAACAGGAGCCCTAAACTTACTCCCTCAAACTACGTTTAATCCTAACCTAACCTGAAGCCTAAATGAAACCATAGTCCTAACCCTAACCCTAGGCGGACACCTTATGCTTAACCCCCACCCTAACCTAACCCTGACGCTTACTCCGACCGTAACAGTTAAACGAAAACTAACAGTAGCCCTAAACTTACTCCCTCAAATTAAGTTCAAACATAACCTAACCTGAAGCCTAAATCAAACCATACACCTAACCCTAACCCTAGGCGGACACCTTAAGCTCAACCCCAAACCTAACCTGACCCTGACGCTTACTCCACCCGTAACACTTAACCGAAAACTAACAGTAGCTCTAAACTTACTCCCTCACACTAAGTTCAAACATAACTTAACCTGGAGCCTAAATCAAACCATACACCTAACCCTAACACTTGGCGGACACCTTAAGCTCAACCCCAGCCCTAACCTGGCCCTGACGCTAACTAAAACCGTAACAGTTACCCGAAAACTAACAGTAGCCCTAAACTTACTGCCTCAAACTAAGTTCAAACCTAACCTAACCTGAAGCCTAAATCAAACCATACACCTAACCCTAACCCTAGGGGGACACCTGAAGTTCAAACCCAACCCTAACCTGACCCTCAAGCTCACTCCAACCGTAACACTGAACCGAAAACTAACAGTAGCCCTAAACTTACTCCCTAAAACTAAGTTCAAACCTAACCTAACCTGAAGCCTAACTCAAACCACAGACCTAACCCTAACCCTAGGCGGACACCTTAAGCTCAACCCCAACCCTAAACGGACCCTCATGCTAACTCCAAACGTAACACTGAACCAAAAACTTAACAGTAGCCCTAAACTTACTCCCTCAAACTAAGTTTAATCCTAACCTAACCTGAAGCCTAAATGAAACCATAGACCTAAACCTAACCCTAGGCGGACACCTTATGCATAACCCCAACCCAAACCTGACCCTGACGCTTACTCCAACTGTAACAGTTAACCGAAAACTAACAGTAGCCCTAAACTAACTCTCTGAAAGTAACTTCAAACCTAACCTAACCTGAAGCCTAAATCAAACCATACACCTAACCCTAACCCTAGGCGATTACCTTAAGCTCAACCCCAACCCTAACCTGACCCTCACGCTTACTCCAACCGTAACACTGAACCGAAAACTAACAGTAGCCCTAATCTTACTCCCTCAGACTAAGTTCAAACCTAACCTAACCTGAAGCATAACTCAAACCATAGACCTAACCCTAAACCTAGGCGGACACCTGAAGCTCAACCCCAACCCTAACCTGACCCTGACGTTATCTCCAACCTTAACACTGAACCAAAAACTAACAGTAGCCCTAACTTTACTCCCTCAAGCTAAGTTCAAACCTAACCTAACCTGAAGCCTATCTCAAATCACAGACCTAACCCTAACCCTAGGCGGACACTCGAAGCTCAACCCCAACCCTAACCGGACACTCACGCTAACTCCAAATGTAACACTGAACCAAAAACTAACAGTTGCCCTAAACTTACTCCCTCAAACTAAGTTCAAACCTAACCTAACCTGAAGCCTAAATCAAACAATAAACCTAACCCTAACCCTAGGCAGACACCTTAAGCTCAACCCCAACCCTAACCTGACCCTGAGGTTAAATCCAACCGTAACACTGAACCGAAAAGTAAAAGTAGCCCTAAACTTACTCCCTCAAACTAAGTTTAATCCTAACCTAACCTGAAGCCTAAATGAAACCATAGTCCTAACCCTAACCCTAGGCGGACACCTTATGCTTAACCCCCACCCTAACCTAACCCTGACGCTTACTCCGACCGTAACAGTTAAACGAAAACTAACAGTAACCCTAAACTTACTCCATCAAACTAAGTTCAAACATAACCTAACCTGAAGCATAAATCAAAACATACACCTAACCCTAACCCTAGGCGGACACCTTAAGCTCAACCCCAAACCTAACCTGACCCTGACGCTTACTCCACCCGTAACACTTAACCGAAAACTAACAGTAGCCCTAAACTTACTCCCTCACACTAAGTTCAAACATAACTTAACCTGGAGCCTAAATCAAACCATACACCGAACCCTAACCCTTGGCGGACACCTTAAGCTCAACCCCAACCCTAACCTGGCCCTGACGCTAACTCCAACCGTAACAGTTACCCGAAAACTAACAGTAGCCCTAAACTTACTGCCTCAAACTAAGTTCAAACCTAACCTAACGTGAAGCCTAAATCAAACCATACACCTAACCCTAACCCTAGGGGGACACCTGAAGTTCAAACCCAACCCTAACCTGACCCTCACGCTAACTCCAACCGTAACACTGAACCGAAAACTAACAGTAGCCCTAAACTTACTCCCTGAAACTAAGTTCAAACCTAACCTAACCTGAAGCCTAACTCAAATCATAGACCTAACCCTAACCCTAGGCGGACACCTGAAACTCAACCCCAACCCTAACCTGACCCTGACGCTATCTCCAACCGTAACACTGAATCAAAAACTAACAGTAGCCCTAAACATACTCACTCAAACTAAGTTCAAATGTAACCTAACCTGAAGCCTAAATCAAACCACAGACCTAACCCTAACCCTAGGCGGACACCTTAAGCTCAACTCCATCCCTAACCTGACCCTGACACTATCTCCAACCGTAACACTGAACCGAAAACTAACAGTAGCCCTAAACTTACTCACTCAAACTAAGTTCAAACGTAACCTAACCTGGAGCCTAAATCAAACCATGGACCTAACCCTAACCCTAAGCGGACACCTCAAGCTAACACCAACACTAACCTGACCCTGACGCTAACTCCAACCATAATACTGAACCGAAAACTAACAGTAGCCCTAAACTTACTCCCTCAAACTAAGTTCAAACCTAACCTAACCTGAAGCCTAAATCAAACCATACACCTAACCCTAACCCTAGGCGGACACCTTAAGCTCAATCCCAAACCTAACCTGACCCTGACGCTTACTCCAACCGTAACAGTTAACCGAAAACTAACAGTAGCCCTAAACTGACTCCCTCAAACTAAGTTCAAACCTAACCTAACCTGTAGCCTAAATCAAACCATAAACCTAACCCTAATCCTAGGCGGACACATTAAGCTCAACCCCAACCCTAACCTGGCCCTGACACTAACTCCAACAGTAACAGTTACCTGAAAACTAAGAGTAGCCCTAAACTTACTCCCTCAAACTAAGTTCAAACCTAACCTAACCTGAAGCCTAAATCTAACCATACACCGAACCCTAACCCTAGGCGGACACCTTAAGCTCAACCCCAACCCTAACGTGACCCTCACGCTAACTCCAACTGTAACACTGAACCGAAAACTAACAGTAGCCCTAAACTTACTCCCTCAAACTAAGTTCAAACCTAACCTAACGTGAAGCCTAACTCAAACCATAGACCTAACCCTAACCCTAGGCGGACACACGAAGCTCAACCACAACCCTAACCTGACCCTGACGCTATCTCCAACCATAACACTGAACCGAAAACTAACAGTAGCCCTAAACTTACTCCCTCAAACTAAGTTCAAACCTAACCTAACCTGAAGCCTAACTCAAACCATAGACCTAACCCTAACCCTTGGCGGACACCTGAAGCTCAACCACAACCATAACCTGACCCTGACGCTATCTCCACCGTAACACTGAACCGAAAACTAACAGTAGCCCTAAACTTACTCCCTCAAACTAAGTTCAAACCTAACCTAACCTGAAGCCTAACTCAAACCACAGACCTAACCCTAACCCTAGGCGGACACCTTAAGCTCAACCCCAACCCTAACCGGACCCTCACGCTAACTCCGAACGTAACACGGAGCCAAAAACTAACAGTATCCCTAAACTTACTCACTCAAACTAAGTTCAAACCTAACCTAACCTGAAGCCTAACTCAAACAATAGACCTAACCCTAACCTTAGGCGGACACCTTAAGCTTAACCACAACCCTAACCTGACCCTGAGGCTAAATCCAACCGTAAAACTGAACCGAAAACTGACAATACCCGTAAACTTACTCCCTCAAACTAAGTTCAATCCTAACCTAACCTGAAGCCTAAATGAAACCATAGCCCTAACCCTAACCCTAGGCGCACACCTTGTGATTAACCCCCACCCTAACCTGAACCTGACGCTATCTCCAACCATAACAGTTGAACGAAAACTAACAGTAGCCCTAAACTTACTCCCTCAAACTAAGTTCAAACCTAACCTAACCTGAAGCCTAACTCAAACTATAGACCTAACCCTAACCCTAGGTGGACACCTGAAGCTCAACCCCAACCCTAACCTGAACCTGACGCTATCTCCAAACGTAACATTGAACCGAAAACTAACAGTAGCCCTAAACTTACTCCCTCAAACTAAGTTCAAACCTAAACTAACCTGAAGCCTAAATCAAACCACAGACCTAACCCTAAACCTAGGCAGACACCTTAAGCTCAACCCCAACCCTAACCTAACCCTCACGCTAAACCCAACCGTAACACTGAACCCAAAACTAACAGTAGAGCTAAACTTACTCCCTCAAACTAAGTTCAAACCTAACCTAACCTGAAGCCTAACTCAAACAATAGACCTAACCCTCACCCTAGGCGGACACCTTAAGCTTAACCCCAACCCTAACCTGACCCTGAGGTTAATCCAAACATAACACTGAACAGAAAACGAACAGTAGCCCTAAACTTACTCCCTCAAACTAAGTTCAAACCTAACCTAACGTGAAGCCTAACTCAAACCACAGACCTAACCCTAACCCTTGGCGGACACCTTAAGCTCAACCCCAACCCTAACCTAACCCTCACGCTAACACCAACCGTAACACTGAACCGAAAACTAACAGTAGCCCTAAACTTACTACCTCAAACTAAGTTCAAACCTAACCTAACCTGAAGCCTAAATTTAAACCATACACCTAACCCTAACCCTAGGCGGACACCTTAAGCTCAACCCCAACCCTAACCTGACCCTCACGATAACTCCAACCGTAACACTGAACGGAAAACTAACAGTTGCCCTAAATTTACTCCCTCAACCTAAGTTCAAACCTAACCTAACCTGAAGCCTAAATCAAACCATAGACCTAACCCTAAACCTAGGCCGACACCTGAAGCTCAACCCCAACCCTAACCTGACCCTGACGCTATCTCCAACCATAATACTGAACCGAAAACTAACAGTAGCCTTAAACTTACTCCCTCAAAATAAGTTCAAACCTAACCTAACCTGAAGCCTAACTCAAACAATAGACCTAACCCTAACCCTAGGCGGACACCTTAAGCTTAACCCCAACACTAACCTGACCCTGAGGCTAAATCAAACCGTAACACTGAACCGAAAACTCACCATAGCCCTAAACTTACTCCCTCAAACTAAGTTCAAACCTAACCTAACCTGAAGCCTAACTCAAACCACAGACCTAACCCTAACCCTTGGCCGACACCTTAAGCTCATCCCCAACCCTAACCTAACCCTCACGCTAACACCAACCGTAACACTGAACCAAAAACTAACAGTAGAGCTAAACTTACTCCCTCAAACTAAGTTCAAACCTAACCTAACCTGAAGCCTAACTCAAACAATAAACCTAATCCTAACCCTAGGCAGACACCTTAAGCTTAACCCCAACCCTAACCTGACCCTGAGGCTAAATCCAACCGAAACACTAAACCGAAAACTAAGAGTAGGCCTAAACTTATTCCCTTAAACTAAGTTCAAACCTAACCTAACCTGAAGCATAACTCAAACAATAGACCTAACCCTAACACTAGGCGGACACCTTATGCTTAACCCCCACGCTAACCTGACCCTGACGTTTACTCCAACCGTAACAGTTAAACGAAAACTAACAGTAGCCCTAAAATTACTCATTCAAACTAAGTTCAAACGTAACCTAACCTGGAGCCTAAATCAAACCATGGACCTAACCCTAAACCTAGGCGGACACCTCAAGCTAACCCCAACCCTAACCTGACCCTGACGCTAACTCCAACCATAATACTGAACCGAAAACTAACAGTAGCCCTAAACTTACTCCCTTCAAGTAAGTTCAAACCTAACCTAACCTGAAGCCTAAATCAAACCATACACCTAACCCTAACCCTAGGCGGACACCTTAAGCTCAACCCCAAACCTAACCTGAACCTGATGCTTACTCAAACCGTAACAGTTAACCGAAAACTAACAGTAGCCCTAAACTGACTCCCTCAAACTAATTTCAAACCTAACCTAACCTGAAGCCTAACTCAAACCATACACCTAACCCTAACCCTAGGCGGACACCTTAAGCTCAACCCCAACCCTAACCTGGCCCTGACACTAACTCCAACAGTAACAGTTACCCGAAAACTAACAGTAGCCCTAAACTTACTCCCTGAAATTAACTTCAATCCTAACCTAACCTGAAGCCTAAATCAAACCATACACCTAACCCTAACCCTAGGCGGACACCTTAAGCTCAACCCCAAACCTAACCTGACCCTGGCGCTTACTCCAACCGTAACAGTTACCCGAAAACTAACAGTAGCCCTAAAATTACTCCCTCAAACTAAGTTCAAACCTAACCTACCTGAAGCCTAACTCAAACCATAGACCTAACCCTAACCCTAGGTGGACACCTGAAGCTCAACTCCAACCCTAACCTGACCCTGACGCTGTCTCCAACTGTAACACTGAACCGAAAACTAACAGTAGCCCTAAACTTACTCCCTCAAACTAAGTTCAAACCTAACCTAACCTGAAGCCTAACTCAAACCACAGACCTAAACCTAACCCTAGGCGGACACCTTAAGCTCAACCCCAAAACTAACCTGACCCTGACACTTACACCAACCGTAACAGTTAACTGAAAACTAACAGTAGCCCTAAACTGACTCCCTCAAACTAAGTTCAAACCTAACCTAACCTGAAGCCTAACTCAAACCATAGACCTAACCCTAACCCTAGGGGACACCTCAAGCTAACCCCCACCCTAACCTGACGCTGACGCTTACTCCAACTGTAACAGTTACCCGAAAACTAACAGTAGCCCTAAACTTACTCACTCAAACTAAGTTCAAACCTAACCTAACCTGAAGCCTAACTCAAACCATAGACCTAACCCTAACCCTAGGCGGACACCTGAAGCTCAACCCCAACCCTAACCTGACCCTCACGCTATCTCCAACCGTAACACTGAACCGAAAACTAAAAATAGCCCTAAATTTACTACATCAAACTAAGTTCAAACCTAACCTAACCTGAAGCCTAACTCAAACCATAGACCTAACCCTAACCCTAGGGGACACCTCAAGCTAACCCCAACCCTAACCTGACCCTGACACTAACTCCAACCATAATACTGAACAGAAAACTAACAGTAGCCCTAAACTTACTCCCTGAAACTAAGTTCAAACCTAACCTAACCTGAAGCCTAAATCGAACCATACACATAACCCTAAACCTAGGTGGACACCTGAAGCTCAACCCCAACCCTAACCTGACCCTCACGCTATCTCCAACCGTAAGACTGAACCGAAAACTAAGAGTAGCCCTAAACTTACTCCCTCAAACTAAGTTCAAACCTAACCTAACCTGAAGCCTAACTCAAACCATAGACCTAACCCTAACCCTAGGCGGACACCTGAAGGTCAACACCAACCATAACCTGACCCTGACGCTATCTCCAACCATAACACGGAACCGAAATCTACCAGTAGCCCTAAACTTACTCCCTCAAAGTATGTTCAATCCTAACCTTACATGAAGCCTAAATGAAACCATAGACCTAACCCTAACCCAATGCGGACACCTTAAGCTCAACGCCAACACAAACCTGGCCCTGACACTAACTCCAACAGTAACAGTTACCCGAAAACTTAGAGTAGCCCTTAACTTACTCCCTCAAACTAAGTTCAAAGCTAACCTAACCTGAAGCCTAACTCAAACAATACACCTAACCCTAACCCTAGACGGACACCTTAAGTTTAACCCCAACCCTAACCTGACCCTGAGGGTAAATCCAACCGTAACACTGAACTGAAAAATACAGTAGCCCTAAACTTACTCCCTCAAACTAAGTTCAATCCTAACCTAACCTGAAGCCTAAATGAAACCATAGACCTAACCCTAACCCTAGGCGGACACCTTATGCATAACCCCAACCCTAACCTGACCCTGATGCTTACTCCAATCGTAACAGTTAAACGAAACCTAACAGTAGCCCTAAACTTACTCCCTCAAACTAAGTTCAAACCTAACCTAACCTGAAGTCTAAATCAAACCGTACACCTAACCCTAACCCTATGCGGACACCTTAAGATCAACCCCAAACCTAACCTGACCCTCACGCTTACTCCAACCGTAACACTTAACTGAAAACTAACAGTAGCCCTAAACTGACTCCCTCAAACTAAGTTCCAACCTAACCTAACCTGAAGCCTAAATGAAACCATAGACCTAACCCTAACCCTAGGCAGACACCTTATGCTTAACTCCCACCCTAACCTGACACTGACGGTTACTCCAATCGTAACAATTAAATGAAAACTAACAGTAGCCCTAAACTTACCCCCTCAAACTAAGTTCAAACCTAACCTAACCTGAAGCCTAAATCAAACCATACACGTAACCCTAACCCTAGGCGGACACCTGAAGCTCTACCCCAAACCTAACCTGACCCTGACGCTTACGCCAACCGTAACAGTTAACCGAAAACTAACAGTAGCCCTAAACTTACTCCCTCAAAGTAAGTTCAAACCTAACCTAACCTGAAGCCTAAATCAAATCATAGACCTAACCCTAACGCTAGGCGGACACCTTAAGCTCAACCCAAACCTAACCTGACCCTGACGTTTACTCCAACCGTAACAGTTAACCGAAAACTAACAGTAGACCTAAACTGACTCCCTCAAACTAAGTTCAATCCTAACCTAACCTGAAGCCTAAATCAAATCATAGACCTAACACTAACCCTAGGCCGACACCTTATGCTTAACCCCCCACCCTATCCTGACCCTGACGCTTACTCCAACTGTAACAGTTAACCGAATACTAACAGTAACCCTAAACTTACTCCCTCAAACTAACTTCAAACCTAACCTAACCTGAAGCCTTAATCAAACCATACACCTAACCCTAACCCTTGGCGGACATCTTAATCTCAACCCCAACCCTAACCTGACCTCCAGGCTAACTCCAACCATATCACTGAACCGAAAACTAAGAGTAGCCCTAAACTTACTCGCTCAAACTAAGTTCAAACCTAACCTAACCTGAAGCCTTACTCAAATCATAGACCTAACCCTAACAATAGGCGGACACCTGAAGCTCAACCCGAACCCTAACCTGACCCTGACGCTATCTCCAACCGTAACACTGAACCGAAAACTAACAGTAGCCCTAAACTTACTCACTCAAACTAAGTTCAAACGTAACCTAACCTGAAGCCTAAATCAAACCACAGACCTAACGCTAACCCTAGGCGGACACCTTAAGCTCAACTCCAACCCTAACCTGACCCTGACGCTATCTCCAACCGTAACACTGAACCGAAAACTAACAGTAGCCCTAAACTTACTCACTCAAACTAAGTTCAAACCTAACCTAACCTGAAGCCTAAATCAAACCATGCACCTAACCCTAACCCTAGGCAGACACCTTAAGCTCAATCCCAACCCTAACCTGGCCCTGACGCTAACTCCAACCGTAACAGTTACCCGAAAACTAACAGTAGCCCTAAACTTACTCCCTCAAACTAAGTTCTAACCTAACCTAACCAGAAGCCAAAATCAAACCATACACCTAACCTTAACCCTAGGCGGACACCTTAAGCTCAACCCCAAACCTAACCTGACCCTGACGCTTACTCCAACCGAAACAGTTAACCGAAAACTAACAGTAGCCCTAAACTGACTCCCTCAAACTAAGTTCAAACCTAACCTAACCTGAAGCCTAACTCAAACAATAGACCTGACCCTAACCCTAGGCGGACACCTGAAGCTCAACCACAACCCTAACCTGACCCTGACGCTATCTCCAACCGTAACACTGAACCGAAAACTAACAGTAGCCCTAAACTTACTCCCTCAAACTAACTTCAAACATACCTAACCTGAAGCCTAACTCAAACCACAGACCTAACCCTAACCCTAGATAGACACCTTAAGCTCAACCCCAACCCTAACTGGAACCTCACGCTAACTCCAAACGTAACACTGAACCAAAAACTAACTGTAGCTCTAAACTTACTCCCTGAAACTAACTTCAAACCTAACCTAACCTGAAGCCTAAATCAAACCATACAGCTCACCCTAACCCTAGGCGGACACTTTAAGCTCAACCCCAACCCTAACCTGACCTCCAGGCTAACTCCAACCATATCACTGAACCGAAAACTAAGAGTAGCCCTAAACTTACTTCCTCATACTAAGTTCAAAGCTAACCTAACCTGAAGCCTAAATCAAACCATACACCTAACCCTAACCCTAGGCGGACACATTAAGCTCAACCCCAAACCTAACATGACCCTGACGCTTACTCCAACCGTAACAGTTAACCGAAAAATAACAGTAGCCCTAAACTGACTCCCTCAAACTAAGTTCAGTCCTAACCTAACCTGAAGCCTAAATCAAATCATAGACCTAACACTAACTCTAGGAGGACACCTTATGCTTAACCCCCACCCTACCCTGACCCTGACGCTTACTCCAACTGTAAGAGTTAACCGAATACTAACAGTAACCCTAAACTTACTTCCTCAAACTAACTTCAAACCTAACCTAACCTGAAGCCTTAATCAAACCATACACCTAACCCTAACCCTTGGCGGACATTTGAATCTCAACACCAACCCTAACCTGACCTCCAGGCTAACTCCAACCATATCACTGAACCGAAAACTAAGAGTAGCCCTAAACTCACTCGCTCAAACTAAGTTCAATCCTAACCTAACATGAAGCCTAACTCAAATCATAGACCTAACCCTAACAATAGGCGGACACCTGAAGCTCAACCCGAACCCTAACCTGACCCTGACGCTATCTCCAACCGTAACACTGAACCGAAAACTAACAGTAGCCCTAAACTTACTCACTCAAACTAAGTTCAAACGTCACCTAACCTGAAGCCTAAATCAAACCACAGACCTAACCCTAACCCTAGGCGGACACCTTAAGCTCAACTCCAACCCTAACCTGACCCTGACGCTATCTCCCACCGTAACACTGAACCGAAAACTAAAAGTAGCCCTAAACATACTCACTCAAACTAAGTTCAAACCTAACCTAACCTGAAGCCTAAATCAAACCATGCACCTAACCCTATCCCTAGGCGGACACCTTAAGCTCAATCCCAACCCTAACCTGACCCTCACGCTAACGCCAACCGTAACACTGAACCGAAAAATAACAGTAGCCCTAAACTTACTCCCTCAAACTAAGTTCAAACCTAACCTAATCTGAAGCCTAACTCAAACCACAGACCTAACCCTAACCCTAGGCGGACACCGTAAGCTCAACCCCAACCCTAACCTGACCATCACGCTAACTCCAACCATAACACTGAACCGAAAACTAACAGTAGCCCTAAACTTACTCCCTCAAACTAAGTTCAATCCTAACCTAACCTAAAGCCTAAATGAAACCGTAGACCTAACCCTAACCCTAGGCGGACACCTTATGCTTAACCCCCACCCTAACCTGACCCTGACGCTTACTCCAATCGTAACAGTTAAACGAAAACTAACAGTAGCCCTAAACTTACTCCCTCAAACTAAGTTCAAACCTAACCTAACCTTAAGCCTAAATCAAACCATAGACCTAACCCTAACCCTAGGCGGACACCGTAAGCTCAACCCCAACCCTAACCTGACCCTGACGCTATCTCCAACTGTAACACTGAACCGAAAACTAATGGTAGCCCTAAACTTACTCCCTCAAACTAAGTTCAAACCTAACGTAACCTGAAGCCTAACTCAAACCATAGACCTAACCCTAACCCTAGGCGGACACCTTAAGCTCAACCCCAACCCTGACCGGACCCTCACGCTAACTCCAAACGTAACACTGAACCAAAAACTAACAGTAGCCCTAAACTTACTGCCTCAAACTAAGTTCAAACCTAACCTAACCTGAAGCCTAACTCAAACAATAGACCTAACCCTAACCCTAGGCAGACACCTTAAGCTTAACCCCAACACTAACCTGACCCTGAGGCTAAATCCAACCGTAACATTGAACCAAAAACTCACAGTAGCCCTAAACTTACTCCCTCAAACTAAGTTCAAACCTAACCTAACCTGAAGCCTAACTCAAACCACAGACCTTACCCTAACCCTTGGCGGACACCTTAAGCTCAACCCCAACCCTAATCTAACCCTCACGCTAACACCAACCGTAAAACTGAACCGAAAACTAACAGTAGCCCTAAACTTACTACCTCAAACTAATTTCAATCCTAACCTAACCTGAAGCCTAAATTTAAACCATACACCTAACCCTAACCCTAGGCGGACACCTTAAGCTCAACCCCAATCCTAACCTGAACCTCACGATAACTCCAACCGTAACACTGAACGGAAAACTAACAGTTGCCCCAAATTTACTCCCTCAACCTAAGTTCAAACCTAACCTATCCTGAAGCCTAACTCAAACCATAGACCTAACCCTAAACCTAGGCCGACACCTGAAGCTCAACCCCAACCCTAACCTGACCGTGACGCTATCTCCAACCATAACACTGAACCGAAAACTAACAGTAGCCCTATACTTACTCCCTCAAACTAAGTTCAAACCTAACCTAACCTGAAGCCTAACTCAAACCACAGACCTAACCCTAACCCTAGGCGTACCCCATAATCTCAACCCCAACCCTAACCTAACCCTCACGCTAACTCCAACCGTAACACTGAACCGAAAACTAACAGTAGCCCTAAACTTACTCCCTCAAACTAAGTTCAAACCTAACCTAACCTGAAGCCTAAATCAAACCATACACGTAACCCTAACCCTAGGCGGACACCTGAAGCTCTACCCCAACCTAACCTGACCCTGACGCTTACGCCTACCGTAACAGTTAACCGAAAACTAACAGTAGCCCTAAACTTAC
Organism: Tupaia tana; assembly: GCA_026018925.1. Classification (NCBI taxonomy): domain Eukaryota; kingdom Metazoa; phylum Chordata; class Mammalia; order Scandentia; family Tupaiidae; genus Tupaia; species Tupaia tana. The sequence goes on along the minus strand of JAKSZU010000034.1, from coordinate 1,579,144 downwards.
TCCCTCAAAGTAAGTTCAAACCTAACCTAACCTGAAGCCTAAATCAAATCATAGACCTAACCCTAACCCTAGGCGGACACCTTAAGCTCAACTCCAACCCTAACCTGACCCTGACGCTATCTCCAACCGTAACACTGAACCGAAAACTAAAAGTAGCCCTAAACATACTCACTCAAACTAAGTTCAAACCTAACCTAACCTGAAGCCTAAATCAAACCATGCACCTAACCCTATCCCTAGGCGGACACCTTAAGCTCAATCCCAACCATAACCTGGCCCTGACGCTAAATCCAACCGTAACAGTTACCCGAAAACTAACAGTAGCCCTAAACTTACTCCCTCAAACTAACTTCAAACCTAACCTAACCAGAAGCCAAAATCAAACCATACACCTAACCCTAACCCTAGGCGGGACACCTTAAGCTCAACCCCAACCCTAACCTGACCCTCACGCTAACGCCAACCGTAACACTGAACCGAAAAATAACAGTAGCCCTAAACTTACTCCCTCAAACTAAGTTCAAACCTAACCTAATCTGAAGCCTAACTCAAACCACAGACCTAACCCTAAACCTAGGCGGACACCGTAAGCTCAACCCCAACCGTAACCTGACCCTCACGCTAACTCCAACCATAACACTGAACCGAAAACTAACTGTAGCCCTAAACTTACTCCCTCAAACTAAGTTCAATCCTAACCTAACCTGAAGCCTAAATGAAACCGTAGACCTAACCCTAACCTTAGGCGGACACCTTATGCTTAACCCGCACCATAACCTGACCCTGACGCTTACTCCAATCGTAACAGTTAAACGAAAACTAACAGTAGCCCTAAACTTACTCCCTCAAACTAAGTTCCAACCTAACCTAACCTGAAGCCTAAATCAAACCATAGACATAACCCTAACCCTAGGCGGACACCTGGAGCTCAACCCCAACCCTAACCTGACCCTAACGCTATCTCCAACCGTAACACTGAACCGAAAACTAACAGTAGAGCTAAACTTACTCCCTCAAACTAAGTTCAAACCTAACCTCACCTGAAGCCTAACTCAGACCATAGACCTAACCCTAACCCTAGGCGGACACCTTATGCTTAACCCCCACGCTAACCTGACCCTGACGCTTACTCCAACCGTAACAGTTAAACGAAAACTAACAGTAGCCCTAAACTTACTCCCTCAAACTAATTTCAAACCTAACCTAACCTGAAGCCTAAGTCAAACCATACAACTAACCCTAAACCTAGGCGGACACCTTAAGCTCAACCGCAAACCTAACCTGACCCTGACGCTTACTCCAACCGTAACAGTTAACCGGACACTAACAGTAGCCCTAAACTGACTCCCTCAAACTAAGTTCAAACCTAACCTAACCTGAAGCATAAATCAAACCATACACCTAACCCTAACCCTAGGCGGACACCTTAAGCTCAACCCCAACCCTAACCTGACCTCCAGGCTAACTGCAACCATATCACTGAACCGAAAACTAAGAGTAGCCCAAAACTTACTCGCTCAAACTAAGTTCAAACCTAACCTAACCTGAAGCCTAAGTCAAATCATAGACCTAACACTAACAATAATCGGACACCTGAAGCTCAACCCCAACCCTAACCTGACCCTGACGGTATCACCAACCGTTACACTGAACCGAAAACTAACAGTAGCCCTAAACATACTCACTCAAACTAAGTTCAAACGTAACCTAACCTGAATCCTAAGTCAAACCACAGACCTAACCCTAACCCTTGGCGTACACCTTAAGCTCAAATCCAACCCTAACCTGACCCTGACGCTATCTCCAACTGTAAAACTGAACCGAAAACAAACAGTAGCCCTAAACTTACTCATTCAAACTAAGTTCAAACGTAACCTAACCTGGAGCCTAAATCAAACCATGGACCTAACCCTAAACCTAGTCGGACACCTCAAGCTAACCCCAACCCTAACCTGACCCTGACGCTAACTCCAACCATAATACTGAACCGAAAACTAACAGTAGCCCTAAACTTACTCCCTTCAAGTAAGTTCAAACCTAACCTAACCTGAAGCTTAAATCAAACCATACACCTAACCCTAACCCTAGGCGGACACCTTAACTTCAACCCCAAACCTAACCTGACCCTGACGCTTACTCCAACTGTAACAGTTAACCGAAAACTAACAGTA